>OY998163.1:92464367-93089749 GCA_963921995.1 Oxystoma pomonae
TCGGGAACAAAATAGCCTGCTAATAAATAATATTTTTTTATAAGTTTTGTAAAGTTTGTTGGCTTAATCAAAATCTTCTTCTTCTTTAAAAAAAAAAATATTTTCTTGGTCGCCAGGTTGTAGCAGTCAATTTCTTAAAAACGAAAGATTAAAAGATCTTGGGTGGAAAAAACGAAAATCAAACTTGGCAGCCTTTCTACATTATCTCTTTTCCGTCTCTAGTCTACGTCGTTACTCTTCAAAAGCTTGTGCTTCCTCATGGACTGTTCGGCGCCATGAAGCCCTATCGTTTGCCGTGGTCTCGAATTTATCGATGTGACCCTTGATTATATTGCCTTTGAGAACGTCCTTTTTTGTTGATCTCCTTGATTTCTCTTTCCCAACTTCAGTTGTCCATAAAATATCTGCTTTGGGAGACGTGTTTCGAGAATGTGGATAACGTGACCAGTCCAACGAAGCTGGTGCTTGAAGATAAGGGCTTCTATACTAGTTGTGTTGGCTTCTTGTAAAACACATATGTGTGTTCGTCGGTCTTGCCATTTTATTCTCAGGATTCGTCTTAAACAACTTTGGTAGTGCTAGTAATTTGATATGCCTTCTGTAGGTGGTCTACGTTTAGCATCCGTATATTAGAGTTTGTATTATAACTGTGTTTTAGACAAGAAGCTTGGTTGACGTCGTAATTGTTGAAGACTCTCTCCAAAAGCCGTTCGAAGGCTGCACTAGCCCATTTTAGGCGATGCTGTATTTCTGCGTCAATAGATGCTTTTGATGATAGGTGGCTCCCAAGGTATGGGTAATGTTCCACGTTCTGCAGAGGATGGCCATTTGTGGAAGTGTTTGGAGCTTGGGGATTCATACCTTGTTCTGGTTGGTGAAGAATTTGCGTTTTGGCAAGATTGACCTCTAGGCCAATGCTTCCTCTAGTAGACCTTCCTCTGTATCGGCCATAACGACGATGTCATCGGCGTATTGCAGTTCGATTACCGAGGTTGTCGAGACCTTAGTTTTTGCTCACAGTCTGCCTAGGTTAAGTAGGCCACCGTCAAATCTATATAGAATTTCCACTCCCGCCGGTAGATGTTCCTCAAGAAGGTGAAGCATGGCAGCTAAAAATATAGAGAATAGGGTGGGCGCAATAACACACCCTTGTTTAATGCCTGTCGTAATCTGGAATGGAGGGCTGTACCAAGGGGCTTCAAAACCCAAAGTTAACTAAAATCATTTCAAATTAAGAGGAAGCATCTCTATTTTGAATTTATGGATAGCAAAATAATTTTTCTGGAAGACGCTTAAAACGGTCTAAAAAAAACATATTTTTTTAATTTTTGAAACTATGAGCTTATCAAAAAATAAAAAGTAATAAAAAATAAGCCCCGATTAGACACAAAGCGTGTGTCTAGAGAATATTTATGAATTTTCTGTTCATGAAAGTAGCATTTTTTTAAATTTTCGCGCGATAATATAAGATTCTGGACCAGTGTGCGCCGATCCGTACAGTGTGTCCTACCATCAATGTCACCCCCACTTTTCTCAGTTATTTTGCATACTACAAATAAGTTTTGAATACAAGAGTTGTATAACTTTTTTCTGTCTTTCAGAATATGCATTCCATATTTGTCAAGTATTATTACATACGAGTTTTATTGCATTTTGATCGTTAAGGTGGCTATGATCTTATCTACCGTAATTATAACAACATTTGACAAATTTGCACTTACATATTCTGTAAGGTCGCAAAAAGTTACACAAGATTTATGCATAAAATATTTTTTTTATAGCTTCATCAAAAACATGATTTTAGTAACTGTCTGCAGATAAATGCAGATAAATCCAAAAACACTTCAACTAAGATTTTTAATTTTATTTAATCGTGCTATCTTGGATTTTTTTATGTCGTTTTGTTTACGAGGTATAGCAAAAAATATTTTTTTTTAATAGGACACCCTGTATAGTTTGACATTTTTGAATTCTAAAAAAAGTTATCTTTTTCACAATACCACACACTAATACTTTATCTCTTATGGTTTCCAAGATAAAGGCATTTAAACTTGCATGGAATTGTTGTCTATGCCCTGTTTTACGGTGGATATTTAAATGAATATCGAAGTTTTCGATACAGATTTAGATAAAAATATCTTAATTATCGTAAAAGATAGATTCTACTGTGTGGTATTGCTAAAGAGAGAATTGTTTGCAGATTTCAAAAATTTCAAAATATACAGGTTGTTTTATCGTTCGCTAGAAGCGCCGTTTCGTTTAAAGAATCCACCCTGTATAACTTCTATACATCAAATGAAAGCAAAATGGTAACTCTACAAATTTTATTTAAAACTTTTATTTAAATAAATGACTGCTTTAGAAAAAAATCAAAATTAGATTTTTCATTTTTTGTTGCAAAATAAAGCAAAATTGTTGAACATTTTTGTGTGTTTCTACTGAATGGTTTGCTGTTCTTTTAGAATCTCTATGTTAATTTTGAAGAAAGTTACAGCGTTTTTAAAAGTACCATACAAAAAAAGTGGTGAGGGCAATAACTTAAAAAAAAATACATTTACCAGAATGAAAACAAGTCAAAGCATGATCTATGAGCTACCATTAACAAAGTTACCTTATCGGCATAAAGTTAGCACGATTTGCACACGAAACCCAATTTTTGCCCGATTTGTCCACAGACTAGTACCCCGTCATCATTTACGACTCGTCTTCCGCCTTTTTAGTGCTACTGGATGCGTTTATCGAATAGCAAACAATTTGCTTTTCTAAAGCGATCGAACACATTATGCAAAACTCAGAATAGGCATCCAGATTCTGGGCGCCTATTCTTGAATATCGTAGGAAACATCGCACGGGAACGTTCACACCCTTCTATTGCCCAATAAGAAGGCTCAGAAGCTGTCGAGCTTGCATTGTGCACGCGCAAAGCAGACCGGATTGTCGGTTTTCAAGAGCGCTCATTCACCTGGTCTGGAAGCAGGTGTATGAAAGTGTAGGAAAGTTCCTTCGATACACGTCAATCGGTTGAGGTTCGGTCGTGGTCGGATATGTTTCGGATAATTTGTGATCGCTTTAAAGTCTATTATTGGTCGATATCAGGAAAAGGACCGTTCACGTGCGATCTTTACTACGAAATTATAGAATCAGCCCCCTGAAAGGGATACGGACCGACCGCACAGAACCGGTTCCGAAAGCATCTATATCGCTACTAATTCAAAAGGCAAAACAAAAGATATTACACTGATAGAAAGCTTTTTTGTTATAAAGGAAGGCATTTTGGAATATGACTGAACGCAGGTTTTGCCTGCCACAAAAGATTACTAAATAAGGAAATATTCTTTAAATCGTATTCAAAAATGCCTTTTTTATGACAAAAATATTTTTATGAGTGTAGCTGGGTAGCTCTAGCCTTACTTACTCAAGGCTTACTTAAGCCCTCTTTCAACTTAAAAATATATTTTGCTCCTAAGAACGTCTTAAGGGCCAGAGAGTTTTCAAGCTTCGACTGAAAACTTCAATCTTAATTATATTTTATTACTACGCCACCTGCTTGATTTTCTCAAACAGCACCAGATCTTACTAAGATTTACCGCGAATAAGAAAATTAAGACGAAAATTGATTTAAGTTTTTATGGCGCCTAGCTTATTTTTAAAGTTTTCCCGCTAATGCAGATATTATTATGTAAGTAGGTATACAGACCGCTTCAAGCTACTGCGAACATAAGGGGAATCAAGTCCAATTTACTCTCCGTGCCGTACGACCGAGGTGGATTCGAAGCACGCTGCAGTGTTATCTTTTGGAAATTCATTTTGTTTTTATTATTTTGTTTTATTTCTGCCTTACTCGAGAAACAGATGGGTTCTTAATTGAAATAATACATTTTTAAAACCAAAAATGGATGTCTACGGAGTTGCCGAAAAAGTGCAGATGGTCAAATGGTCAAATCGTCATAACCCAACACACGTTCGATATTGGTCGAGGGAAAATTTGCATTTGTATTTTGACGTAAGAACACAGTATCCCCAAAAACTAAATGTTTGGGGGGGGGGGGGGTATTGTAGGGGAACACGTAATTGGGCCATTTTTTATTAACGGTAATTGCAATTTGAATGGTCCTAGATACTTGGATCTACTGCAGCAGCACATTATTCCAACTGCTAGGCAGTTGTTAGGTGTAAGATTTGGTGAAACATGGTTTCAACAAGATGGTTGTTCCGCTCACAATGTTGGCCTTGTTAGGGAATATCTTGATAATGTATTTCCTAATCGGGTTATAAGTACACGGGGAACTATTTTATGGCCAGCTTGATCTCCCGATCTTGCTCCTAATGACTTCTATCTATTTTTGAAGAAGCTTTTCAAATTATCACCCCTAACATGCTTGGAAACGTTAGAAGGGGTTTTTATAGTAGGCTCGGATATTGTCTAGCCGAGCAAGGAGGACTTTTCGAACATTTGTTTTAATTTTTTTTTGACTGGGAGAATCTTTTTGGTTTTTAGAATGTATTATTTTATTTTGAGAACTTGCTTTTATTTTGTTTCTCCTTATTATTTTCATTGTAACACGTCGTCACTGATAAATCTGAGCAGTTGATAATAAAACGCTCTTATTTATCAGTGACAAAAAATAAGAAAATTACGTTATAAAAATTTGCGTATTTATTGACGAAATTCCGGTTTCATTGACTACGCTCCACAGAGCACCGTGGTTAGAGGCGTACTAAATACCAAAGGAAAGTCATGCAAGTGGTGATCGCAAACCTGAGTATTGGTTGCTTCACTGATAGGCGTGCGGTGTCTCTGCATGTACGTACACTGGCAAATTAGACTTCTTCCGCCCTATGTTCGCAGTAGCTTGAAGCGGTCTGTATATATTTATAAATAATACAAAGTTTTCAATACCTTAGGTGTAAACAATAAAACATTAGGTAAAAACTTCCTCGCACATTTTAAAATCATTTAAATATTACGCAAAAAAGTTATGAGGACTATTTAGGTGCAGGGTAAACTTAAATGCCAATAGAGACCTAAGTACTTGCCACGCAACAACGTACCTCATTCTACTAGTACTACTACTACACTATAAAAAGAGAAAAATACTGTGGGTGCATGAATTTTAAACGGATATCTATCTATTGAGTTGAATTTAAATAAAAAAATTTTACACTGTACTTGTGTGGCATAACAACGCACTGTAGATCGAATGTGGGCCTTTCAAAATTTTGTCCTCGATTTCCTTTTTAAACCCTTTAAAGAAACTCATGCAGATTCTTTTCGCGTTGTGGGGAGAAGTACTTAATCAGGTTTTTTCCAATTTTTTAAGAGGAATACTAAAGTTTGACATAGCGACGTATTCGTTACTTAGTTATATAATTAAAACAATAAATATATTTTGCTTAGATAGGCTTAATAGGCAAGCTTGCTGCAAGAAAACTAGAGAAAAACTTATAGATTAGAGGAGAAAAAAAATGAGTATTAAGTGGAATGCACTTACCTTAATTTAAAACTTATAAACCATTCTTCTATCCGCAAAACAGCTGCTGTATACGTAGACAAGTTTTGCTGCTGGATCCCGCAAATTTTGGCATCATTAAATCGACGTTATTAAAATCTAACAGCGGTTTCCATTGGTAAAACTGGTGCGCCACCAGTACACAACTAGTCGGTGCTGCTGTTCCATTGGGGTGCACTTTTTCAGTTTTCACGTTCCATTGGAAAACTGATAATTTCTTCTGTTTTGTACTGAGTGCAACTTTTTCCGCACTGGCTTTGAGGGCTCTTGAGGGTGTTTGAATAAAATGAGTGTTCTGGTTTGGGTGCAGTTTTTTTCATGTTCCAGTCAATCTGCACTGAGACTGCACTGACGCAATTTTTTAAGAGCAACAAACCAGTGTTAGTGCAGTACGTTTGGCACACCAATGGAAACTCCTATAAGATTTCTTATCAGGAACCTAATCACTTATTCAATTCAATTCAATGAATTATTTCTATAATTTTATTTGGCAAAAAATATATAATCCAATGCAAAAATATCTATAACTAAATAGTTGACAAAAAGGATTTACGATTATATAGAACTGCTAATAAAAACTTTATACAAAAAGAGTTCTTGCGAGAGAACACACTCGGGAATAAATGCAATTAGAAAATGCATAAGTAAACTAAGCAATACGATAACAGTACTCTATATCTTCTCATAGTTAACCAGGTGTAAATACTACATTATACATTAATCTATTCTTGTTTTTTTGTAAAATTACCATAAATTATTTTTAGAAGAACGCATGTTCTTGCGAGTATACATTTCTTCAAAGGGACCGTATTCATAGCAGTTTTTTTTATTGGGTAATGTAAATACTTATGGGCGTATAAACTAAGGAATAGGTACCCTAAGAAACCACTGTGCATTTTTTCTCTTTCCTTAAAATAAAAAACCTTGCGTTGCGCTCTTACCGCCTTGTTTACACGTTAAAATAAATTCAAGCAAAAAATGTTTAACGGCACTCAAAAGTATAAAATAATTTTAAAAAAACAACAAGGTGAATCTCGTGTCCGCAAATAAAAATGAAAGTAAAACTCGTGGCATATCGGACAAAGCGTTTTTGTTTCTCACTTCATTATGACCAGGCCTCCAATGTCTAATGGAGAATCCTGACACCTACAGACCTGTTTCATCCTTATTAGGAATCATCAGGGAGTCATAGGATTATACCTGGCAGTTGAAGCTACACAGTAACCATGCGCAACCTCTAGAATTTAAAACAAAAAGTTTGTAATCCTTGGGGACGTAGTAACTGTGCGCGCCACCTGTCGAATAAACCGAGAAACAAAAACATCAAAATTGAAAAGTGCAAGACACCGTAAATACAGAATCCTGTACCGTTCAGCAGGTTATAAAGTAGAAACCTGTAAAAGTATAAGGTCACTGTAACATGACTCTTAAAAAGAGGTAACGGTCGCAACATCACCGCCCCCAATTGGAGCTTTATACTACGTGGCCCTAATTTTAAGGCATCAGCAAGCAATCGCTTCGGAGGAGGCTTGTTGCGCAGAACTAAAAAGCCAAAATATTTTTAAAAAAAACTTAAAAAAAAACAACAAGGTGAATCTCGTGTCCGCAAATAAAAATGAAAGTAAAACTCGTGACATATCGGACAAAGCGTTTTTGTTTCTCACTTCATTACGACCAGGCCTCCAATGTCTAATGGAGAATGCAGACACCTACAGACCTGTTTCATCCTTATTAGGAATCATCAGGGAGTCATAGGATTATACCTGGCAGTTGAAGCTACACAGTAACCATGCCCACCTCTAGAATTTATAACAAAAAGTTTGTAATCCTTGGGGACGTAGTAACGAATAAACCGGTTTCTTCGACAGGTGGTGCACACAGTTACTACGTCCCCAAGGATTACAAAGTTTTTGTTTTATATTCTAGAGGTGTGCATGGTTACTGTGTAGCTTCAACTGCCAGGTATAATCCTATGACTCCCTGATGATTCCCAATAAGGATGAAACAGGTCTGTAGGTGTCTGTATTCTCCATTAGATATTGGAGGCCTGGTCGTAATGAAGTGAGAAACAAAAACGCTTTGTCCGATATGCCACGAGTTTTACTTTCATTTTTATTTGCGTACACGAGATTCACCTTGTTGTTTTTTTTTTAAATATTTTGGCTTTTTAGTTCTGCGCAACAAGCCTCCTCTGGAGCGATGGCTTGCTGATGCCTTAAAATTAAGGCCACGTAGTATGAAGCTCCAATTGGGGGCGGTGATGCTGCGAACGTTTAAGAGTCATGTTACAGTGACCTTATACTTTTACAGGTTTCTACTTTATAACCGAAGACGAGGTGTTAATATATTAAAAAAATAATTAACTATAACCGGGAGGTGTTTATATTACTCTAAATCTTAAAACTATGTATTTGGAGCGGCTTTGGTTGAAAAGTTATGACTTTTTAAATATATTAACCCCCCTATAATCCCCTTACTCACAACCGTCCCCCCACGAACGTAGTTTTAACTTCCAAAATTAGGAAATATTTAGTGGAACGTAAAACAGAAACTACATATTTGAAGCAACTTTGGTTGAAAAGTTATGCTTTTTAAATATATTAACCTCCTTCTCTCAGAAACCCGGGTTCGGTCTCCGGGCAGTCGGTAGTCTACTTTTACTTTTCCTTATCAAATAACATTTTTTGTGAGATTAAGGAAAAACGCCGTATGGAGCGGAGTAGACCGTGTTAGCTAGAAGGCAGGCTAATACGATTTCATACCATCCCTCGTAGATGACGTTAAGAGGACGGTACCGTTTGAACCATATATTGATAGTGGAGCACGTTAAGGATCCCTAGCTCCGACAAAGGGGTTTAGGTCTAAATCCCTCTAGGAAAAGAAAACTGTCTTCCTAGGGGGTGCTCATCAGATCGGTCTAGTGAGTAGAGTTTGGGTGGGGGAACCCAGGGAAAATAAGTGTAAAAGGTATCTTAGGCCATACCCCTCCATTCATGCGGGTAACCAGGCCAGATGGGATTGGATATCACGTTGAGGCGGACCTAGTTACACACTTCCGAAGTCTATAGACTACTGGGGGACAAAAGACGTAGTCTGGGGTTCGAAAGTAGTTGATGACCCGTCTGATTAGGTTAGTAGTACCTACGGGACTCGAAAAAGTGATGGTAGACAAATATGAAGAGAGAGAGAGAGATTAACCCCACTCTCATCCGTTTACCCACAACCCCCCACGAACGTAGTTTTTACCTCCAAAATTTGGAAATATTTAGTGGAACGTAAAACTGAAAACTGCATATTCGAAGCAGCTTTGGTTGAAAAGTTATAAATTTTTAAGTATTCTCCTTTCATCCCTTGAACCCCCTCACTAACGTAGATTTTACCTTCAAAACTGAAAAATAATTAGTGAACGTCAAACTGAAAACTGCGTATTTGTTCAAAAGTTATGAATTTTTAAGTATATCATACCCCCGTTATACCCCAATTCACGACCTCCCACCAATGTGGATTTTTTTTAATATGGATTTTCATCGGAACTATAAATGAATACGAAACTTGAAGTCAATCAGATATATAGAAGTTGCAAGATTTGTGCCATACTAACTAAATAACTAACTCAGTGGTTTCCAAACTTTTTCAGTTTGCGGCTTACTTAGGTTTTAGTAGTTTGTCAGGGCGCCCCTACTCGCAATATGCATATATAGTTGTGTCCAACAAAATGTTGCATATGTATAATATATAAAATATGTGCTTTGGAATTTGCCTACAGTATAGTAGCAAAGCGCAAGCGTTATATAACACTTTATTTAACACCATTGTAAATATATTGGCACTAGTTACAAAACACATAAATGAAAACAACTCCAATCTAACGCTCATATAGGTTTATTATTAAACTATCACACAAGAAGGAAAAAAAATCAGTGTGATGGGTGAGCTTGGTGATCTGTACACATTTTTTAAACGCGGATAATAAGACTTGACACTGCCACTCTCATTTCTTGCTCCACGTTGATCTTTGAACGATATTTGCTCTTTATCACAGCTATAGCTGAAAATCCAGAAAAGGGACAGTAAGTCTTGAGAGCTCATTAGAGGCTGAGAATTTATGCAATTCTGGAAAACAATCTTGACCGCCATCTTCATTAATTTTTCTTATGATATGAATATGCATGTTATTGCCTTGGAAAGACAGATTTAAGGCATTCAGTCGGGATCCTTAAAGTATCTGGAGCTTGCATGACCTTCCTCTTCTAGGAAAATGCGGATTTCTTGACGTAGCTCGAATGTACGGGATAAGATGTTTCCACGTGAAAGCCATGAGTAATACAGCAGCGCAGTGTGTTCAGCTTCTATATCCATACAAAGAATTTTGAATAGTCTAGTTTTTAGCGGCCTAATTTTTACGTAGTTAACTACGTGTATGATACGTTCCATAACCAAATTCAATTCATAGCCCAAGGACTTCGATGCAAGTGTTTTCCTATGAATGATGCAATGGGTCCACATGGCATACGGTGCTTTACTGCGAATAATTGCTTGCAATTCACCATAACGGCCAGACATTGATCGAGCGCCATCAGTACAAACTCCAATACACTTCTCCCAATCTTAATTATTCTCTGTTATAGACTTGTTAAGAATTTGAAACAAGTCTTGAGCCTTTCCGCTTTCATCGATACTTTTGCAGAAAAGAAGGTCTTGAACAATAATATTAACAGCCAGGAAACGTACGTAACAAATAAGGTGTGCATCTTTATTACTGTCAGTAGCCAGTAGCCTCATCAAGTTGCACACCAAATTCCTTGCCTTTCATTTTCTCTATATGATGGATTCTTCGACTAATAATGTTGTAAGATAAAGATACCTTTGAAATTAGTTTTCTATGCATTTTGACCCCCGAAATTTAAATAGGGAACATGGAGGTGTAGAACCCCATTTTAAAGGTATTTGAATTGTCTTCAACACACGTTATATTTTTTTAGCTTTCGAAAATATTTTTGATTTATTATATAAGTAGTGATTATATTTATAATCAATTTATCGATTTGCTTTCGAGATATTCATAGAAAGAATAATAATCCGGTTTTTTTGGTAAAATTTGCCCATTTTATAATTTTTGAGTAATGCACCACCCCAAAATTTATATAGGTATGTGTCATCTTGTTTTGAAACTCTTTAAACTGTTTCTGCAGATGTTCTATTTTTTTTACAATCCACCTATAAATAAATAATTATACATCAATCCAACCCACCCCAATGTTGTTTCATAGCGCGATTCTCCTATTATAATGTTAACCATGTCGACAGCAGCCGTTAAAATAAGTTCTTCTGCGATGGTGCGAGGCTTCTTGCACTTCGCCACCCTGTATGCCACTTTGAAAGAGAACAGCAGTGTGTTGCTAGGTACTGAAGTTTGTTGAGTAAACACGTTCTTTTGTTTTTGTATATTCTGCAACTTTCGTGTGAAAAATTCTTACTTTGGAGCATATTTTCGACCGCTAGAATTTTCAAACAGAGCACACACTGCGGTCTTTCCTCATGATTTACTTCTACTGAAGTAAAACCAAAGTTTAAGTAGCTATCATCGTATTTGCGATGTTTCCTTCTTTTTACTCCTACGTCACTTGTCGATTCTTGATCACTCTGTCTCGATCTATCAATTTCCTTATTTAATAAAAATCTTTCCATCTTCTGACTAACTTCTTACGAAAAAACGAAGCAACCTCTCCAATATTGGAACGTTTATATGTCCTGAGTTTGTAAATCACAACACTTTCTATCACTACTAAAACTTTCTATCACTACTTTTATTTATCATAACAGCTCAACAGCATTCCTCTTACGGTAAACTAACCTAGCAAAGCGGACTACGGCGACTTAAATACTGTCAAAGAGCGCTCGCGAAAATTCTCGTCGAGCGACGCGCAGGTTGAATATGGACTTCTGGAAATTCTTTGCTCTGCTCTCTTGGGCTCGACTAATAGCGGATACGGCGCCGGCGTTGCCTAACGTAACTCAAATTCTGGTTTCTTCTCGCGGCGCCCTTGGGCGCCGCGGCGCACACTTTGGGAACCACTGAAATAACTAACAATTAATCATACATGTGAAGATAATTAAAATCTCGTTAAACAGTAATAGACTAAAAGTAGGTCACTTTTATTTTTTAATTAAAAAAAAATGCAAAAATACCTTTTTCGTCAGTGATACATTTCTTTTTTTAGCTTTTTATGGAAATGGATGGAAATAAATATAACCACAAAAATTTAACTTACCTTATCAGGCCCCTGTCCACCTAATTAAACGTGTCTTTATTAAAAATCAACCCCTTCATTTGTTGTACAGTAAGTAAACTCTTTTCATTATTTTATAAGATTTTTTTTTAAAAGCGAGATTTAATTACGGTGTCGATTCAATAGTTTCCCTTGAAGTCAAGTAATTAACGACGGCGAAGCGTTTCGAAAACTTTAGCAGTTAAAAGAGCCCAGGCAGCCTGCCGTTTGCGCGCAAAAAGAAGTAAAATTGCTTAATCAGCCGTTAAATTTCGGTAAATACTCCGCTGCCTTTAAATAAGATAAAGTTTCCTTAATTCGGTAGAAATGTCGCGCCTTTCGAGGCAACCACCTAAAAGCGAAACTTTCCTAATTTCCTCAACATGTTGTGTGCCCGCCGCTGATTATAAAAAGAAGTGCAGAAATCGATCAACGGATTTTTCCAGGGAGAGTTCGTGAATCCAACGACGAACTTAAAAAAGTTATGAATTATTATTATTCCGCTTTTGACACAATAAAAAATTTGAAAGTTTGACATAATGATGTGTTTAAAATTAACTCTGTGTCTCGGACTTCTATTGTCTATATTTTATTTATACACGACCGTACAATCTCTAATCGTCTTCAGGTGCGAACTACAATCTATTCTTCAGGCTACGTACTTATATGCTATGGGAAATCACTTAACCGTGAAGTTTAAGAAGTTGACTTCATCCAAGTAGGGGCTTCAAATATTTGGAATAGAAATTCTCCTGCAGATCGTTCTTAATGTTTCTTATTATGAATACCTAATGAGGTGAAACAACGAAATCAGGAATCGCAGCAGCAAAGGTTTTGCAGAAGGAGTCACACTGGAAGAAACGAAAATTCCTTGAAGCTACCTTTATTGCGCAGAATCAGGCTATTTTCAGTAAACCAAGTGTTGAAAATGATATTTGGAAGCGTCTCCTTGCCAACTTCTTAAACTTCACGATTCACGGTGATTTCCCATAGCATATAAGTACGTAGCCTTAGGAATAGATTGCAGTTTGCACCTGAAGATGATCAGAGATTGTACTAATCGGAACATCGTGTATAAATAAAATATAGACAATGGAAGTCTGAAACACAGAGTTAATTTCAAAAAAATGGTCATAGCTCTTCTTACTTCCTTAACATATTGTGTACCAGCCGCTGATTATATAAAAAGTGCAAAAATCGATCAGCGAATTTTGTTTGGTCGAGATCGTTAATCGAACGATAAACTCACCACGATTATCAATTATTATACTACTTTTTGCGCAACAAAAAATTTAGTGTACCTAACTTTCCTAATTGCGTAAACATGTTTTCCCGCGTTTAATATAAAAAAAAGTGTGAAAAGCGATCAGCGTAAATCTAGTGTTGAACTCACCGAGATAATTAATTATTTCAATGTTAAAACGTTTTAATTTTAACAGGCGTAATTTTAAATTCGATGAAGATGATGCTCAACAAAAAATTTAGTGTTACTTTCTTAATTTCCTTAATATGTTGTGTGCCCACTGAATATAAGAAAGTGCAAAGTCGGATTTTGCTTGGGGAGTTCGTAAATCCAATTGAATGAATTCACTGAAATAATCAATTATTTCAAACTTAGGCTAGCCTTCGATTAGCAGATTTAATCGTTTTGTCACTGTTTCACTCATTGACAACAAAATTGAGAATTTGCGCGGAAAAAAAGCTTATGGAAATCAAGCCTTAAAATGTTTTAATTCTCAACAAAAAATTTAGTGTAACTGTTTTTATTTCCTCAACGTGCTGTGTGTCCGCCGTTGATTTAAAAAAAAGTGCAAAAATTGATCAGCGGATTTTGGTTGGGAGAATTCTGCACATTAAAAAATTTAGTATAACTTTCCTGATTTAATCTAATTAAATTCATCAGAGAAAAATTCATAAGTATTGTATGTAACATGTATTTTTCTAAGACGTCTTTTTGAAAATAGGCAAATTTTGTTTTTATATCATAGAGGGCATTTTTTCCGTCAGTTAACTGTACAATGCGATTGCCTAATATCCTGATTATTGTTTATGCAACTATCAACTAAGTGAATTTACGTCTGGTAATGTGAGAGAATTAATTATCTTAAAGCTAATTTAATCGCTCCAATCGCATTCCAATAGTGAATTATATCTTGGTTAATGTTCGAATTAATAATTTTGTAATAAAGGATGACCCAAAATTAGCGTGACACTCTTCTGATCAAACTCTCAAAAAAAACAACATTGTAAGGTAAAGCAAGAAATGGTTAGGGATATCATAATTAAATTGTCGCCCATCATACCTTCACATTTCAAGTTTATGGTTTTGCACTCTTGAACTGTCAAGTATATATAATATGTTTCTACTTGGGAAACTCAAAGTCATAAAGTTTCAAATTCCGAAATTTTAAAATTTTAAATTTTGGATTTTGAGAGTAGTAGTATTTGAAATACAAGTCTCTTTGAGAAAATGGACTTTTCAATTCACAATATATAATATGACTTTAAATACGAAAGGAAGGGGTACACTTAACATGGGACTTTGGTTGGTACAGGAATTGAACCAAATTTTGGTATGTTGGAGAGGTTGAGGTCCTGATCACACTTTAAATTGAACAAAAAAAATCGTACGACTAGTTTCCAAGATACAGAGATTTATTAGAAAATACTAGCATGAAATAAAATTTTGATTGACCTAATTTTGGTTGATTCACGTACTTCTTAGATTACAAGGAAAAAAAGCTCTTCTTGGAACAAGATTATTAATCTTCAAGAATAGCTTCATCTTCGATATCCTCAACACTAGTTATTCCTTATCCAAGTAATATCCTATTCTTAAATATAATGCATGACTAGCGTTGAGACAAGTGTAATTTATATGGTAATTCAAATATAGGTCTATACTTATTTTAAGACAATGTGGTTTCTTAATTTAAGCGGACGCTATACTTATTTCAAATTTTTTCTTTGCTTGTTTCGAACACTGCTTTACTTACTTTACTATCGCGACAGCACGTTCTGAAGCGCTCTTGCAAAAGAGGCGGTCCAGACCGTGGCAAACAATAGGTGCTTTCGCCACTTCATCTACACTTCTCCTATTAATATAAAGGAAGTATTTAACTTTTTAGGCATTTATAATAATCCGAACCTTTAAACTAAAGATATAGGAGTATAGTTTTACCTATATTAAACGGTAGATGTTGAGATAAAAACCTGAAACTGAAGGCCATTAAGTCTTTGTTGCCCCCATACCAAACAACAAAGAGGGAGAATGGATTAGCCAAGCGGTCTTACGGTGCGATTCGATATTGGGATATTTCTTGTTTTTAGCACAGCTCTTCTTATTTTAAAAATAACTAAGGCTTTATAGCTATAATAAAAGGACTTGATCCAAATTAAACCTTTGAAGCTAAACTAAGTTTAAAGTATGATTCAATCAATTTGTAACATATTTTAGGTCAAGATTTATCTCTTTATTGTGAAAAGTTTTTTTTCGACTTGGTTTTAATATGTTTTCGCTTTCAAAGAAGAATTTCTGGTTTTAGTCCAAGTAAACTAACTGTTTTTTGAAAGAATAATAAACTCTTATCGGTTTACCTCTTTAAGTCATTTGATTTAATAATAGCTTTGGTTTTGATTTAAATTACCGCCTCCTCTTATTTATAGTATATATATACTCTTAATTTTTATTTAGTCTCATAAACTCTTGTAGAAAGCAATATTGCAGCAAAAACCAATATTTTGCGCTAATATTCACATTTGCACTATCAAATAAACCCTTGTATCTTGGAAACTAGTCGTATGATTTTTTTTTTGGTCAATTTAAAGTGTGATCAGGACCTCAACATCTAAAATATAGCAAAGTTTGGTTCAATTCCTGTGACAACCAAAGTCCCATGTTAAGTGTGGCCCTTCCTTTAGCATCCATAAATTAGCGTAAGTTTTCCATTTAAAAATTTACCAAGTTTACATGGCAAGCAGACTTCTTTTTTGGTTATCGACGGCGCGTGGCAAAAAGTTGAGCATGGGTTGTGTTGACCCCAATCATTTTCGCAGGTCAACTAAAAGTAATGTGACATTAATTTAGATAATTTCAAATGATGATTGCCATATTTGCTGAGATCCAAATCGACCAACATTCAGTCAGCGCGTGCAGTTTTGACCATTGATACCATAAGAGATAAATAATTTTACAATAAATAAAACTTTCGTATATAGTTTCAATAAAATGTTATTCTTGTTTCTTATCTTAAGAAAAAATTAACTTTTTGCTTTCACTCATAAAATATCTGGGGCGAGATTCTACCATTCAAATGCGACTGTCGAATCGAGAACTCTTGTTATTTTTCGCAAAAAAGACGAAGACTTTTGCTAAAAATACGACTCAATACGGATCGTAAAATCCCACCTCTGAATTTAGCAACCACAATATAATTATTCGTAAGCTCAGGTCAGTAAAAAAGCATTGTTTAAGGTATGCTTTTAGCGAATACTGAAGAAATTGATAATGGGTTAGAATTGGCGCGCTATATGACAACTCGAGTTTTTTGTTAATGATAATTACTTGAAAACTAAGCAAGAACCCCTATAATACTTTATTCAAAACTAGCTGAAGACGCCGGCGCCGCAGCTTCGCCTGCGTAACGTTTTTTCTCGTTTCTCTTAATTTAACTGGTTATAGCCATTGGTTTCGTGAATCGATTTTAATGAAATAAAGGCTATGTACTCCCCATGAGTCCAAGGAATTTAACACGGAAAGTCCTGTCGGGTTGATAGACAGACTTAATCTTTTGACCTCCACCAAAAAATTTATTATATGTAAAGATTTTACCCTGCTAAATGATTTTGTCCTAGGTCAGCATTGAGTTATATTGTTGATTGCGTAAAACTGAAATTTGCTGATGGATAGCCAAGTACAAACAAGGTAACAGCTGTTTTCGTCGGAAACTGATTCCTAAGCCGACAAAAACGAATGCCGAAAGAGAATGAGATTTTCGACATATTGATTGATTGATGACTGACCTGTCGATTAGCTTTAGCTAAAATCAGAACAGACCAAATATTTTCCGCAAGCTTTCCCTTTATTAAGGTCACTAAAATCGTGTTTAATACTCTTTCAGAAAGGTAAGACTGTGGTCAAGAAGACATAACTATCGCATAGTGCAGGTCCCCAATTACTAAGGCGAATAATATATTTATTTTTGCCAAGTTCTAATTTCAGTTTATGTATTTATTGTGGAAAAACAAGAGAATAAACTTCACTAAAATGAAAAAAACGCATACAGGATTTTCCTGGCGGTCAGATATTTAAATATAGAGATATCAAAATTATTCTGTAAGGCTCTCCTTATACCTTTAATAAACTATTATCAAATAATTAATACTCATACATAAAATGTATTATATTAATATCTGAATAACGGATCTGATATATTTTAACATTAGTCATACAGTTTTCGGTTTCCCTTCCCCAAAAAAATAGTGTTTGTTGTAAATGTGAAAACCGTGACGTTGGTAACTGCTACGGTTTGTGAGTAAAAATTTTTTTAAACTTTAACCTTCCCTACCTTCCCCCATTTCAATCACCACCCCCATCCAAAACTAATCAAGTTTTTTTTATCGATTTCAAGTCTCCGTCCTAGTATGGATGGCTAAACGTTTCTTTTGAGGCATGATTAAGTAAAAAATATTTTTAAAACAAACGTTTTTAAAAATGTAAAACGCACCTATTATCGACAATGTCTATAATATCGACACTTTTAAAATATTTTCCCTACAAATAAGGTATAGGTGGCAACGCCAACCTTATAAGAAATTAAAATATTCTATATATATCAAGTTAATCTAAAATTTCGGCAAGAAAATTTAACTATCGGTAATAGACTCAATTGGGAATCTTCAAAATAAAAAAGTTATGGGAAAAAATATAAAACAGCAATATTTTTTTTTGTGAAACTAGACTTATAGTTTATAAAAAGGAGTCTTTTTTTGTTATTTTTAGAAATTAAAAATTCGGTTTAGAGAGTCGATAATAGGTGCATTTACATTACATACTTATTGCTCACTGTCATTGATCTGATGACATTATTCTCAATATGTAAAGAATTACGGAGCGTTTTCTTGTTGTTGTTCTCTTTTGTGTATGGTCACTTTTTTGAGTCTCGTGGGCACTATTAACTTAATCGGATGGGTCTTCAACTACCTTCGGACTCCAGACCAGGTATTTTTTTGTCCTTTAGTAATCTACTGACTTGGAGGGAGTGTGTAACTATAGCCACCTCCACGGGATCCCGATCCCATCCGGCCTGGTTACCAGCGTGAATGGAGGGACAGGACCAAGTTAACTTTTACAACCTTCCTTGTTTTTTTTTATCGAAACTACTTTTTTTGGGTTTTTCGGCACTAAGTTAAGGAATTTTTTTGAAAAATATGTTAAAACCCATTCCGTAAATTCCTAAAGGAAAAATTTTGTTCGTTTTTCAGTGGTTTTTAAATAAGATAAAAAAATTTGCCTGCACACACACAAATCCTAAAAAAAGTAGTTTCGACATTATGAATCCGCCACAAACATATAGATTTTATTTGTTTTTTTTTAGCCTATTAAGTTTTGTCGAAGGCCGGACACTTTAGAAAAAGTGTTTTAGGACTACGCGGGGTTTGAACCCACGATACACCCCAAGAAACTTGATCGTGTCAGTCGGTTAATCAACTGGACCACCTAGGCCGGTAAGTGTTTTCTTAAAAATCCACTCTTCATTGCTACCATTAATTTATAACCTATCCAACTTTTCCTATGTTATTCGGTTTATGTTCGATTTCGATTGGCTCAATGGATTTCCGTTATTTGCTCGCAATTAAAAGGATAAGCTTCCGGTGGAGCCCCATAAATAATAATGTCAAATAATCGGGCCGCCATTAACGCTTGTGTAATGAAGGTCGATTTGCTATCATTACCTCCCGTCCATCCGTCTGCTGATCCCAATGAATTATTAGACGTTTCCCCATTGCGAGAAATTCCGGCTTCGGTCCGCAACTAAATTTTAGCTATCTTTCGTTTTAATCGATGACTCTTTCGTAATTAAACAATCGAAATGAGTTCATCAGCTTAATCACGTTTGTTCTGCCTTGTTTCAGGCTCCTGTTTCTCGAAGCAGAACTTTTGGGTGCCGGAAGTTTGGGTCCGGCTTTGGAAAGGTAAAAATTTTGTTTTAGTGGGTAAGTAGGCTAGGCTAAAGTAGAGGAAAAAATTAGAATCCAATTATTTTTTAATAACAAGCTTAGGAAAGTTGATCGTTTAACATACTAAAAGTCCCCATTCCTACCCCGTCGGGAACTGTCATATCTAACCTCCAAAAAACTCAAAAAAGCGTTTTTCTTGGATAATTCCTAAACTGTGACTGTCAAAAGTGGCAAATAGGAAAAATGTTGCAAATTTAATTCTCTATCAATAAGTAAATAATGACAGTGTAGCTTAAACCACTCCTTCTACCGGAAAAATTGAAAAAGCCCAAGCAAAAAAGATGCCCATTTGAACAATTTCTTGAATATTCCTTTTTATCATTTTCATCAAGATTTCTCAACCTACTAGTACCAAACTTGGCAAGATTTATCTAAGAACAATGACCTAAATTAAATCAGAAAATTAAATTTTTCCAATGGCGTAGTCCGATTTTCTTAACTAGAAAATTTCAAAATGCACCCAAACTCTTTGATACGCCACTGTTACTGAAGTATACAAAAAAGGCCTCGCCATTCACTTTTAGTATGTTAAACGGTAGACCTTCCTAAGCTTGGTAATGAAAAAAAATTTTGGGTTCTAATATTTTCCTCCATTTAGAAAATTTATATTTAAATTGCCTATTATACCGATCGGATTAACTCATTTAGCGAGAAAAAAAAATTAACAGCAATTTGATGAGCGGAAATAGTAAAGGGGCTTCTAATAAACGTTATAAAAAAAAATGCGTGAGTGGGGCTCTTGCGTGGTGGATTTGGTGCTGGGAAAGGGGGAGAAAAATTTCCGGCAAAACTGAACGTCATGGAGTAAAAATTTCAATACAAAAGTTGTAGACGGTGCAAAGGTCTACAAATTTTGTAAATGTCACTTTTTAACATAACCTCAAAATTTTAGAGAAAAATGCATAAAATCCTAAAATTTTTATTTTTTTATTTTTTACTTTTCATTTCCCCAAAAATAATTGCATTTTCACGAAATTTGGTGAAAATATACCTGTCTGTGTCCTTAATGCCAACACTTTTTTTTAGATACAAAGGTTAAAAATTTTTTGAGATATTAATTTTTTTCGATCGAAATCACTTTTTTTTTCAATCAAAAATTCTACTTAGGAAAATTCTCATAGTATTTTTTGACGTTGCTCATTTTTTTTTGCTTTGACACATACTTTTTGGTGGGATAATAAAAAATTATAGTAACGATTAAAAAACATGCTCAGAAATGCAAAAAAACAAATAATGGCTTTTGCAACAAGGAATTTTTCATTTCATTGTTGATAATTTTTGTCAATTTAAAAAAAAATCAACAACCGATTACACCATCTATTTCTACCGAAAAAATACAAAGGAGAAGGTATTTAATTTACCATGTTTATACGCGCCTAAAACCGGTTTTATATAAGAACGGTTTTAAATAAAATCGCTTTCTTTTTCATTAAAATCGTTTTCTAACAGCTGATCGATGTACTGTCAATCCTCTTACCTTACAGTTTACCAAAAATTAAAACATATATATTGTTATATTAAAAAAATCTTATATTGCATATGTTTTAACCGCAAATAAAACAACTAAGTTAATAATTTTTTTTCCGGTTTACAATAAAATTGATTTAGTATTTAAAATTGTTCTAATGACATTCCTCAGACAAACATTTTCAAACCGTCATTTGTTTAAATTTTTTTTTTGTGCAGTATTGCTACAAATATCTTATTTCGATTAATAAAGTTGCATACACAAACAAAAAGTTGTTTGTCGTAGAACCGATTGGTGCACTTATTTTTTATTTTATTTTAACAATTAAAATATATTTCTTTTAATATATTATTTAAAATTATTTTTTTTACCTTCTAAATAAATTCGAATTTAATATCCGTGTCACTGTACTAGTTCACGAAAAATCGTTAGGTAATCTATAAGATAGAAGATATTATCAATATTTATTTATTTTTTAATTTTAACGAGAATTTTCCTGAGTAGAATTTCTTGACATTACTCATTTTTTTTGTTTTGACATATACTTTTTGGAGAGATAATAAAAAATTACAGTTACAATTAAAAAACATGCATTACGAACACTTCATTTTTCAGTAATTGTTTATAATTTATTTCAATTAAAAAAAAAATCAAGAATCGATTAAACCAAAAATTTTTTTGATCATTTTAGTAAATATGTATTTTTCTTATCTAAACTGCTTTCCTTAAAAAAAACTTTTTTATTACCTTTTTTTGTAAACTCTGTTTAAAACAGGATAATATAAGAGGCGGAATTTTTTTATTTCTATCTAAATAATTGCTGTACGGAAATAGCTCAAAATCTTAGCTTCTTGTTGAAAATTCAAAATTTTTTAATTAATTTAATTGAATAATTAATTAAAAATTCTAGCTTAATAAGCTCTAAAAGATTACCTTACAATTTTTTGTGAGTCAGTAATATAAAAATCCATTGTAAAAATTTAGAAAAATATACTATTTTTGAAAACAAAAAAATTGCAATTTAGATTGAAATTTAACTATAAAGTAAATAATTCACCAATAGATTCTACGACTTGGACGAAGTTGGTTGTTTTATTTGCGTTTAAAAAAAATGTAAGGTAAGAGGATTGACAGTACATCGATCAGCTCTTAGAAAACGATTTTAATGTAGGAGAAAGCGACTTTATTTAAAACCGTTCTTATATAAAATCGGTTTTAGGGGCGTATAAACGTAGTAAATTGAACACCGTCTCCTTTATATTTTTTCCGTATAAATAAATGTTTTAATCGGTTGTTGATTTTTTTTTAATTGAAGGAAATTTTCGACAATTGCTAAAAAATTCATTGTTGCAAAAGCCATTATTTGTTTTTTTGCAACTCTGAGGATGTTTTTTAACTGTAACTATAATTTTTTATTACCCTACCAAAAAGTATATTTCAAAACAAAAAAAATGAGCAACGTGAAAAAATACTACGAGAATTTTCCTGAGTAGAATTTTTGATTAAAGAAAAAAGTGATTTGAACAGAAAAAAATTCATATCTTAAAAAATGTTAAACTTTTTTACCAAAAAAAAATTATAAGCATTAAAGTCACAGAGTGGTATATTGTGGCAAAGTTTCCTGAAAATACAATTATTTTTGCGGAAGTGAAAAATAAGAAACGGAAAAATAAAAATATTACGATTTTTTGCATTTTTCTCGAAGATTTTGAGGTTATGTAAAAAAGTGACATTTACAAAAGTTGTAGAACTTTGCACTGTCTACAATTTTTGTATTGATGTTTTTACTCTATAACGTTCATTTTTGCCGGAAACTACAAGAATACCATATTTCTCCCCCTTTCCCCCCACCAAATCCATCCCGCAAAAGCCCCACTGACGCATTTTTTTTAAAACGTTTATCAAAAGCCCCTTTATCATTTCCAGTCATCAAACTGCTGTTAAATTATTTTTTGTCTTTTATTTCAATTTGGTTGGTTTATATCCTAAAGGTTTAGTAATATAAATGGTGAGTTTGGGGTGGTTGCTCTCTCATTTTCTTATGGGGAATGTGTTTCGAATATTTTTTTTTTATATTTTAATTTATAGAGCGGGTCCTAATGAGTAATTTTCGTCATGGGCACTTCCCTCAATATGTACAAGGTAAGCTAGAAATTAGACTTAAAGTTACAAAAATGGCCGTTTTTTAGTTAACTTAACCTCCGATTCAACGACCTACAGGGTAAGCCTAAAAATACGCCTGAAATTGCTTAAAATCCCTTATTTTAGAAGCACATTTGACGCTTGTGGGAGCAGCGAAGAAAAATGGTTTTTGATACCCTTAAAAGGAAGCACACAATATGAGCAATAAACTTTTAAATATGTACAGAGTACGCCAAAACATAAGAAATACGCTTTTTAACCTTTTCAAATTGTCTTTTTAAAGAAACTATCAATCTGGCAAAACTGATTTGTTCGTAAAGTTATTCTATAGACCACAACCAGCATTTTTTACCTTAATTTTGAGTGAGCCAGGAAATACCTTTGAAATTGCTATAAATCGCTTACTTGTTAACAAAGCCATTCATCCAAGAATAGACCCATCGAGTCATTCAGGATTTTGAAAACATAATTTTGAGGTTAAACACGCACGAAATACGCCTTTTTAACTAATTCTTACAGATTTTAAGCAATTTCAGGCGTATTTTTTGGCTTACCCTGGACACATAGGGACATTAGTACTAATATCAAAAATGTAGGTCGTTTTGTGTTGAATTAAATCTGCAGAAACCATTATTATCCTATGTTTACGTTTGTCGTAAGCGAAGGTTAAATTTAGTAAAAAGCAGCAATTTTTGTAAATTTAAGTTTAATTTCTAGCTCACCCTGTATATATTGGGGAAAGTGCCCATGACAACCATACCGCTAGTGTCTACTATGCTTTATTTTAGCATTTTAGTAATTTTCTTTATACAAGTGAAACAAATTCTTCTTATATTACGCTTTAGAATAGCGCATCTAAATGGGCTAACGATGCACTGACAGACTCCTGCGGACACGAAAAAGGATGCAGACAGTCCAAATAATTCATCGACGAATCGGACGGTATATGGTATATTTTGGCCAGATCTAAATGGCTCCTGGGAAGGACACGAAAAGATATTGGGCTACTGACCGGCCACAACCGACTCAGTAAGCATCTGACTCACATCGGGATTCGGAATGACTCTATCTGCCATGCCTAGGGGAGGGCGGAGGAGACATCCCGGCACCTTATTGCGGAGTGCGATGCATACCTAAGGATGAGGCATCAGGTACTCGGACAACCGAACCTGGATGCAGAGGACCTACGAGCTCTCAAGTGGGCCAAACTGGACTTCGTGAAGAGAACAGGAAGGCCCGGAGAGCATACTACCGTACAAGCAGTACAGGTGGTGGATTAGGGGGCTTAGCTGGGGTAAGGTAAAAGCGGACCGGTTGCGCCTACCTGCCAGGTCTCGGGCCGCCCCCTGTTTACTAGTACTAATAGCGCATCTCGTTTGCAGTTAAGGCAGAACTTATAAAAAAATAATTATATGAAAATATTTTGTTACAACATTATCATGTATGATTTCCCATAATTATGTTTAGGCTTTTCCATAAAAGTATATTTTCGCATTTCTGCATTATGAACAATTAGAGCTCTTAATTAAGGCAATTATTAATGTAGGTATTAGGCGAAAAGATTGCGAAAAAAAGGTGCAAGAATTTTTGGAAAGGCCGAACTAAGTACTTCGGTCATAATTATAAATAGACTTTAGAGTCAGCAAGCTGGATCCTACATTTATGGGGACACCTGACGCTGTGGAGAAATAGAAAACATGTTTCCATAAAAGGTACTAGTTATATGGGTATTTCCGACAAACAGAGTCAATATTTAATGGCGTGTAAAGGAGAATTAGTTGATTTCTGATCAAGTGTTCTCCTTACATTATTTTACAAAGTTTTTTTTTGTCTGACGGTCTACGCCCCAAGTAACAATTTGTCGATGCAACAACGTTTCCAAACGCAACCACAACATTGCGATGTAACTTTGTAGGAAACGTTTTGCCAACCCTATTTTACACGAATTTGGTAAATACTTTTCGAGTTGTCTCAACGTTGCTCGCAATCTTTGGTATGCATCCAAGTCAAGAAATGAGTAAGATCAGAATCTTGTCTGTAGCGCCACCTACAATAAGTTATTTGTTAGAAGTGCGCCAGAGGTGTTTATTATTGCCCAAAATATAACCTTTAGTCAACATTTTATATTTTTTGTTCACCAAAAAACATCTATCATAACATTCAGAGTAATAATAATCATTATTTTTCAAATTAATAATCATGAATAAGATGTACGTTTTTAAGGCTTTCTGTAAACTAAAATCGGAAACGCAACTTAGTGTACTGTCAAATATGATATTTTTAAGTCCAAAAAAAGCGCGGGAGTGAAATATATGGCAGATTTAGAAAAAAAGTAATTTTTTTTTTTTAATTTTATATAAGAAAAAAAATTGTTGCAGAGCTACTTTTACGTCTGTATACAACCAAATTAGTGATTTAATAGTAATAACAGCGACGAATTGCTATCTGTCAAACTGGAACCACTACCATTTAGACCTTATCTATTCTCTTTTTCTTCAAAGGTCGATCTTTCTCTTTTTTACTGGAATAAAATTTTGGTCTGCTGAACAATCTTGATCTCGTTATTTAAATACGCAATCTAAGGAACTACCATCAAGAAACTTATTTAACACAATTTTCCATTTTATGCTTATAGAAAATTGTGAAAAAATACTCCCCCGTAGCATTTCCCGGTTGCCCAAATAAACACCGTATCAAAATATCTACCTGTACCTAACTGCACAAATAAATAACAACATTTCGATTTTATGCTGTTTACCTATTTTTATTTAGAAATAATTTTTGCTTTATTTTTGACACATGACAATAAACAAAAGAAACCTGTTTTCCTACATATTGTAAGAAAATATTTGCGAAAATAACTTAAATACACGAAATCTTCGAGCAAAATAGATTTAAACAATTCCTTGGACCATATTCCCAGATAAGTAAGTAACCCCCGAATTCCCCTGAAAAGGCTAAAGTTTCTTTCTAAAAATTCTTGTCTCCGACGTGTTACTTAATTTCTGGGAACGTGGATTTTTAATTAAAAAAAATATCTCAGAAAAATAGAAAAGAATACAAAAGAAAATAATGAAGAAGTTCCCAGTCTAAGATATTGTCTATTAGGCTCGAAGAACAGTTTGACAATCTATTTAAAGAGTTGTGCCGATACGTTAATACTTATTTAACGTTGTTAAACCACAATATGTTCCACGTGTTAGAAATATTCCCTTATGATTTATTTGCAAGTTTGACAGATAACATCTCGTATCATAGGTTAACGAGTTTAAAAAGAGATAGAACAGAATCGAAATTGATAAAAACTTTGATTCTCCCTTTTTTTATAAAATAATTCCCTCCCCCAATTTCTTTTACACACCTGGCAAAAATTGCCGTAGTTTTTGTAGATTTGGCTTCATGCTGGGTTGTTGTTGAAACGTTTAAAATACTGGATTTTTATTCTTTGTAGCCTTAACTTTTGTGTCAATATATGCTTGTGCAGAATAATAATCTTATGAAACTTTATTTGTCGATTAACTAGATGACTGGCAGCGCTTCGTTCTTGGTTGAAATTTGATCTTTAAGTGCTCCTCGTTTTGCCGTGCCTTTGCTTTTTATAGTCACCAGAGGCGTGAAAATATAGCCCTTATGAATAACTCTATCAACACCCTTAATACGAGATGAGTTTTCTGTGTAACTTGCTCGATTTAAACCACTTTTTGGTTTTAAGATTTTACGTGAATTACTGATGTATTTTAATATTTTTAAAAATTTAAAGAAAATTTACAAAAACTAGGGGACCCCAGTGTCACTGTTTTACGCCATTTGAAGTTAACATTTGTCGTTAAATTTGACGGGTTCTTACTTGAAAATCTTTTAATTAATTGTGGGTGACATCGGCAACAGCGTAGCGCTTTCTTTAGTTTATTATCACTTTCGCTCTCATTTACTAGCCATTGCGCTTCTTTTTCAACACACGCTAGTCCGGCACTCTAGAGAAGAATTGTCGAACCTTGTAGATTCGTGTTGGGTCCATCGTAAAATAAAAGCTTTTCCAAAACTCTTCGGTTTCTTGTTGGTAGAGTCCGATTATTAAGTAAATGGGCCAGGACAAGCACGGGCGATGCGCGGCGTTCGCTTGTGGTCTCTCTTTGAGGCAGGGCCGAATACTGTGGAAGGGGCGTACGTATCGTCACTGCCATTTAAAATAAATGAATAACTTGAAGAATTATAAAATGATCAAAAATAATATTTGCAAGCCGTTATTTTAAATTTGGTTAGTTGATGTGTTGTTGAGTTGTCAAATAATTTATTTACATACTATACATTTCAATACTGAATTGGGTTAGTTCATGTTTTATTGAGTTCTCAAATAAAATATGAAAAAATATTATGAATAATAACTCCTTTTGGCAGAAAAGTAATTGTACTTATTTAAAAGGTACCGTACAGATGTCAAACGCGGAACAAAACTGAGCTGTTCCTATCAACTTGCTTCATATAAATTTTGTGGAAAAATTATTTAACATTTATTGAAGAATCATTAATTTTTTTACATTTCAAGTTTTAAGAAAAAATTTCGCTATTTCACGTTTTTTGTAAAAATGAGGGACTTTCCAATTAATTTTAATGAACTCAAAAGGTATTCTACTCGAGTCATTGTTTGAAAAAATGTCTAATTTTTTCTCAAAATAGTTTTCAGCCTTCTGCCTATCCTTTCCATGCATTTTACATTTGCCACCTGTTGACTACGACCTCATTTTAATAAAATATTTTTTAAACAATGGAAATATGATGATGATGATTAAACACAAAGAAAACTATTACCTACTGTAATATAAATATTTTTTGACTATCAATAGATTGAAAGTTAAAAAACGCCTTTTCATAAATAAGTTAACTATGTTGGGAATTTGGAACCTTTGGTTGCACTAAAACAACACTTTTTTGCACTCGACGCACGTTGCGCTAACAACGCTAGCATCATCAGGAGATGATAAACAATAAACTAAATTAATCTACGCTCTATCTTATACATAATCTTTTAGTGGGCAGAGATAAGACTAATAATTTCTGATTGATCACGCTTTATAATCCTATCTCCCCTCAACTAAAGAATAAAGTGTACTAAATGGGATGGGTCCTCTATCTTTATATAAACTATTTCTGGATTTAATGATTTCCATACTTTCAATGTATTCAAAAATATGGGTTACTGGAACACACTAAAAAGTGTACCAAACAAATGAACAGATTAGAGCGTCTACGCCTATGACTCCATACGGCAAACCAATCGCAAGCTAAGTGAGCGGACTTCAGACGAAAATGGGTTTCTACGCACATTTCTTAGCTGGTCCATTTACTTCTTAATCGGACTCTATATGGTCAAATATAAAAGGTCTAATAAAATACCAAGGTCATTTATGTAAAACCTTTAAAAAGCAAAATCATTTCGTTCGGTGCCATTAAATTTAGCAAAAAGTCTAGAACAGATCATTAAAAGCGGATGTAAAAAGAGCGATTGCCAATGAAAGGAAAATAATTCCAGCAATTTTTAAAAAGTATTGGTAAAAATGTGGGTTTTTCTTTATGCGTAAAGTGACTCATTAAAATCAATTTTATCATAATTTGCTTGTAAGCTCGGCCTTAGAATCACAAAAAGATCATTGTTTTTTTTGTTATTTTAGAACTCAAAAGAATAACTGTCTTCGTCTTATTCCAAAAAAAAAAATAAAAAAAGTACAACACTGCCCAGATAGAGTAAGTAAAAATAAAATTATTCTACAAAAAATGTATCTATGCACTTTAAGCTAAAAAAAAATGAGCCTAAAGTGTCTACAAATGGTCCACAAAAAAATGGGTAAAAACCTGATACACAACTTTATTCAAATCTAATAATTATTATATAAAACTATCTTAAGCAGCCATATTTTCAAAGAGGCCAACTGCAATTATACGCCGCCGTAACATTTAAAATAAAAATCAATATATAATTATAGAATAATCCCAAACCTAAACTAACGTTTACCAATATCTTGAAAAAAGTTGGATTTATTGCTCCCTTACTTGTTACATAATCACATCCGTCCAACTAAATATCAAACTTATCTATCTAGTGACTCGTCCTGTTTCATGTCGTTTCGATTAGGTTTATTATAACGGAAACCGCAGTCTTCGATCTGTGACAGGGGAAATTCCCTGTTAAATGTCAAAAACATTATCTTGAAAATTACTTGCTGGCTTTGCCAAATAATAGTTTTAGGATAATAGGGACTTACAGCAATTATGATTGATATCGTTATCTGCGTCCGTATAGTAGCCCTATTCAATCGACCAATCAACAACGTAATCTTTTAAAGAATCCCGCACGAAATATATTAAAAATTATTTTGGTGAAACTTGATAGAATTTTAGTATGTCGTAGTGGGTTATGAGGTAAGCAAAATGTCTAAATATCAATTGATTCCTATGTCTAGTTCTAGAGATATAGACGGCAAAGTTTCGAAAAACCGTTGTTTTGGGGTATATTGGGCACGCTCAAAATAGCATTTTCTGACCGAAATAAAATAAGTTAGCGACGAATATGGGTTACTGAGGCACCACACATAGATTTTGTTATTATTATGTTGGTAAAATATTAACTGCTTATATGCAGGAGCTAGTCAACAAATACAATTTTGACATTTTTTTATTTTTCACGATATAAAAATAAATATTTTTTTTTGATCAAACATTAATGTTTTAGTATTTACTAGATAAACTGAACAAGTTTTTCTTCCCAGTAACAGTTAGTTTGTGTTACATGTTTTTTTTTATTATAAAGACTTGACGAAAAATGTTTTCTACTAATAAATAATTGTTTTGCAACTTAAAAATCTAAATATTCTTTTGGATTCAGTTAAAGTGATAAGCAAATAAGCTTTAAGTAAATCGAATTTAATTTTTTAATTTTTTTCCTAGCTACGAGGTACAGATCTGGCGAAAAAATAGTAGAACATGTAAAATATAAGTATATTTGCTTTTTTTAGTATGTCACCAATTATTTAATGGTTTGGCCACCATTCGTCAACATTTTGAAATATCTGACAATTCTCTGACGCTTTCTTGCTGTATACTTCAAACTAAATAAAAAATGCCTCAAGTTTCAGAATTTACCAAAATTTAAATTATAACTAGACTTGTGTCAAATGTATCAAGGTAAATAACAAAAGGTTAACTAACAAATTACTAACAATGTAAATTTTCATTAATATAGGGTGTTATATTTACCCATATTTCCATTCCGTGTCCTACTTTTTTTTCGCCAGGAGTGTACATGAAAAATGTTCTATATTATTAATTTTTATAAAAAAGTAATTAGTATTTAATTTCTTTAAAACTGATCGAGGGATTTTAGTTTAGTTTTGCGTACGCCTCTATCATACTTTTATCTAATACAGGGTGCAATTTTTTTGTAATTTCTTTATATTTTGCATCTAGGATGATAATTGCTTTTATGAGTGAAATATTTTTTGACTGTTCTTTATGATAACAATTCTTCACCCTTCTTCGGATAAGCCACTGACTTACTAGTACTCAATAGAGTATGTAGGTGCAGTGGAGAAGCCAAAAATTGGTTCTGAGGGGTTTCGTCATTTAGTAATGAATTTAGTAATGAACTAATGATGCTTGGGTTAGGCCCTGTGGGGGGTTTTAACCACCAAGACCCCCTTCTGGTCACGCCACTGTATATATGTGTAATGGGGAGTAAGTATCCGTAATCATAATTTATGGAATATTATTGTTTTTTGATAATTCAGCCCCACCAAAAATGTTATTATTTAGTTTAGAGAACCTTGAGAAACCTAAAAAATCATCATCCTAGATGCAAAACATTAAAAGGTGATAAAGAAATTGCACCCTATATTAGATAAAAGTATGATAAAATAGCACGTAAAACGAAATTAAAATATCTTGATCAGTTTTAAAGAAATTAAATATTGATTACCTTTTTGTCAAAATTAATGATACAGAACTTTTTGCGTGTACCTCGTAGCTAGGAAAAAAAATAAAAAAATAAATTCAATTTATTTAAAGTTTATTTACTCATAACTTTAACCGAATGCAAATGAATATTTAGATTTTTAAGTTACAAAATAATTATTTCGTAGTAGAAAACAATTTTCGTCAAGTTTTTATGGTAAAAAAATAAAAAAAACATGTAACACAAAGGAACTGTTATTGGAAAGAAAAACTTGCTCGGTTTATCTAAAAAATACTAAAACGTTAATGGTTGCTTAAAAATAATTTTTTAATTTTACATCGGGCAAAAACAAAAAAATTGACAAAAAATTATTTTTTTGTCTAGCCCCTCTATACAACCTGCTCACATTTTACCAACATAATAATAAGAAAGTCTATAACTTATTATATTTCGGTGAGGAAATGCCTTTTTGAGGGTGCCCAATATACCTCAAAACAACGTTTTTTAAAGTTTGACCGTCTATATCTCGGGGACTAGACACATAAATCATTTTATTTTTACCATTTTTCTTATCTCATAATCCACTATTACAAACTAAAATTTTATCAAATTTCACCGAAATAATTTTTCAATGTATTTCGTGCGGGGTTCTTTATGGCAAATTTGACAGCGCATTTTTATTGAGGTAACATAATTTTTTCCTGTTACTTTTCGCTCGATAAATTAAAAACAGTTATTTTGCTTAGCAGATGGCGCGTCGATATCGGAGGGTCGAAAGACTTTTGGTATACACAGTATAAACATCTACCGCTGTACTCTTTTGCAACTGGCAATTCGATTTAAATAATTTTTCTAAGATTCTATGAGTAGGTTGATAGAAATCCATCGTTGCATATCTGCAGTCTAAAATTTTATTGCCATCAGTACTTGGATTTCTCTTTTGTTAAATTAATAAGATAAAAACAAAATTGTTGTATTTATTAATTTTTTTGCAGCATTTTAGTTTTGTTTAATTAATTAATTAGCTGTGTATGTTTTGTAGCTGGAAAATTATTTCGGTAATATTTAGCTAGTTATTATTCAATAGTAGGTAATAATCGGGGATGAGAATTAGAATTATTAATTACTGCATATGTACATTATTTATTGCTTGCTAATTGACTTCCCACATAAATAATGTTTAAATTTTCAAAGTCGGTGTGAATTTTAACTAGAAAATGGCGCTTGTTGCCATTCCACGCTGACCTTCCCTTTGCAAATTTTACCTTCTTTATTACATATCTTTTTGTTGACCGTTTTTTGTTATAGAGTAGAAAATAACAGAAGCTTTTATTCTTGAAAACTAAAGTGGCATAAAATAATATTTTCTAACTCTTACATTAATAACAAAATGATAAATGTTACATTCCGTAAACCAATTTGTTATAAAATTGAATAGGGTTTTCAACTTACATGCTAACAACATGCTTTGATATTTATGAATGTTTTGAAATGCCTACTTTTTCGGATTTTTGCAAACAAAATACTGATACATTTATGGATTGTCTCTTAGAAATATCGTTTTTTATTAGTTATATTTTTAGAATCCTAAAATTACTGAAAAATTTTCTCACAAAAAACTTCCTCCGTCAATTTTCTGTTAGTTTTTGCCTCAAACTTGAAACCCTTGATAAACATACTTTTGGCATCATGACGCGTCATCTCAGAGAGAAGTCAGTTGCTCTAAGAGGGAAGTAATCCAAGTTGACGGGCAAATTTGGCCTTAAATCTAGAGGGCCGGGTAATTAGATTTCTAGTTGCTTGTCTCTACTTTAATTTTTTTGGGCAAAAACATTTGTTAAAAAAGCCGCAGGCGAAGATTTTCGAACAATTGTACTTAAAATGCAGAACGTGTCAAGTTTTTAATGATGCTGATACAAAAATTTTATGTGTCTCAAAAAGTTTTATTATATTTAAACTCAAAGCGTGTGTGTGTGCGTGTCCATTAGAAAACTAAAATCCCCCATTTTGTTTAAATTGCTGGATACAAAATCAACATAATAAAACGTGCCACGCAAGAAAAACGTTAGTCAAATAAACTGTTTAATTTACGGTCTGGTCTAGGACTGGGCGGGGACGAGTGGATGCAGTCAAGTGGGCGCAGCTAAGTGGGCGCAGAGCCAACTAGGCGCAAGAGGAAGTGGGCGCAGAACCAACTGTGTTAAAAGTAAATATTAAAAAAGTAGATTTCTTGTCCGTGAAAAATAATTAAAAAGAAAGGTTCGTGGCTATCGGACACACATTTTGTTTTCTTACGGAACGAAGACCGTTCAAAATACAACGTTCGCAGGTTTCGCTTTGTATGTCCTGCTCGCAAATTTCATTCTTATTGATAATTGTATCCTTTAACATTTTGCTTTCCACTTGGTTCCGACAGGCGTCGCGCTGCATATAGCCATGCTAGATGCCGCGATATTTGACGACGAAACTATGTTGGGAATTTGGAACCTTTGGTTGCACTAAAACAAAATTATGATTGTTTTCCACAAACCAAAACTACACTTTTTTGCACTCGACGCGCGTTTCGCTAACAACGTTAGCATCATAAACAATTGTTTATCGTCTCCTGATGATGCTAACGTTGTTAGCGAAACGCGCGTCGAGTGCAAAAAAGTGTAGTTTTGGTTTGTGGAAAACAATCATAATTTTGTTTTTGTTTTTGACGACGAAAGTTGTTTAAATTTGCTGGGTGTGGTTACTTATGTTATGCTTCATACGCCAGGTACAGTCCTATGTTACCCTGGTGATTCCTAACACGGATGAAAAGGCCTGTAGGTTTCTGGACTATCCATTAGATCTTGGAGGCCTGATCGTAATGAATGGAAAAGCAAAATATGTGTCCGATAGCCACAAACCTTTCTTAGTAAATATTAACTTATACCCCCGAAAAAAAAACTCCCAACCCAAACTCAACTTAACCTAAGCCATCCCAAATTAATATTTTTTGTTTTCAGATTTAGATATTTGGCTGCGACCATTTCGCTGCGTCCACTTGGCCGCGCCCATTTCCACTTCTTCCATTCCGGTATGAGGGACTACTAAAATCGTGAAATTTTGACTTTTCTCAATTTGAACAAAATTGAGTTACTAAGGTTCCAAAACACCTTAATCAACGAAAAAAATTGTCTGTCGGTCTGTTGGTGTATTGTCTGTTGTCTGTTTGTATACACGATAACTCAAGAACGCATTAATCGATTTTAACGAAATTTGGTACAAAAATCCTAAGGTAAGGTAAGGTGGGGGTTTGAAGGGGGAAAAAGAAGAATAAAATATTTTAAAAAATTGTAACTTTGAAAAAAAATTAAATACCGATATAGCGTTTTCAGATTTAAGTTTACATGAATATGGACTACAAATTTTGTTATAAAGTCTAAATTCGTGGGAGCTTTAGTTTCCGAGTTATTTGAAAAAACGTAAAATATATACAAAAACCATAACTTCAGAAGTAAAGCACCTATTGATATACGGTTTTCAGATTTCTGTTTTCGTAAATATTATACAAAACTTGTTAAAAGGTTCAAGTCTTTAAAAGCTACAGTTTTTGAGATATTCTTATTTCCTTTCAACGTAAAATAATTGATTTATGGTGGACTATCCGTTCTTTCTAGCACCAATTTTTTTCTTATGTATGTGTTCGTTACCGATTTAAAAAGCGTTAAAATTTCGTAATGGAGCCCTCCCTGTCGTTAAAAATTTTAATTATCTAACCATAAAGTAAATAATTAACAGAGCAACGGTGATGTGTTAATCATACTCTAGTACAGCAAATGAGCGCTGCCTACACTTCTTCTATTATATTTACATTCCAAACTGCAGCAGAAGCTACCGCTCAAAATCTTCGAAATAAACAATTTCGAAAGTTTTGTTACTTTCTATTCAGCCCGCCTCGCCCGCGCGCTTTTTCAGTGATCCTGTTGTCCCGCGCTTAAGAAAACTTCTCTAACAGTGGAGTTATTTTTGAATCGAGAGAAAATTTGCCTCAAGGGAGTCGAATTCTCTTGCTCCTATGCATCTCATTGGTCCAAATCTTCGGTTAAAATCGGTTTTTCTCACTTTTGCCCGATATTGATGGAAAGTAATTCTCTTAGTCAAAACCAATAGAAACATATCGCAAGTACACGAAAAGCACTAATTCGGGACTCCGCATTTTACAATATTTGTAAAATTTTTACTGAAATGCGCAGAACCAATACAAAAAAAGCATAAATACTGCATTGGCATGAAGTGATACCTACGATTAGAGCAAAATATTGTTTAATTTGTAATGGCACCGCCAATTGCTGCGCACATTAAATATACAAAAATTGTAAAATGCTATATTCCAAATATTTACTTTTTTTACAGCGAATGATTTTCCTTTTTAGTAATCCGATACTTGCTGGGCTGAATTATAAAGACAGACAAATATTGCCCATTTTAATAACGAACAACACTTTTTGTCACAAGGCAAAAAGTTTGATGCCTGAGTGTAGCGAGGGCTACATATTCGTCCAGGACTAAAAATACACTTTGGTCACGTGGTTAATATATACTAGGTATTTGATGCAATCTAAGGTAGGAAAAAAGAAAAAAAATGCCACTTAACGGTACTCTATTTACAAAAAAATAGCACGTAATACAGCCACTGAATGTGCTTCAGCCGCGTCATTTTTCCATTTCATCCATTTTTCCAAACGCTTAATTTTCTCCATTCTTTCCATTTTATCCATTTTCACCACCGCCATATTTCCAGTTTCACCATTTTTTCCGTTTTACAGTTTTTCCATTTTTTACAAAAGCTTTCTTTTCTCAGTCGTTCCATTTTCTATTTCTCCATTAATTCCAATTTCTCTATTTTTAATTTTTTATCACTGCTCCATTTTTCCACTGTCGCTCTAGTTTTTCCATTTTTTTAGCCGCTCCACCCTTTAGTATCTATGTATATAAGAAGTAGGTTTGTAAAAATCACTTTCAAGATTGTGATTAAAAAAAAACAAAAAACACTTTTTGATGGGTTTACTATATCACTTTTTATCCCGAGGCGAAAAAAAGACACTTTAGGTGCGTGGCTTATAGACTATTTAACGCACTTTAAGATAGAAAAAAGAAAAAATGCCACTTAACGGTGCTCTATTTGCGTATGACCTCCGCCCGCTCCAATTTTTGATTTTGTTATATCCATTTTTGCAACAGCTCCATTTTTCCATTTTTTCCATTTTCCCCACATCTACATTATCTCTATTATTTCCATTTTATTCATTTTCACTACCGCTGCATTTTTTCACCCGCGTGTTTTCTCAATTTTTTCCAATTTCTTTCGTTTCTTATATTTTTTACCACAGCATCCTTTTCTCAACCACTCCATTTTTGATTGCTCCATTAATTAAATTTTTTCCATTTTCAGTTTGTTACTACTGCTCTATTTTTCTAAACTTCATTTTTTTAATTTTTCTAGCTGCCCCATCCATTTCAAACTCACTAAATGCCTAGGTGATCTACCACGTTAATTCTGAATAAAGGGATTTAAAGAAACCCGTTAACTTTTTAATTTTAAACATCTAATCACAAATTCATAAAAATTAACAAATTTTAATGAAAAATAAAATATTTATATAATTCATTATTTTTTTGGTACTAACGGAACGCCCATAACTATTTTGATGCACACCTTCGCTCCGAGCCCAAAGTCTGCCTCAATTTCGGTCAACCAGCGTCCCATATACATCGTTCCTCTGTTAGTTACTTACTTTATGATCTTACGAACAAATTACAAAAATGATTTCTTTTTTGATAGTGGTCGCAGATGCAAAAAAATTATAAACAAAGAATTTGTTTCCTATGTCAGAATCCGCCAGGTTTATGGGGCAGAAAATGAATTGACCCCGGAAAATATATCTTCCTGTAAACTCTTGCAATCACTTGACATCCTGGATAATATAAGCTCTAAAACTTAAGCTATTTTTTAAATTTGATCTAAGTATCTCCAAAACTGCAAGATTTAATAAAGAGAAAACTAAAAAAAACCTTGAAACTTTTACTCTTCGTAGATTGGTAACGAAGCGTTTGCGGGAACAAGTTTATAGAAAAAAAGTCTTATTTTGGCATAAAAAATACCCCCTTAAAATCTTAAAACTGAACTTTGAAACACCCTGTATTACAAACATATACCGGGCGATTCAATTACTTGCGCAATATAGGGATTTTATGCATTGAACGAATATTCGTACTGTAGATAGGTAAGTAATCAAAACCAGTCAGAATGTAAAACAATGAATTGAAAAATGGCATTCAGTGAGGGTGAATAAATAACAAAATAAATGAATAACGAGATTTCCCTCAAAAAAGGTAATGGTAACCGTATATTCGGATTTCGCACTTGTGGTGCTCATCAGTACGGTGCTAGGAATCAGAAGATGAAATGATAATTAAAAAATCTGACACAGGATGCATGTGAAAGACAACCATCTGTCAAATTGCACAATCGGCAGATGTACCTTCAATTTGAAGGAAAATTAAGCGCCTCTACGAAGACAGATATAATCTTTACAGATATCTTACAGATATCCTAAGCTCTGGAGTTGATAAATTAAAAAAGGGATTTAGTGAGGGTGAATAAATAACAAAATCAATGAATAGCGAGATTTCCCTTAAAAAACGTATTGGTAACCGTAGATTCGGATTTCGCACTTGTGGTGCTCATCAGTACGGTGCTAGGAATTAGGAGATGAAATTATGATGAAAAAATTTGACACAGGATTAGTAGCACCGTACTGATGAGCACCACAAGTGCGAAATCCAGATCTACGGTTACCATTACCTTTTTTGAGGGAAAGCTCGCTATTCATTGACTTTGTTATTTATTCACCCTAACTAAATCCCTATTTAAATTTATCAACTCCAGAGCTTAGGATATCTGTAAAAATAATTATATCTGTCTCCGTAGAGACCCTTAGTTTTCCTTCAAATTGAAGGTACATCTGCCGATTCTGCAATTTGACTGATGGTTGTCTTTTACATGAATCCTGTGTCATATTTTTTCATCATCATTTCATCTCCGAATTTCTATCACCGTACTGATGAGCACCACAAGTGCGAAATCCGGATCTACGGTTAACTTTTTTGAGGGAAAGCTTGATTGATTGATTGATTGATGATTTTGTAAACCATTGAGTTTGTCATTTCTTTACTGTCAAGAAAAAAAATAACTAAAAATGAACCACTACTAATCTCAAGAACAAAGAATGTAGCAGACAAATTTATAGCTGCATTATCCGACCTCCCAATCCCACACGCATGAAATAATTTAACAACAGAAGATACCACGGAATCTAGGAAGACACGTTTTAAAAAGTAAAGGGAAACAATATACATCAGCATTACCAAGGGAGATGCAAATCCGGTATAATTTCTCTGCATAATGCTGGGTTTATACAGGCAAATAAAAAAGGATGGAGTTAAGTTTAATTATTTAAAATATTGGGGTCACTCACTTTTGTTTACATGTCTAGAATTCACAGAAGTCCGAAACGAGTCACAATTACTCACAATGTCAAAAAAAAACCAACAGTGGGGTATTGTTAGAGACCACCCTCGCATTACAAAAAGGCATTTAGTAAATTCCCAGCAGATGCTGTTTTTTGACTTTTTGATGATTTTGTGTGTTTTTTTTAATTATTTTAACTCGCGGCGTTGTCTGCTCCAAAATCAATATAATTTGACAGCTGTCATTAAGCTAAATGTCAAATAAAAAGTAGCCTATGTTCTAATACAGGTCACATTTTATCTTGCTTTTTATCTGCGTGATTGAGGAACAAATATACACACCCGCACACATTCACACACAAACTTTTGCATTTTTAATATTAGTAAGATCATACTGATATAACTGAATGATATAAATTGTAACTACAGATTTCTTCTTTCTTCTTTGTTTTTAGTGTGCGTTATAATATACCCAAAATATATTATATTTTAATTATATGAATTTTAACAAAACATTATTCTATGATTGGAATATTTTTAAGAAAGGCTTTCCAATCTGTCTTCAAATAATATACTTATTACCTAAATTTAGATTTATGGTAAATGATAAGAAATAGTATTATTTACGAAAATATTAATTAAATAACTTAAATCAATCTTTTATTACAAAATTTAAATATTTTTTGGGGAAAACTCAACAACAGCTTTTCTTAAATTTTTAGCAAATTGGGGATTGTCCATTGTGATTAACCATTCGAAGAATGTCTTTATTACGTACACTCTTTAGGAATCTGGTTCGAACAAGCAGGGGAGTTCATCCACCAAGAGTTTATTAAATAGTGGAATACATATAAAGTTAATAGTACTGACAATCTACAATTTGGTAAAAATTTAAGAAAAGCTGTTGTTGAATTTGCTTCAAAAATTATTTAAGCTTTGTAATAAAAGTTTTATTTAGGTTATTTATTAAATATTTTCATAAATAATACTATTTTTTGTCATTTACCATAATTATGGATTGAGCTAACAAGTATATTATTTGAAGACAGATTGGAAAACCTTTCTTAAAAAAATACATGTTAATTTTTTTTTAATTATCAGAAAATAATTTTTTGTTAAAATCTTTATAATTAAAAAAAATATAATATTATAACGCAAACTAAAAAAAAGATAAAAAGTAAAAAAGTGCTGCTGTAGTTACAATATACATCATGTAGTTATATCAGTATTATCTTACTAATATTATAAATGCAAAAGTTTGTGCATGGGTGTGTGTCGGTGTGTATGTTGGTTCTTTAAATTAAATTTGGCTAAATTATATTAATTTTGGAGCGGGTATCGCCGCGGGTTGAAATAATAAAAAAAAACACAAGAACATCAAAAAGTAAAAAAAAGGAGCTGCTGGGATTTTACTAAATGCTGTTTTGTAATGCGGGGGTGGTCTCTAACGATACCCCACTGTTGGTTTTTGTTGTCATTTTTTTGTAAGTTTTGACTTGTTCCGGACCCCTGTGAGATGCTGAGTGCTGATTAGTTCAAAAGTATTTTTATTCTTATTTTTGTTTGACTGTATAAACCAGTATTTTTTCTCATTTTTGTTTTTGTTTGCCTGTATAAATCCATCTTAAGTTTTAATAAAAATGGGTCCACACTGATGCGCCGAGCTGGGCCGCGCCGTGTCGAACATTAAAATCTTTAAAAACCAACAAAGTGTGTTTCTCACTTCATTACGACCAGACCTCCAACGTCTAATGGAGAATCCAGACACCTACAGACTCGTTTCATCTTTATTAGGAATCATCAGAGAGTCAGAGGATTGTACCTGGCAGTTGAAGCTACACAGGCACCATACACACCTCTCGAATTTAAAACAAAAAGTTTGTAATCCGCGGAGACGTAATACCTGTGTGCGCCACCTGTCGAATAAACTGAAAATTAAAAAGTGCAGAAGACCGTAAATACAGAAAGAAGAAACCTGTAAAAGTATCAGGTCACTGTAACATGACTGAACCAAAATATTTTGGCTTTTGAGTTCTGCGCAACAAGCTTCCTCCGGAGCGATTGCTTGCTGATGCCTTAAAATTGGGGCCACGTAGTATGATGCTACAATTGGGGGCGGTGCTGGTGCGAACGTTACCTCTTTTTAAGAGTCGTGTTACAGTGACCTTATACTTTTACAGGTTTCTTCTTTATATCCTGCTGAAAGGTACAGAATTCTGAATTTACGGTCTTCTACAGTTTTCAATTTTGATGTTTTTGTTTCTCAGTTTATTCGACAGGTGGCGCACACAGGTATTACGTCTCTGCAGATTACAAACTTTTTGTTTTAAATTCGAGAGGTGTGCATGGTGCCTGTGTAGCTTCAACTGCCAGGTACAATCCTATGACTCCCTGATCATTCTTAATAAGGGTGAAACGGGTCTGTAGGTGTCTGGATTCTCCATTAGACATTGGAGGCCTGGTTGTAATGAAGTGAGAAACAAAAACGCATTGTCCGATATGCCACGAGTGTTATTTTAATTAAAATGTTTGCTGGTGTGAACAGTAAAATGCGCGCAAATACGCACTAACAAACACGATCCATCAAGTGTCGGTACATCAAGGAAATGTTCTAGACGAACATTGTTCAGTTTGGACGTTTAATTGTTTTTTTTTTGACGTTCCAATTTTCATGCACTCGTATCTTAGAGTTATTAATGAAATGAAAACTGGAACCTTAACAAACACAAACGAACTGCTAAATTTTGTTACAGTTTGGACATCCTGCAAACAACTTGTTTGTGAACGTTCGCAAACGTCTTGCGCTGTACGGCGCGGCGCGGCGTATCAGTAAGGTCCCACTTTAATAAAGTTCTAAAATTTCTCAAGTTTTCTATCAAATTTGTCAATGTATGTTTTATTTTTTCAACTCGTATTCACAACAAAAGAGATTGGTTTTTGCCGTGGATAGCGATCTTTCGTAGACGTCGAGACGTATCACTTCTAGTAAGGCATCTGAAAATAGCAGGGAAAATATTCAAGTAATTTGATAAATTCCAGTCAAGAACGATTGCTGGAACATTTTAAGCGCCGCGCCGCAGCGTCAACCTTTCACATTTAATTTTACATATCTAATAAGCCAAGCCAAAATCTAATTTTGCAGCAATGTATCAGGGCGTCGTGCTCGATAGCGGCTTGCATTTAAATTCATCCTTAATTGGCCCCCGCATGCCGACGCGCGACGCCTTACTCCACACAATAACAAATAAAAATCTTCTTGGTGTATAGAATTTTTCAGCAAAATAATGAGGCTGATTCTTTCGCCAAAGAAATATATCGTATGTGGATGGAGTGAAATTGAATCTACTGTAGTATAGAAAGAATATAGCGGCAAGTAACCAGAGATATGATGAATGGGAAGAATTGGAAAAATGTCAACTCCTATAAAGCTCTAAGATTTCGTCCAATTATTGCTTGCACACACAAACAAGCACACCCGCGGCATTGAATATCATTACATCGTTTCACTTGGATTTTTTCAAAAACTGTAAAGAATTGGAGAAAATGCTGAAACAAATTGATTTTGTTTGTAAGTGGGAGACTTTTTGGCTATTTTGAAATTTTTATAGCGCGCATCCCATTTGAGGGGTAAACTTTACCCCTAGATTTTGAATAGAGAAAGTGGGTCGAGTGATACCTTGTTTTCTCTCTCTTGAATGTCTTTAGAATCGTGTAAAAATTTCGAAAATCTATCGATTCGTTTTTGAGATATTTTTATTACTTTTTTTTTATATTATTGTAATGTTTAATGTTTTAATACATAATTGAGGGCACCCAAAGGTCACCAAGACCCAGAAGCGGGGGGGGGGGGCTAGGAACCCCTGGTCCCTCCACGATACGCCGCTGTTGACGACCAGAACAATAACATTTTCATCTGGACAGTTTTTGGTGTCACCCTTACACAACATCAATTGTACCAACATTTAGTACTTAATGTATTTCAATAAATAATATTTTGACAATTTTGTAATTCTATACCCACAAATCGACACTTTTGATTTTTTTTCCTTTGAACAGGTTTTTCTTAGAAGCTAGCTAATTGTTATTATGTAAAAAAATCCAATAAGAAATTATTGACTTGACATTTCACCCTCATTTTATAGCCCATATTTTTTACTTGTTAAGTTAAGTATTTGTTTATAGGATTAGTGGCATTCTATATTGTGTACTTTAAGGCGCATTCCACCATTTTTATATATCTGTGCAAGCAACATATTTCCAACATTGTTCCCGCATTCAGCGAGAGGGAGTCTCACAAAGGCGGCGCTGACCGCAATATATCAACTGGGTCGCGAGACATATGTTGGCATCAGCAGCGTCTCTAAAATCAGATATCACATTGTAATTCTAAACGCGTTGGCTGTGTCATTTTATTCCTCTCAGGATATATTCTATATAATGTAGATTTTTTTGTATAAGGCGTGCTCGACATTTATGGTGTTGTCTTACCATACAAGATACAAGAAGTACCTAAAAAATACAGCATAACCCTCTCAGCACATTGCAAAATAATGTGATTTAGAGAGAGAAAATTACGCTTAATATGTGTATGTAGCACGCTAACGCCTTTTTCTCAAAATTACAGTTTTCAGTGAAAACATTTGATAAGCGTGATTTTGTCCATATAAATCACGATATTTTGCAATGTGCTATATGGGAAGAGCTTATTTAAAATATCCGGCGCACTTGAGACCAAACCTGTCAACCTATACTTACAGGTCGATAAATGTCAAATTTTACATGGGATATGTGACATTTATCGGCCTATAGGTTGACAGGTGTTAAGTGAGCCGGTCATTCTAAATGAACCTTTCTACTTTTTGCCGTCTAGGCCTATTTGATTGCATTTCTTAACCGATAGTCGATGCGCTACATCGGGAAATTTAGCCATATTGGGCGTTTTATAAAAGAAATGACTTACTTCGTATTATTATATATTGGGACAACCTGATTTTTTTAGGAAGGAGAACCACCCTCCAACCTGAGGTAAGGCTGAAATCACCCCGTAAAGGTTTTGTAGTTGTTTGTCAATATATAAAAAACTATGACATCTATAAAAAAATGTGGTTAGGTTTTTTGTATCCAACAAAGTTATCTTATATGCCTTCTTTACCTCTTAAGCGGACCTCTAAAGTATTAGCACTTTGTTTTAAATGGAAGAATGTTTTTCTTTTGGGTTCAGTATATAAAAATACTATAGATAATCTACAAACTTAAAAATTGGGGGTCAGTTTGGCTTTTTAACATAGACGCTTACTAAGAAAGTGGTTTAAAAAATTGGCCCCTACGGGAGGATTTGAATGCATTTTTTAATTCGTCATACCGGAATTACTTAGTTATTCGTGCTTTATTTATTATGTGCCTAATTCAGAGGTAGAGCTGTTTTAGGATACAAGAGTTGTGTAAAAATAACATGTACATGTACATAAAATTGTTGAAGATAAATCTAGGAAGTAAAATAGGGAGGTATATTTTAAAACGCAAATTTTTATTATATATAAAAACAGCTTCAAAGTTGGCAAATAACTATATATCCAAAACTATTCGGTTTTTTGAGGATTCATTTAAGGTTAGAGAAGAAGACTTGACTATACTTGTTATATATTAAATTAAGAATAATTTTATTTTCTAGAAGAAATGCCAAAAAATTTTTTTTTATAAATGGTATAGTTTTTGAAATATTGGCAAAACCCTGAAAATTTTTACCTCAAGGGGTGACTTTCACCCTCACAGAACGCGGGGAGGGTCTCCTTCTTAAATATAAATATACACATTATATTGCTTTTTTCATAAAACGCCCAAAAAAAAGTTGTAGCGCATCGACTACCATAGGATCAATGAAATCCTGTCACGCTAACAAATTAGAATGACTGTGGACCATGGTTGACTTGAATTTTTTGCCGTTTTGTCTAACAACAAAGTAAAGCTTACATGAATACTCGATTCTACATAGAAAAAAAATCTTTGCTTAAAAGCTCTCTAAAATAGATCCTTCTGGATTGCTCAACAAATTTTTTACGCAGCTCTTACAAAGATATTGGTCTAGTGGAAGAACAGATTGAGCGAAAACAGAAATTAGGGTTTGCAAATAGTATATTACATGACAAGAGAAAAAAGTGACAAATTTTACACGAGCGTGAATTTTGTGAACGAGGCGCTAGCCTAGTGAAACAACAGGCGAGTGTAAGAAGTTTAGTAGTAGTAGTAGTAGTAAAGGAGCGGCCCGTGGTCGTGGTAATTACGGCTCTTCATGGGCCCTTTCTGTCATAACTCATTTATCACCCCTATAAACCTTCTTCTGCTGCAACTTTTTCTCCGGGCCTCCCTGTCTTCTTCAGTATGTCAGCCCATTTGAGCGAGTTCAGGTCTTCTGCACCCAAGCCCGAAAGCGGGACACACGGGATTTCTTGCTACTCTCGTTTGCGTCAGATGTTTGTTCAGCCGATTGTGCCCAGTCAGCAGTCCAATATCCTTTCCGGTCTTGCCTAAAAGCCATTTAGTTCTGGCTACATTCGGACCATCCACGAATAGCTTGGACTGTCTGCACTCTGACTTTTGCCTCCTGAGCCTGAGCTTAGGTGCAACTAGCCCGAAAAGGGTCAACCGCATCCTTCTGAAATTTTGATAAGGCTTTAGGGGCTTGCCATATAAAAAGAGAAACCAACAGAAGCGGCATGCATTGAGTGTGACGGCGGATTAAGCTTTATAGAAAAAGCCGCAAGGAAGAGACCAAATATTCGCGATATTTAAACCATTGTGTAATAAATGCTAGGAAACCGGTGTATAAAAGCTCAAAAAATTAGGTCGGGTCAGTTGCGGGGAACAGGCGGAAGTAACTATGGCACATTTTTTCGCGCGCGTTATCAACGATTGATTAAGGACGGACGTCTACTGCATGTCTCAGACGCGTTTTGACCGTAATCAGAATAAAGTTTTTCTTATTATTTGTCGTAAATTTTGTTTATAAAATAGTTAAAAAAGGTTACTGGTGGAATGCAAGAAATTTTTATTTTTTATTTAAATTACTTTAATTTATATGTAAAAGGCGTACTTCAGTTAAGGGGGTTGTGTCCTTGCCCAAAAAGAGTGCTCGAACGCGGTTCAGGACATCTTCAGTTCATTGTTCGCAAATCTTTTGAGCTCCCTCTATACCTGTTTCCTTGTTATTCCCAGAAGAGGTTCCGGTCCAATGTATTGAGTTCCAGCCCCTAGTACGGCAAGTTCGTCCGCTTTCTCGTTCCCTGGTATTCCCTCATGACCTGGGATCCACATCAGTGTTACCCTCTTCTCTCGAGTCATTTTTTGCAGTGCTTTAGCGCACTCCTTCACCAGAGCGTATGTATATGTCCCTCCTTCCATTTTTGACCTCCGGTACGGTTGCTGCCGTGATAATGGCATATATTTCCGCTTGTAACACCGTAGCGTGTTCTCCAAGTGGGTAACTTTTTTGAACTTCTAGGTTTTCCGTGTAGACTCCTGCGCCTGTTGTCTGCCTGACTGACAGTTTAGAACCATTGGTATAGCAGACCGTCGCCTCTGCTTAATTCCGTTTGGAATTCTTCTCTTTGCCAGGCATTCCGTTCTGTTAATGTGACTTTGTACTTTTTATCAAGCCTCCATGGTTTAAGCGGTGCTTTTACTGGCATTCTTAGGAAGAGCAGTTCTTTCGTCGCCAGGCCCTCGACCACCAGATGGCCCACTCTTTCCTCCCTGCCCTTCCATAGTCCATGGTCCCTTAATCGTAGGTGCGTCACCATCGCCTCCTTCTTGATTCAAATTGGAAGCAAGGATACCCAAGATGGTTTCTAGGGCGTGAATGGGGGCGTCCTCATTAGTACTCATTGCGCCTCATTGCGGTTATTCCTCTGCAGAAGAGCCGCTTGTAAAAATTTACCTTCTATCGAGTTGTGTACGTTAACGTCACGTCGTCTTTGGTGACAGTTAACGTCATCGTACACTTTTTCACAGATGTGCGGAAAAATTTCTGCATACGGGTGAAATTTAACGTTTTCTAAGTCAAAAATTAAATGACAACTAAAATAGTTGTGGTGTGGCACTTAATTATAAAAGTAACAAAGGAAACAACAAATAACAAAAATAAAATAGACAAAAATACAGAAACAACAACATACACTACTGTCGAAGGAATGTCTAAATTTTTTAGCAGCTTTACAAATATCGGATGAAGTTTTCAATAATAGCCTATTTAGGAACTATTTGGGCCAATATACGACCAGCCTTTTTTCAAAAAAAGTCACAATTAGCAAAAAGAGCCGACCACAGTTTATTAAAACGAACAAATTGAAAAACTCCAAAATATCCGAAGGGGACAGTGTAAAATCAATCCATAAAAAAATAGTAAAGTGAAAACTAGCAGAACAGTATAAAGCAAATAAAAGCAAAGTATCGAAAAATGTTTGTTGTAAGAAAACTTTTCAGTTCTCCAGTCCCTAAAAATTGCAATACAACAAAAATCGATTATATTTTTTGATACTCGAATCATTTTAATGCATTTTTTGGTAATTAATACTACACTAACTTGCACATAAAATGCGAACACAGGCAGTAAAATGTTAGTTTTTTTACACAGTGTAACTAGCTGTTATGTAAGCACACTAAAGGTCCGACTCATCAGTGGCCTTAATACAAAAATCAGCTCACTGTTGTACTTGTAACAAGTTAGAATTTTTATCAAGTGAAAATATACATATCGTCTTCAAATTCATTTATTGAGTAAACTAAAAAAAATAATCTTAATATCCGGTGACAGCACCATTTTTGTCCAAAACTTTTTGTAGACGTCGAACCATGGAATTTGATAAATTTCGACAGTACTGAACATCGTCAGCGATCTCTTCCCATGCATTCAATATGGCATCTAGTATTTCTGCCTGGTTTCGAGGCCTCCAATTTCTTTGGTAAATGATCTTTACCAATCTTCGGCACACATTCTCCATCGGATTCAGGTCTGGACTGTTCGATGGCCATGCCAATACTTCAATGTTTTGGTTTTGGAACTATGTCTTGCAAACATTGCAAACAGTGTGCACGGTGCAGTTATCATGCTGTAATATGAACTGGTTCTCTGGATAGAGAACTTCAACCGATGGCAACATGACGTCCGAAAGAAGCTCCAGATAACGTACTGCAGTGAACCGACCATCAATCTGCCAACATACCCCCAGCTCCCGTGCACTAACCCAGCCCCATATGTTGATGGAAAAATGACCCGCCCTAGTTATTTGATTTGTATATCGCTCATCAGGTCGAGAGTGTGGAGGTCGATAAATTTTAATTCTTCTGTGATCTGAGGAGGATTGGAATATTTTTTTATCGGTAAATATTACCCGTGTCCAGTAATCTTTATCACAGTGATGATTTAGGGCAAAAATTACTCTTGCCTGTTTTTGTTCTTGAGTTAGTTTTGATTTTCTTACAGCAGTACGGCAACGTAACTCTGAACCTTTTATTCTCCTACTTGCCGTGGAGCAGGATGCAGGAAAACTTGTCACTGAGACTGCGTTCACTGCGGAGTCGAATGAATTTTCCCTCAAGTGAATGAGCAACGCTTCGTCTTCTTGTCTACTAGTCTTTTTAACATTGTCAGTGCCTTCATTTCTTTCTAAACTGTGTATAGCCAGCCAACGGCTTCTTATTCCGCAAACTGTGGCTTTGTTAACACCATAATGGTCAGCCGTTCTTCTCACCGACTACCGGTCTTCACTAGGTCGCGTTATTATTTACGTTTTCACAAAAGTAGACAAATGTCTCGGCATATTGAATCGCAACTGACAAGACTTCATGTTGACACCTATTTGTCATGAATATTTGTCATCTACATACACTGCTTAGAAAGAAAAAACAATTTTACTATTCCAATGTTTTTAGTCCTGAGGTATATATACTATTATATGCAAACCTATCTTTTAATTTATTCACTTTAAGATAGATAAAACGTTGAAGAAAAATAACGAAAAAAAAATGAAATTCCACTAAACGGTAGGTACTATATTTCTAAAACGTCATTGAAGGGACTGATTGTTACCATATCAACGACCTTATTATTGTACTATGATGATCCAGATCATGATTGTCACTGTCAACTGAAAATCTTGGCCACATAAAATGCGTACGCCGATTTTATATAGTATATTATGGGCCTCGTAATTCAGTAAAATTTTAGGTATTTCAAATTTACAAGAAATGTCACCGTCAGGTTTTGTTGTTGTCATACGCTTATATTTAAAAATGACCCAACTAAATGAATTCGAAAAAGCCCAAATTGAGGCACATTTTTCTGGATCCATAAGAACAACGCGCAGACAGATAAGCCGTTCTAGGCACAGATGTCGCGTTGCTGCCAAGAAAATCTTACTTAGTGCGGAAAAGAAGCAAGCCAGGTTAATTTTTGCCCTAAACTATTCACTACAAGAAGAAGAATTTTGGCAACAGATGGTCTTCACGGATGAAAAAATCTTTCAGTCCCACAATGACAGCAAACAAATTTTAGTATGTTGCCCGCCACGAACACGCTCTCTCGAAAAATTTATTGCCGGGAACAAAAATCAGGCTGGAAGATTTTTCGTGAATGTGTGGAGTTGGATATCGGCGAGGGGCGATATGATAAGAAATGTTATGCTTCCAGAACCAACCATTCTTCATCCAGAAGGTTTTGTGTATCACGCATTTCTAAACAGTGGTTCCAGCAAATCAAAATCGAGTTTTTGCCATCGCCGGTAAAAACTCCTGACACCAATCCCATGGAAAATGTGCGGGGCCTTATAGCAAAAAAGCTAACACTAATGAATATTGTTTCCAGAAATTCCAACCACTTAATGGAGATCATAGTCAGAGGGTACGACGAAGTCATTATTTCAAATTCAAATTTATTTCAAAATTTAGCAGATTGCATGCCACGAAGACTGGCAAACATTATCGAGGCTGACGAGACAATAACACGCTACTGAAGAAACGTCTTCTTGTTTTCTTAATTTACTTAGTGTTTTTTTAATAATTTCTTTTTCTTAACATTTTTGGTTATCTGCAAAGACTTAGATGACTCTAATTTACCGATCCTGCAGAGATGCGCTGACTATGATTAAATTATTGCTTTCCTTTCGCCAAACAGTTCCTTCTTCTTGATACTTTTTTCTTATTCGCACAATTGTAGTCTTGTTTCGTCCATAATGAGCTTTAAGAAGTTTTTATAGGAAAATGTTAAATAATTTTACAAAAATTGTTTTGTTCATTTGTATATTAATCTTTCAGTAAAGTGTGGCCAGTCTCCTTATTTTTATGTTTACAATGTCAAAAGATCTAATCTGTAATTCGAAAACGTCAAAGTCAGACCTGCAGCTAACTTTTTCTGTACGCATTTTATGTGAGCGGAAGTGTAATTAAGTAAAATAAAATATTATTCAAACACGCCACATCGACTGAAAGACGTTGATGGCGATGGAACAAATCGAAAAGGCAGCTTAAGAGGCTGTAGGCCAATTATCAAGAAAATCTCGAGAACCATATAAAAAAAACAGTTATATGAGTTTATGAATGGTGCAAAGAACGGAACGTAAAACAATTTACAGAAGAAAAGGTACTGGTACCATATTTTTTGAAAAAGTCATAAAAGCTTAAACGACGTCACTGTAGAGCGTATATTCGATGATAAAAGTCACAATTGCATGACGTGGACATCGACATCAGCAAATTCTGCAAACTAACAGCTTATAATATTATTATAAATACGTTGCACTTCTGTTACTTCCCCGATAATTGGGATTTAAGGTACTCTTTAAATCCCTTAAGTGCATAAAATCGATTAAGACACCCACATCGCAAATTTCCTTGATACACGCGTCTAATAATTTATGTTATATTATGCTGAAGCTTTCCTACAAGGTGAAATTAATAATTGTTCAAGGAATTTTCCGCTTAGCGGTTCGAGCTTGCCAATTTAACCGAACTTATTAAGGTAACTGATAATAGGTAAAAATATTTTTAAATAATTTAAAAGGCGCGGGTGTACTTATGAACACTTTACCGGGAAGACGCAAAGAAATTGTGAAACTGCCACTCTTTGAGCGGTTAAATTAAACTTTTGTAACTAGGAAAGTAAGTTAAATTTAAATTGATCTTTATTTAAAAAATGATATAATCAAGTAGAACCATTAAATATAAGGTGCGCAGTACCATAATGAATATAAATCATCGGCGGTATTAACAGATTTTGAAATTATTAGCAGTGTGCTCGATACATCTGAGTTCAAAATGAGGAACTTTCATCCCCTATCTAAGATAAATTTTTAAAAAATTATTTTTTAGTGCTAACCCACGATATATAATGAACTACTGTGCAAAATTTAATGCTTGTCTGCCAACAGGCATAGGTTGTGCTTTGTCTGTCAGTCAGGGTCAGAGTTTTATTAAGTAGGAAAAACATCAGTAAATCCAACTTTGATAAAAGAGATCACAAAAAAATGTATATAGCCAATAAATAAAATTCTATAATGTAGTTGTAGCGGAGGCGTATCTTTTAATTTAGGTTTTTTATTGATAAAATAGTCTCTCTTTTTTTAAAAAGATTTAGCAAAATGTCTTAAATCAATATGTTAAAATAGCCGCAAAAATATATTCCCAATTTTTTTTCAACGACCAGGGCCTGAATTCTTAAATTTAAGTTAGTTCTTTTAATGTAAAGTTTTGTATAAATTTAATGTATTATCTGTAAAACTTTGAATTTAACCCAAGAATTTCGCATCACGTTTTTAATAGAAACTTCGTCAGTGACCTTAGCTCAAAATGGAGTCATGTGATATTCATACTTTTTGGAGTCAAATAAATATCAGAATTGGCTGAACTTTAAATGGAAGGCACATTTTCTAAAAAGTAAGACACGGCTCCGAGCAACACGTTTTCAACTAAAAAGCTCGTTAACTCTTTTTCGATTTAGTAGCCTTTAGGCTACTTCATTATAAAAATGGCGGCAACAGTAGGCTATATGGGTCCCTATAAAAAACCCGAAAGCAAATTTGTCAGAAACGTAATTTGTCAGTATTTAAAAGGAAATAAAAAAATTGTTCCGAAAAAACTTGTCTCGAAACGCAAATGACGGGAAAATCAAATCGCTAGAAAATATATGCATTTTTAACGACAATAATTTGATAGAAACATAATAATGCCGAACCACAAAATTCAAGTACCCCAATCTAACCGAAAATGATTTGAACCGATAGCCACGAATTCAATTGCTACGTTGCCAGGTTTACGGCAGGGAAAAGGAAAATGAATCGCAAAATTTGATAGATAATTAAACAGCAGAAACTGTGAAGTTAAATAAAATCGTTTAATAAAAAAAAATCCCCGTGTCATCTTTCAAATAGAGAAACTTGTTAACGCCGAAAACCAGGGCCTACGGCGCTCTAAAGATTTAAATTTGACGCATGCCGAATGGCGATTCGGCTGGACTATGATTCTGCTCATTTAAGGATCGGGAATATTATTTTCTATCAATTTGTGGCTCTGGGGTTTTTCGTTTGAGGAAAATTATTTTCAATAATTTTGTAATTCTGATACTTTAAGGCTCGGGAAAATTACAATCGGTTAAATTATATTCGTGTCTTTTAAGGATCGAGTAAATTAAAACAAATTTTCTGGGTGTTTTACTTTTGTTCATATTTCGTTTCGGACGTTTTATTTTCTCTTCAATTGTGTTTCGGTTTTTGTAAATTTGACTTTTTTGTGGGTTACCGATTAAAGGGCACTGAAAAGGTAGGAGTTAACTGGCTTTTTAGTTGAATACGGTGTTGCTTTTTAGGCTGAAATTTCTTTCTAAGGCCAAAGATTCAAATATTTGAATATTTAGAATTGGTAGCCTGAGAAAGATATTTTAGCTTATTCGGCAAGAAATCAAAAAAGTGCTCCAATCCGTGTCTTGGTTTTTACAAAATGTGCCTTTCATTCATAGTTGAGGACCGGCCCTGGTGGCAGTGGCGTAGCTATCATCTAGCAAGATGCAAGGGGACCCACTGACCAGTCAGTATTTACAGTAAATAAAATTGTTTATTTATTTTACTAAACCATGTAAAACCCGATGTTAATTTTATTAGGCCTGCACTTTTCCCTTTTCTAACCCAACCTAACATCCACAACTCTCATACCCAATTTCTATGTTATTGATCAGGTTACAGGTCAAATTGAGAATCGATTCAGAGGTATGATAACGGTATGCGATTATTTTAATTTTTTGGATCCCAGAACTATTACAAGTTTTAGTGAAGAAATTCTTCTATAAAAGTGTAAAGGCTTTTATAATAAATAATAATATGTCGACTAGCGATATTTTTGAGCTGATTATTAAATAATACGGAGTTCCAGAAAGTCACTTTGTTCAAATATTTACCGAAATTTTATTGTTTTTAACATTACCGGTAACAGTGGTAACTCTTGAGAGGACGTTTAGTAAATTAAAACTATTTAAGGATTACTTAAGATCACAAATGTGTTAAACTATATTAAACAACTTTCAATTGAAATGAAAGTTGCTTACGAAATGGAAAATAAAAGAATTTGACAGTGAAAAACCGAGGGAATTTTCTATTATTGACCTCTCAAGACTTGCCACTATTACAGATAATGTTAGTAATAAAAATGCGGCAAACAAAATAAATAACAATATTATATATCTACTAGTATGTTAAGTTATCATTGTTACCAAACTAAAATAAATATTTGTTTTTTTTTACAATAAGAAAATACCAACGTTTTGTAGTATTTTATTTATTTGAATAAAGCACAATTTTAGGTACCTAATACGTCTTTAATTTTTATTAAAAAAAAAATTATATTTACACATTGGCCTAAATCGTCCTTGCCTCGGGGCCGCAAGGCATGTTCCTACGCCGCTGCCTGGTGGCATAGTTGGTTAGCCGACTGACAAAATCAAGGTTTCTTGGTTGCCGGTGTGTCGTGGGTTTAAACCCCGTGCGCTATTTTTTCTAAAACTTTTCGGCCTTACATAAAACTTTAAGAGTGTAAAAGATTTCTTGATCCTACCCCTCCATTCACGCCGGTAACCAGGCCGGATGGAGTCGGTATTTCATGGAGGAGGCTTTAGTTACGTTACACTCTTCAAGTCGGTAGACTACTGAAGAACAAAAATATTAGATAAAAAATACCTGGTCGGGGGTTCAAATGTAGTTTATGATCCATCCGATTAAGTTAATAGTGCCCACAAGACTCAAAAAAGTAACGACAATCAAAGAGGAATGACAACAACAATCATACTTGAGCCAATTCTGATGTTTATTTGACTCCAAAATGTATATGGACATCACATGACCCGTTTTGGTACCCCACTAACAATTTTTATGTACTACGGGAAATTTTTGCCATGTAAGTGCCTTATGAATGTCACCAGAATACCATTTTGCTGTGTTGCGGTTTCGAAAAACTCATCCAGGTGTTAGAAGCAATTTAGCGATGATTAAATTGTTGTAAAAATGTTCTTAAAGCAACAGTTTACAGGAATATCCTATAAAAGCTCTGCTTCTCTCTATAGGAACATTTATACGGTGTTGCTATAGAGCAGAATTACCGCAAAGTACTATAGGCTCTTAAAGTATTGTATGAGAGTCTTTCGGGCCCAGTAATACAACAATTTTAAATCAAAAGGGTTCTATAAGGTTTGTAAGAATGTTCTTCCAGAAACAATTAAAGAAATGTCCTATAAAAGCTCTACTTCTTTCTGTAAGAATATTTATACGGTTTTACTATAGAGCAGAATGGCTGCAAAGTACTTTGGGCTCTTGAAGTATTATATAAGATTGTTTCAAGCCCAATAATACAACAAATTTAAATCAAAAACGCTCCATAATTAGTAATTTTGCTTTATGAAGATACATTGCAAGAGCAAAAAGGTGATAAACGTCATACCTGATCTCTCTAATAAAACAAAAATGCACTTAAGTGGTTGATGAAAATATTTAGCTACTTCTCTAATTTTTCCTTGCTTTTGGGTTATCCTCATAATTGGCCAACTGCACAATTGAAATTCAACGTCAGTTTTCAGTCTCACATAACCTTAAACAACAAACAGTAAACAGAAAGATTAAGTTAATAAATGTGCCTTAAAGAAAGGACCTGAAAATATAAACATGGACCACTCAAATTATTAAAGATGCAGATAATCGAAAACCAAGACGGACGAGAATCCCTACAACTAAAAATTACTATATGGTTATTGTATACTTGCTATATATATATGTTATAAATATTTAAAACAGGACGTCCATCTTAGAAATGTTCTGTCTTTCTATGAATTTAACAATCTATCCCAAAAGCAACAAAAACCCCAATAACATGAAGGTATAATTCATAAAAAAAAATATTGCATAATTTGCTTAAAAAAACGTCTTTCGTATATAATTTGTTACTTAATTTTTAGTCAGATAGTATTTAATGCTCCAAACAAAGATATTTAAATGGCGCGTGAAAATTTTCATAAATAAATGATAGGAATAATAGCAGTATAGTGGTGTTCATTAGTAAAAGTGTACGTGTTTCAAAATAGGTAAAGTTTTCGCGTAATATTTATTTATTGTCAAGATAGTTTTGATGTCGCCATTAATACCTACTGTAGAAGAAAAATCAATCATAGTTAAAAGCCCATTTGTTTTTTAAATATATATTCGAACCACATTAAAAAAACATTTCTTCTCTTACTTTAGGAGTTTAAGCTGTATCAATACAAGTAAAATACTGTATAATTGTTTCCAGAAGAACCCCCTTATAGATAGGTGTTGAAACTATTCTATAAATACCACATAAGAGTTACGCAGATCTTTTATACAGTTCTTTTGAATTTATCAATAGAAGTAATTTGCTTTATATGGTGGTGCCCATTTTGCACTTATAACTGACCTAGTAGCGTCTTACAGAACCCTTATATAAGCATATTATACACATATTTATTTCGGCAGTTTTTGCTGTAAGAGTGTTCTTTCGGCTCTTACAGATAGTGAAGGGGCATGTGTAGGTTCGTGGGATTTTGAATGAAGGAGTTTTTTGACTATGTGGGATTCATAGCTTTTTAGTCACATAATCAAGTGTTGTTGGGCGTTTTGTTCGCATCCGTGTAGAAGAAATATGACGCCATCTTTTAAGATGGCGGACAAAAATCATAAAAAATACAACTTTTGCAACCGATTCCATATGACTCGACGACGAGAAATCGCAAAACACAAGATTTTTGCCATCTTCTCTACAAAAAATCTTAATAATTCGACGTTTTGTTGGACTAACTTCAAATGTACCTCAAATTAATAGGCATATATGCCAAATTCGATCATTGGAGTTTGATGCAGTTTGAAGCTTCATGACGGTGAAAAATACCCCAGTAAAATTAACATATTGCAAAAATAACATACTAAAGGGCGCTATTAAGAGGAACAAATTAAAAAAAAAAATAAAATTGTCAAGTCCAACAATATTGTTAAAAAAAATTTGGTTCAACTATGAAGCGTTTTAATATGGAAGCTAATATATTAAAATGGCGACCTATAACCACATTTTATTTTATCCAATTTAATAATTTATTAATAGCGCCCTTTAGTATGTTATTTTTGCAATACGTTAATTTTACTGGGGTATTGTTCAAGGTCATTAAGCTTCAAATTGCGTAATACTCTAAAGATTGCATTTGGCATATATGCCTAATAGTTTAAGATTCGTAAAAAAGCAAAAATGACAAGGTGGCCATCAGTTCTTATTAAATTGTCGTCACTATGAAAAAAAAAGTTTAGTTAATGCATGGCCTTGATTAACCTTGAAAATACCATATACAAGTTTTTGTTGTAATTTTCCAATTTACCACTACGCAAAAACTTTAGCCATAACTAAAAACTTCATTTTGAAACTCCCTACCAATTTTTTTTGATCTGGCGTCCAAGATGTTTATGCTATACCCCGGTAAAAATGACCTATATGCCTGTCGTTTTTATTAGGTTTAGGAACTTTCTACACGGATGCGAACAAAATACCCGGTGGCACATAAATGTGTGACTAAATAGCTGTAACCTTATCCTTAAATTTTATTATGAATCTTAATAAACAAGTATAGTCATACCCTACTAGCATAATTGGAACTTTTTATGCTTTTTTGACCCCTATTTTGGAAAATTACATCTATAGAACCTGGTCCAGTATATGGTCATGTATATCTAACTTCTGCTAACTCTCTTATAGGTAATTTAAATGACTTTTTTGGCTAGACAAGCGAGTAGAACATGAAATTCACAGTTCCGAAGCGTAATAAAAACGACATATAGGTCATTTTTACCGGGGTATAGCATAAACATCTTGGCTATCAGATCAACAAAAAAATGATAGGGAGGTTTAAAATGATGTGTTTAGTTTTTTTTTGTTTTTGCTTAGTGGTTAATTGGACAAAACACTACAAAAATCTGGTTTTTTTACTTTTACATGGTATTTTTAAGGTCAATCAAGGTCATACATCAACCAAATTTTTTTTTCATAGTAAGCGGCGATAGCCTCAGCAATAATTGATGCCACCTTGTCATTTTTGTTTTTTCGCGAAATTGGATAAAATAAAATGTGGTTATAGGTCGCCGTTTTGATATATCAGCCGCCACATTGAAACGGATCATAGCTGAACCAATTTTTTTTTAACAATGTTACTTGACTCGACCTTCTTGTCTTTCCTACCAAAATTTGGCCTTCTTTGCTTTAATAATTTATTAATAGCGCCCTTTAGTATGTTATTTTTGCAATATGTTAATTTTACTGGGGTATTGTTCAAGGTCATTAAGCTTCAAATTGCGTAATACTCTAAAGATCGCATTTGGCATATATGCCTAATAGTTTAAGGTACATTTGAAGTTAGTGTAACAAAACGTCAAATTATTTTTTGAAGAGAAAATGGCAAAAATCTTGTTTTTTTTTGCGATTTTCAAGAATCTTTTAAGATCAGATGACCTTAAAAGTTAATTTTTTGAAATCCTCGTCCTTGAATTGTATGGCATCGAGTATACTTAGGCCTCGATTGTTGTATTTTTTATGATTTTTGAGCGCCGTCTTGAAAGATGACATTATATCAACCTCTTCTATACGGATGCAAACAAAACACCCGGTAACACTTGATTGTGTGATTAATGAGCTATCAATCCCACATAGTCACAGAACTCCTTCATTCAAAATCCCACGGAATAGAAATTATCGACATATGCCCCTACACTAAGAGAAAAAAATGCTGGTTGGGTAGTCACTTTGTCATTTCCTGAGCTAAGGACACTGACTGAAAAAAAAATAACCTCTATTCCTAATTAGACCACCATTAAGATATTGGTGGTGTAACTTTTATAACAAAAAGGATAATCGTCTAAAAACAAAAATCTTCTTAGACCCTAAAACACTACTTTAAAAGCTTTTTTTGCAGTCGATGGATTTAATTTTTTAGGACTAGTGGCCTTATTCAATAAACAAAGTAGGCAAAGTCAAATAAGTTGGCCCTCGTACCCTCAGTCAAATTAGAGCTTTCATTTTGAAGGGTGTCTATTTTTCGCTAGATAATGTGATAAAACAACTTTACTCAAGTAATTATTTTGAATGTTTTTAACAGGAAAAGCTAGTTTTAATTACTGCAAAATTAGATAAGTTGGAATAAGGCCGGTATTACACTATAAAATTTATTTGTCACAGATCTTTTATAAAAGATATTTGATAAAACATTTTTTTATGAAACATTTCTTTTATTTTATAAAATATAGTATATTACACTGTAAAATGTTTCATTAAATCTTTTATAAAAGACCTTTGACAAATAAATTTTATAGTGTTGTTAAAAAAAAAATAAGTTTACATAGTATCAACTTTGGAATTAAAAGTTCCTCCAAGCAAAAATAATAAAAAATCGTAATATTGCCATAAAATGTCAAACAGAGAAGGTACACGATGTTTTAAAGTAATTAGCTAATATTTATTAGGGACTTGTGGATAAATAACGTCGGCATAGCCTGACTTTAATAAAATCGGCACTATTGTTGACAGTTCCGCACGCAACTATTTTTAAGCATTTAACCCACCATTATGAAATTACTAGAACAAATTCTCGCATTTTTGTGTGAATCTCCCCCTCCCCTTGCTTTATTTTATAAAACTTAGAACTACCCCTCTCCTGTAAAATTTTTGAGTTTTCAGATTGATGACAATGTCAATTAGAAGCTGCATTTGCGGAAAACTATTTTCAAGATAAATAGTATCAACTACATGTTTTTGAACTTGAGAGACATCTTGGCAAGAAAACGGTTGCTCAATTTGTACTATGCTCAGATTGAATCTAGACTGCGATATGGATTATGCATCTGGGGTAATTCTTCAATGTCAGATGATGTCTTTAGAGCTCAAGATAACGTCATACTATCAAATGAGCGAGTGGAGCTACGAGACTCAAGTAAACCATTATTTGAGCGATTAAAAATTATAACTTTGCCAGGTCTGTTTGTCTTGGAAATGGCTTGTGGACACCTGTAAATCACATAAATAGTATGAATACTAGACAGAGATAAAATATTTATATACCTTCCATAAACTGACTTTAACTTTAAAATCTCCAAAAATACTGGGCAGTAAAATATTTAGTCACTTGCCGGCTGGAATTAAAAATCTGAAAAATCAGGATATTTTTTAGGAAAATCCAAACCAATTCTTGTTGAAAAGAATTTCTATAGTTTAAAACAGTTTTTTGATTGCACTGACTGGTGATGGGTGATGTAGCTCGTCAGAGTGTTAATCGTTGTTATGTATTTGTACCGTAAGTTTGACTGTTTTCCTAGCATTTTAATACATTTATGTAAAATTTTTTACTATATTCACTCAATTGTTTTTAATTGTCTATGGGAAAATAAATTACTATTCTATTCTATTCTAATCTAATCTATTCTGCCCCAACTTGCTGCGTTATGTAATTTAAGGATGGCCCCTAAGTTGGTTACCTAAAGTTCTTGCTACTATTTGTGACATTGTTGTCATCTTTACATGCTCATATCGTGTCTATAAAGTTGACATTAAAAGATCGGCACAAACATTATCAAAGTCTACATTATTTTGACAGCACTGCGTCTGAAAGAGATCTGGCAAAATAGCGCGAATGTAGGTTTTGAAAAGGCTCGGCAACCAAAAAGAGCGCTGTCTACCTTGTCAAAAAAAACCGCGTGAAATCTCTTAGAAAAACTTTACGAGGTTTTATCATGTTTTCTATGGGGTATGTAAAACAAACTTGTAAAACCTAATCAAATCTCATGATTTATGTTTTTTTTTTAATCAGATTTGATAAGAAAGATAGCTTTGCTCGTAGAATATTATAAAACCTTATCATACAGCATGAAAACTCACCAGCTTTCATAAGAACCTAAGCGGTTTTTTACGTGAGTATCTTCTATTTTGTCATACTAATCAGTCATAATAAAAATAACTGTGTTTTCTTCCTTATAGTTGGCTAAGAGCACTTAAGCGTAAAAATTTACATAAAAAAAAACAAAAGGCATCGATTACCATCTACCTCTATTTGCCCTAACTAAAACTATACCGACCGAAATTTAAAAACTCTATTTAAAACAAAAATAATTATTACCTACAAAATAAAAATTACCTGTATATCGGTTTACTGTGTCCATCTTTGTACCATAATACCATATAAACCCTGTCTTCGCGTACATGAGGCTCTATGTCACAGGACAGTGTTGCACTTCTTGAAAGTACGGCCTCCGTTGATGAAGTAATAACTGAAACAATTGTTTACAATATATAAAAAAAGAAACTCTATTTTAATATAACATAACTAAATAATTAGTTTTCTCTCTTTCTGTTTTTAGGTAGTTTTAGTTTTTTGTTAGTATTCACCTGATGACTATTGCAGATACATAAGCATTCGAAACGATATGAAAAAGTAAAAATAAAGAAAATGGTATTTCGAAACTTTATTTTACTCTCAAGTCCAATATTGTATATCACCTTCATACAACAATGGAATCCCGGTATACACAACAAATTCTGAGACTACGAAAAGGCAAAGGTTAAACTAGCCAAAGAAGAAACACACATTGTCTTCGCTCAGGACTATGAACTAATTCTCAAAAAAATTGAAATATGCTATCAGAAGTCCTTGGAAGAACTTCAAGACACCCATGACAAGAAATCGAAAAACCTAGTCCAATGGAAAAAAGAACAAATCACCAACACTAATACTGTCATCAACATCTCTTTCCGACCACTTACACAGACTGAGTCATCGTTACTCAGCAAAGGACTTAACTACGCCATTCCACTCAACACTATACCAGCAATCGACATCACACACAAGAATACAAGTAGAGGAAGTTAGATGAAAGGTCCGAATAATTTTTGACAACAAATCGAAATTGGAAAACAACCTAACATCGCAAGAAGAATCAGCCTTCAGAAATCTTAAATCAGACCAATCGATCAAAATTCTTCCTGCAGACAAAGGAAATGCAACTGTAGTAATAAACTCCATCACCTCCAACCAAAAAATTTAAGAGGCTTTTCAAAAAGTAAATGACAGAGAAATAAGTCTAGACCCAACCACCACCATAGAAAGAAAAGTCTACCAAACTCTCTACCAACACAGAAGATACTTCAACGACATTGAAAGGAGCAATATCACACCACACCACAGCAAAGTAACGAAAATGTATGGACTGCCGAAAATTAATAAGGAAAACATGCCTCTCCGACCAATAACTAGTTCTCGTAATTCTCCGACATATAATCTTACTACATATCTGTTAATAATCATCCACCCTCTTTAATCTCTCAAAAATTCAAAGCACTTCGTGGACCTCCTTAGATATATCAACCTACAACTTGACAACCAGTTTGCTAGTTTTGAGGTCGAAAGTTTGTACATTAACGTACCACTGGAAAAATCACTCCAAATCATTGAACAGAAGCTACTCAATGACTGCCACTCACCAATCTACCAATCAATGCTATTATGGATTTGTTGCCTGAAGAATTCTTATTTCCAGGAGAAGGACAGATATTTTCGACAGGAAGTTGGTCTACCCATGGAATCTCCCCTTTCGCCGGTAGTGGCCAATATCTATATTAAATCCTTTGAAGAATATGACTAAGATACATGGACGACATATTCATCACCTATGAAAATGACCACAAGACACTACAACAATTCTTCAATAATATCAACAGCAAAAGAAAAAGAAGAAAGCTGTCAGCTCCCTTTTCTCGATGTTCTAGTCACTAGAAATAGTTCAACCATAATCACATCCGTATATTGCATGCAAACCAGCTCATACTGGACAATACTTTGATTCCAAATCAAACCACTCCACATCACCCAAACTGGGAATTGCGAAATCTCTCATAGATTGAGCCACCTACATCTGCAATACAGAAGAATCTTTAAATAAAAAGTCAAAAACTTGATCCGATCTGCGAAGGAATGGTAGTTCCAACTACACGATCAATAAAACTCTTCAGACCACACCAACACCAAAGCCTACAGACGTAAATACTGAAAAAAAGGCGACACTTATAATTCCATACGTCAAAGAATTTCAGAAAAAATAAGAATAGGTAACCAATAACATCTTCTTACTGTCTTCAAAACGACCACAACAATAAGAAGTCAATTGATAAAAACTAAACCACAACGCCGCGACACTAAGAACTGCATCTACCAGGTAACATGCGATTGTAGGAATATCTACACCGGAGAAACCAGCCAGAAAGTTCGACTTACCGAACACAAACGCAAAACTAGACAAGGGGGCACAACTGAATCGAAAATAGCGTTATGAAAAAGTAAAAATAAAGACAATGGAAATTCGACATTCCAGTTTACTCTCTCTTTCTGTTTGCCTGATTGTTGTTTATTTCCCATTTTTTTTTATTTCTGTCACAAAAACTACTAAAGCGATTTTAAAGAAGGGTTTTTCACATTAAAATCGGTTTATAACAATTAAAGTTAAAACCATTGGAACTAGAAAAAAAAATGAAAAAAAAACACAGGGTATTCAGCTGGTCCAAAATAAAAATAAGTTTTGTAACTTTTAACAAGGGTAGCTCAATAAAGCAAATAGAAATAATCAAAATTGTTTTATATTTGAGAATAGTATAGCCTAAAGCGTGCTCTCTGGGGAGTCTCATCTTTTAAGCGATACGATATTTATCAGAATCGGTCTCTTTTGTGGCACATATAAACATACACACATCCAACTTGAAAAACATTACCCGAGTGCCGTAGGTAGTCAGGTAAATATGCTTTTTTTACTTTTACGAATATTTTATATATGTAATAAACAAAAATATATTTCTAATATATTTTATGAGATCTACCTTAACTTACTGGCTTTGTAGCATATTATAGGTTAATATTTCTTAACTTTTGAGTCCAATTTTATTAATATTATGAAATTCTTCCGTTGTTTTCGTGCAAAGGAACATTATACAATAAAGTTAAAATAAGGGCCAATTAAGATGTCATTTTAGGGTTGTTATTTTATTTTCAAGAAAACTTAAGGCAAACAAGCACATGCCTCAGCAATTCAGGAGGTAATGCAAATAGTCATGCAAATTTTAAATAATTTACTTCGTTTGCTTTAAAATACTGAGAAAATAATTAAGTGGGTAATCATTTGAGTTAAGTGAATAGAATTGAAATAAAATGAAATCGTAGAGTGACTTTCCCAAATCGGTCATGTTCGCTAAAAATAGTGAGTTTTGTTTGTAACATTGTAAGAAAGTATAACTATCAGATACTGTAATGGCAAAATGTGTAACAATAATAACTTTGTAAAATGAAAACAATTTATTTAGGGTTGGCACTGGGCATCGTCAGGCAGAGTTTTTGCCTCTGTATTTTTTCTAAGCTAACTTGATTAAGAAAGTTATTATCGTTACGTCATTTTTCGGAAAGTAAAAGAGCATGAACGTAATAATATTATACGACCAACGAAAATGTCACCATAAATATAAGAAATTATTCTCATCAATCTCATAACCTAAAGTTTAACTAACGTTCTATCTAAAACGACAAAACAAATAAGGTTACCAAGGGACTTTTCATGTATCTTTTTAAAAACAAGGTTTTTTTTTAAAAAAATGCGTAACATGTCAATTTAAAAGTACTTCTTTTTGTTATTTTTTAGTTTATTTATATTTGATTTATTTATGTTTAATAAATATTTATTGAAAATATAAAAACATAATTTATATTTTTGCATCAACTACTGCTCTTATAAAACAAAGTTTCATCGCTTTTCGTGCCATCTTGTGGTTTACGTCTAAGCTTTATGGTTATGCTAGGACCGTAAATAAGCCATTAAAATCATGTTGAGATGGTCCTAAAATTAGTATTATTTGTTGGTCCTAGGTAAAGTATATTTTCATGAACGTTAAATTCACAAAGTGTTCATCTTATTAAACTAACAAGCCAAAGTTTTTGAAAAGATACGAAAAACTTCCCTATCGTACAAGAAAGTTCTTTGTTTGGTCGCAACCGTTATGTTGTTAAATGCATATAACTATGAGATTATATAAAGGCCTTGCCCTTGAATTTTTCGAAAAAAAAAGTCATAGCGATAATAACTTTCCCACTCAAGGTAGACTGGAAGAAACGTAGAGCCAAAAAATCATCTGGGCGCGAGCAGACTGCGTCAGGCATGCGTAGTAGATTTTAAGCCCTTGGCTTTGCCTACGGCCGAGCCTGATTTTTAAATTATTTTCTTTGTTTTTCAATGTTATTATTCTCAAAAATTTTGCGACACGTGGGCCATTATAGTATCTCATAGTTATATGATTAAAGAGGACTTTAAAAGCAAAACTTGTAAATGCTTTAAAAGAAGACATTCTTGGAAGGTACGATCTTGGTATACGAAGTAAGCGTGGATATTACCTTTTCCAACTGTTGGTACAATTTTTAAGTTAAACAATCTTCTCTTCCTTTTCCTCTATTATTCAGTATGTTTCACGATGAAAATCTCAGACAAAAAAATCCAATTCTGTCAGGAAAATAATTTTCCCGTATCAGCTACTTTCTTTAAGCTTCCAGCTATATGGGCCTAAACATCTGGATCTATAACGCCGATCGGAAAGGATCGTTCCAAACTAAATAGACTACAAATTAATTAGTTGCATTAAATCACAAAAATGTGCAATCCCTCAAGAAAAATCGCCCAACAAATTGTAAAGCCAGTCCCAGGATTCAGGAACTTTAAGATACAATGGGAGCCACTGAACTTAGATTTACACTAAAAAAATAGATATTTATGAATTCACTGAAAAAGATGCAGAAATGCTCTGGACGTCACACTTTTATGCAAGATAAAAAAGGAAAAAAAGGTTGAAATGACTGATGAATTCAGGATTTAATGAAACCGAATAATGAAATTTATTACAAAATAGAGTGAGCAAAATAAAAGTAGTCCACACAAAAATTTAAAGATCAGATATGCATGCTAAACATGACACTTTTAAATTAATTATAAAAAACTCTAAAGGAGAAAATACTTGTAAACAACTAAGGCAAAATCGTACTTATAGTACATATCCAACATTGTGGAAAAGCACAAAAATATTAAATTTGTCCAATTTTTAAAAGTGGCAATAGTAGTAGTAGCAGTAGGTGGTCGGACGTAGAGCTGGCAATTAGGCCGCATAATGTACCCTTTCTGCCATACCCCCCGTGCACCCCTGATTGATACACGTGCTCCTTAGGATGCAAGTTTCCTTTCTTTAAGAGGACTTAATTTTTTCCTGACACCACTTTATCGAGGGCAGGGATCTTTAGACTGCGTAGCAACTATACACAGTGGACCACCAGCTTTACACCCCCTCCGGGTGGTCCTACTATATGTTAGACTTGCATCTATCTAACATCGCTACCGTCCCAGCAGAACTTGGTTGACGGTAGACTTTTCTCTTAGCAACCCGCCGTCATATAGGCCGATCCGAAAAAATCGAGGTTTAGACCCGGTTTCGCTGATCGAAGTTGCCGTCGAAGTCTTCAGACGCATTCCTTGGAGTGGTCCTGCTACCCGAAAGTGCTATCACCTCTTCCAAGTCACACTCTGTCGACTCCCGGTACCAAATCTGTCAGAGCCGCGTCCCATGGAGTCCCGATCTCGATACCTACAAAATTATATACCTGTGGTCTTCATTTGTAATTTGTGCACCTAGCAAAATTTTTGAATCAATTATTTACGAAAAAATTTTAAATTATGTATATCCTTGTCTAAGTGAAAAATAACATGACTTTAAAGCTCAACAGTTACAAATATAATGTATTTTATAGAAGAGGCAAATCAAATAGTTGAAAAAAATAGTCAATTGAACGTGATTTTTAACGATTTCAGTAAACCTTTGAAAGGGTGGATCATATAGTTATGACTTACAAATAGACCCTTGATGCTGTCAGCATCCTCTTCATCAGAAAGAAAATAATATGTAGTATTCAAAGGAGCGGAATATAAGGAATTTGTGACGCAGTTTGGCGTATTATTATTCTTGCTTTTAATAGACGATTTGCCAGTGGTAGTTAAGAACTCTTGTTGTGCGTTATTCGCTGATGATTTTAAGATTTTCAGGGAAATGAAGAGGACGCGAGCCTTCTACAAAGTGATATAAAAAAAGTTTATGGATGCGAGGGACCCGCAAACTGCTTATCGTTCAATATTGATAAATGCTATAACATGACTATAAAGAGGAAAAAACAAAAAATTTACAGTACTAATCATAAAGTACTATGCCAATAAACTGCATGCAAAGAAATAGGAGTCATACTATTTAGATGAAAACCTTGGTTTTGAGCAGCATACGATCAATATTGTAAATAAAGGATAAAATGCCAATCCTATTTGGGCAACACACTGTTTGGATTTCGTGGAGGATTAGAACTAACAAATTCCTTATTTGGTATTCAAGTCTTAGTTCACCGGTCTAGGGATGTGTCGGTGCCAGTCATATAATTATGAGATACCATAACGGCCATGCCCTTGCATTTTCTGATAAGAAGCCGTGGCGATAATAACTCTTCAATCAAGTTACCTAAAAAGAATGAAGAGTCAAAAAGTCATTTTGCGATCCTTGTGCTTTGGAGACCTACACGAAAGGCTTATATAGAATCTCTCTTAAAGAAGTTTGATGAAAGAAAATGTACTTTACAACTTTTAATTATGAAGCTATATCAACAAAAAAACAATAAAAGATTTGTGAAAAATATAGCACAGGGTTTCTTTCAAAGGGGCTTTGACTCAAGAATTCATAGAACTTGCATCAGTTGCATTAACACCTTGACTTGCACATTGACTCCTCTTAAAAAATTTATGGGAAACTGGTGAGGACAGTCGGTTAAATAATGAGAAGAGTTGATACATGCATACATGCATCTATAATAGTGTGTGAACCCCTTTTAGGTCGCCAATCTAATATACTTTATTGCCATTTACGTATATATATCGTTTTTCCACTATGCAAATCAAAATATTTAAAGCCTACAAAGTTAAAAACTTTAAATGAATACTACAGAAATAGGTTTGAGTAAACTTTCCAAAGTTTCTGAGAAACTTCCGCTGGTTTGAATATTAAGAGAGGTTTATGGTAGAACCGAGTACGGTTTGAAACTTTCTTTAGTTTTATATCATAATTTAATGGCAAAACATATTTTCCTAGGTGCGTGTATATAAACTTGAACAAAATGAGTTCAAAAATGCACTTACTGAAAAAATAAACAACGTTTAGCTATACCCTAAGCCTTTGTTTATTTTAAAGCAATCATAGCCTGAGTGTGTATGCAATACCAAGTACTCGCGTCCCAGATGAAGAATTTATTAGTCAAGAGGTAAACGTATTTGCATAAAAAATATTTTCAGTAATAAATAGAGAAGTAAAAACTACCTTTTCACAAAATGGAGATACCGCAATTTGAACAGTAAAGAATAGACAATTGAAATATGTGATTTACATTTCTTTTTTAAAAAAAGTAAGTTATAAAAGTATAGTAGAAAGTGCAAATTGCCTGTGTAAGGTTTGACTTTCATAAAATACTAGAGTACAAAAACCTCGTTTGTTAGAACGCAATAGGAATCAATAAAGAAAAAGCTTTTGTCAGACTAAGGATTAGGGTCAAAGCCTGCTTGGATTTATCCATTCATCCTTTATTGCAAAGGTAATACCTCTAAACTTTAAGAGGTTGAAACAGACAGAAGATCAAGGTTTGATTTTTTTTTTAACAGAGGACGAAATATTTATTTACTACTATAACTGAATGCTGGCAGCTTTGCCTGCCCTTACAACAATTAAATTGATGAAATAGAATCTGCTCTGGGATCCAGTAAATGAACTAGTAAAACTCTCATCAAATTCGGTTTAGTAGTTTTTGCGTGATGCCGGGATAAAAACCGATAACCAGACAAAAATTGTTTTGTTAGAAGTCAAAATATTTAGTAATATATAATGAAAGTCTATCAAAATTCGTATATCTTAGACAAAACTGTTTTCTCTTTTTTAAGCTCATTTTTAAAACGATCTATAATATTTTTATTTGTTGGAATTTAAAGAAACGTCTTAAAGCTTAGTGGCAAACAAGTGCCGTCAATTTGGTCAAAAACGAACGACAATAACAAACAATAAACTGGCCAAAAAGAAGTTAAATAAAAACCTTCCGCAAAGCTAAAACACGTCTCCCTATATTACTGTCGTTGTCGTTTTATAAACAGACTCTAGGTTTTAAAATTAAATTATAAATCATCATTTTATTCAATGGATGGTGAATTGTCTGGCTTTGCTAATGTGCCATTTGGTAAGTAAGCCGTAGACCAGTGAACAGCGTCTTAGCCTGCAGAACAGAGATCGCAAAATCGGCTCTCAGCAAGTACACATTGCTTCACACAACACCGAATGCGACTCGATACGACCAACAGGTAGGAGTAGGCGGCACGGTTGACACTGCACTGAAAACTTTGCGGGACTCAAAGGTGGACGGCCGAGGACCCCACCAAAACTGGGTAGAGGAGACTAGCCGGTGACTAAAAAAAGGGAAGACCTGGACTTCTCCGAGATCGGGATTCCATGGGACGTGGCTGGACTCCGACAGATTTGGTAGCGGAAGTCGACAGAGGGTGACTTGGAAGAGGCGGTAGCACTGAAGACTCCGACGGCGACCTCGACCAGCGAAACCAGGTCTAAACCTCGATTTTCGGGTCAACCTATATGACAGCGGACGAGGAAAAAAGTCTACCGTCAACCAAGTTCTGCTGGGACGGTAGCGATGTTAGATAGATGCAAGTCTAACATGTAGCAGGACCACCCTTCGTAGGTAGGAGGTGTAAAGCCCGCGGTCCACTGTGTATACTTGCTACGCAGTCTAAAGATCCCTGCCCTCGACAAAGAGGTGTCAGACGAAAATTAAGTCATCTTATAGAGAAAGAAAACTTGCATCCTAAGGGGCACGTGCGTCAGTCAATGGTGCACGGGGGGTATGGCAGAAGTGGTCCATTTTGCGGCCTAATTGCCAGGCCTAAGGCCACCCATCTACTACTACTACTACTACTACTACTACTATTTATTTTAAATTTTTACAATTTTGTGACACCCCTAGTGGTTCCTAATATACGCAAAGTTTTTGTCTCGCACTTAAAACGTATCTGAACTACGTTTCGCGTCGTTCACCTTGCGAAAAAGTACCACTTTGCGCAGTTGTTTAAATTGGGGAAAAACTATTACTTATTATTCTAACTGATGCAGAAAGTTACTTTTTCCCATACGCGAGTTCCGTTGACCTGAAAGAGGTAAAGTGGAGTTCGAGCCAGCAGCCAAGGGTGGGAAAGTTACTTTACGCATGAGTTAGGATCAATGTTTTTTTCGCAACGACGTGACAAGCAAAAATACAAAATTGGAGTGTGGGAAAGTCTAAATTCATTGCCACACACAATTCAGAAAAGTAACACTTCACGAACCAGAATACGTGCGGGAGAGTGCGCACTGTCGTAGAAAATAGTCACTGACAATAAACTATGAAAATTCACGATTGGTTTTTACAAATTAGCTTATTTTTTTTACTCTCACAAAAATCATATATATAAAAATATGGCAATTTTACAAAAAAAGGCATACAATTCCTAACAGATGTTAAATTTTTCTTTCTTAAATGTAAAGATATGTTTTATGTATGTAAAACCATAAGTTTACAAGGTAGCAATCCATTTTATATTGGAAATCCGCACAAATAGTGTAAATATACTGTCAGCAGTGGAAATTGCTCACATGATGACGATGTGCTTTAGCTTAGATCGTAGGTCAAGACTCCTACCTATGCGTTTCCCATGCGCGGCTATATAGGAAAATCTCGCTTAGACCATGTGATGCGTGTTTTGAGTCAGGAAGCCCACGAATGTGAAACGCATAGATAGGTTACTGAGTTTTATCTTTTTAAACAGGCTGTAGGGGAATATTTCCATATGAAGCTGGATTTTCGACAGATGTAAGTTTAAAAAAAAAGTTTCCTCCTGAGAGACGCTTGCTCCCTTCGCCATCTTGGATTAAATATGGCCGACAGCAGTATTATTTACAAAATCATTTCTTATTTATTAACCGATTTTTCTCAAAAAATTTTTTGATATTTTTGACGCTTGAATACTGAAACAAATACAAAAATATACCCTTGAAAGTATTACTTTTTTAACGGGTTTTTTGAGGATTTTGACGGAACCGTGTACCTAATAAAAAAAATTTTTAAACAAAAACAATGCGCACTTTCCAAACGCTTTTAGAAAGAATACTAAATCTGTGTTGGGTTTAGTGATTTTTGAGTAATACCTAAAAAACCGTAAAATTGGTCTTTTGGTATCCGTAGGGCCAACTCATAATGTCCTTTCTTTCTAGGTTTTTTTCATATTTGTATGTAAAACCGATTTTATTAAATGGATTGGTGTACTGCTATCTCTTTTTATAAATTCCCCAGACAGTTTTAAAATATTGATATTTTTTGGTTAGTAAAATATGTCAAGCTTTGACAAAAAAAGACTGTGAGGTCGATACACGGTAGATATTATAAATGTTTGTAATAGGCAAATATAAAAAATCTTATTAATCTATATTCTTTTTACTATCGTTCTTGAAATATAACACGTTATTACACTAATCTTACTTACTTTGCAAATTCGACTATTTTCATTAGTTTTCCAGTTTGACAAATGCGTTATGTTCCAATTTTTTTGCTTTTTTTCCGTTAAACTATGAAACAATACAAAGTTGAAGGCGCAAGTATTTTTCAGTTTTTATACCGCAACATTCGATTTATTAAACCGCATGTAAATAATCAGTTTCAAAATTTGATGTACGTTTATTATTCAAAAATGTGACAGCGACAAAATTATTTATTATCAGTGGTTGCCAACACACACAAAATTTAACAAAATTTCCCTAACAATTGCCAAATGGAATTGCTCAACTCTTGCTAAAGCTTCAAAAATTTTATACAGGGACTCTAGGTAGCCTTAAAAACAATAATTTTACTTTTTCACCCAACTTATTAAGTCTCGAAAAAACTATGAAAATTAAAAGGCCATATTATGAGATTTTCTTAATAAACGATATGCCTTTTCCAGTAACCGAAAAACTGTCCATGGAGTTTTAAATAAAATGTACAGTAAAAATTTGATAATTAGTTATTAACATACAAAAATGGTAGAAGCTTGTAGACAATCCCCATGATGATGTCATTTATGACAGTGCTTTAGGTAATATACAAAGGCTAGTCAAAAATTGATATTTTTTAATTTTCTACTACTACCGAGTGTTGAAAACAAACATGTCGTATTTGAGCACAAAATAATAGTTTTAACCCATTTTTAAAGAAAAAAATTAGTTTTTCTTTTTAGTAGCTTCTTCTTTCTTAGATAATATATTTTAATAATAATAATATATTTTCTATTATTTTTTTATATAAGGTGGAGGATAGATATAGAAATAATCAGGTAAATTTTATTAAAATTGACGGAGTCGTTTTTTAAAAATAAATTAAAAGCCATGTACGGGTAAAAAGTAAACACTTCAAATTAATTTTTTTTGAATAGACCGTGTATCTGAACCCTATATAACTAAAAAAAATACTATTGTTATTCACAAAATTGTTTTCTACAGGTACAATAAAATGTTGTCGATTTTATTTGGCAAAAAAATTGATCGCAGTTATTATTAATTTTATTGCTCTTTACGACAAAATTGATTCTAAATTAGTTTTTTATTTTAAAGATATTTCTTTTAGACTCTCAAAAAGGGCGCTGGGCTTGGAGTTTGGCTCGAGCTATAGCAGTTGATGAGCAGCAGGTCCTTAGTGGTTTTTAGTGTTTAAATAATATGTTTTAAGTGCAAAGCTTGACCCATTGGAGGTTTATCTGCTGTTTAGATACCAGAAACCTTAGTGTTTGTTTTTGTTTCAATTTTTTATGCGTTTTAAATTAAAATATTTTTCTTTTAATTTATTGTTTCATAGCAAATTAATAACGAGCCTCGGCGACATTGATTAAAAGTTCTGTTAACCCTAGGGTTTCTTTTACTAGAAACTTCTAAATAAAGTAGGCAGCAACTCGTTACTAATTGTTGAAAAATATTTCTTTTAATTCCTATAACCTACCAATTCATTAGTACATTTTTATAATGGGGTTAAATCCATATCGAAATCACTGCATCATTTTTAAGGATATAAAAAAATAAGATGCAATTATTTCAATTCGCATTTAACTTAGCCATGGAAACGTACTAAATTTAAATGAAAAAAAAACAATTCAAATGTAAATATACATAAGTAACATGTAAAATGACATTGTAAAATTACATTGTAATAATTTAGCCACACGGCAACCAATGATTGTGTAATTTTACTAATCTTTTTCGTCGGTGTGCCGCTCGGTGTGCAGTTGACCACGGAGCAAGCATGCAAGGGCGGGAAAGATACTTTACGCATGGGTTAGGATTAATATTTTGTCTACAACTGCCGAGTTCGCAAATAGAACGGACAAAAAATCAATTACACAAAATCCAAACTGCTAAATATCAAAAGACGATATATTTTTGTAAAACCATCACTTAGTTTTAAACAGCAATGTTCAATAAACTGACACGTGAGTGCGTGAAAGTCTCGGGGTAAATTCATTCACGCACTCAGTGCAAGACAGTGTTCCCGCACGATCGAAGAAAATAGTTATTTACATTACTAGTACGAGTGGGATATATTGCAATGACGAAGTCGTACACGTGGTAACTACACAAGTGCTGTAATGGGTCTTACCGTACATGTGTTATACAACATGTTGTCTACGACCCAGATTTAAAAGCACTTCTTTTAATGTCCAAAACGTTCAGAACACAGTGCAGGTTTTACTTTTAACAACAAAAATTACTGTTTTTTTAATAAAAATAAGCAACGTAATGAGCTTATTATATCACTCGTGATTTAATGAGCGTTACGTTATGAGCTTGTTACTGCACTAATGTGGTTGTTAATTGTTTTATTGCCACACTAGTGCTGTAATAAGATTCATTACATAACGCAAACTTATTACGCAGGTCGTAGATTTTGACGTAACCAGCATGTTACGATTGTCATTAAACGCGAAGAAGAAACTTAAGACGTGAGCCGCAGGTGAGTGCCTTAATTTTTCTGACCATGTAATGACCATAACATGCGAGTAAGTGTACTATACTTTACCTTCGACCAATGAAAATGTCATCATAAATATCACAAATTCTTAAAAATACCAAACGCGAACACTCTTAAGTCAACAACCTTCATAACCTGAAGTTTCAATCTAAAACGTCAAAACAAATAAGGTTACTAAGGGACTTTTCATATTTTTTTTTAGAAACAAGATTCTTTTTTCTTAAATATGCGTAACATGTCGGGACTTATTTTTGGTTAGGTACTAAAATTATATTGGATGTATTTACCTTTAATAAATAATTATTATCTTAAAAATACAGAAAAAAAGTTCATATTTTTGCGTCAATTAGTGCTCTTATAAAATAAAGTTTTATCGCTTGTCACGCCATCTTGTGGTTCACGTCTAAATATTATTATTGTCCTAGGACCGTAAAATTAGTATCATTTGCTGCTCGTAGGCAAAATAAATAACATAACTGACCGGTCAGTAATATTTCAATGAAAAATAAGTAACAGTAGCACTGGGAGTAGCATCTGAATGCTTACACTAAATTCTTTTTGGTTTTAGTATAATGATGACAATGTTTATATATTTTTTCTTTTCCTCTTTGAACATATTTCTAACTTTTCTTTTTCTTTTAGCTTTTGGAGGGATTCCTTTTCTACGACTCTCGTGTCCTTTCTTAGTAGCAAAATACAGGACACACAAAGTAAAAGGAAAAAATAATATTACACGCTTTTTTGTTCCCGGCAAAGAATAGTATTTGTGACATAAAGGGGAAATTATTTTTTTTCAAACGGTATTATTGATTGGAAATATTACAACCATGAAATATGTGATCGAACAATTTCGTGAAAAGAAAAAAAATATTAGGGATATTTATCAAAAAATTAATGTAATGTAGGTCAAATATCAAAATAATTAAATTTATTTAAATTATGATTGTTTTTCAATGTCGATACAAAACATAAGGCGGCATATTAAATAAACACCTACGGTGGGATTTACTAAAAGGGTTTAGTCTATTTTAGAATGGTCCTAAGTTCAAACTATGTCCAACCCTTTTTGAGTTTTGGGCATATTTTGTTTTATAAGAAGAATTTTAATAAATTTGTTTGTTGAATAATCATTTTAACACAATCTTTGTAGTATTTAGGAAAAAAGTTTCAATTTAGAAGAAAAGAAAATTAAAAAATTTAAGCCCACCCGGGGTTAAAATAGTAAACACTCTGTAGACCAAATTAAAATTGGGGTTATATGTCACTCTAATTAAAACTTACCCTTGTCCATTATTTTCTACAATACTTGATGTTACACACCGATTTAGATGGGTAATAATAAAATAAGGAGTAAATTAATTTTGTATTTATTTAAAAAGTGTTTTTATTTATGAAATGTATTAAAATACTTAAATGCAAGTTTTGTTTACATTTCCGTCACTGTCAATGTCAGTTTAAAAATATTAGCTGCGTTTAAATTACAAACAGCGAATTCTGATCTCTTACCTCCTCTTGTACCTTGACTTGCACCAATCTCTACTGATGAAAACTACAGCTTTGACATGACTTTGAGTAAGGAAAGTTCTTTTGACTGAGCTTTTAGATAACTTCAATAGTTTAATTTCAGTTTGTAAATAAATTAATATAGTTGTTTTGGGTTTCTTTGTTTGGTATATCTTTCGTGGATAATCAGTGACCTGCACTTATGTTTGTGTTGCCTCGTAGTTTCTTCATAAATATATTTTTTGTGCTGAAAACGGGTTCAAAATATGGCTTTTTTCTGGACAAAATTGGAGGTCTTTTATTGGTTAATAAACAACTTGGGATATTAAAGAAGTTAACATAATCCTAGTAAAAATGGCTACTTGGGGAAATTTTAAATGAACGTATTACCAATTGCATCAGAACAATCCTTTCTGGCGGCTATAAATTTAGACCACAGAGGTGGTCTAAAAAACCACCAACTTGATAATCTCAAACACAGATAATGAGGACGCCCACAATTTGTCGGAATGTGCAAAATCAAACCCCTCAAATAAAAGTAACTTAAATTATAAAATCATTCGTTATAGAAACAGAAATTCGTTAAACCAATTTTTTATCTGAACCTTATTTCTTCAAACCCATTCAATGACATATTCGAAATTTATAAGACCCGTCTTTAGTCAAACCATTGTTCACCGAATTTATTCAATATCAAACCCGGAATTCGTAAAACCCGTCATTTATCTAATTAGATTTAGAAAATTCAATATGGCGGATTCAAGATGGACGGTTTTTGGTAATCTTTTGCTAACCAATTTTAACTAAATTATATACATCCGATTGCCTTCAAACTTGGCATGCATTTATAGTTCCAGTGACAATACAATAATATGTCATTATTAGGATCCCTCCCCTCATAGAGGGGAGTGGAGGGGAAAAAACACATTATTTTGTCCGATTTCAACCAAAATTTGTATACGGAGTCTTTTGGGAACAAGGAATACGAATTGTTGATCAGATTTTGAAAATTTGAATTTGAAAAATATGGACGATTTTCGGTCATGTTTTGTTAACCAATTTTAACTGAATTATTCACATCCGATTGTGTTCAAATTTGGTATGCGTTTATAGTTTCGGTGAAAATACAATAATATGGTATTCTCTAACGAGGGAAGTGGAGGGGGAAAAAGATTTAGTTTGTTCCATTTCAATCAAAATTGGCATATAGGGGTTCTTAAGGAGGAGGATTATTAATTTTTGATCAGAATTGAAAATTTTAATATGGCGGATTCAAAATGGACGATTAACGATTAAATCAAAAATTTAAGGGTGTATGTTAAAATTTGGTATGCGTTTATAGTTCCGGTGATAATACAATAATATGGTATTATTAGGTACCCACTTCCCTCACAGGGTTTTTTCGGAAAGGAGATATGAATTTTTTATCAGATTTGAAAATTTCGATATGGAGGATTCAAAATGGACGATTTAGGGTACATATCTAAACATTTTAAAAATAAATTTTTATAAAAAAAAACCTTTAAAGAACAGGCTTTTATTAAATGCACATAAAAGTAGAAAATATTTTTTTTCTTTCTTATACCATATTAAAAGCGATGGGCGCATATTAAAAATTTTATTTGCACCCATCGCTTTTATTATGGTATAAGAAAGATAAAAAAATATTTTCTACTTTTAAGTGCATTTAATAAAAGCTTGTTCTTTAAAAGTTTTTTTGAATAAAAATTTATTTTTTAGAATTATTTTCGTCAGCTGAAGTTGATGGTATTTGCATCTCCAAGTCCGTCTTTTCTTGCATATTGCACGAGGCACTTACACTGTACACGTCGTCAGCCGTTTAAACCTGCAAATAACCTACTCCAATGACAGCTTCCACGCTCGTTTAAAGCACGCGATCGCGACTCGATGCTTGATGCATTCAGCAGGTTCATTGACCTCTCTATGGACACAAAAACAGGCATAATGCTGCTGCCGGTGTATTATAGCTGCAGGCTACAGATAACTTAGCAGCGTGGATAGCTTTTATTGTATTTTTCCAGGGGATTAAAAAGACGCGCGCACACGACATCTGGGCAGACTTTCTGATGTGACCGCATTTAGGTCAAGACCGCATTTGTTATAGGTTTTATATTTAATAGGTGTTTACGTCAGTAGACCGGAATATTGGTCTTTACAGCTCGACTCGAAATTTAGAGGGCGAGCCGCAGGCGAGTCCTGTAAACCTTCAGAGACCTGTAAAAATGCTTTCCGGTCGTGTATCGTACGTAATTTTTGTTTTAAAACGATCAGAAAAGAACATTTTAGTGCCTATCGCTTACTACAACGCCTAGCCGTGTTGCGTAATTTATGAACAGTCCCCTGATGTTTTCTGCTTCTTATTGGCTAGATAGCCATTTCCGCTAAGGCCGGTAGTTTTTAAGGTGAAAACTAAAGAAAAACAAGTAAAATTTTATGGTTAGAAACTGTAAAAATCATTAGAAAAATTATAGTGTAGTGCCTATTAGTTTCACATATCTAATTCAGTGATGACTGAAGATCAGTTATGGCCGACCATGGCCAACTTATCAAGCAAAATAATGATAAAAGAACTCATGAAAGGCAGATTTCTGGGTTTGTTCTGTATTTACATATATTTATAGTATACTTACTTTGAGAATTAAAAATTTCCGGTCGATATTTTGGTATATGTGACTGTTGAAGGAGCTTCTATTATTTCCTTCGGATAAAACTCATTTTAGTCCCTTTTTGTAAATTAAACTTTTGAAACAAATTTAAAAGAGCTTTTTGGAAGTGTCGAAACTGCCCAAAAAACAAAAGCTAAAAGCTGTCAACAAGAAGTCATAGCCAACTTGGCCAAAAACGGGACCGGAAAAGGATTAAGGGATCGGAAAATTGAACAAAAAGGTTCTTTCTTGAGAGTAAGTGGGTATTTTCCGGTTGGTTAAAAACAAAATAATTTTTAGCATTTTTAATACAATCTAAAGTTATTGTTTCCTATTTCCAAAACTACATTTGAAAATATGACATGGACTATTTTGTGGAGAAACTTTGTTTCGTAAGGTGCATTCTAAACACTGACTAGTGTTTTATTATGATTAGGACTTAATCAAAAAATTTTGCGTTGGTGAACACTGAGAATAATATCTCAAAAATAAACCAATCTCACTACAATTGTTCTAAAACGGTAACATTCAATGTTGAATAATTATTACTCTGCCTGACGCTTGGTGATGACACGTCTATACGTGTCTTGTGTATTAAGTCTGGAATACATAATTCTAAAATCTTGTATACGTTACCCCAACAAGGTCGATGAAGGTATAAGACAATGAAGTGTGATTAATGCGAGGTATAGATTATAATGAGGTGGTTTCAATGAACCTCGTTTATCTTACCCACAAGGCTCCGATATAAAGTTATGATACATAACGAAATCAACTGACTGCACTTGTCGGTATATGTAAAGTATATAGATAGGGTGGATCAAAATGATCGGATTTATTTATTTGACTATTGGTTTTATGATTTTAGTTTTTTTTTCTGGACGAGAAACACATCGTGGGCGCCTTAGCCACTCCTAGAAATATACTCAGGCAGTGTAAGACTCTAACTCACTGAACCTCACTCTGAGTGCCCTACAACGTCACGTCAGCCTAAAAGGCTTATTGTATCATTTTTGGTAACCAATTGTACGCATTCGATGCATCTTGTCTCTTGAACTAAATTTTAGGTGACCAAGGGACGGGTGTCTAACGTTTCCAGAGAAGAATTTATAAGTTCAGTTAATCTGTACGTTTTGCGGCTCAACATCTCGCATTCTCAAAAGAAAGAAGTACTGTTTCTGCTCTTTTGGTGCATTTTCTACAGATATTACAAAATTTTCACTACAGGTTTGTCTTTGAACGCAATTAGAATAGATAGACAAAGAATTGTAATTATCAGACTTTACAAGCCTCCAGATGGTAATATCGATTTTTTTTCACAGGAAAATTCCCTGTCTTGGAGATTATAATTTTAATTTTAATCACATCTTGGATAGGCATGTTATCAAAATGTAATAATATTTTCCTTTATTTTAATTTAGTTGTTCAATGAAAATACTAGGGTAACTAGTATCATCCACATATACATTTGGTGAAAATCCAAGACATTTTAAAAAACTTGAAAAATGACGAACTTTTATACAAACTTTTATTCCTTGCTTCCGCACGTTTTCCACTGTGCATTGTTTGTTAGTCACTGGTGCACCCATCAATTTGGGAAATAAATTTTGAATTATTACTAAAAACCATAAAAATTGCAGAATAATTTTAAAAGTTTTTTTTCTGAAAGAGAATCACATCATGGGCGCCTTAGCTACGTCTAGAAATATAGTCTAGCAGTGTAAGGCTCTAACTCACTGAACCTCAACCTGAATGCACCACAACGTCAGAGATTACAATTTTAATTTTAATCACATCCTGGATAGGTATGTTATTAAGATAATTTAGATGGTCAATGAAGATACTAGGGTGACTAGTTCCATCCGCATGTTTGATAACTTCTTCATAAACGTGGATAAATCTCTTTGCCAAGTAAGGGTCGTAGAAACACATTTCTCGGACCATAGGGCCATAATATACGAAACACACAGGACTGGGTCGATAACAGAAATTGGGAAACAAATATTGGTTGAGGGTTTCACGAATTGTAATTGGAATACTCTCTATAATTTTAAATGTCCTAGTGACGCCTACGTCAAATCAAATCAGAAAACCAATAAGATGCAGAAAATTACAAAGATAAAAAAAAATCGTTTAAAAAGGCTATTTCTCGAGGAAAAATACATTATTTTGACACGCGCATTGATCAGCCCCAGAATAAAAATAAAGAAGAAGAAGGATCCTAATTAATCAAAACCATATATTCTCTGATTCTATTGACAAACTGATCTCAAAATTTGACCCTAATGAGATTTTTTTACAAAACTTACAGACTACGACTTCTTCAAAGATAATTAAATTGATTATTATTAAATGTGAAAAAATCAACATTTTTAGCAACTATTAACAGTCTCAGCCTTAAAAAAAATTTATGCAGGCATTACGAAAGCGGAAAGCGGAGATCACTGTGTTGGAAGGTTTTAAGACTTAAGTAAAGCCTTCGATACAGTGAAGTATGAGGTAATCATTAAAAAATTGAACCACTATGGCATCCTTATTTGGGTGGTTGCAAATAACGAGTAAAATGGAACGGTGCTTTTTCTGAATATAGAGAGGTCGACTATGGTATCTACAGGGCTCCATACTTAGCCGTCTATTATTTATTTGATGACTATTCACTGGTTTTTAGTGCAAGGATAGCGACGTTCAAGAGCAAAAGGTTAGCCAGTTAGAGTTTTATTGTAAAGACAACCTTTTCACTATAAATATGGAAAAAAACTCAGTCTTTCAAGTTTAATCACCACAGAAACTGGCAGTTTGAAGCAAGATTCAGTTAAAGTACTGGGTTTACACATAGGTCAATCATTAACTTTTGGAATTCATTGCAACTTTTTTAGTAAAAAACTATCCACAGCAGTTTATGTCGTTCCTAATTCAAATGATCTGTTTTTTTTTTTAATTTTTTACGAATGACTTATTTTTTTAATTGTTGTTTCTTGGTTAACATACGGAATTCTCCTTTGCGGCAACTCTTCATATGTAGACAAAATTTGTAGTCTGAAAAAGAGTAGTATAACGTGTGAAACCTTTTGAATCATGTCGTCCGCTGTACAGGAATCACAAAATTCTTCCTCTCCCATGTATATTCATCTTAGAGTGTATTCTTAACGCCAAAAAACATCCACAGTACTTACAAATGGACCATCATAGTTACAGAACATTATAAAGATTTGACTCTACCCTACTATAGGATGACAAAAAATCATAACATCTATTTAAGTGTGAAAATGTTTAATAATAATAATATATAAGATAAAAGATTTCCTGTTGGAGCAAAGCTTTTATAATCTAAACGAATTTTTAAATTATTAGGTATTAAACGAATGCTAGGTATAAATCTATTCTGTTGGGCATTGGGCTTTTCTTGTTTAGTTATTTTAAACTTGCTATTTGTAATTTGGCGGCTGTGAAACAGTGTAAAATACGTTTATACACGAATAAATTTACCTCACCATTGTAGTGACTCATAGTGTACAGAGGCGTTTTCTCGCGGTGAAATTGTTTAAAATGTTTTTAAAAAGTTTGAAACATTTTTTTTCTCGCGTTGCAACGGTGACGTCACATCTGAACGGGTTAAAAATATTTTGAAACGGAATTCACTCTAGTTTCAAAACTGACGCGTGCGTAGAAGATTCGTCAAAATCCTACATTTTTGTTTTAACCTAAGATTTTTTTTGTTTTTGCATGAAAATGGATGAAACATCTTATTCTAGATATCTTGTTAGCTATTCTTCATGGTATCCCTGTGGTCTTATAAGATTTTCGGCGCTTAAAAGAACAGTAAATAAAAGACTATCCATGTAGCTTCCATTGCTTGCCATCCATGCTACTAAAAGTGGCCGTACACTCGAAGGTTTTGTTAAATAAACCAGTAGTTGATCCATTTTAATTTTAAGCATCAAAAAAATAAACAGAAAAACAAACAAAGTGAGAATTCGTATCAGGTAACTTGGATAAGTACCGTGCGGTTGGTAATCAAAGTGTATTATGGTGTTTAATGATGTATAGTGGAAGGTGACCAGTGAAAGTACTGATGAGCCCACCCTCGTTACTTTTCTCTTTTCGCTTTGATGTTTTGTGTGTTCCTTGCGGGATGCTCATTCAAGTTTGAATTTTCGTTATTTCCACCCAAGATCTTTTGATCTTTTGTTTTTTTTAGTTTCTTTTCGGTTGAAGTAACTGATTTGGAGGTTTTTTTTAAATTTCTTCTTTGTTTTAATTGCCTTAGGAGCATAATCCTAATGGAAATATTAACACGCCAGGACGAATTCGTATCAGGTAACTTGGATAAGTACCGTGCGGAACGATGCCTATTTGTGAGTGGTTCAAGGTTGGTAATCAAAGTGTATGATAGTGTTTAATGATGTATAGTGGAGGGTGACCAGTGAAACTACTGATGAGCCCACGTTGGTTACCCAGGGCGAAACATCGTTTAATCATTTCTCTTTTCGCTTTGATCTTTTGTGTGTTCCTTGTGGGATGCTCATCCAAGTTTGAATTTTCGTTATTTTCACCCAAGATCTTTTGTTCTTTTTTTAAAAGTGAGGTTACACCAACTACGTCAGCGTTTTGATCCACTCATTTTTTCTCGGTTCTATATAATGACGTCACATCTAAATAGTTTTAAATAATATTTCAAAATAATTTCACCGCGAGAAAACGCCTCAGGTCTCTTAGGTTAGTTAAAAGTTATATTTAAGCGATTCTGTTTTTGGATACCCTTATTTTAATTATTATAATACGTGATATGAAAAACTGTTGTGATTCAGTATAGATTATACGATACAAAAATTAAATTAACAGTTTTTAGAAAAAAGGTCTTTGGTTTAAATTTTGACCATCTAAAATTCCACGAATTAATGTATAATACCGAAGTGTGAGAATATTCAGAGACCGCAGAGGGTAATGGAATTTTCTGGTAGACAAAGGGAGTGTATGACGAACACACATGCTATGATATAGCTTGTTGCAAAGGCAGGTAATAGCAGCGAAGTTTGCTTCACAACTAGAGGTTTATAGTTGAAGTTTATTATGTACATCGTTAAAGAAGCGTCCAACTTTTTAGTCAAATCATTATATTATATATTAGGGAGATTTTGGTCAGGCAGTTTAACGGCAAATTTCGCTACTCTTATGGGTACCGTTACCGTAAATAAAGGTGACTTCAAGAGATTAAAAATAGAGCTTTTGAACGTAGTCAATCGTTTGGCGGTAAACATTACCTTACTTTTTTATTGACTTTTGATGTTTTTTTCTCAAGTCGCTTTTCTAACCATATCATGGATGAAAATATTAATTTAGTGATAGGACTGGGTGACGGACACCCCAATATAAATTTAATCAGGCAAATGATTTTGTAAGATATATTTGGTTGAGTACTAGAAGAAATCGAGCCTTTGCAAACTTATTTGTACTTACTCACCTGTTTACCAAAAAAAAACCGGAAAAAAGGCACCCCAGTACTACTATAAACACGGTTAACAAAAAATAAAATCCAAATAAACAAACTTTTATAACCTAAAAATCTTCCACCACAGAATCACATCAAGTTTGGTTGGTTGTCTTTTTAACGGTAAAGGCAGTCGCTATTCGACGCTAATTAGCGCCAGTGGTTACCTTTAATAAAGGTAACAACTTGACAGAGCGCTATTGCGCCTGCCCAGAATAAAGGTAAGGGTAACAGACTGACAAAAAACCTGAGAAAAATCTCCCTATTATGTATTCAATAACAAACTCTTCCATGTAAATATATTCTGCTGAGTAATATTTTAAATTACTTTCTACATCTTCAGGAGATTAGTGTCTTTAATTTTGGATCAAACAATATTCGACAAAAGTTTTTAAAAACGTTTTTTCACACGCATTACATAAATTGATTATCGTTTTTTTGTAAAGGCAGGTAAAAGCAGCTACCCAGCTAACGGTTTATGGTAGAAGTCAATAGTCGGTACTTAATTAGTTTTAGATCATGATTTTAATGAAACGTGTTCTATTTTTAAATTGTGATACTATTGGGATATTGCAAATAAAATTTTGAAGTAGCCTAAAATTATAAACCTACTACTTATTCAAAAATTTATTTTTGTAAATGAATTATAAATATACATAATATTATAAGGTAATTGATAATAATATATTAGGAACTTATCGGTATATAAAGTTGGCATAGTGTGATTTCAATAAGGTCGGCATTATTTTTGTCAACTACTACGCTTTACCCAGTGGCGCACACAGACTTCGGGGGAGGGAGGGGGGGGGGGGTTAAAGAAAAATAATAAAAAACTTAATTTGGAATAAAAATGCGACCAAAACCAGCCTCTTCGGGGGGGAGGGGTAAACCCCAACCCCCCCCTCTAGGTGTGCCAATACTTTAGCCATCTGTTATGGAATTACTGGAAGAGATCTTCGCGTTTTTCAGAAGTTTCACTTAAATTTTTACGTTTAAGCGCTCTTATCCAACTATAACGTTTAAGTGCTCTTATTCCGTCTCTGCCGCACTGTGAATGACCCCATGTAAAGCCCGGACATTTCGAAATAAACAAAATATTGTAATCTTAAAACAAAACCATTGATTAGTATTCAGTAAAGCCCACTCTGTTTATCAACATATAACTTTTATTTTATTTTTATTTTTTTATAGTTAAAATGGCTAACAAATTGTGATTATGTAGAAATTACAATTTTTTTTACCAAAAAAAAAACACTTATTTTAAAAATATATATATCTGTGAATATTACCAGTGTTAATTTTTTTTCTCCCAATATCTAGACTGATTCTTGTTAAATAAGTTTCTTTGAATTTCACAAATTTTCCAAATAGTTATTTTATTTCAAATAAACATAAAGTAGGTTGGGTATTCGAAGGGAAAAAAAAGTCACGTATTAACATATTGCTTAGTTCATGGTGATCATGTCTAATGTAAAGACCTGCCCCCCCCCCCCCCCGCCTGTATTTTAATTAATTCTGGCCGATAATACATATTATTAAGCAAGGACTCGCCATCTTATAATCCAAAATATTAAATATTTAAATAAAATACAGTAAAGACTGTTGCTGAAGCTTTCCAAGAAAGTATAAAACCTTAAAATTGGATAAAAAATTTCCATTACTGAATTTTATTTTGAAATGTCCGGGTTTCCCAATAACTCGCTCCACTGTGTGCCGGCCGCCGCACAGTGATCTGGGGCTAGGTCATAAGTGCTCAAATCTGACATCCTGAGAACACCTTAACCGATGCTAATTGAACTCTTAAATGTTCCTAGGGATTCGAGGCATTAAATGTTAATTTCTAAATCTATTCTTTTTTAAGTTATAGATCATTTTGTATAATTTTTGGTGTATAATCACCATAAACCTAGAGAAAAAAAGAAAGAAAAATTATAAGTAAGGCAAAAATTGTTCGTGAAAGAAACTAAAGATATTTGCGTGTAGGGTAAGCATTGAGCTTTTAAGCAGTATAAAAAAAATGGTGAGATCGTTTTAGTTTTTACGTTAATATTTTTTTAATAAAACCGTATTTTCAAAGTAGTTCCTGCTACTTTCATAGACTAGATCTGTTAAAGTCCACCTTGGTCTGGCTTGCTGGTATATAAGTAATATGTCTCAAGGCTTACTGAGTAAATCTAAATTATACATTTACCCGACCTGACCCGCCCATGAGGACAACAGAGATAAACTCCGTTGTCCGGTGCGTTATTATTGCCACCAAGCATTTCTCATGGGATTTACTGGTGAAATCATTATGACGGACACGGACAAAATTCATTCGCCAGACTCCGTAAACGAGCGCAGGGGGGGGGGTAAGTATAAGTTAAGTGCTTTGTTATACTCATGTGTATTCTTAATTGTGGTTAATTATAAAATGTCTCGTTAATAAATTTTGTATTCTGAAACATGTTAAATTTAGCTATGTTATTATTTTCATCAAATACATTTGTTTAATTTTTGAATACGCCAATACTCATTAAAAATATCTAACTTACCTGCCAACATTAGCTTTAAAAATTTCATAAGGCTGAATTAATTTTTAATTTACAGTTTCCTATAAACAACAAACTGAAACGAAATTTCATTGATATTGAGAATATTTGGTGTTCGAAATATGTCATATCACCTAGGTATTTGCACTTGTGCCGTTTAAATATTAAAATACTCTGCAAATTTAAGGCACCACAGCTCATACGTCACAATCGCATTATGTTATTTTTTCTGGAATATGTCCTATTATCAAAGATATGTCAAAACTGTCAAAATGACAGTTGACAAATAAAAATATTTTTTTTACAATCTACATTCAAAAACATTTCGACTGATACCCCACAAGCCATGTTTGGCATCAAACTGTATTTTTTAAATAAGTCCCCCCTCATTACCTCCGCCCCTGGAGGCAAATTTTAATGTGCTTAAAATGAGACCACCTGGACTCTATTTTAAGACTACACACCAAATTTCGTCAAAATCGGACAAGTGGTTAATGGCAAAACGACTTTTGACCGCTTTCCGACCTAGCCAGATCACTGTGCGCCGTAGCGCAGTGGGCAGCGTATCTGCACGGAAGGTGCCGGGTGCGAATCCCTGCTAGAATGGATTTTGTGTTTGTCTTTAACCTTGCATAACTTTGGCGAACACTGGGCATTGATCCTATAATGGATGGAAAGATGGAAAGTCCCAGTATAAAAGAAAGTGTTCTTATCCTACTTGAAAAAAGAAGCTATTCTAAACCTTCGTTCGGGCTATCCGGCCAAAGCTTTTTTGGGAACCGTGCTTTCAGAATAATGTCGACTTTCATCATGTTTTTGCCGACCTTAAATAACGGACGGCATTAACTTTAATTATGTTAGCTTTATAGGTGACACGATAAGAGCATGTTTAGCCGACAACAATGTCAGAAATAGTAGCAGGAACTTTAGGTAACCAACTTAGCAAGGTGGGGGGAGGAGGGGCAGCTGGAAGTGTTATAAAGTGTTTTAAGGAGAGAGGGGGGATTAACATGGAAGTGCCTGGAAATATGTAGTAGTTGTTTTACCTTCAAGTCAGGCTACGCACCGATATATTAGGTGTCTTAATCGCTATGGGCCACTATTGTTATCTCGATAACTATAAGAACTACAAGGTCGGTCAAATTAGACAAAATGTGCAGTTTTTGGGAGACATTAAAAATCCGGTTTCAGATTTTAAAAAAACATATTCTATCCGACATACAAAGGTTTTTCGAAAAATTGTTGAAATCTATTTTATTAAATATCTCAAAAAGTATAATTTTTACAAAAAATTTGTAAAGGAAAAAAATTTTGAATTTTTAACGTTCTTCAATTTGGTAGTTTTTCAGAACATTTGCACGTCTAGTTTTCTAGATATTAACATAAACTTACTTTTTTTAAATACGGACCTGTATTTTTTATTCTATTTTTTTAAAGAACTTTTTTTTTGTGATTTTAACGATGTATCACATGTACATATTTGTTTGAGGTTTTATTATAAAAAAATAAAATTTCAGTTTTATTGGGTTTCAAAAAAAATTGAACGTCAAAGTTGGCTTAGACGACCGATAAAACAATTGCCTGTTTTAGTAACACAAACAGACTGGTGCAGCATCTAACGAAAAAAGCTATTTATTAACTTCTTAAATATTTACACTTTTTACCATTTAATTAAAATAAACTTATTTAACAGTATTTATTATTATTTTAACACGTTTTTTCAAACTAAACTTTCTTTTTCAATTTCTCTCAAAATCTCTATTGATATTTGTTTCATCTTCCCCGTCCTCTACCGGTTGCTCCCCGTTTGGAAGGATTTTCAAATGATCCGTGCAACACCGTACTCAATCTTGTAATTTAATTTTTCGATTTGGTACGCGCCTTTCGGGGTACGAATTTTGATACATTTGGAGCGCTCTTTCAGCATTTCGAAATGCTTTTACATAATAAAAAATTAAATCTAATTTGTCACCTTTTGAAAACGGCGCCATGTTGATTTAAACTTACCTTTTCAGATTACGCAACATAGGCTTTTATAAGCAATTGTTTCTTTTTGCTTTCTAAGCCACCTTTGATAAAACGCCAAAAGTGCGAAAAATCATAAATAACCATTTTTTACCATTAAAATGCAAATAAATATGGACATGTGATACATCGTTAAAAATTATAGAAAAAGGAGATTTTAAAAAATTAAATAAAATATACAGGTCCGTATTTAGTAGCAAATTTTCTTAAAAATCACCAAATTTTTTGAGATATTTGGTAAAATAATTTTCTGAAATTTTTCGAAAAACCCCCGTATCTCGGGATAGAATATTTATTTTTTTAATCTGAAACCAGATTTTCAATGTTCCCCAAAAACTGCACATTTTGTCTAATTTGACCAACCTTGTAGTTCTTATAGTTACCGAGATAGCAATAGTGACCAATGGCAATTAAGACACCCTACCCTGTATACGTCCTTATTTTGACACACAAATTTCCATACATAGTTAAAGTTGCCTATATTATTTAAATTGACTGTTGTCAAACTAAAATAAATAACTTTTTTTTGGGCTAAAAATGTACTCGAAACACGTTTCCACAGTGTCTTTTTACGTGCGGCAATTTTCTAAGATTTGCTAGTTTTTCCTTACTACCACTCTTACTTTTTTTTTGAGTTTTAGCGAGGTGAAAGAGCATCCTATTTCACCCAAAAAACATTATATAAACGCTTTGTAGCACAAATCCTGGTACATTTCTTATTAAAAAAAATATAATATATGGGAAAGAACTTCCAGTACTACAGACAGAAAATATTTTTTAGGTATTTTTTCTTTTTTTGACAGTTTTATAAAATATTCTATACTGTGTAAAATTTGGGTTTTTCTGAAACAAAAGCAATTTTCTTCCTAAGACATACTTTGAAATGTATAAAAATACACATCTATCAAAAACTTAAATAACCCTTTTTTCCGCTTTTTCTAACCTTTGTTTGGTCAGAAGGTCCTGGCCATTTAATTCTATTTTTAGTTTATGCGAAAATATCCCCACTACGTTTAGTTTCGAACATTTTTGGTAGGTTCTCTTTTCTTAATACTAAATGTGTTCACTAGCTTTTCGTAAAAATCTTAAATAAATATTTTTATAGCAGTGTTTAAGCGGTTGAAAGGTTTAATTTTTGTTTTAAAAGCAATTTAGGTTAAACTGTTTGCTTGCGAAAAACTTGAGATTTACTTTTTGTCAGCAAACACAAACATTGCAGAAAGTAATAATGTCGCTCCAAAGTTTGAGTTTATGAAGAATTAAGTGTTTCTTTATTGCTTTTTTTTGGTAAACAGCGTAGTTATTGTATTTTTTGTTGTTATATAAATAATTATAGCTACCTAATAAACAAGTTACTGAAATCGCGTGTTTCTACAAATATTTTATACAGTTTATTACAATTAACGTCAAATGTGTCCACGTGAAAAATATTTCAGGTCTTACCCAATGAAACCAAAAAAAAATCGAGTAAAAAACGCAACAAATAAAAACAACAAAAATGACAAGATTTTCAAAGGAAACAAAAAACAAAAAATGTAGGAACTTTCTATAAGTGGCTGTTTTTTCACGTGCTATTTTTTGCAGCGTTCTATTGTGGATCGCTGATTTATTACAGAACCATTTTTTTCAGATCTTTCATTTGATATGCCATAAAACAACAACAAACTTGTTAAGTATAAACTAAAAAATCATAAACAATTGTACAGACATTCTATTTAATTAAGTAACACTAATAACTAATAACACGTAACTGTTACAAAAATCGGAGAAAAGTTATCAAAATTGTCATATGAAGGAATGATATTAATAAACGTAAGTTACGAAATTAATGAAAAATGTTTCTTGACATTTTATAAAGAGTTGAAATTAACTCTGTGTTTCGGACTTCCATTGTCTATATTTTATTTATACACGACGTTTCGATCAGTACAATCTCTGATCGAAACGTCGTGTATAAATAAAATATAGACAATGGAAGTCCGAAACACAGAGTTAATTTCAAACACATCATTGTCTCAAACTTTCAAATTTTATAAAGAGTTGTTATTAATAGTATGTACAGGTTATGGAGATACTAAAAGAGCATAAAAAATAAATAAAACAAGTGGACGATTTTAATCAATGCCTTAAATAAATTTAATAAATGGCGATCATTGACTGTCGTTTGGAATGTATGTAAAAGTTTATAAAAATTATGAACCGGGCATACAAAATACATAAACATAGTTATGAAATTTATGTACGTAACAGTATTTTACTAAATTTATTCTAATGTGTAACTAAAAGCTATGAAAACATGTCTCCAAATCCTTGATTTTATAACACCCTTCACAAAAATCATTCTTAAAGACTCTGTATATTGTAAAAACTTTTGTTTTGAAACTGTGTCTTGCAGCAGTAAAATCAATAACTCGTTTTGGCTATAAAATTAAAAATACAATTGCTCAATGTATTTTTTTTAGGAATCGGTGCCTTTTTTGGTTTAGTGTACAAACTTTTTTTTAAATTCGAGAGGTGTGCATGGTGCCTGTATAGCTTCAATTGCCAGGTACAATCCTATGACTCTCTGATGATTCCTAATAAGGATGAAACAGGTCTATAGGTGTTCGATATGTCACGAGTGTTAATTTAATTTATATTTGCAGACACGAGATTCACTTTGTTGTATTTTAAATATTTTGGCTTTTTAGTTCTGCGCAATAAGCCTCGTCCGGAGCGATTGCTTGCTGATGTCTTAAAATTAGGGCCACGTAGTATGAAGCTCCAATTGGGGGCGGTGCTGCTGCGAACGTTACCTCTTTTTAAGAGTCATGTTACAGTGACCTTATACTTCTACAGGTTTCTTCTTTATAACGTGCTGAAAGGTACAGGATTCTGTATTATGGATGTTTTCGTTTCTCGGTTTATTCGACAGGTAGCGCACACAGGTACTACGTCTCCTCAGATTACAAACGTTTTGTTTTAAATTCGAGAGGTGTGCATGGTGCCTGTGTAGCTTCAACTGCCAGATACAATCCTATGACTCCCTGATGATTCCTAATAAGGATGAAACAGGTCTGTAGGTGTCTGGATTCTCCATTAGACATTGGAGGCCTGATCGTAATGAAGTGAGAAACAAAAACGCTTTGTTCGATATGCCACGAGTGTTACTTTAATTTATATTTGCGGGCACGAGATTCATTCTATTTAATTCCTTTATGGCTTGTGACCCAGATCAATTTTGAAGGTAAGAGGTTGTTGAAAGAGGTAAAAAAACACCAGAAATCTGTTTTCTTCAGTACCGATGTTTTACATTAAATTGTGTGGTACTGTTTTTTTACCTCTTCCAACAACCTCCTACTCTATTTAATATTTCTTTAAAAAAATAAATCAGCAAACTTCATCGTCTATTTATTTACCTCTTAGTTATTTAACTTATTTTCGTAAGATAAAATATTTCTTATCTCTATGACTGTGCGTGCGAAATAAAAGTCATTAGGCGGAGTTTTAGCAAAAACTGGCAGTCATAAAAAACCAAATAAGCTTAGTCTCTCCTAACAAAAGACCTCGAGAAAGTTTTTATTACCTTTCCTTAGAAAACGCGCTATGCTTAAATGCTAATAATTTAAACAGGGTTAGGTATAAAGGAAAAACTTAGTGAAGTTAAGTTTTTGTCAATCATTGCTTGAAATAGGATGAACTTGATCCAAATAAGTTTCTACCTATGGAATAAAGAGCGATTCTTTTTACTTCCCTTGCTAAAGAAAATAATGTGGGTAATCATCTAAGGATTGCACTAGGAAATAAGTTTTTGTCAATCATTGTTTGAAATAAGACAAACTTGCTCTAAATAAGTTTCTATCTATGGAATAAACTGCGATTCTTTTTACTTCCCTTGCTAAGGAAAATAATGTGGGTAATCACCTAAAAATTGCACTATAAAATACGTTTTTATCAATCATTGCTTGAAATAAGATGAACTTGCTCTAAATAAGTTTCTATCTATGGAATAATGTGCGTTTTTTTTACTTCCCTCGCTAAGGAAAATAATATGGGTAATCATCTAAAAATTGCACTTGGAAATTTTGATGAGCTTACCCGAATTTGGTGGTTCCAAATCCAGATAAGTACGTTTCCAGACGCCGCACAGTGGATCGAGTCTGTATATGTAAATACGCTAATTTTAAAAAGTAATACAATTCAAAATTTTAATTAATTATTTGGTTTTAAAACACATTAATCCTTCCGAAAGAATACATACTTAACATTTTGTTATTAGTATTTTGGATGTAAGGCACAGGTTTCCGAGTAAAATTAGGTTTTTACATAAACCGCATAATAATTCCTTAACTTCAAAAAGTATGTTATTCTAAATCTATATTTTTTAGCATTATTATTTACGAATTTATGATTACAGGCATTCCTTAATACTAAAAAAAAAATCCTCAAATAACAAAAAAAAAATCTTTTGAGCCTGAGGTGTTTATCACCACAAAATAAAAGTAATTTAAAAGATGTTTTGAGTGAAACGCACAAGCTAAAAGCGTTTTTTATACAAAGTCCATTTATCTCTTTAAGTAAATATGCAAAAAATGGCTGCAATTTCCTGCAACCTCTTAGAATATAGCGATTTAACTTAAACTGATCTAGGCCATAATATTCAAAAGGAAAAAAAAAGTGGACATGAATGGTACAAGATATTTTTTAAGTGATTTTGTTAGCCAAGATGTTTTGTTTTAAGAATTCAATTGATGCGACTATGACACTCTTGGGCATTTTGAAATAGCCAAGATGGCGGTTATTTTAAAGTGGAAATACTGAAGAAAAAAAAAATTTGAACCAATTATAGGTGTGTGACAAATTATTTTTGTCGGTTTTTGGTCGCCAATTTTTTTTCTGGAAAATACCACATCAGAGGAGGGGTTTATTGTTTGAAAAAAAATTGACCTACTAAAATAGGCAAGTGATATCCTAATTTCGCCCTGATTTTTTTTTGCTGCTGAATTCATATTTTCAGTTAAAAGAAAGTTGGGGGTAATTTTAAGAAGTAGGAGGGGGGTATTTATGATAGTGCAGCATAAAACTGATTGTGTAGAAACTTAACAAACAAATTTTTTTCTACAAATTTTAAAGCTCTATGCTCAACCCCGTTATATAAAACTAGCTAATGACTTTAGAGTATCATCCAACATTTTGAAATATTCAAGATATATAACGTTTGTTGATAAATCCTTGCCACGTCCAGTTTTACCTAGAAGAGTACAACGGAAAAAAATTCACCAAAAGAAAACTCTTTTGAATAAATTACTTTGATAATGACGGATTCAAATTCGATTTTCTTTAAATAGGTAATATTTTTTTTCGACGAGCGTGCGGGAAACACCACTTACCTGCACGAATTATAGTTCGAAATTTGTCAAAAACTCGCCAAAAATACGCCCCTAAAATTACTCAAAAGTAAAAAAAAATATAATTTTTAATACCCTGGAAAGGATGCTCTTCAAATAAGCTCTAAGCCTTTAAAAATGTAAAAGAATTTTAAAACTTGCAAAATACGCCTGATTGGTATTTTCTTTGTAAGGAATATATGAAAACAGGCATTTTTTGCGAGTTTTAAAACTTTTCTTGGCATACTCCATGCATATTCAAAATTTTATAGCTTATTTTTTGGTAATCCTTTTAAGGATATCAAAAACCATTTTTTTTACTAATCCTACTACTCCTATGAGTTTCTAAAATAAAAAGTTTTTAACAATTTAAGGCTTACGGGCATTAGTTCTAATATTAAAAATGTAGGTCGTTATCTATTTAATCAGATCTGCAGAAAGCATTTTTATCTTATCTTTAGTTTCCTCGTAAACGAAGGTTAAGTTTAGTAAAAAACGGCAATGTTTTTAACTTTCTAGTTAATTTCTAGCTCACCCTGTACATATTGGGAAAAGTACCCATAAAAAAAATTGCTCATTGAGACACTCTTTGTAACGAATTAAAATATATATACATACATAAAACACCAATTCTTTTAATGACCTGCATTGATTTTAAAAAATGTTGATCTGAAAAATTTGCAAAAATTAGCTCAGTCAAGCTACACCCCTCCCTCAACGAAACTCAATTTCAATATTGTAAAAATTATGTACTTATTATGTACTATTTTTAAAACATTTTATACTTGATGAATAACGGAGATATTCGCACTTAAAAGGGAAGGAAGGGGGTGTGGCTTGGCGTTAAGCTGCACTCGCCCCATGTTTAGGAGATAGATTTAATGAGGGTTGATATGTCATAATTTTGTACTAATTATGTACTTTTAAAGAAGGGTACTTTTAGTTTAAAAAATCCATCGATTCCTAAGATTTTTGTTTGTTTTTTATGGGGTGTGTAGCTTGATATCAAGGTACGCCCCCTGCTGCTTAGAAAAGAGATTCGACCAAAATTGACAATATCAGAATTTGGTATTAATTATGTACTAATTTCGTCTCTTTCTAAAAAATTGCCCACTCTTAAGATAACTTTATTTTTTTTGTTTTTATGAAGTGTGTAGCTTGATATCAATCACACCCCTTCTGCCTAGGAAAGAGATTTCAAAAAAGTAATTAAACCATAATTTGCTACTGATTATGTACTAATTTCGTCTCCTTCGAGAAAATTGCCTACTGTCAAGATAACTTGATTTTTTTTGTTTATATGGGGTGTGTAGCTTAATATCAAGGCACGCCCCATAAAAACAAAAAAAAATAAGTTATCTTGAGAGTAGGCAATTTTCTGAAAGGGGACTAACTTAGTACATAATTAGTAGCAAACTATGGTATAATTACTTTTTTAAAATATCTTTTCTAGGCAAAGAGGGCTGTACCTTGATATCAAGCTATACACCCCAAAACAAATAAAAAAACTCTTAGGGACCGATGGTTTTTGTAAACTAAAAGTACCCTTTTTTAAGAGTACATAATTAGTAAAAAATGTACACACACACCCCCCCCTTTTAAGTGCGAATAACTCCGTTATTTATTAAGTACAACATTTTTTTAATATATATATATATATATATTACAATATCCAAATTAAGTTTCGTTGAGGGGGGTGTAGCTTGACTGAGCTGCAAAAATATGATATTAAAGGAAATAAATCAAAATGTCCCTATTTCTCTATACCTCGATCCACTGTGCGCCGTCGCTCTGTCTGTCTGTCCGTGGATCACTTTGTAGCCACTGTAATTCAAAATCCGCTATATGAATTTTTTCACCAAACTTCATTTAATTTTATCTGCCTGCTTGGTGTCGGGGTTAAGGCCGCGACTTTTAAGCAGGAGATGCCGGATTCAAGCCCTGGGTCTTGCAGGTAGTCTACTTGGACTTTTTTTTTAAAATTACAGAATTTTGTAAGATTAAGGTAAAACGCAGTATGAAGCGGAGTAGGCCGAGTTAGCTAGAAGGCAGGCTAATTCGATTCCATACCGTCCGTCGGAGAGGACGTTAAGAGGACGGTCCCGTGTGATCCATATATTGATAGTGGAGCACGTTAAAGATCCCTAACCCCGAGAAAGGGGTTTAGGTCTAAATCCCTCTAGGAAAAGAAAACTGCCTTCCTAGGGGGTGCTCATCAGACCGGTCTGTTGAGTGGAGTAGGGGGGAAATGAGCCACAATAGATCTCTCAGGTCTCAGTGGAGGGAGCTGTAAATTGCACCACTCATAAAAAACCTAACCTAAACTAAAATTTTTGCCAACATTCATAATGTACCGCGTGTCCCAAGGTGAGTAACCTATTATTCTGGAAACTATACAATGGAAACTTTTCAAACTTTCTATTCTAACATAAGTCTACATAAACTATCTTTATGAAATACTTTCATATTTGTAGTGAGTGTATATTTTTGCATTTTTAGATTCTACAAAATATTTTAGATACATTTGATTTATAATGTCCTATACCTATGATCAACTGTTTTTAAAATATTGACTTTTTTAACTTTGACAGCCCGTATCATCGAAACGTTTAAGGATAGAGCAAAACGGTTTTTACAGTCCTATCTTGGGTTTTCACAAGCTATCGATTTATATCTAAACCCAGGGTTAAAATATCCCAAGGTTAGTTTAACCCTGGTTTAAAATAGTATAAAAAATTTTCATAGCTGATCAAAAATTAATAATTTCCTTGCCTAAAAACCCATGTATGCCAATTTTGATTGAAATCGAACGAACTAAATGGTTTTCTCCCTTCATTTCTCTTCCTAGTGGGAGGTGTGTCCCTAATAATACCGTATTATTGTATTGTCACTAGAACTATAATCGTATATCAAATTTGTATTTAATCGGATGTGTAGAAGTCAATTAAAATTGATTAGCAAAACATGGCCAAAAATTGTCCATTTTCATCAACATCCCCAATAAACCTTGTATTCCAATATTGGTGGAAATCGGACAAACTTGGGTGTTTTTCCCGCTCCACTTCACTCATAGGGAGAGAGGGGGTGTGCATAATAATACCATATTATTGTCTTGTCACCGGAACTATAATCGCACACCAAATTTGAATTCAATCGGACATCTAGAAGTTAGTCAAAGATGAGTTGCAAGATTTGACCCGAACATAAAAATATAGAGTTGATGTTGAATAAAAGCTTGTAAAATTTAATTAGAACAATTTATTTCACAGGTGTATTTTAGCTAAATTGCTGAACCCTTTAATTATGCATTATAAACCTAGGAAGTAAAGTGGTACATTTAATCCCGAGGCAAAAAGTTTATAGCCCGACCGAAGGAAGGGCTATAATTTGTCGAGGGATTAAGCATCACTTTACTCCTGAGGTTTATATACTATTTTATGCACTTTAGAATAAGCAGAAAAGTAAAAAAAATAACTATATTCCCGCAAAAGCGGGATTAAATGGGTGCATTTATTCCCGGAAGTGCATAAAATATATTAGGTAGCCATTATTATTTACAAGATTACTTTATTAAAACAGCGTTGTCCTATTTTTTATTTTGATATTGACCTGTCAGGATAACTAATATGTGTGGCCTATTTTAAAGAAAAAATTTCCGTTAGTTCTGTCCACACCTAGGTAGGTGGTATTTTTTACGTAAATTAGTTACTATTTGATTTGTGTATGGAAAAAGTCCTATTCTATAATAGGGATATAACCCAAGGTCTGACTTGGTTCTGTTCGATTGTCAAACAAGAGAAAAATATAACCTCAACAATCAGATCGTAAAAAAACGAGTTAAAAAACAACAATATACTTACGAAAACAAATATAATAGACACTTTAAGTTGGTCATGAGACATACGAGGTGCCCAACAGTATAAGTGAAATTTTCCGGCTCGAATGTTTCTCTCTCCTACATTTTATTACCAAGTATTTCTATCTTGCTCTTTGGTTCGGCCGCTCGTCTATTGATTTTTTACTCCCGTCGCGTTGGCAAAACTCGCTGCGTATATTATCATATCTTTAAGTTAGTAACATGCCGCAGACGCTATACTACGTAAGTTAGCATCATGTCTGAACGTTATACATGCTAAAGACGTAACCTTGATGAAAAAGCTCAACGATAGACCGCAGAGATTGCAATATGATATCTTTATTCGAGCGGAAGTCTTTGCTTTTGTACAGATAAAAGAAAGACAGAATATTGCGCTGTATTCCACGTTTGCGCGTACGTCCTATGAGCAACTTAAAGTGTCTATTTCTAGGCTAAATGTGGGCTGGGCAATAGGGATATTTTGGACCACTTAAAATAACACCTTTTGTGGTTATCGTTATTTGTACGGCTGCGCACTAAGGGAAAAGAGGGAAGGCTAATCAAATAAGGATAACGACGGACTTTATTTACGCCAAATAGGAATAACGATTTTTGTGGTTATCTTTATCACAGATTAAAAATTGGTTGGTTAATTCATTCATTTTTTCGTAAGAACGGATATTTTACATCATTTTCAAATTATTAATTGTAATTTAACATTTTCTATCCATGCATATATTCTAAATAAATAGAAAAAATCCACAAAATTCATACCACGCATTGACCTCAGAAAATTTAGGTTGTGTTTCATTTAAGGAAATTTTACGTTATCTACTTTTACATTTCAAAAACTCTTTGAAATTTGAGAGTTGTTATTCTTATCGTTAATGACTATAACCACAAAAGCAGTTATTTTTGATGTTATTTTAGATGGTCCAAAATGTCCCTAATACCTTCGGTCATTTTTAACGGCATTTAAGTTTGTAATGCGCTTTGCTTGAGAGTTTAGTTATCTTAAAAGGAAATATAAGTTTTCTAACCAAAAATAATATGCGTATTTAAAAAAAAACACAGGAAATTTTGTAAATTGCGGAAATTCACTAAAATCATGTATAGAGAAAGTTTTTAAATTGTGCTTTTTTAATCGAGTTTCTAAGATAATTGCTGCACTCATTTTTTAAACTTCCGCCTAAATAAAGTTTTATTAAAAAAAAACTCAAAGAACAGGCTTAATTGTATTAAATGCACTCAAAAGTAGAAAGTAATTTGTTATCTTTCTTATACCATAATAAAAGCGAAGGGCGTAAATTAAAAAGTTTTACTTTAGGTATCGTATTTTGGTCACATCGACGATTCACCTAAGAAACAGTTGTATTACTCTATAACCTAAGACATTTTCAAAGGTTTGGCAAACCCGGCAGTCTTCCTCGTTTTCAGCTTCTTTAGATGAAAGCATTATGTTTATCATTCGAATAGAAGTTAAAATTTTTAATTCGCGCTCATTGCTTTTATTATGGTATAAGAAAAATAAAAAAAATTTTTCTACTTTTGAGTGCATTTAATAAGAGCATGTTCTTTAAAAGTTTTTTTTCATAAAAATTTATTTTTTAATTTTTAGATTTGTACCCTCAATCATCCATTTTGAATCCACAATATTAAAAAACCCCTGTAGGCCAATTTTGATTTAAATCGAAACTAAATCTTTTCACCAAATTTGAACACAATCGGATGTCGATAAATCAGTTAAAATTGGTTAGCAAAACATAACTGAAAATCGTCCATCTTGAATCCGCCATATTGAATTTTCAAAATCTGATCAAAAATTCGTATTCGTTATGCCCAAAAGCCCCCGTATACCAATTTTGGTTGAAATCGGACAAGCTTAGGTGTTTTCCCCCTCCACTCTCCTCGTAGGAGGGAGGGGTGCCCAATAATAACATATTATTGTAGTGTCACCGGAACTATAAGTGCATGCAAAGTTTGAAGACAATCGGTTGCGTATAAGTTGGTTGCAATTGGTTAGCAAAAGACGACCAAAAATCGTCCATCTTGAATCCGCTATATTGAATTTTCAAAATTTCAATGAAATCGGGCGTTCTTCACCTGTACCCACTTCCACCCCCTTCGAGTAGGAGGAGCTGTCAATTTCATCGCACTGTATTCTTATGTTGTCACCGCAACTATATAACCGTGCCAAATTTGAAGCCGATCGGATGACGACGAGACATAGGTAGGTACATTGCAAGTTAAATAAAAGCTTGTAAAAAGAGTCGCATTCTAGTAATGGTTAAATGACACCTAGCAATTTTTTATTGTTCCGTAACTTGAGCAAAATGAGAAAATCGTATGTTTAACAAAGTAACAAATATGTAACGTAAAGTCGTTTAACTATATGATGTTGTAAAAGAAAAGTTATGCGAGTTTTTGCGATAACGATGATAATTATTGCAATTGCGTTGTTTTTTATGGTTATTCATGAAACCGAAAGAATACGTTTTGATATAAAAGTAGTTTAATAGCCAAAACTTAGTTTTGCAGAAATTTGTTTCTAAAAATTCAACGAAGTTGTTTAAAAAAATTATTGAAAGGTATTTAAAGCAAAAGCAGAGAACAATTTGATTGGATTTCTAGCAATCAGCTTTCGTAGAATTGGTAACCATCAGTTTGGAATACATATACACATAGCTTTTCGACTTTTAATGACCTTTTACATGGTAAGGCAATTATGGTTTTTGCTAAAGTGCGACCAAATTGATAAAACAAACATCTCAAAGAAAACTTAGGCTTCGCCTGATAAATTAGAATTAGAACTTTTTTTTTATAGATAAATCATATGTTTGAACTAAAGCGTGAGCTTATAAACAAACGCTTTTGGTTGGTTGGTTGGAAAATCTAAAAATTGGGATTTTTAACTGTCTCTAATTGATAATCAACCACAACAAAAATTATCAAAATAAAAGACTACAAAGTCCAACCACTGGTTGATTTGCTATGGACTTACGCACATCTGCTGATGTTTTTACTGATTACATCCAGAACATTGAACAAAGTATACAAGGATTATTATTTTTCTGTTACTGGAATTGACATTTGATGTTGCTTTAAATAATCTGTTAGTTTCTCTCAAAATCTCTTTATCATTTCGACAGTCCCAGAAGGCAAATCCGAGTATTACCTGTATAATTTTACGCTCAAAGAGGCTTTTAAAATTGAAATATTTTAAAAGCAAAGTTTTCAATTCGCTCAAATATTAGAAAGTAAAATTTATCCAGAGCAACAAGCCTCATCAAAATTATATTGGACTAAATCCTAGCCAGAGGTCTGTTGGAATATTAATTTAATTTATATTCATATACATAGCAAAAAGTAACAAAAATAAATATGTACTGCGGTACTATATACAGTATCGATTGAGTATATATATCGAGTGATGAATCAGTTTTCTTTTGTTTAAGAACGAGAACAATAATACATATAAGATAAGATCTTTTCCTTTGTCTGAATAATAAATAAAAACAGTCAGTTAGTTATCATAGGACACCTGTGCGTTTCATTACAAACAATCCCCATATTTTAATAGGGTCTAATTTCGAAACGGTTCTAAATAGATAGTTTTTGGTTGTGCCAATTTTCAGCCCGCGCGATAACTCCACCGATAACGATAACTTTAATACTATTTGACAGTTCAAAAGAGCCTTTTTGGTAAAGGTTTTCGTCGAAAATCTTATTAGGTTTTGTTTTTAATTTTTAAGAAAAAATTAGTATACTGTGGTTTTCCATTCCAAGACTAAATTTATATCTTCTCAATTAAGTTCCTAGAAAAAGTAGAGGATTCGAGAGAGGATTATTTTTACCCAAATTTATTGATTTTATTGTATATAAGATGTTAGATAGACTGTGTTTTATTAAAATGCGTTTTAAGACAGTTGGTACATCTTTAATTATTTATGAAAGAAACGCGCTGGGTGTGTTTTGGATACTGATCGCAGCGCTTCACCGTTCAAAATGGCGAAGAATTTGATAAAAGCTCGACAAAACAAATGCGTTTACATTCTTATGTTAGCGTTACGTTTAAGGTGTTTCACGGCAGCCCTTATCCATAAACTGAGAAAAGAGTTTAGTTATAATTACTAAATCTTATTAACCACAACGAAAGGATTTTGTGATTTACGGCTTAATAGATATTTGTTTCTGTTAAACCAACCATAATTTTAGAATTTAAAAAGAAATATTTGGTAATAAAATTAAGTCAGGGATTATTATTGACAGACCTATTCATTAATTATGAATAACCGACTTTGTACTATTAACCAAAAATGTGATCTATGAACCGTTCTATTTGTTAATAGTAACCAAATATTATATTAACTAGTAATAAATCTTATTAATAGAAAACAAGTATAGTTGATTAACCAGACGAAATTTGTTTATAATAAATATTTATAATTTAGCTAATAATAATGATTTGTTTATGGTAAATAAATATAAATTACCTATAAACCATGAGTTAATTATAATAAATAAATATACTTCACGCAATCACTCTTTATTTGGTAATAGTAAATAAATATATGTTAACTATTAACAGCGATTTATTAACAGTTAATAAATTCATGTTAACTCCAAACTCCTGATTTTTTAACAGTTAATAAATGTAATTTAACAATTAAACTTGATTTATTCTATGTTTCGGGTAATTCTAGAGGAGTATATGAGAAAACCGACACCACAGTATGAGACTTACACCCGGCGGTCACGCCGGTTCCCACCTAAGACTTTTCCGTGAGTGTTCATTTACGCGTCACATTATGTCAATATGAAATGTTATGGCAGACGACGACTAAAAATTATCTAATAACACTAGGAAACAAATTCGAACTTTTTTCTTGTTTCGCGAATGAAAATTTGTTTTTGTTTAAAATTTTACCACAACCAAGTAACGAAAATAAACCAATTAAAGATTTTAGTTAGCTCGCAAGAAAAAGCTATATTATTTGTTACAAAATTTGTAGGCAATGACAATATATTTTCCTTTTGAAAATGGCTTTTGGGGCATCTCTCGTAATAGTTCAGCAGTGGTCGGCTAATATCTCATAGTTCCATTTTCCCTGATACCTTTTTCCATGTTTAAAATATCTTGGTGGAACCTCTCACCGTGCTCGTCACTTACAGCACTACAATTTTTCGGAAAGTAATTCAGATGAGAATCTAAGAAATTACTTTATAAAGGCATGTTACATCTTACGTTTTGGTAAGACAAAAGAATTTGGACAATCAAATCTTTATAGTTTTCTGCTTTAGTGTTTTCCAAAAAATTTCATATGAAATCGAATTACGCATTTTCTCTTTAATTTTAGCGTCACTTATTCTGCCGTCAAAAGGAAAAACCCCGTGAGGGACCTAAACTTGATTTTTTGAAAAATAGAAAAGAAGCTTTGAATTCTAATAAAGTTTTTAAAACGTTCTAGGTGTAATACAGACAAATTACTTTTTCGACTATTGATAAAGAGAACCAACCAATTTGTTACACAGTGTTGATCTACTTTTCAGGTTGCTATTTGCTTTCTGGATAACTATAAAAAAGAGGTAAGAAAAAACTTTACAACGAGTTTTGCTAACCATTAGCCGCCTGCATTCGTCATTTAATAAAAGAATTACATTATATTTTAAATCCCCGATCAGTAAAAATTTTAAATTTTAAAACCTCTTTTTCCACCGGTGTGATTTTGGATGGATGTTTAAGTCGTCAAAATTTTAAGCAATCCAAAATGTCCCTAATATTTAATAGAGAATACAAAAATTATAAAAACATACATATAATAAAAATAAGATGAATCAAATATATTCTTTTAAATACAATTTTTTTGAGTGCGAAATCTTAAAATTTATTAAACGCAAAAAACATTCCTCAACCATCGATTTAAAAATTAGATATTATTCTACGCGAGTTTCTATTCTGTGACAGTGCTCTTGAGAAAGTTAAATTATTTGCTTAAGTTTAGAGTAGTCCCTAGTGAATTGATGATTAAATATTTATATCATTATAAAGTATTTGGATTCGGCAAACTTTAATACCCCTTTTTCAGCACTCCATTTAAAAGATACACAAAAGTTCATTTTAAGGATTAGTAAGGGGGATAACACCCTTTATTTAATTTTAAGACAAGTTTTTTTGAAAAATTTTGAAACACAAGTAAGCACTTAATTCAGATTTTATTTTTGATGAAAAAAGCTGTTTAAAGGCATAACAGGGGCTAATAATTGTGTTGTATCTATGGCCGAGTTCTTTTCAATTTCTACAAAGTGATCCAATATATTTTGACCATGTTGTTGAACACTTACATCTCCATGACTAGTCGAGGTAGAATTTGGATTCTGGTATCAAAGGAAAGGTACTGGTAACTCATTTTAATCTATGTTATCTCTTCTTATCTGCGCGTAAGGTAAATGCTATTTATTGTTTTACCTTACCTTTTTCTAAATGGAAATATATATTTCCAGTATATTTTTCAATGGCTTACAAAATCCTCTTCTCAAAAATGTATTGCAATACATCCAACAAACTCAAGAAACAAATAAAACCTTTCATTCAATTTGTGTGTGTTTTGGAATTCCATTGTCTATATTTTATTTATACTTGACTTTTCGATCAGTACAATCTCTGATCATTTTCAAGTGCAAACTACAATCTATTCCTACATAGTATGGGAAATGACTCAATCGTGAAGTTTAAAGAGTTGGCTCCGCCCAAGCAGGGGCTTCCAAATATTTGAAATTTCAACACTTGGTCTTCTCTGGTATGCTTAATTTAAATTTTCTCATATCCTCGAAAAAGATCGCTTATACCAGGTTCGTACCGTAGAAAATTCCAATCATTTTGTTAATATTCTTAAATCTTTTAAATTTGTCTGTTTTGATGTCGAAAGTCTTTACACCAATGTCCCCATAAAGGAATCGCTAGATATTATTAGACAGAGACTGGTTGATGACAAATCCCTTTATGAACGTACCAACCTGCCGCTGAAGGGAGTGATGAGGTTGTTGGAGTGCTGTCTAGATAACTCTTACTTTCAGGTGAAAGATCGTTGGTTCGAATCACAAGTGGTTGATACCGCAACATATAAACCTAAAATCTGGCTAAGATATGTTGATGATACTTTTACTGTCTGGACCAGGTATGACCAACAACTGTCAGAATTTCTTCACCACCTAAATAACATAAGGTCCACCATTAAGTTTACAATGGAGTTGGAACAAAAGTGTCAAATTCCTTTTCTTGATGTACTTGTCAAATGAGTAGAAAGCGACATCAGAACAACGGTGTATCGTAAACCCACTCATACAGGACAATATTTAAATCAAGATTTAAATCATCCTGCTACAACCAAACAAGGCATAATAAGAACAGAGCCGTTCAAATTTGTAACAATTCTCATGATTTGGAAATCGAAATAAGAAACATTGAGAAGGATCTGCAGCAGAATGTTTAAAGCCTTAAACTTATAATAGATACTATTTCTAAATTTTGGCAAACAGGACAGAGATAATATACATTAAAGAGAAGATTCGAAGAGTATCGAAAAACTTTAATATTAAAACAGCTTTTAAATCTAATAATAAAATTCAAAGCCTTCTTAGTAAAACAAAACCGGAGAGTAAACAAAATAAGTAATACATTTACCAAGTTTCTTGTGAGTGTGGTGAATAATGCATAGGCGAAACAAAAAGACCACTCTGTTAGGCTTAAGAACCATCAGACGAATACCCAAGGAGGTGAAACAATGAAATCAGGAATCGTCAAACACGCATGGTCAAAACAACACCGAATGAAGTAGACAGAAGCAAAAGTTTTGCACAGAGAGTCAAACTGGAAGAAACAAAAATTCCTTGAAGCTGCTTTTATTGGGCAGAATCAGGGTATTTTCAGTTAATTAAGTGTGGAAATTCCAAATATTTAGAAAGCCCTTTCCTGGACGGAGCCACATTCCTAAACTTCACGGTTTAGTGATTTCCCATAGTATATAAGTACGTAGTCTTAGGAATAGATTGTAGTGTGCACCTGAAGACGATCAGAGATTGTACTGATCGAAACGTCATGTAGACAATAGAAGTCCAAAACATAGGGTTAATTTCACACTTTCAGTTTATTAAGCGAGCTTTGTTGCCGTCTTGGCATGATATAGGTATATCGTGGGCTCGACGATTCTCACGCCTCCATTCTTCGCCATATAGCTGTGCACCGTGTCACGCAAATTACAACCTTTGACTGGCGACCTTCAGTATTTAAACGATAGACGTGAGTTTCAATTTCATGAGACAAACGTTATTATTATTTAAATTGTGGAAAATCAAAACTTCCTGATAGTGTGAGCAAAATTGTATTTCCTAAAATAGATCATTATTTGTGGTCGGCAAGGAACCCCAGATTTTTTAGTTTACCTATGTTTTTAATTTGATTTAACAGAAATAATTTAAAAACTGTCTTAAATTTTTTTATTCATCAGAAATTATATTTTGAACGAGGAAAGCTGAAATTATAATTTCGATTCTAATGGTTTTCCAACTATTTATTCATCACACAATATAGTTCTCCAGGACGTGTATTCTGAAAAGTCATACGATCCGGCCTTTCTCTCGTGCGATGGGATCTGTCTCATGGGATCTATCACCTCTTTATTGCGCAAGCGCCACTAGATTGGACGCTTATCCCGGATTCGCGTTATGAGATCCGTAAATCATTGCTCAAGAATATAACGTTTTTGGCCCTGTGATGATTCGCCATAGATCTATGCTGCTCCTTCCATAAATTTATAATTGAACAGGTTCTTTTTTTTCTGTATACTATCCATGATGTGTCTTGCCATATTTAAGGAACCATGTAGAAAACTCGATATTTAAAATTTTCGTAAAAACAGCATATTTTGCACCCTAAATATGCAGCATTGATTATCTTGAATAGTGGACATTACAAATCATCAAAAATCACCTTAAATTAAATAGTATAACTTTATCCACAGTACTTATATGATCTTCTTTAGATTTTAATTATAAATATATATGAAAATACATATTTTTATGCGCGACCGTGAGTTTATTAACAGGATTCAAAAACGCTTATATCTTGCAAACGATGCACCGTTGAGTTAAATAAAATACATCATTTTACTCGTGTGATGTCTTGCTATGTGCTCATGTCAGAATTTGAAGCTCGATTTTTTATTGAAAAAAAAAATAGTATAATAAAAAAGTTGTCCTCCAGAGAATTCCTTTTATATAAAAAAAAATTAGTTTTTTATGATGTACAGGGTGTCCAAAATTCGATGGTATTGGGGTTATTGGTTGGTTATTCAGCATTTCAATATGTCACCCCGTCTTCGAGCTACCGGGGCTTTTTGAAAAGTCTGCATTTTGGGATAGGCCCTATAACTTTTTTATTCATAAAAATATGTGATGTGTCTTACAAAAATCGGATTTACAGTTGTCGAGTTTTCCATAATTGTTATAGTAGGATGTGATAAAGGCGGCATTATTAAAAAAATGTAGTAGGCCTTGAATTCAGTTAAGAAGCAAAACAATTTTTTATTTCTTCTTAACAAATTATTTTTATCATGTCAGATTGACAATCATGGCACTCTAGTTTTTTTTTAATAATGTGGCATGCCGCTTTTATCACAGCCTGCCATATGATTTATGGAGAATATTTAATAACTCGACAGCTATTTATCCGATTTTTGTAAGAGGCATATCGTTTTGAAGAAAATTAAAAAAGCATCCAAAATATAAAAAAATTGGGGTATTCCATAGGAAAAATACCAACTTTGTGTTATATATCAAAAACTAAAAGTGACTTATGAAATCTAATTTAGTAGTTAAATTCTAGTTTAAAAACTCTACAAAAATGCAATTAACACCACGAAGATATATTCAGAAATAAAAATGTTATAGGGCCTATCCCAAAATGCAGACTTTTCAAAAAGCCCCCGTAGTTCGAAAACGGGGTGACGTATTGAAATTTTACCAAAAATTTTGTCTTGAAATATGAGTCTTACAAAAATCGGATTTACAGTTGTCGAGTTTTCCATAATTGTTATAGTAGGATGTGATAAAGGCGGCATTATTAAAAAAAATGTAGTAGGCCTTGAATTCAGTTAAGAAGCAAAACAATTTTTTATTTCTTCTTAACAAATTATTTTTATCATGTCAGATTGACAATCATGGCACTCTAGTTTTTTTTTAATAATGTGGCATGCCGCTTTTATCACAGCCTGCCATATGATTTATGGAGAATATTTAATAACTCGACAGCTATTTATCCGATTTTTGTAAGAGGCATATCGTTTTGAAGAAAATTAAAAAAGCATCCAAAATATAAAAAAATTGGGGTATTCCATAGGAAAAATACCAACTTTGTGTTATATATCAAAAACTAAAAGTGACTCATGAAATCTAATTTAGTAGGTAAATTCTAGTTTAAAAACTCTACAAAAATGCAATTAACACCACGAAGATATTTTCAGAAATAAAAATGTTATAGGGCCTATCCCAAAATGCAGACTTTTCAAAAAGCCCCCGTAGTTCGAAAACGGGGTGACGTATTGAAATTTTACCAAAAATTTTGTCTTGAAATATGAGTCTCGCAAAGGGGGGTCGAATTTTTTCATATCCGCTAAAAGTATCCGAAACCCCCCAAAACAATCGAATTTTCAAACCCCATCACCTTCACTACCGAGCGTTCTTTAGGCAATAGGTTGGTCGGAAAGAGTGACACTACACCAGACTCTTTGATTGAAAGGTAACGTATTAGTTGGTCCCTGATGTCCAGTTCGGGTAGTCCCGATATTGGTACTGCTTTTCACTCTGTATAGACTTTTAAGTCAGAAAATAGGTGAGAATCTTTTTTAGTATTCACCTACGCTTAGGTTTCGTTGTGTTTTAAGGTCGTAGTTACAATCTGGGGAATTTTTTTTTAGCAACGCTGTATGGGAAACCAATCAATCAAAACTATGTCGACCTGATTTTTTTACAAAATTTTACGTCATTGAATTTGTTTTCCATGACAACGCGAAGACTTTATTTATATTTATCCACAGTGGGACACCAGATACTTTTTAGCATCGGGTCAAAAATTTGGGGTTAGGTTACTTATTTTGACTTTTCGCGTTCTGCACCGCTAAAGCACTTAAGCATTTTTTTACTACTACGAGGTTTTTTTTTACTACGAAGTTCAAGTAAATTTAAATAAGTACCTAAAGAAAACTGTGTATTATATACACTAATACCGTTTAGCCTTAAAATATGCATATATGTGCAAAAACTTTTTTTTTAACTAAAGCGGGAACTAAACCACCCAAACCCTAAATTCAAACCAACCCAGAACTTTTTTTAGAAATTCCAGCGCCCATAGATTTCAACCTACATACCTACAAGATTTTTTTCACAAAAAAACCAGGTAAAATACTAAAATAAGAGAAAACTATTTATTGCAGAATTACCGCTAACCAACTACGTATTAAAATAACTGGGTGTAATGCATTTACAGATGCATTTATAATTGAATTGGAAATATTCCCGCTAGCTAACACCGACAACAGGTTGACTTAAAAGCTTGCAGATTTAAAAATCGGCTACACTGAAAGAAAACTTCGATTTTATAGTTAACAAATGTTTGTTATTCCGTGTTTTTGTTATAATTAATAAGATATATTACAAAAGTGGATATTCTTGTTTCTGGTTACTCACTTGTTCAAAAAAGAAGGTTTATAAATAAAAACTAATTTCTTGCTTTCAATTTTGAAAAACATGGTAACTGAGAACAACACTTATTAAACAGAAATAAAGCCAAACAGTTTTTCACACAATAATGGTCTGTGTCTTATCCCAAAAAAAACCTACAGTTATAATAAACCAGCTCTTAGCATTGTGTAATCACAGGTCCTTTTTCCTGTTAATCGATTGTTTTTGTTGAAGTTAATAGCACAAGAGTATAGGCTTAAAACCATTTGTTTTTTATTAACAAATATTTTTTCTGAGGATAAAAAGGTCGATAGCACAAGAGTATAGGTTAAAATCGATTTGTTTTTTAACAAATATTTTATCTATATATAAAAAGACGGCAATAAGCATGCGCGGGAGCTTCAATCGAGTCTTTTGCAGCGCGCCAACGTTTGTCAGCGGATGCGGTCACGATCACTACTTCAGCAATTTTATTGCGCCATTTTTGCAAATTTTGGCCGACGCGCCGTTATTTTTATATTTATATTGGACATACATAGGAGTTTTTGTGTCACGATTATTGCTATATTTGTGAAAATTTGTCCGCAAGGCGTATGCAAATGGAAGCAATGGAGGGTAATGAAGCTACGGTTTCTTTTTGAGAAATGCGGCGTTTGATCATGAAACCATCAACAGGTTTTTGGGTAAGTGCAAGCATTTGTTTCCCCTATTTATGTATATAGCTACCCACCTATGTTCATCCACGTCTTCCAAGACAACTTTATGAATTAAAAAAAAGATGGTCTATTTGCAGTACCAGGTGGGTTTATGTAGACTACATAATGTTAATAAATAAAAGGAAGTGGCCAAAGTCACGGAGTCGTGCACAGGTTACGAGAGCAGAAGCAGATATAGGGAGGGGGAGGGGACGGTGGGAGCGCCCCCTACTTGTATTTAACCCAACCCAAGGTAACCTCAATAAAATAAACCAATTTTTTAGTTTCAAATTTGGGTGGAATCCCTGCGGCGTGCCGCCCGGCGGTTCTAATATCATGGTCATGGTTTATTTGTTGCCTTCACACTTTTTCATTGCGGCACAATTTTCATTTCTTATATATAATAGGCGCCTGTGCGGCCTACGGCACTATAGTTTACATTATAAACACTAAATATGACAAATAGAAAAAATGGCCGGATTTCATCTCACTTTTTGGTTAGTTTTTAAAGCGTTTTCATTTTTTTTTATTTTATATTTTGGTATGGAATCCCCCTATTCTTGCATCTTTATTTACATTATCTAAAAACAAAAATTTTTTTAAATCATTTTAATCAAATCAATTTTTATTTTTAGTCGAACAGCGACTTGGAGGAAACTATCGAAAACTGAAGGAGCTTCTACGAAAATATGGGCTACCGATCGATGCTGCCGTTTATAATAGTAGAATAAAAATAGAATTTTTTTCTTATTTGAAACAAAAAGTCAACAAAATAAATATAAATAAATAAAATATCCAAGAATAATATTTTTACAAAAATCTTTGCGTTGATTTATTTTGTGTTTTAGGTAGCTCTAGCGGAGGATATGGAAAAACCGACGTTACAAGGCTTGCCCGACTTTTTCGTGCGTGCCCGAGCACCCGTCACATGACTGCCATAACATTTCATATTGACATCATGTGATGCATGACGGGGCACTCACGAAAAAGTCCTAGGTGTGAACCGGGTGTAAGACTTTCACGCGTGACCGCCGGGAGTAAGTCTAATAATGTAGTGTCGGTTTTCATATGCTCCTCTAGAATTACCCGAAATACAGAATAAATCAAGGCTAATGGTTAAATTACATTTATTAACTGTTAACAAATCAAGAGTTTGTGGTTAACATGCATTTATTAACTGTTAATAAATATCTGTTAATAGTTAATATATATTTGTTTCCAATAACCAAATCAGAGTGAATGTGCGAAGTATATTTATTTATTATTATTAAATTAAATATTATTAGCTAAATTATAAATATTTATTATAAACAAATTTCGTCTGGTTAAGCAACTATCCTTATTTTCTATTAATTACTGGTTACTGGTTAATATAATATTTGGTTACTATTAAAAAATAGGACAGTTCCTAAATCCAATTTTTGCTTATTATTACAAAGTCGGTTATTTATAATTAATAAAATTCTAAAATTATGTTTTGTTGTGATTAATAAGATTTAGTAATTACAACTAAACTCTTTTCTCAGTGTACTGGCGCTAGACGAAATAATCTTATTCTATTTTAAACAAAATCGTCAACGACTAGCAAGAGTCTTTCCAACTTCTAAATAGATCTTTACTGACCTGTTTTGTTAGTATTCAAGTATCCGTGTGTTTGTGAAACTGAGGTTGGCACCTAAAATCTATCCTTAGCAATCTAAGATTTCACTAGTACAATTGCACATAACTATGGCGCAATAATTTAAATTAAAAAAAAATTGTTAAATAAAAATAAAAACAAAATTATGTTGGGTTATGAGCGCGGAATGTTTCTATGCTAATTCCTATTAATCACAGCGAGCCAGTAAAGGTATCTTATCTTGGTTTTTTGATAGACTTTTTCGGCAAGCGACCGCACACACGGAGTGTCTTTATATTTATTTTAGAACAATGTTTTTGAAAACACATTTTTGAAAGACAAATATAACCACGAATGGTTTTCTGTCAGAAAACGTAAAAATACTCTTCTGTCCCACTGCGGCCCGATTTAGTTTGTTGACAAAACACCTGCAGTTACCATGGAATCGTATAAAATCTGCGATCTATTGGCCAACACTTGAACTGCGTGTGTCTCCCAAATTCAATGAAGTGTGAGTGATTAATCGGTTTTCTTTTCCAGAGTGCACAGGCTTTTAGAAAAAAGGAAACTTAGTTTTTATTTTTGCTAAAGCTAATTCTGATGTTTAGTTTTCCCTGTGCACTCTAGAAAAAGATTAAAAAAATTAAATAATAAGTACTTTTTTTTACTTTAAATCTGGGGAGAAACTATAGCCTTAATCGGCGTCATTTTTTGTCTTTATTAGACACTTATAGTAGATATTTCAACGCATCAGTATCGGTATTGTATCGCGTTCGAAATAAAGCCAAAATACACTACATTTTTGAATAGTTTATGCGATGTTTCGAACGATGCCCGCTTTTTTGAAAGGTGCGATGACAGAACTGCTAACAGCAATCGATGCGTGCGTTGGAATGGACGTAACGATACGTTCATCAATCCGTATGCATCGATTGCAACATGGCATGAGCAAGTCAAAAATGTAGTGTATTTTGGCTTTATTTTGAACGCGATACGTATACCGATTCCGATGCGTTGAAATATTAGACACTTAAAGTGAATATTTCAACGCATCGTTATCGGTATACGTAACGCGTTCAAAACAAAGTCAAAATACACTACATTTTTGACTTGGTCATGCCATGTTTCGAACGATGCCTGATTCTTCGACGGGTGTGATGACAGAATTTCGTTGTATACGGAAGGATGTACGTATCGTTACGGACCCACAAACATACGCAACGATTTCAAACAGCAGTTCTGTCATCGCAACGTTCAAGAAAGCGTGCATCGTTCGAAACATCGCATAAAAAAGTAAAAAATGTAGTGTATTTTGACTTTGTTTCGAACGCGTTACGTATACCGATACCGATGCGTTGAAATATTTACTTTAAGTATCTATTTACTTTAAGTGTCTTGTTTATTTTTTGCCCCAAAAGATACCCAGTTTATTTAAAAACTATTTCCTTCAAAATGTCACCTAGGCTACCATCACTCACGCCATTTAATTTTATTATGTAGGTGATACTTGGCACCGTAGTGACTTTTTCTTGTTATTGCTTTATTCCTTCATTTTAATAAAAATGACTTTTAACATTTCTTGCATGGTATTAATTTTTTTAATAATGCCGCTTTTATACAAAATTGGAAAAACGCCATATATTTAGAAAAAAATGAGGAAATATTAATTTTAAAAGATAAAAATATTTTTCTGGGATTAAAAACTATAATTTTATATTGAATGTGTACGGTGCAATCTGTGGTAACGTAGGTGGCAGTACAATTTCTAAAAATAAATGGCCTATAAAATAAAATACTTGCTGCTTTTACTGCTCTAATAGTACAAATAAAAAGTACATTTTTCAATTTTGCATTTTATTTGTAGGTGTGAATTACCCGTAAGATAAAATTTTATTAACGAAAAAGCAAGAGTTTTTTGTACTTCAGTGCAAAATGAACTTCTTGGATTTCGATTGCTCACACAGAGGGTGGAATCTAGGACGACGCCGTTTCGTCCTTATTAGGGACTCGTCAGCTAAGTGTACCACAACAACAGAAAACCTCGGTCACGCTTCATTCAGATTCACACAGAGGGAGCCATGGTCGGTACTCGACAGAAATTCTCTCCGCTTGAGCCGTGATCTTTGGCACATAAGCGTGACCGAGGTTTTCTGTTGTTGTGGTACACCTAGCTGACGAGTCCCTAATAAGGACGAAACGGCATCGTCCTAGGTTCCACCCTCTGTGTGAGCAATCGAAATCCAAGAAGTTCATTTTGCACTGAAGTACAAAAAACTCTTGCTTTTTCGTTAGATTCACAGTGCCACAGCCATCTTCCTTTTGTTTTCAAAATTTTATTAGTCTTGAAATGCTTTGACTTTGACACGCATTAAATTCTTTCTAAATTGGAGTTCCGAGACCCGTCTTCCCCTGCGAATGTATATCGTTAGGAACATTTTAAAGAGATGTAACTGACACGATGACATTACTCATGTAGAACTTCCGAAAACCCAATAAATCAACTTGTGAGAGGTACTAAAATATAAAAAGAATGATACATTTTGTACTACCGGGACACTCTGCTTTGGGGTAAAAATTAATTTTAAATGTTTTACCAAAACTTTATATTTTTCACTCTCTATACGTGTTTTGTTAACCAAGTTAGCATCTTCAGGGGTAGACTAAATATTTTTCAGGAAATACTATACTTAAATTATTAGATTTTGTTAATTTTTATTTTTCCATATGATTTCTCCTAGATAATATGTTACTTCGTTTTTTGACTGGAAAAGGTGTATAAACATAAGCATGGGTCGTTTTAATACGAATTACTTAATCTATATCAAGTAAAAATAAAAATATATTAGCCTGATGTGCACATAATATGTGACCTTGAGGTCTCCCAACTTTGTAACTTTGCGACATTGAATCTATAAGATGGATAAAAAGTCAGATTAGAAAAAAAATAAAGTTAATGATTCAGTCAGATTCACTGACTTTCCTAGTTACTGAAACAACATAATTAAACTAAAGAACGCTATAAAAGCATTTTTATTTGCCGTAAATTATCCTTAAGTAAAGTTGTAAAAGTATAAAAGCAATCTTTGCAATCAAAGTTAAGTCGTTTATTTGGGCCTAAAATTTACAGTAAATAAGGGTTTCAAGCAGTTAAAGCAGCGACATTAAAATTTAAAAAACTTAAATCTTATCAGTTGGGCTAATACGTTATGTTTAGCCCTATTTGTAAATTTAGGTAATCAGAAAAAAAGAGCCACCCTTCAAATATGTTAAAAACAAGACCTCAGGAATATAATTTCTAAATTTTGAGATAATAATTGCTTTCCTATGAAATGCGATCGTTTCTTGGTAAATATCCTCTCTCATCACTGTTCTCAGTTAATAATCCCGAAAAAAAAACTATTAGAATAGGTAACCAAATTAAAATTTATGAGCAGGCTTCTACCAAAATGAACGTTTCTCCGGCCTGAAAGGAAAGATCGCACGGCAACGGTCCTCTCTCTGATACCGACCAATAATAGGCTTTGAAGCGATCACGAGTTATCCGAAACCTATCCGACCACGACCAAACCTCACCGGATTGCCGTGTATCAAAGGAACTTTGATACACGGAACCTTGAAAAACGACAATCCAGTCAGCTTTGCGCGTGCACCAAGCAAGCAGCTTCTGAGCCTTCTTATTGGGCGAAACGAAGGATGTGAACGTTCCCGTGTATTATTTTTTGGGAGAAACGAACTAGAGATTTCTCGTTGAAAAATACGGCATGATCCTGAAAAAGAACCATTAAAATAGGTTAAAAAATTAAAGAAAATTGGAAAAACTTTTTTCCGATTTATTCCTTCGCACTATGCCCTCTACGCCACAAATCTTTTTGTAAATTTATAAGGTCGCTAAAATTTTCCCTTCATTTTATAAAAAATTAAAATTTTTATGCAGGCTTCTTTCAAAATTACCGTATATTTCCGGCCTAAAAACCGCCGATATACTTTCCTCAGTTGAACTGATTTGCGGCGCAGAGGGCATAGGATGAGGGAATAAATCGGAAAAAAGTGGAGAAACTATATTCCGATTTAGTCCCTCAACCTATGCCCTCTAGGCCATAAATCTTTTCTGTAAATTTATAAGGGGGCTAAAATTTTCCCTTCATTTTATACAAAATTAAAATTTTTATGCAGGCTTTTTCCAAAATTAGCGTTTATTCTCCGGTCTAAAACTCGCCGATATACTTTCCTTAGTTTTTTGGGAGAAAAGAAACAGAGTTTATTCGTTTAAAAATACGGCATAATCCCGAAAAAAAACCCTTGGAATAGGTTAATAATTAAAGAACTGATTTGCGGCGTGGAGGGCATAGGGTGAGGGAATAAATCAGAAAAAAGTGGAAAAACTTTTTTCCGATTAAGTCCCTCACCCTATGTCCTCTACGCCACAAATCTCTTCTGTAAATTTATAAGGGGGCTAAAATTTTCCCTTCATTTTATACAAAATTAAAATTTTTATGCAGGCTTCTACCAAAATAAGCGTATATTCTCCGGCCTAAAATCCGCCGATTTAATTTCTTCAGTTTTTGGTAGAAAGGAACCAAAGTTTCTTTGTTCAAAAATGCGGCATGATCCGGAAAAGGAACCCTTAAAATAGAATTAAAAATTAAAGAACTAATTTGTGGCGTAGAGGGCATAGGGTGAGGGCATAATTCGGAAAAAGTTTTTCCACTCTACACCAAAAATCTTTTCTGTAAATTATAAGGGCGGTAAAATTTTCCCTTCATTTTGTACAAAATTAAAATATTATGCAGGCTTCTACCAAAACGAGCGTTTATTCTCCGAAATGAAACCCACCGATATATTTTCCTGCTTTTTTGACAGAAAGGAACCAGAGCTTCTTCGTTTAAAAATACGGCATAATTCCGAAAAATAATCCGTTAGAATAGGCTAAAAAATTAAAGAACAGATTTGTGGCGTAGATGGCACAGGGTGAGAGAATAAATCGAAATAAGTGAAAAAAAATTTCCGCTTTATTCCCTCGCCCTACGCTACATATCTTTTCTGCAAATATATAAGAGTGCTAAAATTTTCCCTTCATTTTATACAAAATTAAAATTTTTATGCAGGCTTCTACCAAAATAAGCGTATATTCCCCAGCCTAAAATCCGCCGATTTACTTTCTTCAGTTTTTGGGAGAAAGGAACCAAAGTTTCTTTGAAAGAACCGTTAGAACAGATTAAAAAATTAAAGAACAAATTTGTGGCGTAGAGGGCATAGGGTTAGGGAATAAATCGGAAAAAAGTTTTTCCACTCTACGCCATAAATCTTTTCTCTAAATTTATAAGGGCGCTAAAATTTTCCCAGAGCTCCTTTGTTTAAAAATACGGCATAATCCCAAAAAACAAACCGTTAGAATAGGTAAAAAAATTAAAGAACAGATTTGCGGTAGAGGGCATAAAGAGAGTTTTTCCACTTTTTCCGATTTAGTCTCTCACCCTATTCCCTCTATGCCACAAATATTTTCTGTAAATTTATAAGGGCGCTTTCCCTTCATTTTATACAAAATTAAAATTTTTAAGCAGGTTTCTACCAAAATGATCGTATATTCTCCGGCCTGAAACCCGCCGATATAATTTTCTTTTTTAAGTTTTTCGGGGAAAGGATCCAGAGCTTTTTCGTTCAAAAATACGGCATAATCCCGAAAAAAAAACCGTTAGGTTAAAAAATTAAAATTTATGTGCATGCTTCTTCGCCCTATTCTTCGACGTCAAACCAATACCGTTCTCAGCTAAAAAGCCAGTTAACTATCTCTTCAGTGCCCTTTAGTCAAAGATTGCCGCCATTTTTATAACTAAATTAGCAGGTAAAACATGGATTTTCTGTGAGTTGAGTGTATATGACCGCTATAGTAGGCTAAAGGAGGCTAAAGGATACTAAATCGAAAAAGAGTTTACTGGCTTTTTAGTAAAGCAAGTGTTGGTCAAACCCGTCGATCTACTTCTATCAGTTTTTGAGAAAAACGAACCAGAGGTTACTTGTTCAAATATATGGTATGGAAACTCCCAGTCTAAAAATCGGTCCCCAGGAAGATATTAAAATTATCAACGGTTGACTCATACATAATTTTATTGTCAGAGAGCAGTTGATGACAATGGAGTTTCTTTTGAATTTTGGTAAGTCAAGTAAAATGAAAACAATGTTCGCGTGTACTTGTTAATTATCTGCTAAAACTTCTTACTTACTGATCGTGCAGAAAATCTTTAATGTCAATTTTGCCTAAATTATAAGGTGAGTTAGCTAATATTTTTGGAAAAAAATTGGTGTTTGAAAGCACGGATATAATAGTCCACCATACAATCATAACCATTATATTTAAATATTATGTTGAAAGGAAATGAAAATATCTCGAAAACTGTAGCTTTAAAAGATTTGAACTTTAGAAAAACATTTTGGGTAATATTTAACAAAACCGAAATCTGAAAACCTCATATCACTAGCTGCTTTACTTCTAGTCATGGCTTTTTAAATAAATTTTAATGTTTTTTCAAATAACTCGGAAACTAAAGCTTCCACTAATTTTAACTTTATAACAAAATTTTTAGTCCATATTCATGGAAACTTAAATTTGAAAACCGTATATTGCTACTTGCTTTTTTACAAATTTACAATTTTTTTTAATATATTATTCCCCCTTTCCCCCTTTCATCCCTCCACCACCCTACCCAAAAGTTAATCAGTTTATGGTCAGCCGTTAGAAGATTTTTGTACCATATTTCGTTAAAATCGATTAAGGTGTTCTTAAGTTATCGTGTATACAGACAGACAACAGAACGACAGACAACTTTTTTTTTCGTCGACTAAGGTGTTTTGGAACCTTAGGAACTCGTTTTTGATAAAATTAAGAAAAGTCAAATTTTACAATTTTAAGAGTCCCCCATACCATATTGGTATGTAAAATACTGTAAAAAGTAATAGTTACCTTTATTAAAGGTCACCACAGGCGCTAATTAGCGTCGAATAGCGACTACTTTTACCGTTAAAAAGCCAGCCAACCCAACTTAGTGTGATTCTGTGGTGGGAGATTTTTAGGTTAGAAAGATTGTTTAGTTAGGCTGTCTAACAAAACATATGATCAACGTCAGATTATTTCAAGATGGTTGCCTTAGGAGAACCTAGAGGCCCTGTATACAATTTTTGGTAGAAAATCAACTCTCAAATGGATCCAACCATTTTTCCATAAGCCGCAATGTTAACAAAAACGTAAATTTGTTAAAAAGTTGTAAAAAAGTTGGTGCTAGAAAGCATGGATAGTCCACCATACAATCAATTATTTTATGTGGAAAAAAAATGAAAATATCTCGAAAACTGTAGCTTTGAAACATTTGAACCTTATAACCAAATTTTTGGGTAACATTTACAAAAACCAAAATCTGAAAACCGCATATTAATAGCTGCTTTACTTCTAAAGTTATGATTTTTTTTAAATATATTTTTTGAGGCTTTTTTCAAATAACTTCGAAACTTAAGCTCCCACGAATTTGGACATTATAACAACATTTGTAGTTCATATTCATGGAAACTTAAATCTGAAAACCATATATCGCTACTTGTTTTTTTCCAAAGTTACAATTTTTTTAAAATATTTTGTCCCTCCTTTCCCCCCTTTAAACCCCTTACCATCCTACCCAAAAGTTAATCAGTTCATGGTCAAACGATAGAGGATTTTTGTACCAAATTTTGTTAAAATCGATTAAAGCGGTCTTAAGTTATCGTGTATATAGGCAGACAACAGACAAGTTACGCACTAAGTAAAAAAAACTCCTGTTTTTTCATTAAATTTAAAGTGCATGCAACCACTACCCATTCGTTTTTAAAGGTGCAGAACGGCACCACGGTTATTTTGCTTTTGCTTGTAGACGAAATTTGCATATAGATGGGTGTTTCGTCCACACGTATTGATAATTTTATTATTTTCTCTAATTTTAATTTACACCTAAGGTGTTTTATCGCATTCGCCAAAAGGTTGAATATTCTTTATGCGATGCATTTTGTTCCGCATGACCTTTTTTTTGTAATAAAATGTAAAATGAATTTTATTGGTTGATATACTGTTTCCGTGTATCTATCCTTCTTTCCATCCCTTTCACCTATAAGGAAGAGCATGTGACCGCGGTCGAAATATTAATTAAATGCTTACTTAGTGCTCGTAAATCGCGTAATTATTGGCGTGAATCGCTAAACATAGGCAACAGACAAGAAAATCAACAACAACAAATGTCCACGTGAGCCGGTAAACAAGAAAGATAAGGTGAGTCCGTTCTTCCAATTTTATATCCGAACCACCCACTGCATCGCTTTCGTCCTTTACAATGGCATTGTAACATGTCTCTCGCAGTATTGATGCTACGTCATGCATCTACTGCTTATGCAGTGGGCACTCTTCTTGGTTGTCGGAGGTTCACACAGAGGGCGTCATGGTACGGAAATTTTCTGCGCTTTGCCAAATTTTTTGGCGTAGAAGCGCGAGCGAATTGTCTGTCATTGCGGTACACCTAGCTGATGAGTCCCTAATAAGGACCAAACGGCGTCGTCCTGGGTTCCATCCTGTGTGTGAAAAGTCGAAGATCAGAATGTTAATTTTGTACTAAGTATAAAAAACTCCTGTTTTTTCGTTAGATTTTAAGTGCACGCAACCACTACCCATTCGTTTTTAAAAACGAATAGCTCTGAAAGAAGTATTATTCTGTCGAAAGGTATGAGGCACCTAACTAACACTTGAACACTAACATTCGAAAATATTAAATTAACGTTTTTAATATGGCTGAAGTCTGCATAAACCTTTTTTCCAGTTTTCCGCAATAAAAGCAACTTATTAAAATTATCTATATGAAAAGTAACGATACCCCTGAATACCTGAAAAACCAAGACGCAGTCTACTCGCGTCCAGAAGAGGTTTTGATTCTGAATTTTTTTTTAGACTAACTTGATGCGGCTATGGCTTTTTTTTTGGAAAATGCAAGGACAGGGCCGTATCATATTCTTGTTATTGATTTGCGCTTTTTAAATGCGCCAAAAATCAATAACTCGTTTAATTCATTGGGCTTATGGAGATAATTTTGCAATTTTATTTAAAAACAGTTAAAGAAAAAGGTAGTATTAGGTATCATTTTGTATTAGGTATCATCGCTTTTTTACAAGCTTTTATTTAACTTTTATTGCAATGTATCTAGATATGTTTGTTCAGGTGGAATTTTGCAACCTAATTTTGACCAACTTCCCGACATCCGATCGGCTTCAAATTTGGCATGCTTATATAGTTGCGGTGACAACACAAGAATATAGTGTAACGAAATTGACAGCTCCTCCTTACTCGAAGGAGGTGGAGGGGGGTAAAGTTGAAGTACACCCGATTTTGTTGAAATTTGGTATTTTGGGGCACTTAGGGATCGAGATAACGAGTTACTGATCAGATTTGAATTTGAGGGTGAATAAATAACAAAAAACACAAAGAATAGCGAGCTTTCCCTCATAAAGGGTAAAAAATTTTAACTTTACGCATTGATACAAGAGATACAACTAAATTCTTCTTCTATTTGAATGATAAACATAATGCTTTCATCTAAAGAACGAGTGAGATTGCAGTGCTTGCCAAGCCTTTGAAAATGTCCTTAGGTTATACAGTCATACAACTGCTTCTTAGCTGAATTGTCGATGTGACCGATATACGATACCTAAAGTTAAAAATTTTCATTTGCGCCCATCGGCGTCGTTTTTATTATGGTATAAGAAAATTAAAACATTATTTTTTACTTTTGAGTGCATTTAATAAAAGCTTGTTCTTGAAAAGCTTTTTTTAATCAAAATTTTTCTGAACCATCTAAAGTATCTTAAATTTGACTTGACTGCCTCTTTTACTTTTTGAGATATTTAGGTCTATATCATTACTATTCCGAAACACTGTATAATAAATATCTACATAGACCAGTTCTGTATTAGGTGGCCTAAATTGGAGAGGATTGGCTTGATTTTTGAGATCATAATAATAGTGATTATTTACCTTATACATTATGAAAGTAGTGTAAGGATATTTTACAGGAATATTAGAAATATCTAAGAAGAGGTAAATTTGGTATTTTAAGGCATACCATTGGATTGTTATTAAGTATAGCTAGGTATTATGTTTAGTAGCACGTATTTAGAATAATTAGGGTATATTTTATTTATGTTAAGTAACTATTGTTTTAAACTAGTTTTTGAATGCTTATGTATAATTTTACAACGTAAGATCATAACAGTTCACTCTAACTTTTGTATTTATGATAATTTATTTTGATTATAATTTTTTTTTTCATAAATATAGAGTACCATATATTTGCTAACCTACAAATAAACTGGACTTTATCTGTAACGTTTAGTTTGGTCTAGTCACTTGGTTGGTATTTTTCCTATTTTTCACTAGATTTTTGAAATCAGCATAAATTATGATATAATAATAATATAAGACCTATCATTGCAATTCCTTAACAAAATTTCAGCACTGATTTTTCTCGCTCTCAATAATTTTTCACGGCCCTGTTTGACTTGTAAATTGCACACTTTTCGACATCCAAAAATCAATCTTATAACACGAAACCGAGTTTTACTTTTATGTCGATACGATCCAATTTCTTGAGGTAAAATTGAAAACGGGGCTAGCGCGTATAAATAAATGATTTCGTTCGTTTTTTTAACGATTTGGTTTCTATTTCTGCGTGTAAATGCAAAAAGAAGTAAACAAAAATATAAAATGTTATAGAAGATTCTCCCCACACTTTACATGTCCAGTAACTTTTGGTTGAGTTTCGCTGGGATATTATTAATTTTTAGCATTTTTTTTCCAAAACTTACTTTTCGAGATACAAGGCTTTAAATATGGCGTTGCGACAATTTGACAATTTTGCTCTTAAAATGGTTTATTAATAATTTTGTAACTAGGTACTTTTAACGATACTCAATACGTAACGTCAAGGCATATATTTTTAGATGAAGGTAAATAAAATGTATTTTATTTCATACTGTATTGTAATATACTCCATTACGTTATCGGTTTCAGTTCGGGAAATGATTATTACATCACTAGTCCGTTAAAGTAACTAAAAAAAATTAGAATAAAATAATGGCTTTCCCACTTACAGTATGAAATAAAATTTTGTACGATACACGGCCGTGAAATGCCATTAAAGTACTCGTCTAGAAATTCCGGACTTGGCTCCTTCGTCGCCTTGTCCGTAAACATCTAGACTTGTACTTTAATAGAGCATTTCCCGGCCTTGTAACGTAAATTATTATTAGGAAACATTTGTTATAGTAGCTCTTGCTCGTGACTTCGTTTGTATGTTAAAAATTGCAGCTTTCCCCTTCCCCTCAACCCGTTCCGTGCCATAAACCGTCCTTTCGAGCCGATTACTCATTTTTCCTGTGGTTTTCTTCCTTTTTTTTTGCTTTAAATGATCATAAATTTTGCTCCCGTAAACCGATTTTGAAAGTCTAACCCCCAGATGCACCGTAAAAATATTCGGATTAGTGTAGCTAATCCATGCTTCCTCTTTGTTCGTTTATGTGAGATCAAGAAAGAAAAATAATGGATTAGATGGCCAATCGCGATTAAGTGCCTACGGTGCATTTAGGGGTAAGTCCCGCCCAGGACTCTTAAGGAATCAACTAGTGATAGTCATATCAAAATGCAATCAGCAGTTTTTGCGTAGCGTTGGAACCATAGAGAAAGTAATAGCTACGCGAGAGTGACCGATACTGTGTTATACTAAGGGAACATTGTTTGACGGCGACACGAGCGCAGCCGGTGGCTACAGGAAGGAACCGCTTGTACAGCCAGATGCATAATAAAATACATATATTGTTTTGGTTAATTTTTTAGACACTTACTTATTTAATAATAAGATATGAAAAAATATAAGAAAGCAATTCATTCGCGAAAGGTTTTAGCTCTATACAAACCTTAACCAACTTAACAACAACTTAACAACTGTTCCATGCAGCTAAAAAACTTTCTTTAGCTTACAAAAAGGTTTTGTACCTTTTAAAAATCTAAAATAGGAGAAGGGGGTAATATTTATGTTGAGGAATATTATCAAATATTAACGATAACAACATTTTATTGTCTTGTTTTCTTTATTAAATGGGAAAAAATACAGTTTTTCAGTTTTAACCTATATCTCTTTTTATTGGTTGTATTTTAACCTATTATCTTCTTGCTTAAGTCTGTATAAATCATCACGATATTTTCTTCAGGGATTTGGTTCGCAAAAATCTGAACAAACCATTACTTGCGGAACGAAGTGCCTGCGCGGCCCTATCTTTCTGTTAGTCTCCGTAAGTTATTATGTTGCCTCTGGTTCATCTATCTACAGGTTTATTCTCAGATTTATTATACATATAAATTTTATAAAAAAAAATTATCGGAATATTTATTTTTAGTAAAACCATTTTTTAATTTCATTAGCAGAAAAACTGAAATAAAATCTAAAACATATAGGTCTGGAAAGCACAGAAAATAATAGTTAAATATGTTGCAGAAGGCTTATTATTAATACTTCTCCATTTAGCATAAAAGAATAAAACAAAATATCTCGTTTTTTAAGAAATACGGCTTTACATTTTTTGGGTTTAAGAACACCACTCTACAACAGCGTAGTATTACCTGCATTATAGAAAGCATATACACTTCATTTCAAAATCAATGGGACCATATTTTTCACACTGACAATGTCAGCCGTCACATTGAAATTGGTCCGGAGAATTTGGAATGAAGGGTAGTTACCAAATTTTGGAAATATGATCTGCAAGATTTCTGAAAAACAATATGTGCTGAATTTGGGTTGCGTGGTGAATATCAATCGAATGGAACTGGTCATATAAAGTGCGCATGCGAGGTCTATTTTCGTAAACTTAGAGACAAATTAATTAGAGAATTGAGTTTTATAGTGCCAGAATAAAGTTGATACATACAATGAGCTTCAAGCTACTGCGAAAATATGGGGAATCAAGTCCAATTAACTCTCCGTGCCGTACGACCGATGTGGGATCGAAGCACAGTGCTGTGTTATCTTTTTTAAATTTATTTTGTTTTATTTCTGCCTTGCTCGAGAAACAGATTGGTAAGTTCTTAAATGAAATAATATATTTTTAAAACTAAAAATGGATGTCAAGAAGTTGTCGAAAAAGTGCAGATGGTCACATGGTACTATCAAGGCAGACCATAAGACTTATTCAAGAACTTTTTTTGGAGAATTTTGTTAATCGCCCAGAACATAGTTTATCAAAGATTCATAGGTTTGCGCAGAATTTTGAAAAGTAGCGCCAAGAAACCATAAAAAACCCACTGTTTTGAATGACGAGCAGGAAATACGAGATTTGATGATTTGCGATGACGTCGAGGAAAATCGAAACTTGACTAGCCACCAAATTGCTGAAGCAGTTGATACGTCTTCAATCACTGTCTTACGTGTTCTCAAAAAGAATGGTTATCATTCTTACAAAGCGTCAAAAACACATCAAATTTTTTCGGAGAACAACCATCGTCGTATGGAATTTTGCTAAACAATGATGGAAAGGGCTAATTGTAATGAAAACTTTCTGAGATCTATTCTTTTCAAAGATGAAAGCACTTTTCCATTATTGAATCGTCATAACCCACACGTTCGATATTGGTCGAGGGAAAATTTGCATTTGTATGTTGACGTAAGAACACAGTATCACCAAAAACTAAATGTTTGAGGGGGAATTGTAGGGGAACACGTAATTGGGCCATTTTTTATTGACGGCAATTTGAATGGTCTCAGATACTTGAATCTACTGCAGCAGCATATTATTTCAACTGCTAGGCAGTAGCAGTTGTTGGTGTGAGATTTGGTGAAACATGGTTTCAACAAGATGGTTTTCCCGCTCACAATGTTGACCTTGTTAAGTTTAGGTTATAAGTACACGGGAAACTATTTTATGGCCAGCTCGATCACCCGATCTTGCACTTAATGACTTCTATCTGTGGAGTTATATCAAAAATAAAGTTTACGGGCATGGGAATTTGGAAGAATTTCGGATTAAAATTGAAGTAGCTTTTCAAACTATTACCCCTAACATGCTTGGAAACGTTAGAAGAGGTTTTTATAATATGCTCGGATATTGTCTAGCCGAGCAAGGAGAACTTTTCGAACATTTGCTCTATTTTATTTTTTTTTTGACTGGGAGAATCTTTTTGGTTTCTAGAATGTATTATTTTATTTTGAGAACTAGCTTTTATTTCTCCTTATTATTTTTATTGTAACACGTTGTTGGTGATAAATCTGTGCAGTTGAAAATAAAACGCTTTAATTTATCAGTGACAAAAAACAAGAAAATTACGTTATCAAAATTTGCGTATTTATTACCAAATTCCGGTTTCATGGACTACATTTCACATTACACAGTGGTTAGAGGCGTACTAAACGCAAGCCGCGAACCGTTATCGTAAGCCTGAGTGTTGGTTGCTCCACTGATAGGTGTGCGGTGTCCCTTCGTGTACGTACACTGGCAAATTGAACTTCTTCCGTCCTATGTTCGCAGTAGCCTCTGCGCTCAGTATGTACACATCATTGTACCTACTTTGTACATATATGATAGTATTTTTTATATTTATTTTAATTTGATGTTAATTAATTAAATAATTAAAGCTTTTATTTCCTTAGACAATTAAACAATTGGACTGATTGCCCAACATGTTACGTAAAAAAAATGAAAAAAAATTAAAAGTGCCCTTGTTTATACCAAAAATCGATAAAAAAGTAGGGTAAAACGCAATACAAAACATTAACTGGGTAAAAAAAGAAAACTAATGAGAATTTTACTGTGCCTACTTATTTTTAAAAAATTAGCTAGTCACGAACCTTATTTGTGGTGACACAAGCTTTTTCATAATTTTACAGAAACATATGGCTCTCTTTCTCACATTTTGGTTCTATCCATGTAATACTATACTGTCCTTGCATTTTTCGAAACAAAAGCCGTGGCGATAATAAGTCTGATCAGGTTGGGCTGGGAAAAATGCAGAGCCAAAAATATTCTGCGTTTGGCATGCGTAGTAGATTTTTCGCCTTTGGCCTTGCTCAGAGCCAACCCCGACTTGTATATTATTTTCTTTAATTTGCAAAATTTTTATTGTTACACATTTTGCAATTCTTGCGCCATTATACTATCTCATAGCTATATGTTTATTGACTTGAGAGATAAAGAAGGTGTGATAGATCCGCGCGCAACTACTACATATTTTTGGTATGAATCTCCCCTTGTAACAGTTTATAGCACTTTACTTTTCCATGCATCAATGAAGATTAAAGATTAAAGATCGTCATAAATCATAGCACAGACCAATACCCTCTCCACATAGGCCGATCAGCTCTTATCGTTTTAGTGTCCTTTTCTCCACCTTCGCTGCCATTTTGACAGAAAACTAATGGATTATCTGTCACTTTTGAGTGAACATGGCGGCGAAGTTGGAGAAAAGTACAGTAAATCGATATGAGTTGATCGGCCTATCTGGAGAGGGTACTGTACAGACATTAAAATAATCGACATTATTTTGATAGCACCGCGTTCAAAAAAGTTCGGTCCAGTCAACACCGTTCTCAACTAAAAAGCCTATTAACTCCTACCCCCTCAGTGCTCTTTAGCCTATCGTGGCTGCAATTTTTATAACCAAATTGACAAGTAAAACATGGATTTTCTGTCAGTTTGGTGTCAATAAGGTACCAATCATAGGCCAAAGGATACTAAAACGAAAATAAGTTAACTAGCTTTTTAGTTAAGAACGGTGTTGGTCCAGCTATCCCGAACGTATAGGTTTTGGATAGCTGCAGCTAGAGGCCCTCTATACATTTGAGAGTTATTGTTTTACCAGAGCTGGGCAACTCATATTGCCCTCTCTTTCTATTTTTTTTCATATTTGCATATAAAAGCGAGTTTATGAAATGGACTGATGTTGTTGTCTCTTTTTATAATTTCCCCAGACAGTTCTTGAAAGATTGATTTTTTTTGGTTAGTAAAATATGTCAAGTTTTGACAAAAAATATAAAAACAAACAGTGAATATACACGCGGAGATATTAAAAATGTAAATAATAGGTAAAATATAAAGACTCCTATTGATCTATATTTTGTTACTCTCTTTCTTACAAGAAAATACGGAAACATAATGTGTCATTTATTAGCAAGGTACATGCTAAATGCGTATGTTAGAACCAATCTTTTAGCTCACTTACCTTGCAAATTTGGCTATTTTTATTAATTTTCCAGCTTGATAAATGCATGTTTTCTTTCCACTTTTCTTGAGTTTCTTTCTCCGTTGGACAACGGCACAATACAAATTCTTCGAGGCAAGTGTTTTTACAGTTTTTGATACAGCAAAATTCCATTTTGAAACCGGACGTTTCCTAATCAAATATGTGACAGTGACAAAATTATTTATTGTCAGGGGTTACCAACTATCATTGCCAACACACAATTTGTTTTTAAACATTTCCCTAGCAACTGTCAAATCCAGTTGCTCACCTCTGGTAAAACAATAACTGTCAAAAATCGTCTACAGGGCCTCTAGCTGCGGCAACCAAAAGAGCGCGCTCTAACTTCGATTTTGTCATAATAATCAGTTGGATAAGAGCACTAAAACGTGACGATTTACGTGAAATATTCCTAAAAAAAAGCAAGAATTTGTTTCAATCGTTTTATAACAGATGTGTGAGCTTCCTAAAAATATGTAGTACTTATTTAACCTTCGTGCAGAACTGTAAAAAATAATGCCGACTTTATTAAAGTCAGGCATGCTATGCTATGCTTTTTTTCTGTCAGTGACCTTAGGTCAGGAAATTTTGAATGCCGTTCAAAATAGGTCATGTGATATCCATACTTTTTGGATAAAATAAAAATCAGAGCTGTCAGACCGCTAAATGAAAGGCACATGTTGTAAAAACTAAGGCATGGCTCGGAACACTATTTAAAAAAAATTTAAGGCCACCAATTCGAAATATTTCAAATATTTGAATCGGTGGCCGTAGAAAGAAATTTTAGCTGTGTGCCTTTCATTCAAAGTTCAGCAAAGTCTGATGTCCTTTTGAAAGTACGGATAAGGTCACTGACAGAAAAAAAGAGTATCTTAAGCAAATTAATATTTAAAGATACTGTTGTCAACTACCTTATTTATTGTACCCAAAAATAACGTTTCATAAATTATTTCGATCGAGCTGGAAATGATAAACCGCTAAATTTTAATTTTACTGCGGTATAAATTTCAACGAATTTAGCTTTTAAAAAAACCTCAACTTTGAATTTACCTAAAATGTTGAAATACATTACTCTAAAATAATTTATTATTTAAATATTTTCAAGATAAATTGACATGCAACATGCAATTCGGCGATGCATTACAAAAATTAACTAAAACCCTTAGTTACTGCATGACATTTATTTTTTGCTGAATTAATGATATATGTGCTTAAAAAAAACTCTAAAAATATTGTGTTATTTTTTGACAGTTAGTTTTTTATTTACATTTTTATATATTATTGTTGTGAATTGCTCTAAGAAGTGAATTTAAGAATTGAATTTAAGTAGTGATAGTATTGTTATTCTATGTTTAGTTACAAGGGTGTTGTTATTCTATTTTTGAGTTAGTTTATCTATGGTCGTGCTGTGCTCGATGGTGCCGGAATAGTTGCGAATGGATGGTTCGCGTTCTGCCCGCGAGTATTCTGGAACCGTCGCGTCCTTTGTCGGCCATACAAATACGAGCGGCCGTAGCAGCGTTGCGACTTGTAACATAATTATGGAACTGTAACATAATTTTTCCTTAAAAGGATTATGTTACACATTATCGGTAATTGTAACATATTATTGTACTCTAGGCCTTTAACTTCTTTTTAGGTTTTCTTCTTACTGTAGGAAACCAATTTAAAGAACGGATTAAAATTATTTTATTTTATTTAATCAGTGCTGACCCCTCTTGGCAATTGAAAACAAAAGTACATTACAATAAAAGTCAAAGCACCATCTATGTAAATATTACCGTACTTCAAAATCTTTTGTTTCACGGAGCAGAGGATCTTCTCGACTATACGGGATCCCCAGTACCCATGTAATTCGCTGAGTTTATCGATTTCTATAGCGATTGCCCGGATAGGTTTAAGTTTTTGTGTTATTTTTTATTGTTGCCGTGTTTTTTTTTGTCAAAAAAAAATTATAACATAATTTTCAAGAAAAACCGATAATTTTGGCAGCACTACACGATAATTTATTTTTTGGGTGGTGGCAACGCTGGGCCGTAGCTACGCGAGTCAGTTGAGTTCAGTCAAGATTAAGAATAAGATAGTTTTAAGGAATATTTCGCGAGTTTGTGTAAATAATACGGATCATTTTTGTTATATATGTAGTGAAGTGACTTTTGTGAAACTAAAGCGTGCTCTTAGCTCTTTAATAAAAAGGCTTACAGTTGTGTTTTGAATACAAACTTGGAGACCAGGATAAAAATTGGACGCCCAATATATGTTGTTACAAGAAATGTGCGTCCAACATGCCAAAAAGCGTAAAATGCCCTTCGTTGTTCCTATGGTCTGACGAGAACCAAAAGATCACGTTACTGACTTTTACTTTTGAAGAAAAGTTCAATGATACAGTATTTAAATTTACAATCCGCTGCACGCTCGATTCTTAAGTGACGAGTTATCTTAATGCAAATATTTATTTTAGTTCTGGAAGCTATTTTTTTTGTTTTGTATTTGGTGTTTCCCAGGAACTTTTGGGAGAGTGATTATTTTCTTATTCAGAAGGAAATAATAGTTGTGACTACCGTATGAAAAAAAATCTGATTTTATATTTAAAAGTATATGGTCCTTTGTATTTTTGTTTTTTTTTCAAGATGAGCCATTTCACTAAAAAAGAATAATGTAAGGATTATTGCAGGCTACTTAATTTGGATAGAAATAAAATAAATGGTATACAAATAAAATTTTTAATACAAAAATTTCTGCAAAGATAATATACGCCCGAATATTAACTAACAAAAATATCAATAAAGAAAAATTACTAGAAAGTGTTTGTTCAAGGGACCGTGATTGATTTCCCCCTGAGAAAAATTCAGGCAACGCCCATTGCTTGCATATTAATATTTTTGCTACCTAACTACGTCTATCTTTATAGGCCTTATAAATTTCAAATTAAATAAACTAAAGTAATTACTAACAAACACCGGAATATATTCGAATGATTAATGGTGGAAAATTGGCGCTGTTGTTCTTATGGGGCTGATTTATACCTTTAAATTACCATATGAGGGTCACTGATCTAGAATATTGGCGCATAAATTGGCAGCTACACAATCTCTGGGCAAGACTCGAACCCGGGCCGCCCATGTATAAGCCAGTGCGCAGATTTAAATTTGTTTTATGTGTTGGGGAATACGTATCGTTTGGTTTTGTCAGCAGAGTTGTGTAACTGGAAGCAACAACTCCTTAATTATTTCTCACATTTTTCAAATCAATTTAATGGTGCAGCCATAAAAGGTTTTAAAATATTTTAGTAGTTTTTATAAAGATAAGGACGAGTTTACCCAATAACGTAATGGATATATAAGGCACAATTTTAAGCGTAGGGTGTCTCTTTTTTCATACAAAAATAAAAATCAATTAAAGGTGTTGGTTTTCATATATTTTCTACTAGTTTCTTTTTCCAAGAATTTAACTTCATACTTTTTTTCAGATACTCTTCACCGATCCGATGGCTGCTTAGTCAACTTTTAATGCTTAATGCTTAATTGATAAATGCTTGATACGTAATGCGTAATGCTTAATTAATAAGGATGTAGTAGTAGAGAAGGGGCGGCGCGAAGCCTGGCAAGTAGGCCTCCCTTGGCCCTTTCTGACCTACTCCGAGCCTGCCTCTAATCCACCGCCTGCACCACTGATCTGGCAGTCTGCTCATCTGATTTCACTGTTCTTTTTGCAAAGTCCAGTATTTTATCCCATTTGAGCGTGTGCAGGTCCTTCTCATCCAGGGTCGGGAAACCGAATACCTGATATCTCGTCCTCTGGTATGCCTCGCAGTTCGCTATAACGTGTCGAGATATCTCTTCTGCCCGCCCGCAGGCCTGGCAGGTCGAGTGATTCTTCACCGCGATCCGGGTCATGTGCTTCCTTAGTCGGTTGTGACCTGTTATGATTCCTGTCAGCAGACCAGCGTCCCTTCGCGATCTCCCCAGAAGTCCTTGGTCTGTCTGCATCCTATTCCTCCTCTCCAAGTGGTCGTCATGGCATCGTTGGCCCATTTATTGTATCGACTTTGCAATTGGCTCTTGGTTGTTCCTAGGAGTGGTTCAAGCCATACATACTGGGTGCTTGCCCGATCCTGGCGAGCTCGTCGGCCATCTCGTTACCCAGCACCCCCATATGTCCCGGTATACATATAAGTGTCACTTGTTTGCCCTCTCCCAAGGATTCGCACATTCCTTTACCAGTGTGTTGTTGATCTTGGGCGCTCTTAGTGCCTTTAGGGCCGATTGGCTGTCGGAGCATATATAAACGTGCTCTTCCCTACCGTTCTTTATTTCTTCCATCATTGCAGCTATTATTATGGCATACACCTCTGCCTGAAAGACCGTGGCTTGCTCTCCGAGCGGGTAGCTGTTTCGAACCTCCTGGTCTTTCACGTAAACCCCCGATCCTGTGGTTTGCTTCTCCGACAGTTTGAACCCGTCAGTGTAGCAAATCACGGCGTTCTCCTCGAACTGTTCGCGAAAGTTTTCACTCTGCCATAGTTCCCTGTCTGGGATGACTACTTTGTAGCTCTTGTTGAATTGCCAGGGGTTTTTTGGTCTTTGTGTTTTAATCGCTGACATAGGAATTTCTCTCTCGGCGATTTGGACAATCCTAAGATGCCCCGCAGCTTCTCCTCTTCCTCTCCATTGACCTGTATCTCTCAGTCGGAGGTGGGTCGCCATCGCTTCTTTTCTGATCCAGATCGAAAGCGGCGGCAGTTCCAGAATGGTTTCGAGTGCCTGTATAGGTGCCGTCCTCATAGCGCCGGTTATCCCTCTACATATGGTTCCCTGTAGGATCCTAAGCTTTAGGGTAGTAGTGACTTTCTCCACTGCTGGTCACCAGACTATGGATCCGTACTGGATCCTTGGTCTTAGTACTGCGGTGTACATCCAGTGGAGGTTTCTAGGACTCATACCCCAGGTGCGGCCAACCACTCGACGCAGTTGCCACATCGTTGCCTGCACCTTATTGGTCAATTTCGCAACATGTGGTGTTCAGGTGAGCCCCTTGTCTAGGGTGACCCTTAGGTACTTCAGTTCTGAAACCAAAGTCAGGGGTCTCCCGTACTTCTTGGGTGCTCTGAATCCCTCCATTTTCCTCTTTCTTGGGAACAGGATCATCTCTGTCTTTCCTGAATTAACAGAGAGACCGTTTTGTTGACACCAGTCTTCTATGATTCGTACCGCCCTTTGTATTCTGTTACAGACTGTGTTTAGGTGGTGGCCTACCACCTCCACGACACCCTCGTCGGCATATGCGTGGGCGTCGAATCCTTCCTCTGTTAGGCGTTGTAGGAGAGTAACCATGATCAGACACCACAGGTGTGGGGATAAGCAGCTACCCTGTGGGCAGCCTCCCGTTGCCTCTATGTTGACCCTGGACTTCCCTAGATTGACCTGGATCTTTCTCTCTGTTAGTGCAGATTTTACCCATTCGGAGATAGGAGACTCGGCTCCTTTTTTCTGCAGGGCTGTTGTTATTACCTGCACTTTCTCCTTGTCGAAAGCTCCTTTGACATCAAAGAATACTGCCAGGGCGTACTGTTTGAATTGAAGGGCTTTTTCTGCCTTATTCACTACTGCGTGTAGGGCCGTGTCGGTAGACCTTCCCTCCACGTATGCATGTTGGTTTCTGTGGAAAGGTTGGTAGGTTAGGACTCTACCTAGTAGGTGTCTGTCCACCATTCTTTCCAATGCTTTCATCAAAAAAGATGTTAGACTTATAGGTCTGAAGGATTCCGCAGTGTAGTCTTTCTTTCTGGCTTTCGGAATAAAGACGACGGTGGCTTTTTTCCACTCTGTCTGTACATATCCCATCGCTATGCTGGCCCTAAAGATTCTCTTTACAAAAGGAAGGAGTATCTCTTGGCCTTTTTGCAGGAGCGCCGGGAATATGCCGTCAGGCCCCGGGGACTTGTAGTGGTTGAACTCGTTGATTGCCCAGGAGATGGAAGCATCCGAGACCACTCGGTCCGCCAGTCCCCAGTCAAGGTCTTGCCCCTCCCGGGGTCCGGCGGTCCTCTGCGCCCCTCGTTCACCGCCCTCTCCCGGGAAGTGAAACTCGAGCAGGTGTCGTATTGACTCCTCACATGAGGCGGTCCAGCTCCCGTCTGGCTTTTTTAACGATGTTAGAGTTTGTTTATTCTCGCTGCTCAGGACTTTGAGAAGTCTGGAGGTCTCTGAAAGGGAATTAATCTCTCCGCAGTATTTCATTAATAGGAATGCTTACTTAATTAAATTAAATGCACAAAGTTAAAAGTTGTCCAACTATATCAATTGCATCCATTACACATCAATTTTAAGAATAACGCAATAAACATTGTGTAAACAGTACCATTGCTTTAGTACCGGACTACATTACATCAATGGAGTACGTTGCAGGACACATTGTGCGTCCCAGCAGATGGACCATGTTTTGTGTTTCCCAACATTCACACAGGCATTGTTGATTTTCTTGAGTCTTCCACTTCATTTTTTTTGTTTTTACAGGGGCCACACCGGCACCAATTCGTATCGTGTTTAGCGTTTTCCATGTCTTCCAGTCCAAGCTTGAACCTGCGCAAGGGCTTTCGTTGATAGGGAAGTTGTCACGCGTTTTCAAGGCGGCAGATTGGAGGAAACTTCTCTTTATTTCAGCCTTTTTTGTCGCTGTTCTTGGCTGTAGAGGACATGGTGCTCGTCGAATGTTTGCTTAAATTTTTCGACATACCCTGTGCCTTTCTTTCTTTTGCTCGGTTCTGTAAAACCCGCTGCTTTATACAATTTGCTGAACGGTGTTGGTTTTATGCAGGCAGTAATGATCCTACCGGTCTAATTTAAGGCGATATTGACTTTTTTGCATTACTTGATCTGCACAAAACTGGGCACACATATTCTGTAGTCAAAAAACAGAGAGTGTTTGTGTTTGCAAGTAAGTGTTCTATCTAGGATAGCGCCCAAATACTCGGGTGTTATTCTAGCTCATTGCCTTCCCAGGACTCCTTCAGTTGATTACGAGCTTTGTGAGTGTTAGATGAAATGCACTCACTTGCATCTTCAAGTTTGACCTGTATTTCTTCAAAGACTGTTTCAATGAGGTCTTCGGCGTATATATAATATTTGGCGTCTTTTGTTATGGGCCGATCATTGGTGTGTATGTTAAATAGTGTAGGGGCTAGAACGCTTCCTTGTGGGAGACCGCTTCTTTGGATTCTCCAGCGGCTCTTTTTGTTTCGAAGTTCCACATAAAATCTTCTGTTTTGCAGGGTTGATCTATTTATTTTCATTAGTTTATGGTTTTTTGTGGTTTTGTAGATTTTGTTTAGTAGTCTTCTGTGATTTATTGTATCATAATTATGCTGCTGTGAGATTGACAAACACTACTCCTGTGATTTTGTTGTTTTGGAATTCCACCTCTATATGCTCTGTAAGATTCAGTACCTAAAGCCGGTATTAACAGACAGTCTATGTGGTTCTAAGTTCTTGGAGGACTAGCCATTCGTAGAGTTTAAAGAGGTGGCATAGCAGTCCAATTGGACGGTAGCTATTTGGTAGATCGATGACTTTCCCGAGCTTAAGTATAGCAATTACTTTTACATTTCTCCACATTTTGGGTTATTTAAAAAAGACAACAGCCAGGATTTGGTTTTCTTTCCAAATGTTTGGCCGGTTCCGTGAACAAACCGTCTACCACTGAAGATTTTCCATTTTTCATAGTGTTGATTTTCTTTTATATATAGTAAAACCTTCGTCCAGCAGATCAATCTTATTCTCAGCGTCTCTGATAACCTTCTCTTTACTTGGCTTTTGTTGTGTTTTCTCATTTAGAAGCAGCTGTTGGGCTGCTTGGTGTGCTATAACGCTAGTTGTTTGTTTTGGTTCTAGAAGGTCGCCACTTAATTTCTTGATTGTGTTCCAGGTCATCTTATTACACCTGGTTTCCACCTACGACTTTTTCGTGACTGCTAACTCATGCGTCACACGATGTCAATATTAAATAATATAATAGTCATGTGACGCGTGCGCGGTCACTCACGAAAAAGTCGTAGGTGAAAATCGGGTGTTACTGCTATGCATCATGTACATGGTGGTCCAAATTCGAGGGGCTTCTATAGCTTTGGGCTTTTGCAGAATAGTTAGTCCAAAACTAATATACATGTTACGGGCTCGATTTTCAAGAGAAGTTGAAAACTAAAAACCGCATTGCGATATGCCAAAGCGTTTCTCTGAGCTACAGGGTGATTCTCAAAAATGTGCGATTTTAAAGGCCTTCTTCAACTTTTTTATCTGTAAAGATAGAGATTTTCATTAATAACATTTTTTGAAGATTTTTTAAGGACAAATCTACCTGTTTCACCGATTTTGTCTTAAAGCCTTTAGTTCACGAGATATAACACAAAGTTACATTTTTTTAAATGTAATACCCCAATGTTTTTTAAAAAAATTAGTTTTGTAATAAAATTTCCTGTTAAACGATGTGTCATACACCTATTTTTATTAAGTATTTTTAATAATTACCATAGTAGGCTGTGTTTAAGTCTGACCTATGCAGTTTTAGGGTATCTATCTAGATAGCTATGATCAAATAAAAACAATTGCCATGGTAAAAGAGCCCAAGTGTCAAAAGTGGCGTCTTCGTCAAGATAAAATGTTATATTGAAAGTAACGAAAATCGACAGACGGCGTTAAATCTATATTTCTAGAGATATCCGAAAAGAAGGCAACCTAGCTCAAAAATATTTTTGAAGTTAAAACGTCATCTACAAGAATATGGATCCTTTACAAAACCGCGGCCTAGGACGTATAGAAGCCTATCCAGAGATAGAGAGTTGGAAGAACTAACGGTTCTAGGAGAAATAGAAATTAACCCGAATACTTCCACCAGGGCTATGGAGAGAAACAGTGGAATTCCACGCAGCAATGCCGTTCGGGTGCTTAAAAAACACAAGTTTTGGCCCTATCGACCCCGACGGGTGCACTAATTACGGCACCGAGATTTTGCTCGAAGACGTGCATTTTACAGGTGGTACCTAAATAAAAGCCAAGAAGACCTTGATTTTGCCAGAAGTGATGGAATATTCACCAGATATAACTGCTATTACTGGAAACAGCAAAATCCCCATATTATGGTGGAACAAGCGAATCAGGGAAGGTTCAGTTTTAAGGTATGGTTAGGCATCTACAGAGGACAAATTATTGGCTAGAAGAGCAGGTGATATCGTTTATCGACAATTTGCCACTTCAGTAAAATAACGAGCTATACTTTCAGCATTACGGTGCACCTCCTCACAATGCACGAGACATTACTAATATTGTGTTTGGCGAAAATAGGATCGAAAATAAACGCCCCCCAGGTCTTCAGACCTGACCCCTTGCGACTTCTTTTTGTGAGGGAGAGTCAAAGACCTTCTATTTCGGAATCGCTCAACTACTAGAACGGAATTGGAAGAGGCAGTTCGTACTGCATTTAGGCAGGTTCGTGCAGTAGAACTTCTTAATGCAGAAAATAGCCTCAAGAGAAGATGTCTTTACAAGAAAACGGCCGTCAATTTGAGCATTTGTTTTAGAATTAAAGAAAATTGTTAGATGTAGATTTTAGGTGTTACTTAGTTTAGTTAATAAAAATTTTAAATAAAAACTTTTAATAATTTTATTATTGTTTATTATTTTAGGGTTGGTAATTATAGTAAACTAGAAGTTAAAGTTCGAGGTTGCTGTGTCCCCTCGTGTCGTAACCAACTTGATTTTGTATGAGAAAAAAAAACAATAAAATTTTATTTACACATTTCAAAATATGAAAATATCTTTTAAATTATTTAATAAAAATAGGTGTATGGCACATCGTTCGACATGAAATTTTATTAAAAAACTGATTTTTTAGAAAAATTGGGCGTATCCCATTTAAAGAAATATAACTTTGTGTGATATCTCGGGAACTAAAGGGTTTAAGAAAAAATCGGTGAAACAGGTAGATTTGTCTTTAAAAAATCTTCAAAAAATGTTTTTAAGGAAAATCTCTATCTTTACAAAAAGTTGTAGGCCTTTAAAATCGCACATTTTTGAGAATCACCCTGTAGCTCAGAAACGCTTTGACATATCGCAATGCAGTTTTTAGTTTTCGGCTTCTCTTGAAAATCGAGCCAGTAACATGTATATTAGTTTTAGGCTAACTATGCTGCAAAAGCCCAAAGCTATAGAGGCCCCTCGAATTTGGACCATCCTGTACATTTTTTCCCGCGTTTTCAGCCACTTTGCTTGTCGTGCTTTACTTAGTTAGGTTAAAGTGCCGAGCCACATTCCATAGTATTATCGTTGAAAGGATGTATTTCGTATAACTCGTTGTATCTCCACTCCAGTGTGCCGATTCTTGAATTTTGTAAGAATGGTCGCACAGGAACGGTCACCTGCTTGATATCGACCAATAGTGGGCTTTAAAGCTATCATCAGTTTTCCGAAACCTATCCGACCACGGCCGAACCTCACCCGATTGCCGTGGATCGAAGGAACCTTCCTACACTTTTATACACCTGCCTCTGAGCAGGAGAACGAGCGCTCTTGAAAAACGATAATCGAGTTAGCTTTGCGCGTGCACAGTTAGCTTCTTAGCCTTCTTATTGGTCAAAACGAAGGATGTGAACGTTCCCAGGCGACCATTCTCTCGAAATTCAAAAATCGGCACCCAGGTGTATACTGCTGTCTGCAACCTCTTGGAATGTGCTTTTTAGATATATATTTAATGGAGTCAACAAAACCTTCATAGTTGTTTGGGGTAGGCTCGATTGTATATTTTTCATTATCCAGAGATTTCGTGAAAACACTACAGTTTGCCTTTTTAAAGTTAAAGCGTCTTTTGAATGGGATTATTGGTGCTTTTACAGCACTATATACGTTTATTCCAATGAAACGATGTTGGGTTTTTGGCATGGGATTGTTTTCAATATTTAAGTTTAGGAATTAACAATTAAGCAATTTATTTTTGAATATCAATAATATATTAATAGATAAAAGAGACTTATTATTTTGGTATCGTTGTCAATTAACTAGTTAATTATTATTGTCAAACGGTTTTGTTTGAATTAACAAATAATTGTTTTAACTGATGAAATTTATCAATTATTACCTGAAAGCAAATATCTAATTAGCCAAAAATGGGCAAGGCCATGGTAACTTCTCATAAATGTTTGTATATTACTTTGTTATCCCTTATGTAGATCGTAGTATGTTAAAAGTAAGGTTCAGTGTAATAGAAAATACAACTTCCGTACACATACACACACACACACGCACAATTAATAGAATCCTACTTTCTTCACAGTAAGAAAATTAATATTTGCCCAAAACAAATAAGTGACAATAAAAATCACTAAATAGATTTACAAAATAAACTTTCTGAAGAAAAACACTAGATAATGTTTTTAAACTATACTTATATAGCTATAATTTTATACGTACTGCACTATTGGACTTCAGATAAGTCTAAAAGTATACATCTATGACACGCATCAGTTGGATTGACAATGTCACCATTACGTAGTCACAAAATTGTGAACAAAAGCTTGTTTATAAAAATTCTTTTTAAGCTATCTCGGAGGTATTTTCAATAATTTTTCGGAAGTGACTAATATTTTATAGATGTCAGAAATATTATACCAATTTTGAGACGAATGGTACCCTTAAAATTAAGTCTTTTTGTTTTTCGCTTAAAGAGCCATGCTAAATACCATGTAAAAATAACTAAAATCTAGCCGTTTGTTAGAAAAAAATCGAACCGTTTCAAACACCTTTTTTTTTGTATATATGCTGGTACAAGCGTTCGCAGTAAAAATTATGATGGATAGGTAACCCTCGCCATTTTTTGATAAGATGTGCATTTTCTCGTCCTGAATACGAAATGGACAATCCTGTACCTCAAAATTGTGGATAAGGACTTGGCACATCAATCCAAAGGTTGTTAATTTTAGAGGTCATCTGATGGATAGGTTAACCCCCCATTTTCACATATATGACGTAGTAGTATCACCAGATCAAAAATCACCTGGTGTGCCGGGCCTCATTCAGGGATAACGACACACCGCTCTAAAAGTGGTCATTTTTGTTTCCTCTCCAAAAATTCTCAGAAAAATAACTTCTTAAATTCCCATCAACTAATAAGCAAGTTGTAAATTTACTACTGTATTTATAACTATTTTTTACAGTTATCCTAATTATAAGATTTTGAACGACTTTGTCTCTAGGTCACGCTCCTCCTCCTTCTTTTGCACACGACTTCGAGTATTTATTTAAGAGGATTAGATATTATACCTTCTAACAAATATCTTTAAGGGCTTTTATTATTTTTGTTTTCTATTGACTTTCGCTTGTTATTTATTAGGGTAAAATACTGAGTATTTCATCACAAGTGTAATTCTTTTGACTTGAGCCATTATACGGTTTTAGTGGACTGATTCATTTGTGAGGGTGCTCTTTAACACACTTTATCTGCTTTACGGTCGTCGTTGGCGACGGTTCGATTGGAACTTTGTTTAATCGGACGAGTATCGGCAACTGACGATGGCGCGATTTACTATAGTCGACTTTATGCCGACGCCCACTCTGTCTGCTTTAGGGCTGATGAAGGTCCGGTTAGAACTTTGTTTAAACGGACGAGAATCGGCAACTGACGATGACCTGATTTACTATAGTCGACATTATGCCAACGCAAACCTTATCTGCTTTAGGGCCGATGATGGTTCGATTGGAACTTTGTTTAATCGGTCGAGAATCGGCAACTGACGATGGTCCGGTTTACTATAATCTACTTTATGCCGAAACGCACTCTATCTACTTTAAGACCGACGATGGCCTGATCAGATTTTTGTTCGATTGGTCGATAACCGGCAACAGACGATGGTACGTCATATTAAAATTTTTAAACTGCTTAATAGTTTCTTCCTATTATGTAGAGATGGCGCTAATGTCCCTATGTTCCATGTAGAGTGCAAGATAATATTATATATATAATGAGCAAAGATATTTCAAAAGTAGAATGCGGACTTGAAAAGATGTTGGTACTTCTCTACAAGAATCACCTCTTCCGCCACTTAAACCACCCCGACTGGTTAAGCACTTGCATTATCGAAACATTGTGGTTTGCCAATGTCGGCTCGTGTCAAGCAAACACCGACGGATCTTCCTCAATCACCAATTAAGCACCTATATGGGCGGATGGTCGGTACCATGTGGTTAAACCATATCGGATCTTAATCGTACGGCGACAGTATGCCGATGTCAGCAAAAATTAAAATTTACCATTGGTCCGACGACGGTCTACAGTCTAAAGTTGCGTCGGGAAACATACATTTAGCCTACATCGCAAAGCGGACAAAAATACTGCTGGTCCGATGTCGTAAATCGACGTTATTCCAATGATGGTAAATTCGGTAATCGACATCGGGCCGACGAAGGCCCCAGGGAACCCTGTTTGCTGGGCATTTATCGCCAGGGCGGACACTGGTGTCCGCTGCATGGTCGGTTTATCACGCCAGCGCGGACACCGGTGTCCGCCATATTTGGGGGTTGATATTTCCCCGAAAATGCTTAATTTTTAAAATATTTTATTATTAAGTAGTCTTTTTGAGCTCTAGAAGGGCCTATTTATCGTGGTTTTTTAAAACAGAATTTTGTCACAGCGGACACAAAATATGTCCGCCCTGACGACGGAAAATTGCTTTTTTTACTGATGGCGCCTGAGCGGACACCAGTGTCCACTGGGCCGCTCTTATGGGTGGCGTGGTGGGAAGTTTTGTGAAAATTGGCTTGGCGGTGAATGTGTTAAATATAGAGCAACTCCGTTGAAACAATGATTTATCGATACTTTAAATGAAACGAAAATTTCTATATACCGTATGCAAACGCCTCATTTAAATAAACAAATGGGTAAATCATTGGCGAACGTTCGTTGCTTTTTGGAAAGGCCATATTTCTTGTTTCTCGGTCAGTTAATTACGATACGGGGCTAGGTAAGGCCCTCAAACAAATAGATCATAGTATAATGGCGGCTAGACTAATTAGATCGACCTACCTTACGGTGTTTGCTGAAAACACCAAGATTAATGGACTTTTATATAAGTAAATGCATTTTAATTTAAAATTGAAAGTTATGCTATGTAAACTCTATGAGAGAATAATTGCCTATGGAAAAAAAAATCGACAACCACCTGGAAAACTTTCTAAAAATGACGATTTTCACATAAGTTTCATAATAATTATTATTTATGCACTTAGGTTAAAATATACACCTTTAACGCCCATAGTGTGTAAATAAGTAGCCGAGAGTGTTAAAGCTGTTTTTGACTGAGGTACATACAACATTTTATGTATGATCAACATGTTTTCATTTTAGTATTCAAAAAATTATAATAATAAAATTTTTTAATGACACTAGTAAAAAATACTTCAAAATATCTTAAACTTGACAAGTGACTTAAAACAACAATAGGCGATTGCACAAGACAGCTAGTCATTTAAAAACAAAATATCAAAAGTTCTTGGCTGGAAAAAAAAAACGAAAATTCAAACTTGGTTGAGTATCCCACAGGGAACAAACAAAGGACCAAAGCAGCAGCGTAGTCTCATCAGTGGTTCCACTGGTTACCCTCCCCAAACATCATTCACGACCATCATACACTTTGATTTTCAAATTTGAATCACTCACAAATAGGCATCGTTCCGCACTGGCACTTATCTAAGTCACCTAAAACGGGTTCGTCCTGTTTTTAGATTCTTTTCGGTTAAGGTAACTGATTCGGAGGTTTTTTAACTTCTTTTATTTTAATCGCCTTAGGAACGTAACCTATTGGAAAGATTAACACGCCAGGACGAACCCATTTCAGGTGACTTAGATAAGTGCCAGTACGGAACGATGCCTATTTGTGAGTGACTGAAATTTGGAAATCAAAGTGTATGATGGTGTTGAATGATGTTTGGGAAGGGTGACCAGTAGAACCACTGATGAGCCTACCAATATACCAAACAAAAAAAAAACAAAACAACTGTATTCATTTATTTACAAACTGAAAGTAAAACATTGAGGTTATCTAAAAGCTTAGTCAAAAAACTTTCCTTACTCAAAACCCACTCATTTTAAAGCTGTAGCTTTCATCATTAGAGATTGGTGTAGACCAAGATGTAAGCAGAGGTAAAAGATCCGAACCCGCTGTTTGTAATTGAACGCATCGCTAATATTTTTAAATTGATATTTCGACAGTGACAGAAATGTAAAAAAAACTTGCATTTAAGTTTTTTAATACATTTCATAAATAAAAACACCTTTTAAATAAATACAAAATTAATCTACTCCTTATTTTATTATTACTCATCTAAGTCGTTGTGTAAAAGTTTTTTTGCCAACTTTGAAGCTTGTATATAGGATAAACATTTTTGTTTTAAAAAATGTATCTTAATTTTACTTTCCAGACATACCTTGAAAAATTTCACGTCCTTTTTTTATTTTTAAGCAACCCTTGGACTCTTATACACCTCCACCGCTGAATTAGGCACCTACCAAATAAAGCACGAATAAGTAAGTCCGGTGTAATGAATTAAAAAAATAATGGTAAAGTAAAACTGTCGAAATATTTTTAGAAAAAAATTCCCCCACCTACCACTCCTAGTCGTGAAGCGCCTAAACATTCATTTTTTTTGTCTTTTGCTGATAATTCAAAAACTCAAACTTTTTTGAAAAAGGTGTTAATACTTTTTAGTAGCCTATAAAATTTTTAATTTTATCAGAGGTAACGAGGGGAGCGGTATACGTGTTATATATCAAATTTTATAAGCTACAAAAGAGTTTTAATACATTTTTAATTAATGTCGACGGCCAAAGAATTGCTGGGGGACGGGGAATTTTTGTTGGTTGATAATTGTTTTTTTTAATTCCTCACAGCGGACTTACCTATTTATTCGTGCTTTGATAGGTGCCTAATTTAGCAGTGGGGGTGTTTAAGATCACATTAAAAATTCTAAGATATGTCTAGGAAGAAAAATAAGAAGATATTTTTTAAAACATAAATTTTTATCGTGTATAAAAACAGATTTAAAGTTGGCAAACAAGCAGATCCAAAAATATTGTTTTTTTGGACAAACACAAAATATCCATGCACCGAGCCGGGATTCGAACCCAAAACCTTCCGTGCGTCAAGCAGATACACTGCTTACTGCTCTATGGCAGCCGGCAACTTTTTTTTTATAAATGTTATGGTTTTTAGGATATTGGCAAAAAACTGAAAAATTGTATCTTTAGGGGGTGACTTCACCACCACCGTGTTGCTTGTGTAAACTTAGCGCATCGACTACAAGTCAACTCCTAGGACTGTTTTTGGAAAAAAAATAATTGGTGACATATGTTTCCTAAAATGAAAAACAAACTTTAAACGCAAATATCTTAAAAAGTTATTGCTAGAATTTTAAAATTTTAATGGCTGCACTCCAGATACTCGAAAATGCTTCTGTTTCGTTTTCGTTAAAGAACAATTTTAATTATTTTAAGTATTAATGAAAAATAATGTTAAAAATAATGAGGTACACAAATTTTGTTTTTTTTTAACAAAATATTTCTTTTACCGCTTTAATGAAAGGCGTTCACAAACATATAATTTTGTTTTGTTTATTTTAGAGCCTAACCACAAGAAGAGTCCACAACCTAATTTCAAAGCTTATTTGAAAATACAGCTACTAGCTTGTTGGAGCGGAGAAGGAATAAATAATGCATAATTTTATGTTAGGTATTTAAAGATTTTTATATCCAAGCAACAAAAAGCGAAAAGCTAGATTAAATTAAAATGAGTAGTAATAAAAACCATGATACACTTAACACGGTAAGCCACTATTTATGCCCAATTCCGTCCGTTTTCGCGCACCACACACTGACGTCAACATTCGAAGTTTTATTGGCGTGCTCGATTGAGACAATGACTTCACTGCGTTGATATATTTGTCTCATGATGATGTCTCATTTGAAACTGTAAAGTAACAGAAATCTTCTCGATCAGCTTGCTCTCACACACAGCAACACAAAACTTGTGCAAGTACCACTTTGTTAAAAAACAAAAGATCAAAGGATCTTGGGTGGAAATAACGAAAATTCAAATTTGGATGTGCATCCTACAAGGAACACACAAAATATCAAAGCGAAAAGAGAAATGATTAAACGATGTTCCGCCCTGGGTAACCAGCGAGGGCTCATCAGTAGTTTCACTGGTCACCCTCCACCATAAATCATTAAACACCATCATACACTTTGATTTTCAACCTTGAACCACTCACAAATAGGCATCGTTCCGAACTGGTACTTATCCAAGTTACCTGATACGAATTCGTCCTGGCGTGTTAATATTTCCAGTAGGATTATGCTCCTAATGCAATTAAAACAACAAAGAAGTTTAAAAACCTCCAAATCAGCTACTTCAACCAAAAAGAAACTAAAAAACAAAAGATCAGAGGATCTTGGGTGAAAATAACGAAAATTTAAGCTTGGATGAGCATCCCACAATGAACACACAAAAGATCAAAGCGAAAAGAGAAATGATTAAACAGTGTTCCGCCCTGGGTAACCAGCGTGTGCTCATAAGTATTTTCACTAGTCACCCTCCACCATACATCGTTAAACACCATCATACACTTTGATTTCCAACCTTGAACCACTCACAAATAGGCATCGTTCCGCACTGGTACTTATCCAAGTTACCTGATACGAATTCGTTATGGCGTGTTAATATTTCCAATAGGATTATGCTCCTACCAAAAAAGGGAGGTTTTTAAACTTTCTTTTGTTTTAATTGCATTAGGAGCAAAATCCTACTGGAAATATTAACACGGCAGGATGAAATCATATCAGGTAACTTGGATAAGTACCAGTGCGGAACGATGCCTATTTGTGAGTGGTTCAAGGTTGGAAATCAAAGTGTATGATGGTGTTTAATGATGTATGGTGGAGGGTGACCAGTGAAACTACTGATGAGCCCACGCTGGTTACCCAGGGCCGACCATCGTTTATTCGTTTCTCTTTTCGCTTTGATCTTTTGTTTGTTCCTTGTGGGATGCTCATCCAAGTTTGTACTTTCGTTATTTCCACCCAAGATTCTTTGATCTTTTGTTTTTTAGTTTCTTTTCGGTTGAAGTAACTGAGTTGGAGGTTTTTAAACTTCTTTTTTGTTTTAATTGCATTAGGAGCATAATCCTACTGGAAATGTTAACAAGCCAGGACGAATTCGTATCAGGTGACTTGGATAAGTACCAGTGCGGAACGATGCCTATTTGTGAGTGGTTCAGGGTTGGAAATCAAAGTGTATTATCGTATTTAATGATGTATGGTGGAGGGTGACCAGTGAAACTACTGATGAGCCCACACTGGTTACCCAGGGCGGAACATCGTTTAATAATTTGTCTTTTCGATTTGATCTTTTGTTTGTTCCTTGTGGGATGCTCATCCAAGTTTGTATTTTCGTTATTTCCACCCACGATTCTTTGATCTTTTGTTTTTTAGTTTCTTTTCGGTTGAAGTAACTGATTTGGAGGTTTTTAAACTTCTTTTTTGTTTTAATTGCATTAGGAGCATAATCCTACTGGAAATATTAACACGCCAGGACGAATTCGTATCAGGTAACTTCGATAAGTACCAATGCGGAACGATGCCTATTTGTGAGTGGTTCAAGATTGAAAATCAAAGTGTATGATGGTGTTGAATGATGTATGGTGGAGGGTGACCAGTGAAACTACTGATGAGCCCACGCTGGTTACCCAGGCCGGAACATCGTTTATTCATTTTTCTTTTCTCTTTGATCTTTTGTTTGTTCCTTGTGGGATGCTCATCCAAGTTTGTATTTTCGTTATTTCCACCCTTTTGTTTTTTTGTTTCTTTTCGGTTGAAGTAACTGATTTGCAGGTTTCTAAACTTCTTTTTTGTACCACATTGTTGTTTGACAATGATTATTTCAGTGTCAAAATTTATTATTTATTTACAATGACAAAGTGCGCTGTTTTTGATCTCTGTGGTACAGATGTATAGTTCTTGAGTTCTCTGAATTTGAAAACTTAAATAGGTAGGTACCCTTTACGTAAAGCCTGTACATAGAATTATCTTATATAGAGCACCATTTTTTTAAACTAGCCATCCTAATATAATTTACACTTAACTCATGTACGCAGTAGGTAGCATATCTGTCTGCAGCACGGTAGGTTCCGGGTTTGAATCTTGGCTAGGTGCATATATATTTTGTGTTTGTCTTTAACTTTGTAAACCACTAGGCTGTACCCGGTACAGAGGCACTTAACACATTTTATTATAATTATATTTGGTAATTATTTAGTATACGGTTTTGCGCCATTTTTGATATTTTATTAAAAATTCTTTATGAAGGCACCTACTAGGGACCTTAAGACCCCAAATCTGCGTCCACCAATTTTTTTTTAATTTTTTAAACTAAAACAACCAAACCTAACTTAAAACAAATGCAAGTCAACCCATACCAACCAAAAACACATTAAACGCGAGGCGGCCCAAAATGACATTAAGGAAAATTAATACCTTTTCCGTGCATATGTGTTGGTATCGGGGTCACACAGCCACGTCACGCCGAGATGCGCATTGTCATACCGTATTATTATTGTAATTAACTATTTATTAGATAAGTTTTTAAAATGGTTCATCCAATTGCATATTGGTGTTTACAATGTTGCGGCCATAATCAACTTAAATAATTAAATGTTCTACGCATTTGCAATTTTAGGTATTAGATAGATAGGCAGTTTATTAAAGTTGCTAAAAAAATACTATATAGTATTCTATCGATATGGTTGTTAAAGTTCTGGGAACAACTGTAATGTATAGAAATTTTATTGTTCAGTACTTTTGTTTTCTTCATTTTGGTTAAATGCGTGAATTCCAAAAACTAAAAATAAAAAAAATTAGAAGAAAGCATTTGTTTCATTCATTTATAACGCCCTTTTTTAGTACTAGTTTAATCTTTCTCTAAATATTCACTCAAAACCAAAGCATAACTTTAAATATTTCTGCAACCCTATCCTTGTCTAATTTTCAATTGCTTTTGGTTTAATTCCCCAATACAGGTAGTACTTTGGGCAGTTTATTATTTTTCACGTCTAATATCAGTGCAAAGAACCAAATTACACATGTTTTATTTTCTGTGTAGTGGTTGTGGCTGTGTCTTTGAGGCCATAGATTTTTCAAAACTCTCCTCCATCAACTTGCTAGTTAGATATTCAGCCATTCTCTCTAAAAATATTATCAATTTGCACAACTTAATTCAGTCGTTTAGGGTCAATTCATGCTCAAACCTTAGATCAACGAGCGCCGTTTTTTTTGAGGGGTGAAAAAGTCCATCAAGAGGTATATAAAATTCTTGGCAAAACTTGGCAAATTCCATGTTTTAGGACTGGGCAGAAACAAAACTATAGATTCTGTAAGGTGCCAACTGAAAAGATGCATATTTGACGTTCTGCTGTGCCCTGACAGGAACTGGTAAGATCCAGCATAACCTAGAATATGGGCCTTTTTGGCAAGAGGTGCACAAGATTTTGGGATAAGTTCTAGCCTTGGACTTTTTGTAGAGTAAAAAACCTGCGCACATTGTTTTACGTGAGCATGAATTGACCTTTATCCAAGTTTCTTTTTTAACTAAGAAAAAACTGCTTGTATTTATGAATTAAAACTAGTAAATGAGCTTTAAGGCACTCTGTATTAGGTAAGAATTATTGGAAAATGGGTGTCACCAGATGTGTTATATAACAGGGTTATTTTACTGAATACAAAACCACTTCAAATTATATTGTTTGTATATTAAACTTGACATATAGTATGTTTTCACATCGTATTCAATACGTATCGAAAATCAGTCATCTTGTTCTTTCATATATCACGCTCTTTGTCGGATCCGAGAACATGCTCTATAAAAGAAAAAGATGACTCTTAGAAATGGAGTAAAATTCATATTTTCTTGCCTCATTAATTTTTGTAAGCATTTAAAACGTTTTACTTTTACTTTTTAGTTTGACATTTCAATATCCGAACAACTACATAACCTCACTATTTTTAAGGGTTAAGGCCAACTGTACCTTGAACTTTTAAAAACGGGTTCAAAAAAGCTCAAAAAATTAAAATGCTTTTTTCATAAAAAGTTTGTTTAGAATGCTAAAAAAACTATTTTCTTCTACCAGGCAGTGAAGTAAATAAGAAATTCTGGTGAACGGCAACAAAGTCGATACAGTTAAGTTGACTTCCCAATTTAATTTTTTTAAATGTAGGTGATTAGTACTTGGGAAATACAAAAAAATATATAGTCTTTTTTAATCAAAAAAATTACTAAAATTTAAAATAAAGAACTTTTGAACATTATATAGTGATTTTCCAATAACTTTCCTATTTTTTTCGCATTTTGGTGCTAAATGATATTTTCAAAAAAGGTTTTTTTCTTCACTAATTTTTACTACAGAACTTAAAAACTAAATTATATCATAACAAAGCAGTTAATTTAATTTTGTAAAATAAAATAATTTTGGACGAAATAATGGGCTTTTGTACCAAAGGGCGTCGCTTGTGAAACAAGCAATATTTAAGCCGCTTTTCGTAAAATTTACTATTAAAATTCGGTAATAAAATATTCGAAAACTTATTACATGTAAAAACTGACCTTAAACAAAAGGTTGGTTTGAAATAATGATCTTTGTGAAACTCGAGGTTAGATCCAACTTATTTTAATTTAATACCTGATTTTTGTAAAAACTTGAGACATTCGTGTAACACATGCATCGGAATGCTTATGCAAAGATAATATGATATATTTTTTACGATGCGGTCAACGAAACGCTTTGAGATCACCGCAACTATTTTGCCAGTTTAAAAAAGAGAGGAGCCCTTTTTTGTACCATTCTTTTACGTTTAAACATAGAGTGAAAGTTTGGAATGGGAAAATGCTGTCATTTAATAGCAAATAATGTGTTTTTAATGGTGAATAAAAACCCTGGCCGTCCCCGTCTGACAAACGACTATCCCTTACTTGTCTCGAAACGAAAGAAAACCCTTAAGGGTATTTTTCTCTGTCCTCTAGAAGAATCAATTCTTAAGAGCATTTTGAGAGGAATTTTGCTTTTTAGTTTGTTTAGGATTAGTATGCTAAGGTGTCATATGTGAGTTGCCACTTTAAAGGGTGACAGATCGCTAAAAGTTTTTTATTTAAGAAACCATCGAGATTCAGTATTTTTTAACGTGGTAATTTAATGTGGTAATTTCATTTTCTTAGCCAAACATATCCGGTTTTTCATGAGTCACCGGTATAATGTTTACTATACGTATGATTTTGGAAGTTTTATCAAATTTTTTAACAGAAGTTAAAGTAGGTAGTTTTTAGACTTTTCGTGCAAAATTGTTGCAACAAAAAAATTGTTATGTACTACAGTCCTGTCGTAATTGCGGTATTAATCGGTTTTGAAAGTTAGCTCACCTGCAACGAAATCGTCTTTTGGAGAAGACTTAATGCGAAATCCTCTTGATCTACTACATGTGGTTTTTAAGTAATTACCTGATTTCGTATAACAAAATAGACCCAGGATGAAACTAACCCTGTATATTTTTTTAAATATTCCCTTAATATCCAAATCAACCACGCATCGATTGAGAACGGGGTCCGCAATTTCCAGGTTAGGCCAACGTTGAACGGTAATAGCGCTCCTGATTTATGGCCATTGTTTAATAATGACCAATTAATAACGAGGCCTAACGGAAACGCTTAATATTTTATCAGCTTTTTTTCCTTGTTGGTTTTCAAAATTACGCCAGACTGATGATGAATACCTTAGACCTGTACGGGGGCGCCAAATTTTAAAACCAATTTTCACACTTACCCATACCGAAAAAACACAAAGCTATTGATTATTTTGTAAGGTTATTGCAAAATACCACTCAAAAACTTTTTTTCAACTAATAATTTTTGACAGGTTTTAATATTTTATATGGAACATAGTGAATACAGGTCCAACCCAATCTAGAATAAATTAATCATGATGCCCCAGGGAGAGCTATAGCTCCCCCACGTTTTTGACCCTTTACTCCGGTTTGTGACGTATGTTTGGTGTGATATCTTAAATTCTAAAAATTTTACTTTCGGTGCTATGACGTCACTAATTTTTACAATTTTAGTTCAATTTTAAGTAATTTTTGTCACCAGCAATCAAAACTGTATATGCCACCGCAACCCACCACCCCTTCATGGCATCTAACCCAAACTACTTTTTCAAAAATATTTTCTAAAAATTCAAAATTTTTGAGGAATGTTTTGTTTCTTGTCAAAATTTTTGCCTGAGGCGCTATACCAATATTAAAAATCCTTACAATTTTGTTTAATTTTACCCAATTTTTTTGTCAACAACAGTTGAAACGCCTAAAAATAACATTTAATGTAATTTTTTCAAAATTTTAAAAATTTATTTTGAAAAAAATCTGTAAATGAGACTAGATGAGACTTGGTTTTAAAAATAAGTATTTTTGTTCTGTATACCCTAACTCAACATACTTAATTTTTAAAAATTTGCCATAGGTAGGTAGATGATTTTTATTAAATGACAAAACCCCCCCAGAGTCGATTTCTGGCTACGCCACTGGTGAATACACTAAAAATTAGGCACGGAATATTTGAGGTTATAAAGCTGGTTATTTTTTAAACCACGTCTTGGGGGTAGTTAAATTTATAGCCCCAAGAAAGTCCTGTTTTGTGGCGATTGGTAATATAATCAATTCGTTTATAATTTCGGAGACGAACCTGTTTTAGAAAGAATAATTTATCTTATTTAATATCGAAAGTTGTTCATTAGCCAATTTTGTCGACAAAAACTCCGACCCAACCCGTTTTCAGAACAAAATATATATTTTTGGGGGATTGATTGATTGATTGATTCGTTTGTGAGTGTGCCAGTATGGCACTGTCCACTGCGATCACTATTGGGTCTATTGTGGGTCACTTTAAAATTCTTTGATGCTACAGAATATTCAGCCTCTTAAAGAGGCTCGCAACTTGCTTTGGTGAAGCATCATTCAGATGACGTGTAATGGCCGGACATTCACACAGTATATGTCTGGCCGTCTCATCATACTCCATACAGAGCCTACATTCGGTGTCCTCACTTAGACCCATTCTGTGTAATGGTACTTTCAGCCTGCAGTGTTCGGTGTATAGATCAACCATTGTCCGGATCTTCTGCCTGGTGAGCTCAATGAGTTTCCCGGCCCTCTTCCGACAGGATTCTGTAACGAACTCTTTGCAGTTCCGGCAATTCTCCCCAGTATTTGTGGAACTTGTTTTTCAACCAGCCTGAGAGTTGTTGTATGCTATTCCAAGGGCTGGTTCGGGGCCAATAACGATTTACGCGCCAGCTGGTCGGCAGTCTCATTTCGCCCATGCCTAGAATGTCCCGGAATCCATACCAGCGACACAGTGTTTATTCGTCCTAGGGTGTTCAGTATGTACTGGCAGCTCCTAACGGTTCTCGATGAGCACTTATGGGATCCAAGAGTCTTAAGAGCCGCTTGACTGTCGGAGAGTATCTTTATTGATCTGTTGCACTAGTTATGATCTATCATCCAACGCGCGCTCATTTTAATGGCGAAGAGTTGGTCTAAGACTATGTATAATCCTGAATTTTCCCGGCTGCAATAAGCTCCGGATCCAACGCCTGAAGGCATTTTGGATTGGATGGAGAAATTTATTCTGTTTGTCGTCCAGTCCTCTCTATCTGGGAGAATATTGTTGTATAGCTTTTTGCTGTTTACTGTTGCGGGCATTAGATCCGGTAGCAGCCCTAGAATGGAGTGGCTCTCAATTGCCCGCGTTAAAGGGTTTGGTACTATTTGACTTGCCCTGCCACCGAATTGGTTGGATATGATTCTGTAGGTTGCCTTCATAGCCTCTTTTTTTTTGGGGGGGGAACTAAGAAGCAAAACGAACATAAGTGAAGGTCACTGATTATGCACGAAAATTATTCGAACGAAAAAAACCCAAACTAACTGTTTTAGTGTATTAACAAACTGAAACTAAAACATTAAAGTTATCTAAAAGCCCAATCAAGAAAACTTTCATTTGAAAGCTGCAGCTTTCGTCATTAGAACTTGGTACAAGCCAAGGTGCAAGCAGAGGTAAGAGATTCAAACTCTCTGGTTTCCATTTGACAAGTTCGTAGTCTGAACGCACCTAATATTTTGAAACTGACATTCCGACAGTGACGAACTCGCATTTAAGTTTTTTAATACTTTTCATAAATAAAAACATGTATGAAATAAATAAAAAGTTAATCTAACCCTTATTTTATTATGGCATTCGAGTATTTTTCAGGAAAATCAATTAACCTAACCCAACGCCAATTTGTCCTACACAGTGTTTACCATATACAAGGTGGATTCTTTAAATCGAACGGTGCTTCTAGCGGCTTTAGGGAAGGGTCCACCAAATATTTTTTTTGAATAAGAAGGTACCACTTGTGGTATTTTTTTGGAAAGTTTGTTAAAAATAAATTTAACGCACTAGATTTTTTTGACATTTTTAAAAAATTATTTTTTTGTCAATTGTTTTAGCTTTAAAATATTAAGCGGAATTTAGAAAATACCACACAAGGATATTATTGGCGGCCCATTTGGGGGCCCTCACTAAAGGCCCAGGGCCTACCAATATTTTTTCTACCACTTGTGGCATATTGTTGGAAAGCACGTATAAAAGAAATTCGATTAAATAACTCTTTTGACATCTGTCAACTCATTTGTTAAAAACTATAAAAAAATGTATTTTTTGTCGTTAAGAATGGTTGAGTGAAAAAGAAAATCGACGTGTGCGTTAAATTTCTTTTTTAACAAGCTTTCCAAAAAGGTGCTACAACTGGTACCTTCTTATTTAAAAAAAAATAGTTTGTGGGTCCTGGGCCTCCAGTTGGGGCCCCAAAAGTTTTTTTATCATGAACAAAAAGTCCGTAAAAAATCATTAAAGATTCGCTTTTAGCTTTTTTCAAAACCTTTTCCATAAAGAAGCCAGAAGCACCGTTCCATTTAAAGAATCCACCCTGTATATACTCCGCGTTATTTTTTTTTCTAATTGAAACTTTCTTCTTATATCTAACCAGAGATTGTGTTAAAGAGATTGTTCACTAAAAAAAACATAATTAAAATTCTTCTCATTAATCAAACTTTGTGCAAAATTCCAAAAAAGAAATAAATTTTTACTTAAACATAGAACTATCCTAAAATAGGCTCTTTAAGTAAATTCCACTGTATATGTTTTTCTTTTTTCTGTGCGTTTAATTGATAATTTCTGCTACTTTTAACGTACTTAACTACATTAAACCCACCTAAAACGAAGATAAAAATAATTTTTTTTTAAAGAACCCTGCACAAATTACATTGTGAATGGCTTTCGGCTAAATGTCATAATTTTTTTATATGTTGTAGTACTCGATCAACAAAGCACAAAAATAAAAAAGATGAGATAGGGAGCAGGATTACTTTCTGAGATATGGAGCTTTAAAGTTGACGTGTTTTAAGGCTATATTTTTGGACATGGTCCAAGTTTTTTTCCCACAACTTTGTTGATTACTGCCAAAATAAAATAAATCGTTTCCCTATTTTTCATGAATGAAACACACTTTCCATCCATGTAAAAATATTCTCATAAAAGTTCTTTGGTATCACCAGAAGAGTCACTGATTTGAAAGTTTTAAAAAGAAAGAAAATGACCGTTTTTAAAAAAATTACAATTTTAATTTTCTTTAAAACAAACGGCCAGATTTTAATAGTTTTTACATATGTTAATAAAAATAATGCTAGTAAGCGAAAAAAATATTTTTGCTTGAGTGGTACCATTAATTGAAAAAATGGTAGCTACCTTTAACGCTTTTTAATATTTTTTAAATATTGGTGAAATACAAAAAGTGATTTAAAATAACTTATCGGTAGGTTATACAAACTTTTTCTGGACCAAAAATTGCTCGTGTGTTATATGCTTTTAGGCTAACTTGGGGTTGCTGGTAACGAATATGATAATATTTTTTCCGGTTATTTACACTGTGTTCTCAATAGAATGCGAAAAATTATCTGGTAGCAAATGACGCCGTTTCTTAAGCAAAATTTTGACGTAGTCAAGCCTACCTTGATTTTCTTAAAAATACGAAGCCGCCGCATGACGCCATATTAAACATATCTTAAGAGTTTTAACTTTTGACACGCAAATGCATGCGTAAAAATCACTTTTCCGCACTTAAGTAGGAAAAACATTTTACCGTATTCTCCTAGAAAAACAGTAATAGTAACCGGAAAAATGTTATCAACTCGTTACCGGCGACCCCAAGTTTGCCTAAAAGCATATACCACACGAGCAATTTGATTGCTCAAATACAGGTACCAACGGGTACTAATTGCTACCAACATATTGGTATTAAGCTTTTGGATTGGATTTGTCTATAAAAAGTTTTTATAATAGAATAGAATAGAATAAAAACTAATTACAAAAAATTCTTAATCCTATTCCATTTTTTAGCCGCAAATAAACATTTTAAAGGCATTTTAAAGCCTTAATGGCTTGTTTGCCCATAACCTACCTTTAATATATTTAAAATCACTTTTCGTATTTCTCCAACATCAAAAATATTAAAAAACAATAAAGTTGCGTATCATTTTTGAAATTTATGGTACCACTTAAGCTAAAAATGTTTTCTTTAGCCAAGTGGCATTATTTTTAATAACATATGTAAAAATTTTTAAAATCCGGCCGTTCGTTTTAAAGAAAATGAGAATTGTCATTTTTTAAAAAAATGGTTGTTTTCTTTTTTTTTAAACTTACAAATCAGTGACTTTTCTAATGGTACCAAAGAAACCATATAAAAACATTTTTATGTGGACGTTAGGGGTGTTTCATTCCAGACAAATAGAGACTAGAATCATCTTATTTCGGCGGTAACTAACAAAGTTAAACTTAAAAACACGCCAACTTTACAGCTCCATATCTCAGAAAGTAATCCTGCTCCCTATCTCGTTTTTTTTTTATTTTTTTGCTTTGTTGATTGAGTACTATAAAAATATTATAACATTTAGCCGAAAGCCATTCTCAATGTAATTTGTGCAGGGTTCTTTATGAGAATTTCATCGCTTTCTTTAGTGGTGGAGGGCTCTAACTAAATAATAAGGCCCAAGAGAAACGCTTAATTTCCTATTAACTTTTTTTCCTTGTTGGTTTTCAAAATGACGCCAGACCGCTAGTTAACATTGAAAGTGGGCTCAATCCGTTCGATGGTACGAATTTCCAAGATCCGGAGTGTTTATATGTAACATAGAGTCGCCTACAACTACTACATGCAACACGATTAATTATTCTGTAATTATGTCACACAGTAGCGTCAAGGATTTTAAGTAGGGACGTTTGCATTTCACCGCTTTACTACCTTTCTAGCTCATACGTTCTTACTTTTGAGATCACGCGAAAAAAGTAGTCAAATGAAGAATCAATTCATTGTAGCACTGCTTTATTTCCATTAAATAAATAAACTAAAATTATTTTTAAAAAAAAAAAAAAAAGAAGGCGCAAAGTTGCGATTTTCTGACGAGCGAGCGTTTTTTTCACTTTGTCGCTCGCCAAGCGGAAAAGTAACCGAATTGCTGTTCGGCGATCGATAAAGTAAAAAAAAACGCTCACTCCTGCAACTACTTTTCGCTCGGTTGTAGCAAAAATCTTGTGTGTAATTCGAGTGCAAAAATGTTGCCGCTTTTAAAACATTGCCGCACTCCGCTTCGCGTCACGCGTTAAACTTTTTTTCAAGCAACAATCTATTACTTACTCTGGATACACAAGTAGCTATTTTGTTCCTTATGCATTTCTGTATCAAAAGGTTGGTGAGGGGTAAAAAGTAGAGGAGAATGGGGGGGGAGAGAAGGAGGGGAGGTTACAGAACAAGGAACGGAGAAGAAAAAAGGGTGCAGCAAAAGATGATTAGGATGAGTTATTGGCTTCCTAAATATTATACCGTGATGACGCCTTGTTGGCTTGTGCTTTGTGCCTCTCTTTCTTTTTCCCCATTAATAAAAAAAATACTCTTTTTTATAAGCAATAGTTTATTAGCATAAAAATGTTTAGCCCAGCAAAATGTGTGCAAAAAATGTGATTTTGTTGTCTTTATAACTTAAGACACACAATAAATTTAAAGACATTTTGTATACTTGCTATCTGGGGCTCGTAAAAAGTGTACAATTATTTTTATCCTTCCCCCACCGCCTCTCTTATTGCCACTCTCATGAGTTATTATATTTCTGATTCCACTTTTTAAATAATTTTACGTCACGGATGCTAGTAATAATGTATTTTTTTTATAATTTTTTAACCTTGCCCCACTTCTCCCTTAAAAGATTACCCAAAATATCTTTAGAATTGGTAAAATTTTTTGGTGATAACTCGTATATATACCGCTCATAAAATAAAAAACCTGAAAACTTTTAAGTCGCGTCACATAATACTCAACAACTGCAACAAAATTTTGTAATTGTGATATCTGCTACTCGGAGAAAATGTATAATCACTCTTTAAAAGCTGCCCTTATTAGTTATTTAAACAAACTTATGTCCATCATGGAGTTATATAGGTTACATAAAAAGGAAAAACAATTACCAAGAGCGAAAAATTTAAGTTTTCTATCCAGTTAACTGGTTTCGGAATAACATCATCGTTTAGTTGAAACTCATAATAGTATACACACGAAAACAACCATAAAAAGAAAATAAAACTTTTATCCAGAGTACTGCAAAGATACAATTTGGGTACAATTTAAAAATTAGACGCAGACAAATGTTTCGCTCTTATTAGGGCTCATCAGTGCACCAAGTCATGACTAACTAACGACTAGCCGTACGTTTTCCCTTTTCCATACCAGTTAACGCAAACAACGTTTAACAAAGAACCCCATTTGTCTACGACTTTGCACATAAAGAGTCAACGTCAAGGCAATTAGTTTTATTTATTTCTGTGAGCGAGAGAAGATTTGCCGTAAATGTTTACTAGATTTATTTTTTATTGAAAACATAAAGAAAAATCGTATAAGAAAAAAGTAAGTCAAGCATTTTATAAACATCTTAAACAAGGGTCTTCCAAACTAAACTTTCACGCTTGAGTGAAGAAAGGATCAAGTAAAATTAGGAAGGAGCCCTACCCTTTTGAGGTTCAAAAAGTTGTCTTCCATTTTTATAAGCTTTTATTTTAGTAAATTTGGTTAATATAAAGTATTATGCATAATATTTGTTCATGGTCTATTTCCACTTATCCGATTGACATTCACTTTCTTACTTTATATTATATTTTATTTTTATTAGATTTTATTTTTATTAAATTTTATTTATTTTTTTTACTTCAAAAACATACAACATATCTGGGTTGTGCTAAATAGTTTTTGAGATATTCTATTTCTAAATTATTTTCGTTAAGGTTTTACTTTCCCATTAGCGCAACAAATTTTATGCACAAAAAGAAAATAAATTCGAAAGTTATTAAGCTTTTATTAACCTTTATGAAAAATATAAGAAAAATCGTCAAATGTCATCTTATTTGTCAAATTTTGAAATCAAGATTTAATAATTAACTTTCTCAGCTTAAGTTTCTGCCTTAAGTATTAAAAAGATTATTAAGGTCCAAATATAACTAATCCTGTACCGTTCTTTGCATTAATTGACAAATTAATTAATACATTCTTAAATGACAATAAATTAGAACTAAAGACAGCACCAACCTTGCCACCCTTATAAAATCTGAAATTTTACTTGGGGATTTTGAGTTTAAGATTAACCGAAAACAAAAACGGAAGATATGCCCTTGTTTATGTTTGGAGGACCCTTAGGCGACAAGATTTATCAAACTGAACATTGGCTCCATACCTTAAGCTCTATAACAAGCTAATAAAAGGATCTAAGGAAAGAAAATATAATAATATTTTTCGCAAATAACGAAAAAAATCGCTTTACAGGATAAATATTATACACAGGCACGGGGCCGTTTATATTGTTTATATTGTCGTTTATAAATAACGTAGCACTTTAGGGGAACGTTACAAAAAGTAAGTGTTTTTTTATTAATGCAGTTACGTTACAAGTGGGCTGACTTTATTTGAAGGGATAGGTTGGGTGGGATCCAAATAAAATACAGAAAATAACTGTTTTCAATGACAAGCGAGCTGATATTTTTTGACAAAAATTTCATTACACTCCTTTTATTAATTTAGGCTGGGTTTTTACAGGCCAACAAAAATAAAAATATTAATTAAAATTAAAATAAAAGTTGAGTTTATGGGCATGAGTGTAGCCGTTCATACAGTGGAAATAAAAATAAGATATAAAAATTAGAATAATCTTTATTTTTATCTGAAAAGAGATTAGCACATACCCCATTGACGCACATAACTTCACTTTCAATTGTTGTTGTCATTTAAATAAATTTTTTTTATGTAAGTTTCTGAATCTCTTGCACTCGATTTCTAACAATTGTCTTTCAAGTTTCGTTTCTTTTAATTTAACTTAAGACTGTAGAAGAATCGGTCCAACAAAAAACTTGTGTGTCAGTATCAAACTCTCTTCTGACAAATGCTATTGTTGTTGCTAAAAGTTGTCACCGGCGTATGGATATTGACTTAATCGGGGCCACTTTGCTTTTGCACTGGGTAAGCATCAAGATTGTAGAAGATGTAGTCTCTGTTCGTAGAAAAATTACTGCAGTGTAAGCTTCTTGGTAAAGATCACAAAAAATGTGTTTTGACATTTTTCAGACACAGTGTGTCATAAAACGATTCACAAAATCTACTTTTTATGTCTTGAGACACTCCAGTATTCCATGTAATTTTATTTTACAAACGGTTTGTAAGTTTTTCTATCATGGTATAACTGTAAAATTTTCCAATAAAACTTCTAGAATATCAGCAACTTTGTTCCATTACTGGCATTACATTTATTGGGTATTCTATGTGTTTCCAATATCTTAAATCCATTCTTGCTTCCATCATAGCACTTTCAGCTTGTTCTTTAAATTCTTTGAACTCTTTTCTATCAAAACTAATGATACTGTTTTCAAAACAAAAGCTTTTTCTTAGTTTTATCAAAAATTCTGAAGAGTATTTTGGATTTTTTCCTAACGAGTTTGACAGATGGTATTGAAGAATTGCACCAAGGAAGAATGGGTTGAATGCTAAACCAAAAACTACTCGACTGTGTCTAAAAACCTTTAACTGATTCTTTTCATCCTACCATAAGAATTTCATCATTTGAGCCTAAGCTGATCTGTAAAAATGACTTCCTGATGTCTGAGATTACTCTCTTTTTCAAACATTGATTTAAAGATAAACCCTGTAAATTCCTTTTGGAGTGGATAATTTAAAAGTATGATGGTGTGGTAGGTAATAACTTTCGTTATCATTATCTTCTGGATCAACTTCCTCTATAACGCCTTCCTCTAACCATTCTTTAAATACTTTGTTGTACTCTTCTCTGTAGCCATCTTTGTTTAGCTTTTTCATTAAACTTTCTAATCTCTTTTTCACTATTTCTAAATTGTTTTATAAAGAAAGGCGATTCTCTGACTGTGGCAAACTTACCTCATATCTAAAATATTCTCCTCTTTTGACGGTTTCTACAAAGTGATCCATAGCTGCCGTTTCAGCTTCGGCTTTGACGAATTCCTTGACTAGATCGCTAATGCACAGAAGTTCCAAACTCCAAAGATCAGAAAAAATGTTCTGATTAATCAATATGCTGGTTACAAACATGGAAGTGACATTAGGTGTTGAAATGTCAGTCGTAGCTTTTCTCATAATTTTTCATCCGAATTTGGTATCCATTAGAACTAGTCCGCGTTGTAAAACTTGTCGTTTTCCGGTATAAAACTGAGCAGCAATGTCGACTACAATCAAAAGTTCTATTCCGTCTTCATTTTCATGTACAGTTATGCCCAAAATATTCATTTTTTCCATCCAAGGACCATCGAAAACTTTTAAAATGTTTTGATAATGCTGTTATGGTTTCGTCCCCTGGATTAAGTTGAAATGAAAAATTTTTCAGCTTTTTTGGACAATTATTTTCATTTAAACTTTTACGTCAAGTGCCGACGTTTCCATCGTAATCCGGATCAACTTCAGGGCTAAAAAAACCCAAAGAAATTTTTTTTTATTTTTTGCATTGCAGAAAAGCTCACAGAAAAGTAAGAACAAACATTATTTTTCATTATTAAAATTGTAAAATAATTCACTTACCAAGATGCTTCGAGATTTATAAGAGTAAAAATGGTTTTTGCAAAATAATAGCATTATAAAATTAACAAAAACGTACGTATTGTCACAACAAGGTGTCTACAGACAGACTGCTTGGCGGCACAGAGAATCCTTATTATTGATAAATTAAAATATTGCACTAACACAGACGCAAACACATATCAGCTGTAAAACAATGTACTAATTTTGATTTAATAATAATTTTATGAATAATAATAATTAAAAATAACAATAATAATTAAAAAGTCTATAAAAAGCGAACATACAAAAGTTAACAAAATACATTTAAAAATACATACAAGTTTTTAAATGTATTTTGTTAACTTTTATAAGTTCGCTTTTTATAGACTTTTTTAATTATTATTGTTATTTCTAATTATTATTCTTCATAAAATTATTATATAATCAAAATTAATACATTGTTTTACAGCTGATATATGTTGGAGGCTGTGACATGATGTGTGTTCGTCTGTGTTAATGTAAATTTTAATTTATCAATAATAAGAATTCTCTGTGCCGCCAAGCAGTCTGTCTGTAGACACCTTGCTGTGACAATACGTACGTTTTTGTTAATTTCGTTAAAACCATTTTTACTCTTACAAATCTCGAAGCGTCTTAGTAAGTGAATTATTTTACAATTTTAATAATGAAAAATAATGTTTGTTCTTACTTCTCTGAGAGCTTTTCTGCAATGCAAAAAATAAAAAATGTTTTGTTTGGGTTCTTTTTAGCCCTTAAGTTTAAATAAAAACAATTGTTCAAAAAAGCTGAAACCTTTTTAATTTCAATTTAACAATGTTGTCACATAAAATGGGTTGATCGAAGGCTTCAATGCTATAATAATGCTGATCATCTAAGCTGAAAAATTGCGTCTCATAGCAAAAATGGTTAACATTAAACAAATCGTGCACCATCTTTTGTGTTCGGAGGACTTTTAATTCCATTTCTCTTGAGGTCCTTTTAAGAATGTCGGATCTTTGCGAACCTGTATCAATCAGAGCCCTAATTCGTTTAATTTTATTCTTGTTTACAACTTTACAGTAGTTCGTCTCCTTGAAAATGTTTTTTACTAGCGAAGATTTTTTTGGGAAATAAGGACAGTGATTGTTTTCGTATACTATTTTAATTCATTTGCTACGTTTCAACGAAAATTGTCGTCAAGTGTCCTTTCGAACAAAATGTTTTTTTGCAGTACTTTTTTTGAACGCTAAAAAAACAGTGAAAACTTAAAAAATTTGAGTGTTTTATTCTAGAACTCGAAAGTTTGGAAAGAACCCATTGAGCATTTTCAGAAACTTCTGGTGACAGATATTTATATAATTAATATAAAGAAGGTTCCATTGATACCCTAGGGTATTTAGAAGTTTCCTACAGGAATTGAGTTTATATATTTGTTTTTATTAAAGGCTCTAAATTGATGGTACCCTAAAGTAACATAAAACTGGCGTTAACAATATTTCCACGGACATCTTTATAAAAATTAAAGTCATCGGTTCAAATGTTATATAAATTGGTGTTAACAATGTTTCCACCAAAATATTTATAAAAATATAAGTTATCAGTGACAAAAGTTATATAAATTGGTGTTTGAAATCTTTCTGTCAACCCACCTATAAAACCGTAAGTAACTATCAATTAAAGATATATAATAGATTGGTTTTTAAAATATTGCTATCAACCCACTTATAAAACTTAATTAACCAGCAACAAATTTATATAAGATAAGATTGAAAATATGTCGAAAGACACTTATAAAAACTTGGGAACTCACACACAATAGTTATATAAATTGGTATCTGTAATATTCTTATGAACTGATTCATAAACCTTTTTTGGCCATAAGGTTTTTTCTATAATGTTGTTATTAATTTCTTTATATAGTAATTATAATACAACTGTTTTTAGATAAAAAAAAACAATTTTAATTTATAGACGCGTTTTTGCGACATCAAAAGGAGCATTTTTGCGACATCAAAAGGCGCGTTTTTGCGAGATACCATACCATTATTATCTTGTTTTAATTACATCAATCTGAGAGAGATAAGGGATCCAAATCTTCTTGAGATAGATGCCGATGACAGATATCGGGATCGAATGCATTTTACAACCGATTCCCACCAGCGTTTCCCATGCGCAGTCACCCTGACTCAAAAACTCATCACGTGGTCCGACATGAACTTGTATAGGCAAATCTCGCTTAGACCACGTGATACGTGTTTTGATTCGGGGGACCCACGAATGAGAAACGCATAGATGGGAACCGTGTTTTAGAAAAAGAGAACAATATAGTAACCGTGTTAAGGTCGCAAAAACGCACCGTGAAACGTCGAGCGCATACGCTGATACTGCTGGTCGGCGGCAAATGTGAACACCCCGGAAAATACTCGCCTGTACACTCTTCGACCCCGCAATCTAACTATATTCTTGAGATAGTTACCTCTGCTTATGCGGGCTTGAAGTGTGTGTGGAGGCGGGTATTTTTCTTGGTATGTGTAGTATGCTGAATTTCTCGAGGAATGCATTTAGAAAAAGAGAACAATGGTAAGTATGTTAAGCTCGCAGAAACGGACCATCAGTGTTCAACACTGCACCATCTGCAGCCCTTTGTTCCAAGTAGCATCATTTTTTAAAAGGGTCATAAAATAGTGTTTGTCGAGTTAAACAGTGGTATAGTTGTATTGTTTTTTTTTATAGAATTGTCGGAAATTTTCGCCATTTTGGATTACAAAAATAGGTTTTCGGCGTAAATAAAAACGTTATTTATGGGGTTTCAGCATGTGTTTCAGTCGAAATATTGCTTGTTAGGGTTAAGAACAACATACAAAATTCAATATTTGTCCCAGAAAGAAAAAAACGCGTATGAAAAAAAACTGATATTTAAATGAATATTTTTTTCCCGTTTTCTCAAGTATTTTTGGAGCCCATGAAATTTACGTGAGTGTATTCGAAAACTATACAGTACACACGGGACCGCAGCTGATTTTCAGAGTAGGATAACTTGAAAAACAGCTTTTATTTGACTATATTATATAAATATTCATATTCCTGCTTCAGCTTATCTCACTTTCATTTTTATTTATTTTAGAAGATTGCTAAACACCATTTCATAAATTTTTTTGTTGTAAAAAGAAAAAGAATAATACATAACAGGCAAAGGGAAGAAAGATGGAAAATCTATATTTCTAAATCCATAAAAACCTTTAATTTGTTATGTAGTGTTGTTAGAACAGTTGTAAAACCTTTGTATAATAATCTCTATACTTGAGGGCTCATAAGGAAGTTTTATAAAATCTATATGTTGTTTTTCTATCTATACCATAAATTTTCATAAGCTGGTGTTGAACAGTTGTTTTTAAAGTCTTTTTTACTCATTTAACAGATATATTAGAGTTATAAAATTATCACCAACACTAAATAATATAAATTTTGGTTATTTTATGAAGGTTGCTGTAACTTTTATATAGACAAAAATGCTCATTGGGAAAGGTTTAAAATGTGAGCAATATCATGGCATACAAATGTGAAAAACATAGTAAAAAGTTGCTTCATCAAAATCGTTACCTCTTAAATTATGCCAAAATATTTTAAGCCTTAAATTAGCATCATGGCTTGACTGTAACATAACATAAAATAAACCTCAATCAGAGTCTTTAAACTATATATCTTCAAACATCAACCGATAGAGATAAAAACATCTGGCCCGATAAATTCTTGTTTAAATCATGGTTGACATTAGCTTGCTCGTGCTGTTAATTTTGGAAAAATCAAACTTTTTTAAAGTTTTTTTTTTCAATAAACGTCCCTAGTGAATTTTTGTACATGTAGTCGAGGATTGTGCCTATATTTTTGAAAAAATTAGTCATGTTTCGCATAATGTCAACATCAGAAAGGTAAACATTGTCCCAAAGTCTTCATACATCGCGTATTATTAAGATCTTCTATCTATCTATGATTACTCGTGACGTTATCCTAACTTTATAGGAAACTACTCAAGACCATAAAAATTTCAAATCCTATATGTTCGATACTCACTGTTTTTCATAAATTGACGAAATTAACGAATAGGTAGGTAAATTTAGAACATGCATCTTGTGAGGAGTATATGGTTAGATGAAACTCCGCATGCACAGGTAAACACCCTTTGAGCAACTTTCCAAAACTCCGGTCATTTAAATTTCGAATAAACAATCTGCCCGGGCGGACGAACGAACGGCGCAAAGTTGAAGTTGCTCTCTATACGACGGACGTGTGGTTGCTAGAGAATGAAAATTAACGATTCCAACTTTGCCCTAATTAGTGAGAACTGACTATTTATTTAGCGCAAAACAAGTCAAATTATCCCGGTTTTAGTTGAAAAAGTAATTTCGAAACATAATCTCCTCTTAACAACCGTGTTTTATATAATTATGTTTAAGTTGAGTTTAGCTAAGTATGTCATTAGCTATGCAAAAAATAAACAAACATAAACTGCTCTCCTTGACTCTACCTCTAAATTTTTATAAATTTTCCTCACCGTTATATAAGTTTTTTATAAAGCGATTTTTTTTACCTGATGGATCTAACATTAACTTCGTCTACACACCTTCTTGATCTACACACCAAATTTTATTATAACGATCCATGTTTTTTTTTGTAATTTTACTTTTTACTTTACTTTTTACTCGAACGGATCTAAAAGGTTTATGCGTTCAAATGTAAACGTAGTTGGAATCTTAGAAATAAAGATATGGCTATCTTTATGTATATGTATATATATCTTTGTCATGTGGAATTAGTTGGAACGAGTTTTACTTAGCTAGGATTAAGATCTAATATTTAAAAAAAAAATTAACAAGCTGTGTTTGTTTTACACTTATATTTTATTAGAAAACAAAAAATAAAGCCCATTTTTACTACTACCCTGCATTTTTACTGCTTCCTTTTTACTTTGTGATGTGTTATTTTTTCCACTTTTTAAACGTCGACTATTCGATATTTAATGTCCGTCAGAATAAAAAACTTCAAAAGAGGAAGCAAACGACGAGCCTTGAACCATTTTGGCCACATAAGGCACTGATGTTCTTGTAAAATTAAACAGAAAAAATTCTAACCAAAAAATTTACCAGCCACCGCAATGCTTTTGACTTTGAGAGTTGGTGGAAATAATCAACGCTAGAGTATGTCCGCCTGGTCGGGAAATGCTTCTTTCCTTTAGAAATAGCATGACAAAAAAGACACAGGATAAAAACAATGACGATTTCCCATAATTCTCGGACATACCTCTTTTTGACATTGGCACCAATAATAATAAGTACTTATCTACATAAAATTTAATGAATTCTGATAAATTTTACATTATTAGGGGTTATAAGCCACGACATGACGTAAACGTATCGTGCGTTATGCAGATAGGATACGTCGCCTAATTACGACGAGCCAAAAAAAGCTCTAAGCAACGTTTCTTGTGTATCTTGTAAATTGGTTAAATACTCGAGCAGAGGGCGCTCTCAGTTGCTTTGTTTTTTCTAAGATAACCTAAAAATTGTCGTGATTTTTATTTTTTTATATTTCAAAAATGCAAGACCTTCTTATAATGTCTTGTTTTGATGATGACGATGAAGAAAATGATGACGTCTATGATCGAAATTCTCCGGGGAGAGGCTGCTCTCGAAAATAGAGTAGCCTGCTACTTACATATACCCATAGAATAAAAATTTGTAGGAAACTACACAACTTTCATTTTATCTGGGGTTACGCATTTACGTATGATACGCGGTGTAACAATATACCGGGCGCAAAGCGTATCGTACGTTTGGAGTTTACTGCACATGCGCACTTGATCAAAACTTATTCTACGTAGAGTTACGTGCTGTGGCCTATAACCCCTATTGCCTTATTTAACACACGAAAACAATTAAAATAAATAAAAGTATAAGAATGAACTTAAAAATTTTTTTTTTCACGTGTGAACACATCTTAATTCCATAAAAAAAAAACCATTTGCGTTATCCAACGCCATCGCAACGTTGCGGAAAAAACGCAACTATAGTCAAAATATATGCCACTGTCAATGTTCAGAAAAGTCATAGAAATTCTGTCATTTCTTCTACGTGGTGATAATTTTCGTCACATTTGAATATATATTGGTACGCGTAGTAGCAATTTAGCTCCGCCGTAAAACTAGTTCTGCAGAATTTGTTTAAAATATTAAACTTACAAAATGTTAGGATATATATTAAGAATACTGTGCTTTTATTTTAAATAAGGCAATAAGTAAAAATCTCCAATTTCCGTAATTGTGACGGGTGAGATTTTTTTTTTGTTTCTAAAGAATCACGAGCCACATCTCAAATTCCTTTAGATCCATGTGTAAGTGGAGTTTATTCGTAATAAAAAACTGCATATTGTGTGTATTTCTTTATATTTAGCAAGTAATACCTAAAACCAAAAGCTAAGTTTGCACTCGAGGATCCTTCATTTTAAAAGCTTTTATTTAACTTGTAACGTATAGTTTATCTAAAATAATTTGGAATAGCATAAAAAGAATTATAAAAACGCTTGTCGGCGTTTGCTTTGTAAAACAACACTCCTGCCTGCTTGTATTTCCCCTTTGACCGCCGACCTAAATTCTGACCAATCAAAATCTTCGCGCGCCTTTCTCAAAGGCTGTTGCTTTGACTGGGCGTGGTTTAGTCCACGTGGAGTTATACGAGTGATATCTGTTACTAAATAAAGTACGCCCCCTGTATATCGCGGTGTGTCAAGTGAGTTCATGTACATACACTATACCTATCTATGTATATATTATTATATATGTAACTATATATGTTTGTTCGGGTGGAATCTTGCAACTTAATTTTGCTTAACTTCTCATCATCCGATTGGCTTCACATTTAGCATGCTTATATAGTTGCGGTGACAACACAAGAATATAGTGTGATATAATTGACAGCCCCCCTACTCGGAGGGGGTGAAAGAGGGTACAGTTTGGGCACTTGGGGAAAATTCAATATGGCGGATTCAAGATGGACGATTTTTGGTCATCTTTTGCTAACCAATTTTAATTTACTTATGCACATCCGATTGCCTTCAAATTTGGCATGCATTTATATTTCGGGTGACAATATAATAATATGTCATTTTTAGGCACCGCTCCCTCCTATGAGGGGAGTGGAGGGGGGAAAACACCTAAGTTTGTCCGATATCAACCGAAATTGGTATACAGGTGCTTTTGGGGATAAGGAATATGAATTTTTGATCAGATTTTATACGCGTTTATAGTTCCGGTGAAAATACAATAACATAGTATTCTCAGGTACCCACCTCCTTCTAACGAGGGAAGTGGAGGGGGAAAAAGATTTATTTTGTTCGATTTCAATCAAAATTGGCATTCAGGAGTTTTTAAGGAGGGGGATTATGAATTTTTTATCAGATTTGAAAATTTCATTATGGCGGATTCAATATGGACGATTAAGTGTACAAATCTAAAAATTAAGGGTGTAAGTTCAAATTTTATATGCGTTTATAGTTCCGGCGACAATACAATAATATGGTATTATTAGGTACATACTTCCCTCTAACGAGGGAGGTGGAGGGAGGAAAAGATTCAGTTTGATCGATTTAAATCAAAATTGGTACACAGGGGTTCTTCGAGAAGGGGATATGAATTTTTGATCAGAATTGAAAATTTTAATATTACGGATTCAAAATGGACGATTTAGGGTACAAATCTAAAAATTTAAAAATAAACTTTTATTAAAATTCTTTTTGAAAGAACAAGCTTTTATTAAATGCACTTAAAAGTAAAAAGTAATTTTTTATCTTTCTTATACCATAATAAAAGCGATGGACCCAAGCTAAAAATTTTAACTTTACGGTGACAAAGAGAGAACTACAAAAGAAGAACTAACTATTCGAATGATAAACATAATGGAGAACGAGTGAGTTTGACAAGCCTTTGAAAATCTCCTTAGGTTATAGGGTAATACAACTGTATTTTAGGTGAATCATTGATGTGACCGATATACAATACCTACAGTTAATATTTTTTATTATGGTATAAAAAAGATAAAAAATTATTTTCTACTTTTAAGTGCATTTAATAAAAGGTCTTTAAAAGTTAAAAAAAAAATATTTCAACTCTAGACAAAGACTCTATGTCAAATCAACCCAAAGTTAGCCGACTTACAGTAAGAAGTTCCCACTTAATCCAAAAATATACAAAAGATGACATACATCATGGGGGCAGATATCAAAAATTTAAATTTTCTATGACTTTTTTTTGTATTTTTTAAGTAATGATCTTTTTTAAGCTCTTTAATCTCGCAACAAGAACAGTTAAGGTCATAAGCGGTTACAAAGATGACGCTTAAAACATATCAAAAATATAAGAGACTTATTAATTCTACTACAATTTTTAAAAAGAGATGAAAAAGTAAATTTTTTCCTTCTGGTGTGACATTTACACTGACGTCATGTTGAGGCTCAAACTTATTTTTTCTCATTCCCATCGAAAAGGAAAAATTAATTTCGGGTAGGAAAGCTAAACAATTTTCATAAATGTTGGTAAAATATAATCTCCTTTTAACAACGTGTTGTATATTCAAGTTGATTTTAGTCAACCATGTTATTAGCCACGCAAACAGGCATCCGTGTGTACAGTCCATTATACGGCTCTTTGATTAAAGCTTGTCACCGGCTTTAATTTTTTGCGTTACTGCATGATAGCATCTATTGTAAAGGAATCTTTGTCGGTCCAAGTCTAGTGGACGTAGCACTGTACATACTTCAAAGACAAAAACTCAAAGAGAGATATACCTTCTTGTCAAATGTATGATGTTAATATTTTCTTTATAATTAATATAATTCTGAAAAAGGTGATGACAATTCCCTGAGAAAAGGAAATGGAATGGTTTGTTGAAATATATAGGTAACTCACAAAGGGTTTTATTGTCATAAAAAGCAATGTTGTTGAATTAACATTTTAAACTAAAAAAATGACAACATTATTGCAAATCCCCGAAATAACAGACAAAAATTAGTCGGTTTAACCAATCAATTTCCGTTTACATAGACATTGTGCAGCCTAATAATCTAAATCCGCCCTCATGTGCTACTATTATTAAAACTGCATATGAATCTGCTTTCCAAAAAGAATAGACACAAATGCTTCTTTCTTTTATTGTGGCACTTAGGTTTTCAAACATTTTAGTACCGATTATTTCACTTGTAAAACGCTATAGCAACGGCCCGTTTCGTACTAAAAAAACTTTTTATTATTGACAGTTCGACAAACGTCATTAAGGTTTCTGGTTTTGGTTTTCTTGTGAAATAGTCCTGTCGAATAAGAAGCGAGAGAGAAACGTCAAAATTTTATCTTGTTTTATTCAAATTCAAAAAGTAATAATAATATTTACAAAAGTGTACTTCAGCACGAGCTAACCAAAGTTTATTGGAGGAAAATCGGTTAATAATAAAAAATTATTTTTGAAGGTGTAGGTTTATGGGTTGAGGGATCTTGTTAACGAAACGTCCTTGTTTTGAAATGCCAACGTTTCGCAAAATTTATTTGCTTCTTCAGGCCTATTCAAGACGGCCGTTCCATGGTTCGATTTTATTGCCAATAGACGTCATCCTTGGGTAAAACGGCATTATTTTTACAGAAGTACCGTAAAATTTTGACTAAAACTGAAAAAAAACATAAACAAACACACTAAAAAAATGCGAACAAAGTACTCGCCGTAGTAATATTATTGTAATGTGTTTGTTTATGTTTCTCTTTTTAAGTTTTAAGCAAAATCTTACGGTACTTCTGTAAAAATAATGCCTCTTTACCCAGGAATGACGTCTATTGGCAATAAAATCGACACATGGAACGGCCGCCTTGAATAGCTCTGAAGAAGCAAATAAGTTTTGCGAAACGTTGGTATTTCAAAAAAAGGACGTTTCATTAACAAGATCCCTCAACCCATAAACCTACACCTTCAAAAAAGAATTAATAATAGGATCGTTAAACCACTCTACAAGTAATAATAAAAATGTTAGTTTGTCTTAAAAATAGCCCTCTCCGCCATGTTTGATCCAACATGGCGGACGAACGCAGCAGTATTTTTGTCTGACGATTACAAAATGTACTAAGGATGTTCTGCGAAGTAATATGTTAAAATGTCAGACGGAGGTAAGATGGATAAATTTTCAATAAAAAATTACAATTTTGACAGCGTCTGACACCCCCTTAGCAGAAGCCTAGGTATCTGACGATTGGCATAGTTCGTCTGTGACTTCTAGGCAACTACCTTTCAGTCGTTTGATTTTACTTATGCAGAGACTTTGCGCCAAATCCTTGCATATGACCCTTCCTGATGGTGCCCCCAACTACTTCACAAAGTTTCGTAGAAGGTTCTCTCGACAAACGGAAATCGGGTGAAGTTCGCTACAGTCGGTTAATTTTCGAAAGTCTTATTCTCTCGGAATTCAAAAAAGAAATCCATGATAGGTAGGTAAAGTAAAACCAAGCAAAAAATATTCAAGCTAATTATTGCCTTTTAATACAAATATTACCATTAGTGCATGATTCTCTTTCTAAAAATATCTAAATATAGCTTCCATAAAACGGAAATGTAATTTTACATCTAGTTGCAGGAGAAAATCCTCAAAACTCGTGTGTCACATCGTTACGTTATATTTTTACAGGTTTAAGGGCACAATTTATGATGTCTTTATGACTACGACAACTATAAAACAAAAATACTACATAAACGAGAATAAAAACGACCTGAAAATAGTATTTTATACTCCTTGGAATTAGAAATAATAAAATATTATGACAATAGTTTCTCTAAAATAAAATAATGTCACAACAAAGTTAATTTTACCACACTGTTTGAAAAAAAAACGCTTTTTTTGAATTTGGCTATTGGCGATTCTGCATAGTGAGAGTTGACTGTCTTTCACATTTATTCTCGTTTCATAAATCAGATTTTTTATCATAATTTCATTTCCTATTTCCATTAGGTAGCACAGTACTGATGAGCACCACTAGAGCGAAAACATGGCTACGGTTAGCAATACCTTTAATTCAATTAAATTTCTTTATTGTTTATAAAATTTATAATTTATAACAATTAGTTTGACTAAATCTAAATATAGTTAGTCTTATGAAAACTGAAAAGATGACAAATAATAAATTAGTTAAAAATAAAAAGTTAAAGGTAAAGGAAAAGCATTTGATATAGAAGAAAAGGTATTTGACGAAAAAAGGTAAAGTATTTGACAAAATTGTTTTTAGCAATTAATTTTATTCTTATTTAGTAAAAAATTGTTGCAAAATAATAAACTAAACAAAAAGACAAATATAAGGAAATATCTAAAAAGAAAACAAAAAAAAAAACGAAGAAAATAGTGATGTTCTTTTCGGTTAGCAATACCTTTTTTAAAGGCATGCATGAAATTCTATTTGAAAAATAAAAATTGATTCTAATAAAAGTAAAATATAAAAAATTAAAATTAAATATAAAATTTTTTTAATTAATATTTACCCTCGTAAAATCCTTTTTAAAAATATATCTTATTTGTTCAATTATATTTTCCCACTTCCTACATGTTGGAAGATTTAATATAAATATGTAACCGAGAACCGAAAATTGACACATTTAATTTCAGAAATTTTAAAATCAATTATCATTTTCTAACCGTAACCAAGTTTTTCGCTCTAGTGGTGCTGATCAGTACTATGCTACCTAATGGAAATAAGAAATTAAATCATGATAAAAAATCTGAAAACAGATTTATGAAACGAGAATAAATGTGAAAGACAGTCAACTCTATGCAGAATCGCCAATAGCGCCTTCACTCCGACGGAAAATCCAAGCATCTCCTAGTAGGTAGATATAATAATGCATCTCAAAATCTGGAGTAAATTAATTTAAAAGCATAATTCTTTTTTATTGCGAGGGTAAATAATAACTAGAACAATATAATTTTTAAAAAAATCTAGGTAATTTAGGGAACAAGTGTAGTAGTAGTAGTAGTAGAGAAGGGGCGGCGCAAAGCCTGGCAAGTAGGCCTCTCTGGGCCCTTTCTGCCCTACCCCGAGCTCGCCCCTAATCCACCGCCTGCACCACTGGTCTGGCAGTCTGCTCATCTGGTTTCACTGTTCTTTTTGCAAAGTCCAGTATTTTGTCCCATTTGAACGTGTGCAGGTTCTCCTCATCCAGGGTCGGGAAACCGAATACCTGGTATCTCGTCCTCTGGTATGCCTCGCAGTTCGCTATTACGTGTCGAGATGTCTCTTCTGCACGACCGTAGGCCCGGCAGGTCGAGACATTCTCCACCGCGATCCGGGTCATGTGTTTCCTTGTTATGATACCTGTCAGCAGACCAGCGTCCCTTCGCGATCACCGCAGAAGCCATTTTTGTCTGGCTACATACGGGCCCTTCACGAAGTCCTTGGTCTGTCTGCATCCTGTTCCGCCTCTCCAAGCGGTCATCATGTCATCGTTGGCCCATTTATTGAGTCGACTTTGCAATTGCCTCTTGGCTGTTCCTAGGAGTGGTTCCGGCCCTACATACTGGGTGCTTGCCCCGATCCTGGCGAGCTCGTCGGCCATCTCGTTACCCAGCACCCCCATATGTCCCGGTGTCCACACAAGTATCACTTGTTTGCCCTGTCCCAGGGATTCTAGTGCATCCGCACACTCCTCCACCAAGGTGTTGTTGATATTGGGCGCCCTTAGTGCCTTTAGGGCCGATTGGCTGTCCGTACCGTTCTTTATTTCCTCCATGGTTGCAGCCATTATCATGGCATACACCTCTGCCTGAAATACCGTGGCTTGCTCTCCGAGCGGGTAGCTCTTTCGAACCTCCTGGTCTTCCACGTAAACCCCCGATTTTGTGGTTTGCTTCTCCGACAGTTTGGACCCGTCGGTGTAGCAAATCACGGCATTCTCCTCGAACTGTTCGCGGAGGTTTTCACTCTGTTATAGTTCCCTGTCTGGGATGACTAATTTGTACCTCTTGTTGAAACTCCAGGGGCTTTTTGGTCTTTGTGTTTTAATCGCTCCCATAGGAGTTTCTCTTTTGGCGATTTGGGCAATCCTAAGATGCCCCGCAGCTTTCCCTATTCCTCTCCATTGACCTGTATCTCTCAGCCGGAGGTGGGTCGCCATCGCTTCTTTTCTGATCCAGATCGGAAGCGGCGGCAGTCCCAGAATGGTTTCGAGTGCCTGTATAGGTGCCCTCCTCATAGCGCTGGTTATCCCTCTGCATATGGTTATCTGTAGGCTCCTAAGCTTAAGGGTAGTAGTGACCTTCTCTACTGCTGGCCACCAGACTATGGATCCGTACTGAATCCTTGGTCTTAGTACTGCCGTGTACATCCAGTGGAGGTTTCTGGGGCTCAAACCCCAGGTGCGTCCAACCTCTCGACGCAGTTGACACATCGTTGCCAGCACCTTATTGGTCAATTTCGTAACGTGTGGTGTGCAGGTGAGCCCCTTGTCTAGGGTGATCCCTAGGTACTCTGAAACCAAAGTCAGGGGTCTCCCGTACATCTTGGGTGCTCTGAATCCCTCCATTTTCCCCTTTCTTGTTAACAGGATCATCTCTGTCTTTCCTGGATTGACAGAGAGACCGTTTTGTTGACACCAGTATTCTATGATTCGTACCGCCCTTTGCATTCTGTTACAGACGGTGTTTAGGTGATGGCCTACCAACTCCACGACACTGTCATAGGCGTATGCGTGGGCGTCGAATCTTTTCTCTGTTAGGTTTTGTAGAAGAGTATCCATGATCAGACACCACAGGTGTGGGGATTAGCAGCTACCCTGTGGGCACCCTCCCGTTGCCCCTCTGTCGACCCTGGACTCCCCTAGATTGACCTGGATCTTTCTCCCTGTTAGTGCAGATTTTACCCATTAGGAGATAGAAGACTCGGCTCCCCTTCTCTGCAGGGCTGTTGTTATTACACTTTCGCCTTGTCAAAAGCTCCTTCGACATCAAAGAATACTGCCAGCAAAGAATACTGCCAGGCCCCGGGGACTTGTAGGGGCTGAACTCGTTGATTGCCCAGGAGATGGTAGCATCCGAGACCACTCGGTCCGCCAGTCTCCAGTCAGGGTCTTGCCCCTCCCGCAGATGAAAATACCGGAGAAGGCTGCACCCCGAAAGAAATATAATATAAAAAAGCAAAAAGCTCTGAAGGTTATGACTTATAAGAAAAAATATCAATTTTAGCTGGCCTCCCCACCACCACTGCCTCTTTTTGCTTTAGAATCAAATAGAATTTTTTTTTCTGAGCTTACTATAGTTTCTATTGTTCTCTTCTTTTAATTGGATCCGTTTGAGAGAGATCAAGCTTACCAGAAAATGCTCCTCCTGCACCTGTCTGGCCATGAAAATATAAATCTTCTTAATACAGTTATCGTTGACAGATATACGGGGTCGAAGTATGTACAAGCGGGTCTGTCGCGCTATTTCCCTAGTGAGTTGTAGTATGCTAGATCTCTCTCAGCCGAATGCATTTTGAAAAAGAGAACAATAGTAACTATATGTTGTAAGCTCACAAAAATTTGATAAAAGTGCGGAACCCGAAGCGGACGTTCGTTAAGGCGTCACTCCGTCCATTTTCTCGCTAGATTTTCTACGCAAATCAGGGTTGCTAACTTTTTGAATATGTAAATCCGTACGTAAACGCGAAAAATCGGTAGAGATCCGTAGACTTATTTTTTCTAGAAAATAGTATTTATGGCGTCGTTTCTGTTTTTTAAAATGTCTAAATTAAAAAAAATATAACACGGACGCAGCAATTAAATGATCATTAAAATATAAAAGTTAGTTTTACTTTGAATATACCTAGCTAACCCCTACTATAGAGAGCTTAGCCAACAATAAAATATTATCCAATAAAATAAACTAAAATCTAAAGAATCAAAATACCAACTTTTTAAGAATCTTAAGTTATCTTCATCTGAAGAGAAAAGCACAAACGGTTGTATATTTTCTGAAGTTTGCGAGTCCGGCACGAGCGTCGGCAATCTAATTTTTTGCGAGAAAATAAATACTGCTTCGCATGTTTGTGTTAACTTGCAAATGACAAGTCCCAAAAAATCCGTAGATTTGAGACTTATATCCGTATATCGGAGAACAGTGTAAAAAATCCATAATCTACGGAAAAAGACCTGTCCCTTCGCAACGGTCGAGCCGTATACCCACGCTCTACGTTGCCGATATGCGAAATTGCGTAATTTCCAGTCAGCGCGTTCTAAACAGTGTATGGCCAATGGTTACAAAATGAAGAGCTAAAAAAGTTATATTTTTACGATAGCTTTTACCAGTTTGTTATTAAAATCGAACAAAAACAATTTCTATTCCAGTCCTAAATGTATGAAAATGGAAAACATCAGCAAACAATAACCTGGAATGGATTTACTACATGTAAGACATAGTAGCAACCTCGCCTTATGTGTGCCTTTCTCTGCTCAATGTACTTTTCCGTTTGTCTGATTGATAAGTTGTGTAAGCTTTACCTAAATTTAGGTCGGCCGTCATTCGTTTTGTTCTTATTTTGTTTCATTTGCATACCGATTACGATGTCTGCTGGTCCATGGTAAGCATGTTTAATGTCGCGCCTGCTTCTGTGAGATTTCCAAGCCTTGGCGTCATGTTAAATATCAAAAATAAATATCTGCTTATTTTTCACTGAATAAATAATGTCAAATTTTTAGCGAGCGCTGACGCCCTCTGCAACTTTAATGCATGCAAGGTAAATATTTTAGAAATCTGTCTTGCTTATTCTGCTAGAAAATGCCTGTCTGTGGAAGAGACAAGTAAATGTGAAATTACACGAGCTTTGGCGTTTCCACCTAAACTGCTAAGCTGCTAAACCTAAAGTCGCGCGCCGTAACCGGATATTGCCGGTTTTTAAGAAGCTTCCGCGCTGATAGTAGCGCTCCAGGTGATAAATAAGGGGTCCTAACACAACTTTTGATCTTATCAACATAATTTTACAGAAAAAAACGCCGCTTTTTGACGAAAAAGAACTTGCCAATAATTTGGCGCCAAACGTCATATTTTAAAAGACCAATCAAATCATAATAATTCAAAAATTAAAAATTTTGTGCTACCCGTCAGCCTACTTTATTTAACCCGTATAATCTATATCAAAAATAAATAATTTCTGGTGAAAAAAATACATATATATTCACATATAAGTATGCCGTAAGCATTGATAAATAAATAAGCCTATTTTGTAATAATATTATAAAATGATTATAATAAAAAGAAAAATAATTAAGAACGAGGAAGTCAGTTACATTTTAAGTAATAATTTAATTACCACACTTGTTAGAAGCTATTATATTTCTTTTTAATGTTCTGCATATGCGTACCGATTTCAACGAATACAAAACGTTCGAGACTTCCTGTGTTTACTTCTGTCGCATAAGAAACATCGCTGCTGTCTTTCAATAACGGGAACAGGTTGTTCATTTGTTACATTTAACTCTGGTAAAATGGTTGAGTTATATATTTTGATGGCCTAGCTCCAACAAAAACATTCCTCTTCTATTCAAACGCTTTTGTTTCCAATCTGAATTTTTCGACACTCAAAGTTAATAGGCGTTGATACCACCGATCACGCCACCGATTATTTTTCTTTGTGTCATGAATTCCTTTGCCAATATTTCTGTTGTATCCATTGCACTTTTTGTTTTATTGTAGTGTAAGATAATATCTGGTTTGTAATTAAATTACTCTCCACTTATTTTATCATCGCCATGTTCTGTCGATAAAAAATAACAGCTTCATTTTTCTTTGGTACTAAGGAAACTAAGGTTTTATTTTACATAAAAGCAAACATGCTTCAAACGTCCTTCTTATATCTTACTGGAAGTAGTTCTTTGGGAATATAGGGTTTATTTTTACGCAGTGTACCTCACAAGGCAATGATTTTATCTAAAAGCTGATTGGAAAACTCAATACTGGTAAAAAGGTTATCAGTAGTAATTCCTCTCGGGTTTGTTTCTTTCTTTACCTAAATAAATTTGCATATTCGCTGTATATGCCGAGGCACAATCGGCCAAGGCCTAAATTTTTAAGCCGTACTAGTCTGGCTTACTTTTTGTTCAAACCCGAACTGCTCATCCACGCACAAATATTCATGAGGATTTAGAGGTTTCTTGCAATTTGATGCGTTTCCTATCTTCTCTTGTTTCTAAATTGTCGAAGCTTGGAAAGCACATAATCTGTTGGAATCTGTTGCGAGACAAGGTATATGATACTAGAGTTTGACTTAAAGTTGGTTAAAGTGGCTCCATAGTACATATATTGGCTCTTTAGCAGCGTGCCGGGCTCCAAAAATAATAATAAAACCAATAAATGCTTCCAGTTCTCCTTGCACAAAAGGAGAATAGGTCTTTCCATTTCTTGCATAATATGATTTAGCTTTTCTATTCGTCTCCGATAAAATTTTATCCATATTTTGTAATAAAAATAGTTTGCTTCTTTATGCTGGAAAATTGTGAACTATATCTAGTCAAACATGTTGAAACTTTGTGAATATTGCATTTTTTCCTCTTTATCCTCGTCGTAAGTGGAACTTTTGCCCACACACTACTACTTTAGACGTATAATTTCGATTATCAGTATATAATTTTACTGATGGAGGTACTATATCTATAAAATCTGTCAACACTTTTTTACTATCACTATCATAACCTTGCAAAATATCACCTACCTCATCTGCTTCAGTCACTATATCAGTCTCTTAGATATCACTTGAATTATCCTCTAGTGCCAAATCATTAAAGTAACTATCGCAGTTGTCTGTTTCGCATATCACCATTAGTTTTTTGTGGGTTAGCTTATTTTCATTTTGAAACTGCTGTGGTTTACTCATTTTTATAAGCGCGTAAGTACTCGACAATCTCTGCAAACGTAACTAAACACACTAAAATTAGAATGAGATAAACACGTGCACTTAGCCGTTATTAAATATATTGAAAATCCCCGAGAGAATTGAAGCCAAGAAATGCGAAATCCCCGTCGTTTGAACTATTTGGAGTTCATTTTGTACCTTGTATGTATATCTGCCTTTACATACCGAGTGGAGTGAAGCTAGACCCCAAGGAACAACTTACTTTACTTTGTTACAATGAATAGCAATTTATTAAAACATAGCTGAAAGAAAATTTAGTCAAAAAAGTTATTTTAGAAAATATCCCCAAAAATTCATGTCTGGTTGTGACTGCAACCCACTCGGGTTTATGAAGGTTCACGAAAGAGTTTCGATTGACTCTGCTCGTGGTCTATAGTTATCCCAAAATTTCTTAATATCTTTAAATATTTGAATATTGTTTAAATATACAGATAATTATTTGTAGTTGAATATGTATGTAATCAAAAGTCTTCTTATCAGAATTTAATTGCAGGCCCGAAATTCATAAACATAAAAAACTTTTGATTACATGCATATTTAAATATAAAAAATTATCTGTAAATTTAAACTATATTCAAAGATATTACACAATCAAAGTCTTCTTATTTTACTTGTGCTTCTAGAACATTTTAGGACCGCTGTCAACCAGGACTATAGTAATCGTTTTTACAACTACTAACTATTACTGTGCCTTTTTTAAGAGTGTTGGTTTCAGGAACGTACACTTATAAAAAAGATTAGTGAATTTACAAAATCAATTATTGTTTACCGTGTGGCGATGAGAACCTAATCATTTTTCGACTAATTATATATTAGCTAGTAATTATAAAATGTATGTTTACGTGTTAATTATATAAGTTTATGTTTCAATTGTGTTTTTTTTAATTTAGTACGTTTACATGATAAAGCTAAATCTGCATCTTCTTTTTATAACTCTAAAGAATGATGCAATAGTTTTGATATGGATTAAAATAGTAGTTTTCACAACTAGGGACTAAAATAGTGCTTTTCTAAGAAGCGTTGGTTGAAATAACGAGCGCAGTGAAGTATTTTAAAACTCGAGTGAAAAAAAGCAGGTTGTTAACACTATTTTTTTTATTACCTTCCCACATAACACTGGAGGATTATTTATGTTATAGGAATACTCCCTCAAGTGATTTTTTGGAATATTCTATTACGAATATGACAGGAATATTGCAGACCTATTTTTTGTTGAATATTGTTTAAGAGTGTGTGATAGTTATATTTCTTTGGTAATAAGATAATAATATGCCTGATAATCAAGTTATTTTTATGAATATTCCCAAAAAGAATATTTTTGTTAGGATTTTGGCATGTTTGATGAAAATACTACTATCTTGTGAAAAGAACGCGATTTACATGATTTATAATTATAATTTAGTTTAATGTCATCTGATGTAGGTAAATGGCACTGAAATCAATATGTTCTCTATGTAGCAGGTAATATATAGCAAAAAGTTTTTTATGTAGTCTTTTGATAGCTAATCTCAAGTAGTGCATCAACATAATGGTGATATACCTATATCCATAGGCTACTCCGTAATTGCACTGTAGCACGCCAGGAACCCATATCAAATAACTTAGATAATAGCCAGTGCGGAACGATGCCTATTGGTGAGTGATTCAAAGTTAGAAATCAAAGTGTAAGATGGTGTTAAATGATGTTTGGAGAGGGTGACCAGTAGAACCACTGAGAAGCCCACGCTGTTTGCACAGGGCGAAACATAATTTGATCTTTTCGCTTTGGTCCTTCGTGTGTTTCTTGTTCACTGGCGCACCCAGGAATTGACTTCGGGGGGGGGGGGGAGGGGGTAAGGATAAATAATTAGGTTAACCCCAAACCCCCTCCCCGGTCGGTGCCCCAGTGCCTTGTGAGATACTCATCCAAGTTCGAATTTTCGTTCTTTTTCCACCCAAGACCTTTTTGTTAATACTAATTGATAATAAGCTTCGGCTTACTTTGTTTAGAAGTTTTTGGTAAAAGAAACACTAGAGATTAACAAAACTTTAAATCAAATTAGTATGATATCTGCAATAGTCATCAGTATTCACCTGATGAGGATTGAAGAAACATAAGTATTCGAAACTTTGTGAAAAAGTAAAAATAAAGCCAATGGAAGTTCAAAACTCTAAATTACTTTCGACACCTTGACTAAAATAGATGCGTGCATTGCTGTGCCCGTAACCTTACGTACATCCTTACGTACGCAACGACTGCATTCAAATGTTCTGTAATTGAATTCCATAAAATCGGGTATGGAAAATAGCATACACTAACACTCAGAGGTATGTTAGGTCTAACAGTAGGTATATATTAAAAGCAGAATAGAACAGTTCGTACTAGTTTTGTGCGTCAAAAACTCTTTATTTACTGAAAAAACCGAAACTGACCCAAAAGAAAGTAATAAAGTTTAAAACGTAAAAAAAGCTCTTTGGTACTCTCATATCTACTCATAATCCGCTCTAATGCCACCTTGCTAATTAAACATCAACTGTTTTTTAAATGAACAACGTAGCAAGGTTCTTAAACTGTACAACCTACTAAACATGTTAATTCACGGCGAGTTAACCAGATTCTGGCTGAGCTTGGGATAATTTGTTAAATTAAAACAATCTAATTTTAAGTGGGAAATGCAAAAGCTTAAAGTTTAGTGCGAAGTAATACAATTAGGTAACTCTCTGACTCTTTTTAAAGGTGGTAAAATCTCATTACAAGTGTCAAAACTTTAATAGGATTGGGAAGATATAATAAATGATCCCCCACGGATCTGGAACCTTCCAAAATAATAACGCTATTCAACAAAAAAAAAATTGTATCGCAAATAACTGCATTTATTGATTTTCACGTCGCTATTTTATTTTTATCAATATTTATTTTTTTTTAACAATATCAAACAAAAAAGCTTCCTTTGTCATTGGGGTTTCTTCAATTAAAAACCAACAAGAGCAATAACAGCTATATTTTGGTGGGACGATCACGGTTTATCTGAATGTGCAAAATCAAACCAAAGAAAGTTCAATCATAAAATCATTCACTATAGAAACTGCAATTTGTCAAATCTATATTTTATCCCAATCTTATTTCATCAAATCCATTCAATAACAAATTCGAAATTTATAAGACCCGTTTTTAATCGAACCATTGTTCATCAAACTCATTCATTATCAAATCATTATTTATCAAAACCGGAATTCGTAAAACTCGTTGTTTATCAGAATATTTTCGCTAAATTGATTGCGCAATAATAAATGAACCGGAGGCGTACACGCAGATGGCGCAGTGTCGCGGCGTTTCGATGCATTTGTCGCTCTATTGGCTAAAAGTATTCACAGGTAGTATTCAATAATTTGTGTATAAATGTCACTCTATTGCGCTATTATGATGTATTATTGGCGAATGCACAATCAATTTAGCAAAAATTTTCTAATAAACAACGAGTTTTACGAATTTCGGTTTTGATAAATAATGGTTTGACAAATTCCGGGTTTTATTAAAAATGGGTTTTACAAATTACGAGTTTGATATTGAGTGAGTTTGGTGAAGAATGGTTCGATTAAAAATGAGTTTTATAAATTTCGAATTTGTTATTGAATGGGTTTGATGAAATAAGGCTCGGATAAAAAATTGGTTTAACGAATTGCAGTTTCTATGGTGAATCGTTCTTACGATCAATATTTTTGTTAAAAACGGTCTGATAAATTCCTGGTTTGATAAAACATAGGCGTTCTCTTGGTGGAACTGCACCAATGCTCGCCGTAGATAACCTTTTCTCATAGACAACTACCAACACCTCTATCGAAATAATCCTCCATACTAACTAATGATATTTATAGTTAGAAAACGTAAATAACTACAAAATTCGTTACAATATGCTTTTTTCAATACAAAATTTTCCAAAAAAAATGTACCATAGAATTTTTTGGTAATGACTATGGTAAAGCTAAAGCCCCATTTTCACTGACCTATTTTTATGTGTCGTTTAGCTAAAGGGCACTTAACAACGAGAGAGAAAAGAAATGAGTACAGTTTTCGTATTTTTTGCACTCGTGGTTAATCCTCTTACACATCTATTGGAAGCCTATGTCCTATTTTGGTCAATCACTGCCGATTTTTTCTATAAACATCTTTAAAATAAGTCCATTAGTTTGGGCGCTTCTGTGAAACAGACAGAGAGGAATTACGACGAAATAACTAAATTGTTAAGTCCGAATAATATATATCGTCAATGGTGTTTCAACTTTTTTGTGAACTCAAAAACGAATCGATAAATTTTAGAAATTTTTATGCAAATATAAAAATATTCGAAAGACCTTCAAAATAAGGTATGACTCGACCCAGTTCCCTTGTTCAAATTTTAGGGGTAAAGCTTATCCCTCGAGAGAGGTACGTGCTACAAAAACTTCAAGATGTGTCTAGACTCTAAATACGTAATTTTGGGTGGGAAATTTTCAAATTTAAACATCTTGTATACGGAGACGTTTAAGTAGTAGTTAAGTGTTTCAATTGTGTTACTAGACATTAAGTTGGTCATAAGACATACGCGCAAACGTGGAATATCGACCAATACTCTGTCTTCCTTTTATCTGTGAAAAAGCAAAGACTTCCGCTTGAATACAGATATCAAAGTCCAATCCCTGCGGTCTATCGTTGAGCTTTTTCATCATGGTCACGTCTTTGGCATGTATAACGTTCAGACATTACGCTAACCTACGTAGTATAGCGTCCTCAGCATGTTGCTAATGTAAAGATATGATAAAATAACGTAGCGAGTTTTGCCGACGGGAGTTAAAAAATCAATAGATTGGTAACACGAACGGCTGAACCAAAGAAAGCAAGATAGAAAATTCATGGTAATAAAATGTACAAGACAGAAACATCCGAACCGGAAAACTCCACGTATACCGCTGGGCAACTCGTACGTGTCATAAGCAACTTAAAGTGTCTACTATTTCTTTAAAACGTAACAAAAATTGCACATTTTCTAGGCATCAGGCGGTAGAAAGCGAGTGAGTACCGAGTTTCACACATGACCGCATTCGTAGCAGGCAAAATCACTTCGCGTCTGCCGTAATTTACGCTCGAACTATTTTCACTAATTTGAAGAGCCGAAAAGAAAATTAGGTGCTTTTACTGATGTCAGCTTTTCGGCACACATGCACTCATAGCACGAGTATGCGTAGCAACGTTAACATCATTTAGAAAACTAAAGGCATGCTCTTTCCAGTTACTAGATAATTTGTGAACCCACAAAAAAGCCGAATTTAAAAAAACCGAAACATAATGGAAAAGAAAATAAAACATCCAAAACGAAATCTAAACGAGAGTAAAACATACGTAAAATCATGGATACGAATAGAATTTAACCGATTATAGTTTTCCCGAACCTTAAAATATCAGGATTACAAAATTATCGAAAATAATTGTCTGGAAACGAAAAACAACCAACCCACAAATTGATAGAAAATAATATGCCCGATTCTTAAATCAGCAGAACCACAATCCAGCAATCTCTAGAGCGCCGTAGGCCCTGGATTGCGGCGTTGACAAGTTTCCTTATTTGGAAGATGACACGGGTTTTTTTTATAAAACAATTTTATTTAACTTCATAGTTTCTGCCTGTCTAACTGTCTATCAAATCTTAATAAAATATCACAACTTACTTCGACTCTTCCCTGCCGTAAGCCTGGCAACGTAGCAATTGAATTCGTGGCTATCGGTTCAAAGTCTTTTCGGCCAGATTGGGGTTCTTTAATTTTGTGGTTCGGCATTATTATTTTTCTATCAAATTATTTTCGTTAAAAATGTTTTCTAACATTTTGTGTTTCTATAAAAATATGTTTCGTTTAAATTTAATTCTATGCATATATTTTCTAGCGATTTTATTATCCCGTCATTTCATTTTCGAGACAATTTTTTTTGGAACAATTATTTTCTTTTTCTTTAAATTCTGTCAAATTATGTTTCTACCAAATTTGGTTTGGACTTTTTTATAGGAACCCGATTGTTTGTGCTTATCGTTATTTCTGGGGTATATTTTAACATAACATATGATGCAGTTGAGTCTAAGAGCAGGCTTTTTTTAAATTTTAAATTAATTATGTTTGCCAAGAAACCAAAATTAACTGTAACTGTAAGGTATTGGAAGCAGACCAAAAAAAATATATTTAACACTAGGATATAATGTTACAAAGTTAACAATATGAATAACTGTTGCTCCTCTAGTTCACAAACGCTCTATAATACAGTTTTTTGATTGTCTTTGCTCTGTTGGTTTTCTACTCTATTAATTTAATGGCGACAACGTTGGGCTAAAGGGCATTGAAGAGATAGGAGATAACTTGCTTTTTAGTTAAGAACGGTGTTGTTCCGTGCCGGCATATAGTTCACATTTTGTTGGCCGGTCCAACTAAAAAATAACCCTTTTGCTGCGATTATTAGCATGCTGCTTTCTGTAAAAGTCAAAGTGAAACTGGAATGCCATCGTCTTGTAAAAAAGTGTATTGCTTTGATAGTTCTAGCATCTAACAGAATATAAACTACACAGAATAATATATATTTTCAAAACAAAATTTAACAACATTATTATTTGCTATTAGGTATTGGTTTACAGACGAAAAAAAAAAGAGTGAAATACCTAAAATATACAAAACAACAAACGAACAAAAAGTAAAGTAGTTTTAGGTGTAAATTTTTAATTTTCGTATTTTGCCTTGGGATTTTCTTAATGAAATACCTGGGGTCTGGGGGGGGGGATTACCACTATGACTCCCTCTCCTTTTTATACAGGGTGTTTTAAATTCGATGCTCACCATGAGAGTTTCCTAAACGGTAGGAGATACGAAAAGGTTTAAATCAGGGCAAAGTTGCGCAATTTGATGCTTTACCCAAAACTAAAAATAAAGTTTACAAAATCCGAGTAGTTCCGAAAAAAATCGAAATTCTCAATTTTAGTTACCACTATGACTCCCTCTCCTTTTCATACAGGGTGTTTCAAATTCGATGCTCACCATGAGAATTTCCTAAACGGTAGGAGATACGAAAAGGTTTAAATCAGGGCAAAGTTGCGCAATTTGATGCTTTACCCAAAACTAAAAATAAAGTTTACAAAATCCGAGTAGTTCCGAAAAAAATCGAAATTCTCAATTTTAGTTTTTATTTTTTTTCCGCCTTTATTATTAGAGTTGTCAAAAAATGCTTAAAACTTTCTACAGTCACTTTTTTAAGATCTACCCGACGAGCTATTCATTTTTAAGATTTGACATTTCAGTTTGACAGTAGCGCCTTCATTTTTTCTTATGGAAGCATCACTTTTTTTTCTGGCCGTTTTGTTTCGGAAGCAAGGAAAATATCATTTTGAAATATTATTTTAACAGGGAGCTTGTTGTTTCGGGCTTAATTACCATCATCAGTTAAAAAAATCCCGTTATACCAGACAACTTAAAAGGCGCTTGTAGTAGTATCTACAAAATTAAAGTTATCTACAAAATTTTGGGATGGTGTCTCCGGAACTACTCGAATTTTGTAAACTTTATTTTTAGTTTTGGATAAAGCAACAAATTGCGCAACTTTGCCCTAATTTAAATCTTTTCGTATCTCCTACCCTTTAGGAGATCCCCATGGTGAGTATCGAATTTGAAACACCCTGTATATGCCGCGCCGGTGAATATTGAAACTTTTAGATTTGCTTTTTTCTGGGTTTCTGTGTAAGTCAATCAGCCTAAATGGTGGACAATAACAGTGGGATCTACTAAGATCTAAAAAAGTACCGCCCACAGATCTAATCATTTACATCTGTGGGGTACCAAATTTTAAAAAAAAATTGTCAAAAAATACTTACCCACACAGAAAAATCACAAAGTTATTGAATATTTTGTATTGTTATTGCAAAATACCACAGAAAAACTGCTTTTTTATCTCAAAATATACCATAATTTAGGAGAAAGTGAACTAAAACTATTTTTTTGACAGGTTTCAAAAATTTGGCACATGGTCGCGATTCTTCAAAATCCGTTAGAAAATCTCGCCCTTACAAAAAATATGACGATTTTTATACACAAGTTTACACATAATACTTTTTTTCAGGACTATTTGCTAATATTCCTTAAAATTTAGTTTTTTAATACGGTTCTAGTAAATAAACAATATGTCAGTTTTAATTTTTGTAGCCTGTTTTTCTGAAAGTCCCGTTTTTTAATTTAAAATTGTATGTTATTAAGCTTATTTTTATATTTCGCTGTCACTGTTCAGAAAAGTCACACAAATTCTGTCTTTCCTTTTAGGTGGTGAGAATTTTTGACACATTGGTCGCGATTCTTCAAAAACCGTCAGAAAATCTCGCCCTTACAAAAAATCTGACGATTTTTAAACACAAATTTACAATTAATACTTTTTTGTCAGGACTATTTGCTAATATTCCTTAAATATTTTTATGTGTAAACCAACCTCTAAAACTTTTAACATACACAACCATAAATAGCCATGGAATATTTATTGGTACGCGTAGTAATAATTTAGCTCCGCGATAAACTAGTCCTGCCGAATATCTTTAAAATATTAAATTTACAAAATGTTAATAAAAAAAATGACGCAGTTTCTCTTACAACGTTACGATAAATATGAAGGACGCTGTGTTTTTATTTTACATGAGCCGATAATTAAAAATCGCCACTTTCCAGAATCCTGACGGGCGAGATTTTCTGTCGTTTCTGAAGAATCGCGACCATAATAGCTTCTTTATCTGTGTTTGAGGTTATAAAGGTGATTTGTTTAAATCAGCTCTGGGGGGTGGTTTAAATTTATAGCCCCCAGAAAGGATTGTTTTGTGGTAATTGGTAATAAGTTCGTTTATAGGTACCCTAGGTAACTGTTTTTATTTAATATCTTAAGTACAAAGAATATATTTATGAGGGCACTACGAGGTAAAACAAACCTAAGTGAAGGTCACCGATTATGTACGGAAACTGTTTCCAATGAAAAAAATTCAAAAGAACTGTACCTATTTAATCATTTATAAATTAAAACATTGATTTTATCTAAAAGCTTAATCATCAAACAAAACTTTCCACTGAAAGATTACACTAAAAAGTCTCAAAGCTGCAGTTTTTATTGGTACTTCGCTAATGGCCATTTTCTCATGTTGTTCTACCAGAGAACCGGACAATGTCCAGTTCGTTGAGCCGATATGACTCTTTTGTGAACGCATCAGTGAATGATCGTTGGATTCAGGTCTGTTTTTAGCCGCATTTGTTTACGTGACCTCCTTTGATAAAATATTTTTATTTGTGGTTTGCGACTGACAACATACTTTCGATAGATAAAAACCTCTTTTAAATAAATACAAAGTTAATATAATCCTTATTCCATGATTACATATCGAAATAGTTTTGTAATAGTGAGTGTTATGCGAAAATCAATAAACAAGGAAGGGTAAGTTTTGATAAGAGCGACATATAACTTCAATTTTAATTGCTCAACAGAGTGTTTACCATTTAGATCCCTTCCTAGGGTTAAAAAAAACCTCTTTTAAATTGAAATTTTCTTCTTAAATCCAACAAAAAGTTGTGGTAACATGATTTTTCACTAAAAAAAAAAATATTTTTATAAATCAAATTATGTCCAAAACTCAAGGAAGTTGATATAAAATGCTTAAAACCAACACTTTCACTTAAACTTAGGACCTGTCTAAAATGGTCTAAACATTTTTAGTGAATCCCACTGTAAAATTCTTCGGAAACGACAGAAATTCTCACCCGTCACAATTCTGGAAAGTAGTGGTTTTTACTTATTTTCTTATTTAAAATAAAAAGAAAGTGCCCTTAATATTTATCCTAAGGTTGTAAGAAAAACTGCCTCATTTTGTTAATAACATTTTATAAATTTAATATTTTATTTGCAGGGCTATATAGTTCTACGGCGCCTACCAATAAACGTCAAAAAGTGTCGAATATTTTCACTATGTAAAATTAATGACATACTGGTCGCGATTCTTTAGAAACGACAGAAAATCTCACCCGTCAGAATTCTGAAAAGAGGTCGATTTTTTACTTATCGCCTCATTTAAAATAAAAACACAGCGTCCTTCATATTTATCCTAACGTTGTAAGAGAAACTGCGTCATTTTTTTAAATAACATTTTGTAAATTTAATATATTAAAGATATTCTGTGGGACTAGTTTATGGCGGAGCTAAATTGTTACTACGCTTACCAATAAACGCCAAAAAGTGTCGAAAATTCTCACCATGTAAAAGGAAAGACAGAATTTTCTGAACAGTGTGCAGCGACAGCAAAATATTTCATGGCTATTTATGGTTTTCTATTTTAAATGTTTTGTGCACTGGGATTAAATATGTACCTTTAATCCCTCTTTTTAGGGACTAAAGTGACACTTTTAATCCCTAATGGATTCAAAGAAAATTTAATCTCTGGAAAATTATAATTAAATTTATGGCAAACCAAAGATTTCATTCTTAGCACCCTTTCTTTTACTTGACAAACCATTTGGCGTAGAAATAACGTAATTTTAACAAAGATCTTTTCCTAAAGTGCATAAAATAGTATATAAACCTCGAGACTACAGTGTCGTTTAATCCCTTAGCGAATTGTAGCCCTTCCTACGCCGCGGGATTAAATGTGGCACTTTCGTCCCTAGGTTTATAATGTACTATTAAAGGTTTTTTTACACAACAAAATAAGCTTAATAACATATATTTTTAAATAAAAAACAGGGTTTTCAGAAGAAAAACCTACAAAAATGAAAACTGAAATATTGTGTATTTACTAGAACAGTATTATTTTTGTGTAAATTTGTGTTTCAAAATCGTAATTGTGAAGGCGAGATTTTTTGACGGTTTTTGAAGAATCGCGTCCATAGCGCTAAATTTTTGTTTGTTATTTAGTTTGCCGCCTTAATATTATTATTTCTGCGCTTATTTCGAGGATGCCGCTCGCACCGCGTGTTGAGTTTAAGCGGACGCTATGACTGATTATCTAACACGAAAATAAGACATCCTGTACACGCTCACTTTCTGCAAATTCTGTAGTAAAGGTCACTTTGTGTCAAGATGGCGTACACTTAAAGAGATGAAAAAACGTGCGAATGCTCTTCAATGGAGCGACCGAACCCGATTTAACACGCTAAAAGGTCGCTTCAGTGAGGATGAACAGAATGTTAATGGATGGCATGGAAAAGACGTTGCAAGTCCGGAAAATGGGAAAGGGAGAAAGCTTTGAAGTGTCTAGAATAGAACTAGAAGTGTTGACACGACTGGATAAAAGGTGTAAGCTTACTTTTTGTTAAATTATTTGTAATTATAAAAGTTTAAAATGTCTGGTTTTAGGCTTTTTTAACACATATAAATTTAAATTTCCCGCCCATTTATTAATTAATATCAGGTTCTTGTTCATTTATTCAAGAAAGACGACTAAGGCAGAATAGTTTTTATCTTCGGTTGGTTGTAAAATTAATGTTTTGTGACTAAATAAACTTTTACTCTTTGTTACTGATAAACTTTTTTAGAAAAAATGCTTACCTGGAAAACAAAAATACTTTCTTGTTAAAGGATATTTAAAACATCAACCACATGAGTACGACCGTTTTAGTCTGCGGAAACGTTGACTGATTTTGTTATTTATTAAATGTACCGATACGCTTTCATCTATAAGATTTAAAAAAACAATAACAAAAACAATAATAAAAAGAAAAGTTCCAGAAAAATATCGTGCAATAAACTTTATATATAAGAATATAAGAATCTTCAATAGAACGTAGATAAAGACACCAACAAATTCGTGCGTTTTCTGGGAGTAAATTTGGATTCAAAATTGATCTGGTAGGCACACATAAATCAGATGGGGGATAGGGTTTCAAAAAACACTTATTTGTTGAGATGTCCCCCAAACATTGTTAGTCAAAAGACTCTGCTTACTTGTTACTTAATTAATTCTTAATAAATTCTCTTTTAGCATATGCACTACTTGCATGGGGTCATTCTCCACATGCAGAATGAATTTTTAGACTCCAGAGGAGAGCTGTTAGAATTTTGGCTGGTCTAGCTTATCGGGAAGATTGTGTAAATGCTTTCAAATCCTTAAAAATTTTAACTCTCCCATGTCAATATATATTATTGTGCCTGCTATACATCAAGGAAAATCTTTTAAATTTTAGTTTCCATAGGGATAGTCATTCAATAAATAACAGGGGAGGAAACAACATTGTTTTGCCCTCGTAGCGTCTGACGAAAACTAACAGTTTTTTAACGTTTTGCCAGACAGGATAAGAGACTTAGAGTACAAACAGTATAAAAGCACAGTTAGACAGTTTTTACTTTAAAGTTTAAACTGCTGATACAATAAAAAAAACCTCGCTCTTAAGGTATAATTATATGTAATTATTTTAAGCACTCACCATATTTTTATTGGTGTTTTCACGTTTTGTGTAAATTAAAATAGTTCTTAACTACCTGGCTTTAAAAATTGTCTATATTTTTGCGATTTTTTGTTTTTTGTATTGTTGGTTTTCTTTTATTTTTCTTTTTTAAACATTAGGAACTTAAATTATTTTTTAACAATCCTTTTATCCTTTTTTTATATTTGTAACAGTTCCATTTTAGTGTTCTTTTACATTTCTTATTTTATATATTTTAATTTTATTTATTTTTTAAAATTTATAAGAGCTACTCATGGGTAAGCACTCTTCTGTTTATTGTAAATTACTGACTTGTGTAAGTTTATTGTTTAAAGCGAAAGAAATAATGTAAGTTACCAACGAATGCCTATAAATTAGCAAAACAATACAAAGTAAAAAAGTACTTTTTTATTAATTAATTTACAATAACAAATCAGTACTGGGCAAATTTTTTTTTATACCTTCATCAAAAACATGATCTTAGTAACTGTCTGCAGATAACTAAAGTATCGCTTTCTTGGTTACCGATGCAAAAAAACTTTTCTTTTGATCAAGGGTGAAAAAAAGATTTCTCTCCGTTTTTAACTTAAAATTAAAGACAAATAGCGGAGAATAGTATAATTGAAAAAATCTAATTATTCTTGCCTAAAAATTAAGCCATTTCCGCCAGTTTTCACCAAGTATTTACAAAAAAATCATTTAAAAACATCGTCAAATTATCAAACTCTCAAAAATAAAATATCGCAACAATGAATATTACCGAGTAAAGGGGCACACCGCTATGGAAACCATTGTTATTTTATTTACCAGCCGCTTTGATTTATAGTGTAAAGATGGTGTGTTGCGAAAAGTGCTCTTCGTTCAAAATTTTTAAAAGAATTTTTATGTTTTTCTTGGATTTTTTGATAAAGGTATTAAAAAAATTGTGTTAGTAACTCGCGGTAAACTGCACTTTTTTTTTACTCGTATTTTTAAATACCTCGCTTCGCTCGTTATTTAAACCATCGCTTGTAAAAAAAAGCACTATTGGTCTTGCCTGCGAGCCATTTAGCTTCGGCTACATTCGGCCATCCACCAATAGCTTGCACTGTCTGCGCTCTAACTCTTGCCTTCAGGACTTCTTCAGTTCATGATTCGTCCATTTGTTTGAGCTGACTCTGTATCTGTTTCCTTGGTATTCCCAACACAAATTATCTAAAAATAATGCATGATTTTTTCCCTATATTACTCAGTCGCCCTTTTTTTAGTCTTATTTTTCTTTAAATTTGGTTAAAAAACGTTTGGGCGATTTTTTTGCATCCGATTAGTAAAAAATCCATAGCTTGGTTATTTTCCAATAGTTACTGAAATAGTGTTTTCGATAAAGATATCGAATAAAAAATGTTTTTAATCCAATGTAAAAGGAGACAAAATTCCTGGGAATGAATGCAAAATGAATTCTTATGCTACCCCTCCATTCATCCCAGTACCAAGCCGAATGCGGAATCTGTTATCCCGTGGTATAAGATTGCACACACTCTATTCGGTAGACTAGTTCGGACAATTAAAAGAACAAAGTCCGTGTCGGAGCGGTGTTCCAGGGCTTAACAGTTGAATCGAGGGGGGGGGTACTCCACTATTATCGCCACTACTATAGCAGCTTTTTACATGAGCATCTATGTAAAAAAGTAGGCCATTTAATCCCCTACCCTCCGCAGCGTAGTATTTAACTAATCAAAAAAATCGAAATAATATTTTTATAAATACTTAAATCAATGTTTTCGTATAGGGTACAGATAACAAATTAAAAATTGTTCGATTTTTATTTTTTAATAAATATTTAAATTGGTAGCGATACGGTTTTAAGTATTATTTTAATTGAATAAAATTTATCCATTCATGCATGCAAGTCTCTAAACAATACAAGCATTTATGCCGTTTAATTTTTAGCAAAATTCAATCATAGCAAAGTAATTTTTCTTCGACGAATAAATATGTTTCCAATACGATTTACAAGTAAATGTTAAACGTCAAGCTTCACTTTAAATTTAAATCCTCACGACTTTGTCGCCACGATTTGTCGCGTCGAGAAGTCGCTGCTAATTAGTGTGCAAATATAATATATGAAATCAGCCATTTCAAAACCCATTGTTATTATCAAAATGATGAATAAACAAAACATAATATCTTATCATAATTTTTATAACTCCAAAAATCCACGCAACTTTCGGAAATCGCGGCGACAACTTGCTTCGTCAGTATGAGGCTTTACGTGTTTTAGGTGCAGTTTACCAACAAACGTCGGTTTAACCATTACCGAGTGGTTTAAACTCCAGTTTAACGTGAAAAATAGTATTCTCAAATAACTGAAATCACGCCTGTCGGTAACCTGTACCATATAATAAATTTCTAGATAGACCATTTCTGTCTTGGTGCTATTTTAAACACACGAACGAAGTCGCAGGTAACAGCTAATTTAGAATACATTTTTGAACAACTTGAGGAGGATCTCTGTCTCATAAAAGGGCAATTCCATGCGCGATAATGGTTTTTGGCATTTTTTCGATTCTTTTATTTAAATAAATTTAACCATCAAAGAAGTGTCTGGTTCAATCATTAGAATGTAATAACTTTTCTTAAAATCATAAAATAACAGCCACTAGCCAAAATATAGGCAAACAAAATATTAGCGTTTTACAGAAAATGTCCCACCTTCTTCTTCTTCTTCAAGTGCCATGCTCTCTTCGAACGTTGGCTATCATCAGCGCAATCTGGACCCTGTCCACTGCTTTTCGGAAAAGTGTCGTAGTACTAACACCATACCATTGTCTAAGATTTTTAAGCCATGATATCCGTCTACGACGTGGACCTCTTCTGACTTCAATTTTGCCTTCTATTATCAATTTTAAAAGTTTATATTTGTCATTTCTCAAAATATGACCAAAATATTCAACTTTTCGTTTTTTTTTATGGTTAATAAGTTCAAACTCTTTATTTATTCTAAGGAGAACATCCACATTAGTTACTCGGTCTACCCAAGATATCCTTAGTATTCTACGATAACATCACATCTCGAATGCCCCTAACTTTTTGCACATGACCTCAGTCAGTGTCCATGCAGCACACGAATTCTGAGAGTGGTATTAAGATCGTGACTACACAATACTGATTTCATTTTGATAAAAGATTATCTGGCCTGTTCAATTCATACGCGAACTTCTTGCATGTTGTCCCAGTTCTCATTGAGGAGACAACCCAAGTATTTGTATGAATCTTCGCGTTCAATTTGCTGCCCATTTACTTATAACATGCCTCAGATATTCTTTTCCTTGGATATGAACATCCATTTTGTTTTTCGAACATTTAAGTTAAGCCCGAATTGCGAACCCTTGGCAGCAATTTGATTCAACAACTCTTGCAGGCCTTACAAAATCCAAACTGCGTTTCACCGATAAAGAATTCGCATTTCCTATAAATTCCTTTGTGGATAATCTTTAGAAATATTTTTAACATATGGCTCCTTAGGCTGATTAGGCGGTAATCACTACACTTCTTTGCTGAATATTTTTTAAGCAGCGTAACAAAGGTTAATTTTACCTAGTCAGCAGGGATTTCACCGCTACGATAAATCAAGTTAAAAAGTTTGACCAGCGTATTTAGCGAATCTTCGTTTTTTATTAGCTTTAAAACCTCAGTGTATACTTCGTCTTGCCCTACCGCTTTTATGTTTTTAGCTGAAGATATTCCGTGTTTTACTTCCTCTGGTGTTATATTTATGCCTTGGTTCGAGAATTCTTCTTGCTGTTCGGATCGGTTATCGGTAAAGAGATGTTCTATATAGCTACACCATTCTTTTAGTATTTCTTTGGTATCCGGTATGATTTTACCCTGATTTTCCACAAGGATTCTAGCTTGTCAGTTTTAAATAATCCGGCCGCTTCATTTATGCGTTTGTGTAAATTGAAAGTGTAATGTTTAGCATCTAGATCTTCTATTTCTTGACACTGCTGTATTATCCAGTCTTTTTTTGCTGACCTTGTCTTAATTTTTATTGCTGTATTGATTTCATGTTACTGATCGCTGCCTTTTTTACTGCGTCTTGTATGCATCAACTTCAGGATTTTGTTGCTCATCCAAACTTTCTTTTTATTTTTTATTTCATCCTTGTCTAAGAGTGTTGTGCTTTAGACTATGACACTTTTAACCTTTGTCCAGACCATTTCTGCATCTTGTTCGGTAGACTCGTTAATATCTTTAAGCTTTTGGTTAAGTTCGACTTTAAGTTTAGATGCTATCATGTTATCTTGAAGCTCGTCCAACCTGGGTCTGGGTTTGTTATTTGGGAGATGATTTTTCTTGAGGGTAAATTTAATTTTTGTCACAACGGGATTGTGATCCGAGCCTACATGTGCGTCAGGATAAGTTTTTGCAGATTTATATTGCATCCGTATTGGTATACGTAACGCGTTCGAAACAAAGTCAAAATACGCTACATTTTTGACTTGTTTATGCGATGTTTCGAACGATGCCCGCTTTTTTGAAGGGTCCGATGACAGGACTGCTGATTGAAATCGTTGCGTACGTTCGTGGGTCCCTAGCGATACGTATATTCTTCCGTACGCAACGAGATTCTGTCATCATACCTGTCAAAGAAGCAGGCATTTTTCGAAACATGGTATGAGCAAGTCAAAAATGTAGCGTATTTTGACTTTGTTTTGAACGCGTTACGTATACCGATACGGATGTGTTGAAATATTTACATTAAGTGTGTAATGTTTCTAAATCGTTTATTAATTAACATAAAGTCTATCTGGTTTTTAATAATACTTTCAGAAGTGTCGGAATTAGAAGTCCAAGTATAAAGGCGTCTAGCTGGAAGTTTAAAGAAAGTATTTTATACGATAAAATCCCTTTCCTGACAGAACAGAAAAAGGCGTTGATGTCTCCCATAACAATGGTGACTTCTGCTTTTTTTGCAAATTGTCCCTACAAAATTACATTTAACTTAAAATCAAGACAAGCAAAGAAAAATAATATCATACCATTTTATTATATCTAGGGAACAAAATTTTATTTTAAAATCTAATTTAAAACTACTTTTAGATTAAGAGGAAAAGCACTTTAAAATCCATGATTTTCCTCTGCCCATTTTTGATGTCCCGTCAGTTATCACCAATTTTATCGAATATCTTGGATCCTAAATAAAAAATTAATTTGACTTTACTTTTAAATTATTTTGACAAACCCTCTACATAATGAATTAATTTGTCCTATCAGTTATCATGGAATTTCACAAAAACGTCGCCAATGAAAATGTAGCAAAAATTAATAATTTCGTTTTAAATTGCCTACGTTTATGTTTTTTAACAAAGGGATAAATTGTGCTTATTGCCAATTGCACCGTAATATTAAACCTGGTTTAAATTTAACTAATGTTTAGAATGTGAGACGTTGATATTTTAATTTTTGTGGAAACGCATTCTAAACACCGGTTAAATTTAAACTAGGTTTAATATTTTGGTGCATTTGGCAATTAAAAACGCATGCAATTATTTTTAAACAAACAAAAAATATTGACCTATCATTCATTAGTTTTGAATTGGCTTTTAAAATATATTTTCAAATTGCAAACAAACAACAAGCTCGTAACACAACGAGTCTGTATAGGTGCAAAACTGGATAAATATGTGATTTTCAAACCGAATTATGTATGCAAAAAAATATGAATGCCCTTATCTACCACCGCAAAAATTAGTTTTTATTAAAAATTAATTTGGCCATCGGTTTCACGGAAAAAAATTTGCACCAAGAACAATTTTGTGAAAATATAATCAACAAATTGCTCGAAAAAACTACATTTTTGTTGATAATATGTTTAGAATTGGCTACAATTTTTACACAATTGTAAACAATAAATCAATATATTTTTCCCAGTATTTATTAATCAAAGGTAGACCCATTTTTGTCGTCAAAATTAGCAAAAAATTATAAAGAAATAGTACAAAATCTTAGCTACCTAGCGTGACCAGAGAAAGGAGGGTTCAATTCTTACAACCCCTTGTCGCTATGGACATAATAATGAAAAAAAATATTCAGGGAAATTGAAATTCTTTCCGAAAATAAAAGTATATATAGGTAGGGTAGAGCGTAAAAATGGCGGCCAAATCGCGCGCGAAGTCAAACTAAACTGCCCTTATCTGGATCTGACCCATATTTTAGCCGAAAGCCCATGATTTAAAATAAAATTAAAAGTATTTTTATTTCTGACCTAATATCGCATCAACAAATAGTGAAAATTATTCGGTACTTAACGCTTAATAATAGATATTATAGATGCTTGGTGGGGATGCGAATTTGTGCAATTTGATTTTAAATCTATCTGCCCCAGTTCCGGCACGGTTACACCTGTATAAAAACAGTGGCGGTCGCAGCTTTCTTAAAAGGAGGGGGGGGCGTGAGGTCAAAATTTTGGTAATGCAAAGAAAAAGTTTTACTCAAAAGTTCTAATATTAAGGTCACTTTCGACCCCCAGGCGAAAATTTTTAAAAAACTATCAAAAATTTTACGGTTTTTATAAAAAAGAAGGGGGTGGGAGCGATTGACCCCCCCCCTGGCACCGCCACTGATAAAAACTTGTTTTATTATATAACTCAAATTAAATTCATACGTCTGAAAATTTATTGAATTCTTTCTTGGGTCTTAAAATGCTTTTAAAGCCATTTCAGACATTACTGTGTGGTGAATTGAATCGGAAATATTATAGGCTAATGATAATGCATAAAGTATTGAAATGGAATACACAAATTTAATACCTGTAAAGAATTCGAAGTAGCCCTAAGTAATCATTTATTTTGTTGATTTTAAAAATAAAATGTATAAAATGGTACAAGAAATAAATCAATCTTTAAAAAGATAGGTTGGGCTTAAATATAACTTAGGGGTTACAAAATTTCTAATTTTGCCACCTTTGCTGGTCAAAAAATATGTTGTAGGCTTAAAACAAATAGAATTTGGAAAAAACTTCTTACCAATAAAAAATTACGTAATATTTAATAAACAAAAACAATATGTATAATAATAATTTAAAACCAAACAAAAGTAAAGAATTACGAAAGGTATGCGTAAATATTTTTTACGAGCGTGCGGAAAATCGCATTTTACACAGTATTTTTAGTACGGAAATCTATTTTCTCGCACGGTGCGGCAATAGTTATTTACCTAACAAGTCCGGAAAAGAAACTTTTTGCACGTGTCAAGTCCAAAATTTTTCTTTCTTGCGTAAAATAGTTATTTAAATTTTATTTTAAATAATAAAAAAAAATGCGTGCGGAAAAAAAATTTCCCGCACGACGTACGCGAAAGACACAGGGTGAATCCATTTCCGCACGACGTGCTGGAAATGGACGCAAATGCGTGTGTAAAAGTGCACTTTTACGCACGCTAGTAGGAATTTTTTTTTCTAACTAACTAAGCATTTGTTTAGGCGTTTATTTATCATTGTCAAAGACTCTCGTTCTTTTTCAATTTGGTGACATTTTAATCTAAAAAAAATGAATTCTGCCGACAAAACAAATGAAAATATCACTGGTATGAAAAAGAATATGCGTCCTTCTTCAAATGGTGCATAAATCACAAAAATACCAATTTTCAAAAAAAGAAGTTTTTCTTGTTTACTTTTCCGAATTGCTAAATCTTGCCAACCGTCCACACTATGGTCTAGATAAACAATTCCTCAAGAGAAAAATGGTCGGCTTTAGACCGAAAACATTTTTTTGTGTTATTTACCTCCTAGTTAAACTGGCAACGATATTTGGTCTGGCTGGAGCTTGCAGGAGGGAAAAGTTAACCGATCTGTTGTATGAAAACGTAAAACTGGAAGAGTCACCACTTTTGGTTAAATGCTTTCAGCTTTCTCAGTGCCTGCTTTATGCTGATGACCTGAAGTTTTTTACTATTGTAGATCCAGAATCAGATGACCTTCAGTTAGATCTTGACAGGCTCGTGCGATATATAGAAAAAAATAAATTTCTTACAGCTAAATATACAGTAGACAGCTTCAATGACTTGGGAGTAACGTTTGAAAAGGATTTATTTTTTACTCAACATATAAACAGTGTTATACTTAAGAGTTTCAGGCAACTTTGGAGTACTGCAGTGTTATATAGTCGCCAAGCTACGATTGTCATATAAGGCATTTAGAAAGAGTCCAAAATGAATTTGTTAAATACCTTTTGTTTAAATATAGATTCTCCTATCAGAATTTGCAATATGAAACAAGACTTTTGCTGTGTGGCATGAATAGCCTGGAAAACCGGCGCAAAAATGCCGAGTTAATTTTTCTATATAAAATTATGCAAGACACTATGGACGATATTTTCTAAGATGGGTTAGGGTTTAGGACTATGGGACGTATGTGGTGTTTAATCTAATTTTGTGGGTTTTTCTTTAAATTGAAATAAAACTTATTGGAATTTTGGACTTACTGTAATCATATAAATGATTTCACAAGGAAAAACAAAGGTTTTCCAAAAATTTCGTGAAAAAAATGAAAAAAAAGCAAATTGACGGTGGGTTTATCCCCGTATAGTAGGCTTTTAACTAAAAATACTCTATTAAATGGGTTACTTACTTAAATTATTTTATCGCTTTTTATTCCTAAATTTTCAGAGGTCCATATGAAAAGATATATTCTTACACAACACTTCTTCAATATGATGAAAATATTAAATTAAAATTTTTAATTCATGTATTTTTATTGATTGAAAACTGGCAAAACACTTAACTGACGTTTTGCTCAGTGACGTTTTGCTCGTTTTGAACGAGAATCGTACCTTCTGAAATAAAAGAAAGCTTTCTACATCTATAAACACATGAACCACCAATTTTGACAAATTTTATTTTGTCCATCTTTATAAAATTTTCTATAACTTTCTTCCGCCCCCCCCCCCTCTTTAAATAGGTAACAAATATTTTTGATGTTGATTATTTAGTTATTTAATTATTTTATTTATCATTTTCACTTAAAAATGGTAACGAAAAGCTGTTACGAATTCTCCCCTCCCCCTTGTAACACTTACCTACTCCCCTGCACCAATAATTAATTGGCATCCACCAAGAGGTTGCAATTTGAAGTTTAGGCGTAAGGAAAGGTTTGGGAGAAATGCAGGGAGGAACGACAGTAGGCAATTGCTTTCCCTCTTCCATGCTTCTGCAAAAAATCTCCGAATTTTCATAAAAATTTAGAAAAATGGCTAAAATCACACGTTCCTCTCACCCCTAACGCGCAAGAATTTACCGCTGAAGACTTTTACCGGCGCGTAATATGACATCACCGCACAAATCACAAAACCGCGCAAAACCTCAAAACAATAAAAAAATTAGCAAATCCCCAACAACCCAAAAAAGCCGCGAAACTTTTATTGTTAGTATTTTTTACATGCGCTATTCTTTAATTTGCGCTGAATCAAATATTATTTTGTCAAAGACTGTTACGTTTGCGCGGTTTGTGAATATGCCAGAATCAGTTTTACACTATAATTGCTTATTTGAAAAATGACATCACACAGCAGTTATAGCGCAAGATTAACAGTTACAGTTACCACAAAAATTTAAACTTCTTAATTTTTTAAGAGCGTAGTTAATCGCCTTTGATAAGGTGATCAAACGCCTAAGCAAACCAGATGTGTGTATGTAAGAAATCTTTGTTTTCATTTAATTATTGAAAATTAATTTTAAAAGGCTTTTTTCTTGATTTAAGAGAGCAGTGATCTTCCTGAATCAACTTACAGTGAGATACAATACGTCCCTATACATTGTATTAAAAAACGCGCTGGAATACCCAATTGAAGCAGAAAAAGGCTGAAATTTGGTTATTTAGTAATAAAAATACTTCAAAATATTTATTTTGAACAAAAAAATCAATCAAATCGTGATCGTTTTCAAATTTATAGCAGATAAACCACTTCTTGGCGGTGGTCTATAACATACGATGATTTTACCCAAAAAGCAACATCCCGTGTCACTTTGACATTTCTTAGATTTCTTGTTTACCCATATTTTGTTAATATTTAAGGATTATTTGGACTGTTTTAAGAAAAAATGGCCCTATGTGTACATTTTAACGTCTAGCCAGGTAAAATTATCTTATAAATTGTGGTTTGGTTCGGCTTAAAATAAATTTTTCTATACCCAGTATATGTCAGCCTTCAGACCAAACTTTTGATAAATTATACACCTTAGTAAATACCGCTTTATATGTTCTTCCGTGCTTCTAAAGGAAATTAAACTGCAGGTTCCGACTAGACAAACCCGACAAAGAACACTGTTTTTTCAATCAACACACACAACCAACTACGGCTAGAGCTGCATAATCAACAGACTAGTGATGAATTACAATAAAAACTTTCCACATCCGGATCTCTTTAATTTATCTTTACGTGCAATAAAAAAAGACTGACTGACTGATTGATAATCAGTATTCCTGAGGTTAATATTGTTGTTAAAGATAAAAACTTTACTTTTAAGTTTTATTTTTACTGTTATATTTAGAATTTTTTCTGTAGAAAGCACTTTAAACCAATAAATAAATAAAAAATAGCAGACAACAAAAGACACACCAGCCGACGCTTTGTTATTACCGAAAAGAAAAATATATGCTTTGTACGAAAAAACCGGTTTTCCGCAGTTGTTAGTAAAATAGCTATAACTGGAATACTCCAACAATTAAAAAAGTCAGTCGTCAGCATTATTAAAATCTATAAATCTGTAAAAAATTATTGTATTTAGCTCACGGTATGATATTATCAGGAGTCTTGTCATGGGAGAAATCGTTTATTAAAATTTTATTTTTCATTTTATGTTAATTTCTTTAAACTATTTTCCGTTTATACCGCTTACGCTTGATGAATAGTTGCTTATATAAAGACATTAAATAAATTCGAGGGAAGCGCCAAAATGCACCAAAAAGTCTTTAATCTTGTTTACTAGTCTCCAAATCGCGTTAATTAAGTTACTTAAAATAAACTCCGATTTGAGGATTGCACTAGTCTGCACAGAAAAAAATCTGCAAAAGTATGTACCAAAAAATCAAGATTAATAATTTGTGAAAATCCAAGATGGCGGAAAATTTTATATAATAGGTATTTTTGATCCCTCTGCAAATTTTTTATGTGCGCCACTGGTAAAAAATTCAACTTTTGAGTTTAGAGCTCTATCTCCCTTGAGTGTACTGATTTGTCACTTGTTAACATTATAGTTAGTTATAAATTGTTAAAATTAGTGCGTTTCGTAAACCTAATTCAGTCAGCGCAAAAAAAGTAATTTTTGCTTGCCTACTTATCCTTTAGGATGTATTTGTCCGATTTTAATAATGCTGATGATTTTAAAAACCAAGGTCTTAGAATTTCAAGATTCAAGACTTTTTTTTAGCACATAACTAAAAGTTAGGGCTCTGTACCCAAAAGTTAAGTTTCTGACCAGTGGAGCACATAAAAAATTTGTAGGGGGGGTCTAATTTTTGTTTAACTGTTCATCATCTTTTCTTTTACACATCGTCAATTTTGGCTCTAAAGAACCAAGTTTTTTTTCGGTGGAATTCACTATAATTATGATATGTTGTAGAGGGATATATAATTAAAAAAATGTGAAATTATAAAGGTTTTCCTGTGTCTAGTTCCCGAGATATAAACAGTCAAACTTGGAAAAGTAAGTTATCATAAAATTAAAAAGGTAGAAGCTTGTAGACAAACCCCATGGTGATGTCATTTAGTTCATTAGGTAATATACATACATCAACTACTACTGAATTTTAAATACAAACATGTTGTATTTAAGCAAAAAATAATAGTTTTAACCCATTTTTAAAGAAAAAAATAGGTTTGATTTTTTAGTAGCTTCTTCTTCTTTTATAGGTCAATTTTTCTGCCAAATAAAATCAACAATAATAATAACCAAAATCAATGAATAGCGAGCTTTCCCTCAAAAATTAGGAGATCACTAAATCCCCTTTTTAAATCCCCTTTTTAAATTTATCAACTCCAGAGCTTAGGATATCTGTAAAGATAATTATATCTGTTAATTTTCCTTCAAATTGAAGGTACATCTGCCGATTCTGCAATTTGACAGATGGTTGTCTTTTACATAAATCCTGTGTCATCTCCTAATTCCTAGCACCGTACTGATGAGCACCACAAATGCGAAATCCGGATCTATGGTTATCATTACTTTTTTTGAGGGAAAGCTCGCTATTCATTGATTTTGTTTTTTATTCACCCATACTAAATCCCCTTTTTAAATAATAATAATAATATAAACAATAGTAATTTTTTTAGTTATATTGGGTTACAATAATTCACAGCAAATCGTTTAACTACCAAAAAATTATTGTATAGCCTTTGGTTCAAATACAGGGTCTATTCAAAAAAATTTGAAGTATTTACTTTTTACCCGTACATGGCTTTTAATTTATTTTTTTAAAACGGCTCGGTCAATTTTAATAAAACTATACCGCATTATTTTTATATCTATCATCCACCATACTGAATCTAGAGATATTAATTTTATATTTTAGACCATTTTAATACTTAGTTCGAGATGAATAAAGAGAAGTACCTATTCTGCATTTGTACTGCACATTTAGAAATAGTATATATATTAAAGTTATTCAAAAAAAAAAGATAAAAATACAGGTAAAAAACTTAATTTAATTCTGTATCTATAGGTCCGTCAACAGAAAAGCTTTTTCATTTAATTCACTTAATTAAACTGAAATGCTGCACTTAATGCAGTATTAAAAGTCAGCCTCCACGAATCTACTTTATTCAAGAAACTAATTAACTTGTCTAGCTAAGATATTTATTTTTGTTTTTTAGTTAAATAACATTAAAAAAAATGTTCGTCTAAATAAAATGCAATTGTTAATATTTAATCGGTTAAATAGAATAAAAAGATTTTTTCTTGACGGACCCTGTAGATTATTTTGCATTTTTCAACATAGATTTTTATATTAGAGAGTATATACTATTTTAAAATATGCAGTAAAAATGCATAATAGGTACTTCTCTTTATTCGTCTCGACGTAAGTCTTAAAATGATCTAAAATATAAAAATTAAAATCTCTAAATACAGACATATAAAATGTATTTGATTTTTTTTGTATGATGGAAGATAGATATAGAAGTAATCAGGTAAAGTTTTATTAAAATTGACCGAGTCGTTTTAAAAAAATAAATTAAAAGTCATGTACGGGTAAAAATTAAAACATTTTTGAATAGACCCTGTATCTGAATCAAAGGATATACAACAATGTTTTGGTAGTCAGACGATTGACCGCGAATTATTTTAACCCAATGTAACTAAAAAAATAACTATTGTTATTCACAAAATAGTTTTTTAAATTGACCATAAAAGAAAATTCATTATCTAAGAAAGAAAAAGCTACTAAAAAACCAAACTTATTTTTTTCTTTAAAAATGGGTTAAAACTATTATTTTCTGCTCAAATACAACATGACATTTTTGACTAGTCTCTGTTTATTACCTAATGAACTGCCATTAATGACAGCATCATGGTAATTGTCTACAAGCTTCTACCATTTTAAAAAATTGCCAATATTCTGGTGGAAGAGTGCGTCGAAGCACTGGAAGCCTTGAGTCGAGACAAGAGAGTTACAGTTATGTGAGTACCATTACACACGGGAGAGTCGGGCAAGAAAAAGTCGGATGAACTCGATCAGATCGGGGCCAGGGGACGGAACCACTCTTAGGTATAACAAGGAGACAGCTGCAAAGTCGACTCATTAAATGGGCTAAAGATGCACTGGCAGACTCCTGGGAGAGCGAAATAGGATGCAGACAGTCCAAAGAATTCATCAACAGACCGGACGCGGCGAGACTTAAATGGCTCCTGCGAAGGACACGAAAAGATATTGGACTACAGATAGGAATACTGACCGGTCACAACCGACTCAGTCAGCACCTGACTCGCATCGGGATCGGGAATGACTCTATCTGCCAGACCTGTGGGAGGGCGGTGCATACCTAAGGATGAGGCATCAGGTACTCGGACAACCGAACCTGGATGCAGAGGACCTACGAGCTCTCAAGTGAGCCAAAGTACTGGACTTCGTGAAGAGAACAGGAAGGCTCGATGAGCCCACTACCTTACAAGCGGTACAGGTGGTGGATTAGGGGGCTGGGCTGGGGTACTACTACTATTACTACTACTACTACTACTACTACTACTACTACTACTACTACTACTACTACTACTACTACTACTACTACTACTACTACTACTACTACTACTACTACTACTACTACTGCTACTACTACTACTACTACTACTACTACTACTACTACTACTACTACTACTAAAAGTCACCCTCACTTCAAGCGGCACTTGAACAAGTATAGGAAGAAAGGGGAAGTGGTGCACGCGGGCAGATGTACAGTGCCCGCAGAAAAAAGGTAGGAGTTAATAAAAATAATGCTTGCTTTTGACCACAGATGGCACAAAATTTATTTCTTTGGATAGCAGGGTGGTTTTAACTTTGTCCAGGACGTGGTTTTTTAGATTATTATTAAACCTAGAAACAACCATTGCTGCTTTCCAGCACACGTGGAAAGAAATAAGGTAGTAGAAGACTAATAATTAATTGCTAATGTGGGGAGATAAGTGATTTAAGTCATATTTTATTCAGCTGTGGCTTTCATGAATATAAATAATTAATTCCACTCTCCATTACATATTGCTCCATTTCCTTTATTTACAAGCAATTAGAAATATCCACAAAAATAGTTTGTCGCTTTTTAGGTTATTTTTTTCTAAAGTTATAAAATTAGTAAAATTTAAATGCAAAGAGTAATATTTCGTTTTGTACCGATCTCAAAATTCACTAAATGTATTACCTGTATTAAATCTTTAATTTCCTTTAAAGTGCTATTTTATTAATATTTTAATGTGGTCAACAAACAAACAAACTTGGGTATTGATTGATTTGAAATATGAGATACCTACACAGTGTTTAGTTGGTTACCTTTTTCTTATAATTAAGATTACTAAAGTAAAACTTTCCATCCGCTTTCAAGATTTTTATAATATATAAACTAAAACACTCAATTTTGCTTCAAGATTTTTTTAAATGAATTCATTGTAACCTTCTGCCTATAGAACGGTATTTTATTAAACTGCTAACAACAGTTTTTCTAATCTATTTTAATTCATTATTTTATGTCATTTACAATAAAATTAAAGTGCTTTTTAGTGATTTCTGTTGATAATGCCTATAACTTTTTTTGGGTGAATTGAACTCTCAGTGGCTACGGCGAGTAGTGTTTAGTTTAAAGATTTTCGGCTGTCAGTTAGCTTTCGTTAGTTGGCGGTGTCTCTCTCTTTCATTTATGCAGTATATCTCCATTCTTTCGGGAAAGAACATCCTTTTTTAACATTACATTTTTACTGGTATCTCTTACTTGTATACAGATTAGAAGGGATTAAAGAATTGTTGTCTGCCTGTCGACGGCTCCAATTTAATATTCCGTTATGCCTGCCGCTATTTCTAGTTGCTCTCATGCCTGTGTATTGGACAAGACTATTTCTTATCTGTCATAATTTTGAAAAATAAGGTAAGTTGAATCTTTCCTGTCACGATTCTTGTTGAGGTTGAGGAAAGGAAACAGAAAGACTACTTCTATTCCTGCTAAGGCTCTGTTCAGCTGTCCCGAAATTAGCCATACCGTTAGTGACGTTCGTCATCTGAAAATATATTTTTTAGTAGACAATTCATACCTTTCTGCGGAAGGGTAATTTGCGTCGCTAAACGGTGACCAAATATGGTAATCTTTTGCATCGCGCTCCCTGATTGGTCGTTTTTTTTCACAGTTCGAGGCTTCAGCGTTCAGAAGGTCCGACAGGGGACACTCGTACATTTGGCGCGTGAAAGTGCAGTTTTCTTGTTTTTTTTGGGCATGTGTTGCCGATTTATAAAAGCAAGGAAATTTTAAAAATAATAAATACGCTAAAGACGCCACACGGCCCTTCAACCCACGAAGGTAACTATTTTTATACTAATTATACCTATTTTAGTCTTCTCTTTGAGTTGTTGCCTTTTTGTTCCTGGACAATTGTACTATTTTTTTGTTTCCTTGTCGTAGACGAAAGAACCATGCAGACCTAGACCCGGCAGCCGCAAGCCATAATGGCGGACTGTGATTCCCTCATTTAATAGAGGTAAGATTGTTGTACATTTTTCAAAGTTGTATCTCATATTTTTAAGTTAAATAGTTGCCCTTGTGTATTTTTGTGGTAAGTCTTGTTTAGTTATTAAGATATGATAGTTTAAATTTATTCTTTGAATGAAGGTACGTGATGTAGGAGTTCGCTATAGTGTTTTTTTTTGTTTGGGGCCACCCAGATCAACTGGGGCCACCCATATCACCTGGGGCAACCCATATCACCTGGGGCCACCCATATCCATATCACCTGGGGCCACCCATATCACTATGGGTCACCCACACCGATAATAAATATTTTATTTTTAACAAGGCCGAGCACCGTGAGAGATGAGTTGAGAACTCATGTCACTGGTGCACCCACGAGGTTAACGTTTTATTTTTTAAAGCATATCTGTCCTCCAGTCCATGGCCGTTGCATATAGTAATAATTGCCAACCCCTTTCCGCACAAGCGATGCTCTTGAGAGCACTCAATATGGGTATATAAAGGTGAGAGACATATTACAGTTAATTTCTGATTTTTTTTTTGATTTAATTTAAATTGTTTTTTGTTGTGAGGTGTTATGCCTGCCGCTATTTCTAGTTGCTCTCGTGTCTGTGTATTGGACAAAACTATTTGTTATTTGTCATAATTTTGCAAAATAAGGTAAGTTTGAATCTTTCCTGTCATGATTCTTGTTGAGGTTGAGGGAAGGAAACAGAAAGACTGCTTCTATTCCTGCTAAGGCTCTGTTCAGCTGTCCCAAAATTAGCCATAACGTTGGTGACGTTCGTCATTCGCAAATATATTTTGCAGTAGACAATTTACACCTACCTAAGGAGGGGTAATTTGCGTCGCTAAACGGTGACCAAATAAGGTAATCCTTTGCATCGTGCTCCCTGATTGGTCGTTTTTTTTTCACAGTTCGAGGCTTCAGCGTTTAGAAGGTCCGACAGGGGACACTCGTACATTTGGCGCGTTAAGGTGCAGTTTCTTGTTTTTTTTTGGTCATATGTTGCCGATTTATAAAAGCACGGAAGTTTTAAAAATAATAAATGCGCTAAAGACGCCACACGGCCCTTCAACCCACGAAGGTAACTATGTTTATAGTAATTATATCTATTTTAGTCTTCTCTTTGAGTTGTTGCCTGTTTGTCTCTGGACAATTGTACTATTTTTTTGTTTCCTTGTTGTAGACGAAAGAACCATGCTGACCAAGACCCGGCAGCCGCAAGCCATAATGGCGGACTGTGTTTCTCTCATTTAATTGAGGTAAGATTGTTGTACATTTTTCAAAGTTGTATCTCATATTTTTAAGTTAAATAATTGCCCTTGTGTATTTTTGTGGTAAGTCTTAAGTGTTATGCACTTGTCTAGTTATTAAGATATGATAGTTTAAATTTATTCTTTGAATGAAGGTACGTGATGTAGGAGTTCGCTATAGTGTTTTTTTTTTGTTTGGGGCCACCCATATCACCCACGCGGGGTTTAGATAGTAAACACCCTGTAGAATAAATTAAATTGGGGTTATATATAACTCTAAATAAAACTTACCCTTGTTAGTTAATTTTTCCAAATTGTACTTGATGTCACAGAACGATTTAGATGGGTAATAATAAAATAAGAAGTAGATTAATTTTTTATTTAAATAAAAGATGTTTTAATTTATGAAATATATTAAAAAACTTAAATGCAAGTTTTGATTTCATTTCTGTCACTGTCAAAATGTCAGTTTCAAAATATTAGCTGCTTTCAAAACACAAACAGCGAGTTCGGATCTCTTACCTCTGGGCTGCGTTCAGAAAGCGCACACCATGGTGTGAGTGCCCGCACTCGGTGTGTCCGCAAGTGTACACATCACCTATAATCTGTCATTCTTGTCTAATGTCAGTTAATTTACAAAAACAAAACAAGGGGATGTTGGGGTAAATGATAAAATAGGTTTTTTTTCCTCTTATTTTCGAAAGTTGGGTTGGTTTCTGGGGTTGCTTTTCTTATGTGACATGATCTAATAAGAAATGACCTTTTATAAATAAAGTATACCTATATTCTAGAATAATAAGACATCACATTAGAAAGAAAAATAAAAAAGGCACGTTATTTTTACTTCCTATACTTGTTAGGTGTATTGGCTTAAAAACGACTCTAGAAAAAACCATATATTATACTGAGTTAGTTAAAATAAATTTAATAAAATTAAATTTTTAAACAGTCTTGTCGTTAAAAATTATCCAAATTTCACCATATTATAACCTCATTCAAGCACACAAACCATCGGCCAATTCGAAACTGGGGTGACGTTGTGGTGTGATAAGCTCACTAAAATAGATATAATAATTCAATTTTGACCCTTATTGCCACATGTTAGTGGCCTTGCTAATGACGCTATAAACGAACCAGTGGACACATCACCTTTCCTAAACGACGAAAATGAAATGCACCGGTCATTTTCTTATTCCTGAACGGCGACCCACCACGCACCGGTGCGTTTTTTACACTGGTGTGGGCTTTCTGAACGCAGCTCTGCTTGTACCTTGACTTGCACCAACCTCTACTGATGAAAGCTACAGCTTTGAAATAAGTGGCCTTTGACTAAGGAAAGTTTTCTTGACTGGGCTTTCAGATAACCTCAATGTTTTAATTTCAGTCTGTAAGTAAATTAATATACTTGTTTTGGGATTTTTTGTTTGGTATATTTTTCGTGCATAATCAGTGACCTTCACTTATGTTTGTTTTGTCCCGTAGTGCCTTCATAAATACATTTTTTGTGCTGAAAACGGGTTCAAAATATGGTGTTTTAAATAAGGTAAATAAATCCTTGTAAAAACGGGTACTTAGGGAAATTAGAAATGAACTTATTACCAATTTCCACAAAACAATCCTTTCTGGGGGCTATAAATTTACAACCCCCCCCCCCCACGAGGTATTCTTAAAAATCACTAACTTTATAACCTCAAACACAGATAATGAAGCTATTATGTTCCAAATTTTTGGCGTATTCACCATTTGTCTTTTTGAAACCTGTCAAAAAAAATTAGTTTTAGGGCATTTTCTCCAAAAATATGGAATATTGGTAGAAAAAATTCAGTTTTTCAGTGGTATTTGCAATAACAATACAAAATAATTAATAACTTTGTGTCTTTTTTGTATAAGTAAGTGTTTTTTAAAAATTGGTTTTAAAATTTGATACCCCCCACAGGTGTAAATATCTAGACCTATGAGGGGTACTATTTTAGATCTTGAGTGCCGTTAGTGACAGTGTTGCATATTTATGGTCTATTTAAAAGTGTCTTTTTTCCAAAGTGCTCGATATAAATTGCTTTAGTCGTGAGTACCTACCTAATTTAAGCAAATATCACTCAACCAGTTCTTCAGCATAACTTCAAATAAATCCACAACCACTTTATTGTTGGCTTTTGCTTTAAGCCATTTTCTTTTCAATTTAAATTTTCCATTGCGGTGAAACGTGGGAAAATTTTGTATATAGAAATTGATATCGGTAGCTATAAAAACACAAGTTTGAACATGAAAAGGATAAAAAGCAAAAGTGTAATTGAATTTATAAATTAGCGCTGCTGGTTACACTTAACAATAATCTAACTTAAACAATAAATAATGTTAGTGAGGGTAATTTGTTAGCTTAAAAGGCTCTCGCTTAATAAGTTTTATTTTTGTTATAGTTACCTAACAAGTGTGAACAGTGATACGCACGAGATGGCAGGTCAAGCCGTCAGGAGCGAAAAGTGCCATTAACTTTTCGCACGTATTAGCTACAATATTACCTTCGAGTGTCTTATCTTGTAAATAACATATTTTACTATTTTAAAAATCATTTACCTCAATGAAAGTTTTATATAGTAATAGGCATATTTCTGTTAAGCAATTCAAACGAAATTTATGTGTATCCTTGGTCCTCTCTAATTTTAATTATTGTGATTTTGTCTATGAATTCGTTATAGATCTGGAAAGTTAAAATTCGATCATCTTTCACATTTGTATAAGGACACAAAATGGCTGAAGATGAATGAACGCAGAGTTCTCCGATTTTCGTCTTTCCTTATAGGTAACAAACAGTTCTGGTGCATCAGTTTCAATAAAAAAACGCTTAATATTTCGTAACATATTCAAATATTAGAGCCACATATGTCCTTTAGTTTGTTACTCCATAACCCATATTTTGACACACGTACATCCAACCCGCATCCTAAATTATTAGTTTAAAAAAAAATTAAAGAAGCACCCCAGTAAACACCGTTATGTAAATATTACGTAAAATTTACATAACAGATTTACCTTATTATGTAAATTTAAGGTCACTCAGAGGTCACAATAAGCCAAAATTTAAGTCATATTAAGGTGCGAAAACTCTGCATAATGCCATGCGCAAAGCCCACCTCATTTTTACATAAATGTGATGTAAATAAAATGACATACCTTTTACATAAATATTACATCCATGTTACGTAAGAGTTAAGGCAAATCTACGTATATTTTACATAACAGGTTTACCTTTGTATATATATATTATGATAATCCACTGTACAGGGAACATAGTGACATTAGCGCCCTCTCTACCTACTAGGAAGAAACTATTAAGCACTGGTAATTTAGATGATATAAATATTACATAAAATGTTTTATATAATAGTTAAAATAGTTAAAAACTTACGGTTCAGTTGACTATATAATAATTATATAAAATTTAGGACTTTAATTTGACGTTAATAATTTTACAGGAAATTTACATAACTTGAATGACATAATTATTACATAAAAATATTATGTAACAATTATGTAAAATTTGAAATGTGAACTTAAGATTCACATTGTTTTATAACGTACGTAAATTTAAAAATTTTAATGTGACGTAAATCATGTTATAGAGCGTTTACGTGATTTAGATGATATAAATATTACATAAAATGTTTTACATAATAGTTACGTAAAATCTTAAATGTAAACGTTATGTCTAAATTGTTACATAATGGTTATATACATTTTATTACTTTCATTTAAAGTAAATAATTTTATGTAACGTTTAGGTAAATTAGATTACTTAAATATTACATATAATTTTTTATGTAATAGGTGTGTAATATTTTTTATGTAAAATTAAGGGCCCACTATTTACGTAAATTTTAAGAATTTATTTATAAATTCATATTATTTACGTAATATTATAATTGCTTATGATCACTTAAATGTACAGTCAAAGTTTTGACGTAATGTTTACACAATTTTTTTTTATAAAAATATTTTTATCTGAGATTTACGTAAATATGATGTAACATATTTTAAATAATTATGTGAACCTTAGATTTATATAACTATTAGGTTAAAGTCACAAGTATGTTTACTGGGACCTTTTCCCCCCTTTTTAAATTATTACTTTTAAAAGCGTTATAAAAAAACATAGCCACAAATTTCAGACTCTATATCCTTTAGTTTGATCCCCACAAACAATATTTTGACGTACATACCTTCAATCCCCTTCCCCCACCGTAAATTATTACTGTTTAAAATTAAAAAAAAAAACATTGCCTCAGATTTTAGGCCTTTTGAACCAAGTAAAAAAAATTGGTGCTAAAAAGCACCGATAGTCCACCATAAAATCAATTATTTTATGTTGAAAGGAAATGAAAATATCTCAAAAACTGTAGCTTTGAAAGATTTGAACCTTATAACAAATATCATAGCTGCTTTACTTCTAACGTTATGGTCTTTTTAATATATTTTAGCGTTTTTTCAAATAACTCGGAAACTAATGCTCCCACGAAATTGAACAAAATTTTTAGTACATATTCATGAAAACTCAAATCTGAAAACCGTATATCGCTACTTGCTTTTGTTCCAAAGTTACAACTTTCTTAAATATTTTATCTCCCTTTTCACCCCTTTCACTTCCCTCTCACACTACCCAAAAGTTAATGAGTTCATGGTCAGCCGATAAAGGATTTTTGTACCAAATTTCGTTAAAATTAATTAAGGCGTTCTTGAGTTATGGTGTATGCAGATAGACAACATACCGGCAGATCGACAGACAACTTTTTTTTTCGTCGATTAAGTTGGTTTGCCACGAACAAAGAAAACAAAGGGACAACATTTTTATTTCTGTGTAGACACGGACGTATACAACTTATTGCGAATAGATTTTAAAAAATCTATCTACAAGAGGAACTTTAAAAATAAAATTAATGTTTGGTTGCTTCAGAGTAACTTGGACTTATGTTAGAAACAGCGCTATTATACGATCTAAACGGCTCAGAATATCTTTTTATTTTCTTTTTGTTATTTTTTATTTTTTTAGTTTTTATTTTTTTCCCGTATATTTAGTTTTTAATTTTTACATCTATGTTTATTTTTGGTTGGAGCGTTGGAGCGGTTAAAACATAATACTTTAAGGGACTACTTTTGGGACTTTAGATATAGAAAAAAAAAATAAAATACGATCTCTTAAAAGAACAGTTGCCAGAAGTGACAGTCAAGTTATTTTGCGATAAATGGGGAATTGCAGATGTTCATTATTTTTCTCAATGATAGGTCTAAAAAATTAATTTTCTTTTCCTGTTCTATTTCAACCGTCAATTTAATTTTTTGATGTAAAGAATTGATGAACAGTAAGAAGAGAAGAAGGTTCACGTCGGAACTTTGATGTTGTGCGGTGTACGTTTCTTTACGACACGGTTGGTTTTTGTAAAAAGGCGGACATTAAAAAAAATTTCCACATTGTAATTTATTCGTACAAAATATTTAGTTTTAATAAAAAACTAAATATTTTGTTTTATGCATTTATTCTTATTTAGCTGATATACAGGATCATCGTGTGAATTTTCACATTTCTCTAACAAAATTTTTAATATATATAAAATATTTTAATATATATAAAAGTTACAGTATATATTGCAAAGTTTCAAATGAAACATGGTACATTATTGCAAAAAATTCTTAAGGTTTATATAGAAATGTCAAACTCTTGTATTTACCATATTTGCATATCTATTCAAACTAACTTGCTAGATGGGGTGTAAAGGAACCCCTGCACCTAATAAAATAGGAAAATTTTGATATATATCAAAAATACCATTTCACATATTTCTTAAAAATGCAAATATGTGCAACTTTTTATTTTCAGATTATTAAGTATAATACTTGCAGATTATAATTTTTTGACGAAACATAAATCAAGGCTTATTCATCAAGAAAAAGCTAACCGAAAATATACTAAGTATAAGCTTTTGAATAAAACAATCATTTCTCATACAAATAACAAACAAACTGACTTTAGGGAGGTAAGAAACTTTACAAACCAGTATTTTATAATAAATACAAAATATTGACTTCTAATAACACCTCTTTAAATATTTGCATAATGTCAAACTCGTAAACAACATAGCTTATTCTTTGGCCAACTATTCGCCTAGCATCTTGACAACAATAAATGAGCAAATTTAGATACATTTTGAATTTTTCCTTTTATGGCCGTGTTTTTCTGAAAATCGACCACTGTGCGACGCGACGGATAGCCGGTTTATGGATTTCGCCTAGCGGCGACTTCGAGGGATCGAGAAAGTAGCATCCTATGTGCGAGTGAAATATGCATATGAAGTGCTTTAACTTACCAAGGGGGGACATGCGTTTTACTCCAGAAGAATGTATCCGATTCTATCTATTACCTAATAGAATTTCTTATTTTGCAGCAAGAATCCATACATGCGGTATAGGGAGGTAAAATATGTTAAACTTCCTAGAGAGGTGAAGTAGAATTTTTGCGCCTCACATGCGGGTCGAAAATTTCATTTTTTGATAAGGTATTTGATAAAAATGTTTTACTAACTGGTTTTTTAACTCTACAAGATTAATAAACATATCATTGTCTCATTGTTATAAAATACATTTCATAAAAAATAAGAAAAGGACAATTTTTTAGTTACTGGTTTTTTAAATCTACAAGATTAATTAACATATGGTTGTTGTGTCTTTGTTATTAAATAATTTTCATAAAAAATAAGAAAAGGACAACTTTTTGCGTTTTTCTTATAAAAGCAAACTTATAATTTTATGCACCCTCACTGAATTTGTAGGCCGTGAAAAAACAGGAAATGAAAAAAAAACTCTTTGTAGGAAATTACGTATAACTATAAAAGATTCATAAGGCATTTTATAAAATTGGTATTATACAGGTTGTCCTGGAAGTCTTTCAATATTTAATAATAAAAATAACCTAAGTTGTATAAAAAAACGAAGCTAAAGCCCAGTGAAGCTCTTAAAATTTACAAGAAAAACTCAAAGGCCTTTCTCCACTTGGTATTATCCAAGGATATGTATCGGTACTATAAAACTCCATCAACATACCTTATTAGTAGGTATGTAGTAGTAGTAGTAGTAGTAGTAGTAGTAGTAGTAGTAGTAGTAGTAGTAGTAAAGAAGGGGCGGCGCGAAGCCTGGCAAGTTTGCCTCCCTGGGCCCTTTCTGCCCTACCCCGAGCCTGCCCCTAATCCACCGCCTGCACCACTGGTCTGGCAGTCTGCTGGTTTCACTGTTCTTTTTGCAGAGTCCAGTATTTTGTCCCATTTGAGCGTGTGCAGGTCCTCCTCATCCAGGGTCGAGAAACCGAATACCTAGTATCTCGTCCTCTGGTATGCCTTACAGTTCGCTATAACATGTCGAGATGTCTCTTCTGCCCGCCCGCAGGCCCGGCAGGTCGAGTAATTTTCCACCGCGATCCGGTCATGTGCTTCCTTAGTCGGTTGCAGACCAGCGTCCCTTCGTGATCTCCCCAGAAGCCATTTTTGTCTGGCTACATCCGGGCCCTTAACGAAGTCCTTGATCTGTCTGCATCCTGTTCCTCCTCTCCAAGCGGTCGTCATGGCATCGTTGGCCCATTTATTAAGTCGACTTTGCAATTGCCTCTGGGTTGTTCCTAGGAGTGGTTCCGGCCCTACATACTGGGTGCTTGCCCTGATCCTGGCGAGCTCGTCGGCCATCTCGTTAACCGGCACCCCCATATGTCCCGGTACCCACATAAGTGTCACTTGTTTGCCCTCTTCCAAGGATTCTAGTGCATCCGCACATTCCTCCATCAGGGTGTTGTTGATCTTGGGCGCTCTTAGTGCCTTTAGGGCCGATTGGCTGTCGGAGCATACATTAACATATTAGAAAATCTAATATAAAATATGCGATTTCCGTGCAAATTTTTGACAAATGTCATGCGATTTCATAGAAAAAAATTTGCAGTTATTAATATGCAAAAGGTATATTCTCGAGAACATCTCCGCAGCCCGGTATGTTAATGGAGTTTTATTATTTATTTGTTAATATAGAAAAACCAAATAAAATGACAAGTTTTATGATAATAAAATTAATTTTTCTGACCACAAGTTACTTTTTTTTTGCTTTAGGAGCATAATACTACTGGAAATATTAACACACCAGGACGAGTTCGTATCAGGTAACTTGGATAAGTACCGTGCGGAACGATGCCCATTTGTTTTTTAAAATTTACTAATTGCGTAGGTCTAAAGCTTTACAATCAGTTGCCTCAATATATCAAATCCTTAAATTTAAAAAAAAACGTTGTAAAAACATGTTTTGGAAAATATACAAAATTTTAAACAGCTTGTGAATCATTAAAAAAAGTTCTAAAAAGAAAAAATTAGAAAAAAATTGCCTTGTACATGTTATGATTACTTTATTTTTGTTTAATTTATCAAACTTTATTATTGTTTTTTATCATCATGTCACTTTCTTATACAAGGCTCATCAAATACTTAGTTTAAGATACATAGACATAATAGGGTGTCGCACAAAAGCTTTTTTAAAGCTTAGGCGATGTATTCTTGGGTTATATTTACTGTAATAATACTTGCATCTCACAATAATATTGCAAGTAAATTTAAGATAAAAAAAATAAGGTTTTCATGGCACGTCCGTCGGGTAAAATATCTCGTCTGACCTTTCAATCTGAACGCACCCCCGGGTATACAAAACAAAAAGAGTAGGCGCTAATGGAGTCACCGGAATAAAATGATAATATTTAATAAAATTTAAATAAAATGAGATACCGGGATTATTGCAGACGTCCTATTTATTCGGCTTTTGTTCATTTTTGACACATTCCTTTTTCGTTCTAAAAGTTAAAAATTCAATTTTACGGATGAATGCGGTTTGTCCTTTGACGTGTTAATTTGGAAAATATTGCAGAGAACCCCGACTCGCAAATTGCTTTAGCCCTTAAAAGTTTTTAATGTATTTTACCAGCAATATAAAAAGCAGTCTGCACCTGATTATTTGATTACGTAAATTGATACAGGAATTTATTTTCAAAGGCAAGGAGTTCTCTGATCATACAGCTGATTTGCGTGTTGTAAGTTTTGCTGTATGCATTCCACCACCAATATTTTCCACCCATAGAAATAGAAGGGATTAAAGAATGGGCTTTAACCTGCGCAAAAGGATCAAGAAAGAGGGCAGCCATTTTCAACTAGACCAGAGAAAAACATCAAAACTTAAATAAAATTAAGAATAAGCAAATGATTCATTAACTAAAGTTTTTATAGTGTTTATTATAAAAATGGTAAACTTTTGTAATTTGATCTTTGAATCATAAATTAAAAGTTAGTTTTGACAATTTTACTTTAATTTATGTAGGTAATTTAAACGTTGAATTCTATTAAAAATATAAATTTGCAACAGATGTAGTCATCAAATTATATTTTTTTTTATTTTCCAAAAGTGTATTATTTTGGAGTGCATTAATGGAAAGAAATTTGTGGACGTTTAAATAAACTAAAGAAACCTAAAAAAAATAGAATTTGAAAATAATAAGTATTTCAAAAGTCATGCATTTTCACCCAGATAAAAGATCTCTATATTTAAATAATTTTTTCTATATTTCATCAGAGCATGTAGTTGATTTTGTGAATGTCAATGATGTGTTCAAAATATTTACCTTTTGTTGCTGTTAAATAAAATAAATTAAATCAAATAAAGCAACATTTAAACCTTCCTAATAACCAAGTTAATTTAATCATCAAGTATATTAAAATAAAATATATTAAAAAAAATAACTACACAAAGTTAAACTTTTTCTTATTTTTCTTAACTTATTATCCAGTCTAAGTTACGTGAAAATTTATCCAGTAGTCAACTTGTTCACTGCTCAAAAAGATTGCTCTGTCCTCCGCAGTATCCTGAAAGAAAGAAAAACGATATAAATTAAGATCTGTCGGTCATCCTCAAAATTCAAACCCCAAAACTAGTTAGAAAAATATTTTTCTATTCAGACTTATTATGATAAATTCTAACCATGTCAACTGCTTAAAACCCAAAAATAAAGAAGCTAATAATACATAGTAGGGAGTTTTTGGTCAGCGTAGAAAAATAAAAACCTTTGTGGTTATCGTTATTTGAGAAGCCGTCAAGAATAAAGTTATTTCGGTTTATTTTCTTAAATATTTCTACGCTTACCCATAAATCAATGTATTCTGCATCTTCCTGAAATAAAAAGTAACAACTTTAAACTTTTTTGCAAAATTCGTCAAATACATAAACGATTTGACGGAGATTGTTAAAAATAAAGATAATCACAAAAATACCGTAATTTTGGCGGTAATAAGCACGTCTGGGGGTTATTAACAAACAATTTTTTATATTTACTGCTTTCAATTCACGTCAGTGTTTATGTTTTCGGCGGAACTTGCAAAAATAATGTTTGAATTTATTACTTTTTGATTTAAACAAATGCAGAATACATTGCTTATAGGTAAACGTAGAAATAGTTAGGAAAATAAACTTTATTCTTGACGACTTGTCAAATAACGATAACCACAAAGGTTGCTATTATTATATGCTGTTCAAAAACTCCCTATTGACTTTTGTAAACTGTGTCAAAAAAGGAGACTTAGTTTTCTTGTGTAGGTACTTACAGAAACAAACATCATTTTTGAGATATTTTTCGAAAATATGTACGTTAGCTACACCGGTGTAATCTATGACTTACCGAGATTAGTTTTGAAGGCTTTTAGGGCGGAAGGGTGGTCTTTTGTTGGCAGAAATAAATAAATAGTGCACTTTCTTTTAGCATTTGATTGTTGGTCAAAATAATATAACAAACTTCAACTAGAGTATAAAAATTGGTTTGTTGGCTAACTGCAAAAATGGGATATTCAATCAATTTCGTTCCATGGTGTAGTTGAAAATGGCTCACTCCTTTGTGTCCCTCAAAAATTGGATGCGCAGTCGTCTTTACCCATTCTCAACTTCTTCTATTTCTATGTTTCCACCTGAAGATTATACAGATTTAATTGACGTCAACTGTGAGTGAGAATTTTCGATCTGACGTTTGGTAATTTTATTTCTCCCTAAAGAGAGTTGGTCACAGTTGGGCCAGTGTCACATAGTTTTCCTTATTTTTACTTTTATTATGTGTCCTGATAATATTGTTCTAAAAATTTCATAAGACTTTTTTGCACACTTTTATCTATAATTTTAGAGGTAAAAGCATCAATTTCATGAACGCATTAATTCCAAATATTTGTCCACATTTCCAGTCTTGCTTAGCCAAAAATAAAGATCATTTTGTTATAACATGTTAGAGTCAAAAAGTGTAAAGAACGAAAAATAAAACGAATGCGTGTCAAATTAAATTTACTGGTGTCAAACTAGATTTACAATATGTAAAGTATTTTTAAATAATTTTGTTTTCATGAGCCTTTTTCCATCTCTTTTCATACGTCCACATATCAAGTGATGGATTTCACACGATCTGCAGAAAACGTTAGATTTCACCCGTGTGTAGAAATTTTTCCGCACATGTATTGCAAAGTACTTTTTCACACATGTACGGAAAAGCAGTTTCATTTGATTTGTGCAAAATTAAAAACCAATTAGTGCAATTCATCAGTGTTAGTAGGAATGGCGTACACAACTCGATAGAAAGTAAATTTTTTTGACGGTTATAATGAGTTTGAAATTAACTCTGTGTTTCGAACTTCCATTTTCTTTTATTTATACACGACGCGACGTTTCGATCAGTATAATCTCTGATCGTCATCAGGTGCTAACTACAATTTATTTCTAAGACTCCCTAGTTATTTACTATGGGAAATCACTCAACCGTGAAGTTTAAGAAACTAAAGTAGGGGCTTCCAAATACTTGGAATTTGTCTACACATGGTTTACTGAAAATACCCTGATTCTGCCTAATAAAGGTAGCTTCAAGGAATTTTCGTTTCTTCCAGTGTGGCTCCTTGTGCAAAACCTTTGCTTCTGTCCACTTCATTTAGTATTTTTTGACCATGAATGTTCAGCTATTCCTGATTTCGTTGTTTCACCTTTTTGAGTATTCCTGAGTAGTGGTCTTTTTGTTTCGCCTATCACCACACGCACTAGGAACTTGGTAAATGCATTTCTTATTTTGTTTATTCTCCGGTTTTGTTTTACTAAGAAGGCTTCCAACTGTATTATTAGATTTAAAAGCTGTTTTAATATTAAAATTGTTCTGTACTCTTCGAATTTTCTCTGATACTCCTTGAATGTATGAAATTTTAAAGAATGCATTTGGGTTTTGTTCTTGTAATCTCTTTCCTGTTTGCTTAAATTTAGAAATAGTATCTGTTATGAGTTTAAAGCTGTAACCATTCTGCTGCAGATCTATCTTAATGCATTGTTACAAATTTGAACAACTCTATTATAGAAAGTTCTTTTTGTGTCTCGTTTGGTCGTAGCAGAATGATTTGAACCCTAATTTAAATATTTAAATCAAGGTAAAATGAAGCTTCAAATCATTATGCTATAACCAAACGAGGCATAATAAGAACTTTGTATGACAAAGCCGTTAACATTTGTAACAATTCTCATGACTTGAAAATCAAAATAAGAAACTTTAACACAGCCCTTAACTTATAACAGATACTATTTCTAAATTTCAGCAAACCGGATAAAGATTACAAGACCAAAACCAGGCGAATGCATTCTTTACAATTAGTAGCGAACGACTTTAATATTAAAACAGCCTTTAAATCTAATAATACAATTCGAAGACTTCTTAGTAAAACATAACCGGAAAACAAACAAAATAAGGAATGCATTTACCAAGTTCCTTGTGAGTGTGGTGAATCATACACGGACGAAACAAAAAGACCACTATCTTTTAGGCTTATGGAACATCAGACAAACACCCAAAGAGATGAAACAACGAAATCAGGAATCGCCGAACATGCATGGTCAAAATAACACCGAATGAAGTGGAGAGAAGGAAAGATTTTGCACAAGAAGCCACACTGGAAGAAACGAAAATTTCTTGAAGCTATAGAATCAAGATATTTTAAGCAAAACAAGTGTTGAAATTCCAAATATTTGGAAGCCCCTCCTTAAGCGGAGGCAATTTGTTAAACTTCGTACGTAGCCCAAGACATCGATTGTAGTTTGCAACTGCAGACGATCAGAGATTGTACTGATCGAAACGTCGTGTATAAATAAAAAATATACAATGGAAGTCCGAGTTCATTTCAGAAAGTAACTTTCTTATACTCGCGTGTTGTTTCACTCTAGCTAGCTTAACACGTTCGCAAACAAATCGAAACAAAGCGAATTACACAGGGCAAAGCGGCTTACGCCGTCCAAACTTAATCAACGTTTGCCGCTTATTGTAAAGAAAATTTCAACTCCAGAAAACGGTAATATAAAGCCATATATTGATATAGGCACCGTGTAAAATAAGATCAACAGTTTTTTACAAAAAAAATAGGCATACGAACTAAATACCACTCTGTATATATTCACTTAATATTATCGTGCCGTTTCCAATATTGCAATGATTTTTCCTTTGTTGTGGTTTTCATTTAATATTTTAAAGATTTATGTTTAGCCAAGCAAACGTTCTTTTATCCCGTATAACAATGGAGTTTTATAAAGTACGACAAAATAAGAAAATACATGTTTTCCTAAATTGAAGCGTAAAAAAAATTAGGTCCTATATTAAAAATGTTTTATAAAAAACAATATTTTTAATTTGAAAATCAGCTAACTTAGAAAACGACTGCAAATAATGTTTGACTCCAAAAACATTAAAAAAAAGGTTTTTTTTTTAACGTTTTGTTGGAGCATTTGATATAGTTTACAACATACCAAAATTTGACCACCGAAATGCTTTCTTTTTTCAAGGCGGCCACCAAAATATATTGGTTAGTTTCCTATGTAACAGAAATAAGTAGTACAATATGGTTACAACAGTAAATATTTTTTTAATTAACAAAAGACACGCTAGTTACGGAAAAATCGAAAAATTATCACGAACGTGTTTGGTACCCGGTTTGATATCTACCTTCGGCGGATTTAAAAGAGCACTGGTGAAAATTTCAAAACAACTTCAAGCATGTCAATTTTAGAACTACCCCTAAGTGGATAATAAACTATATAAAAAATATTTAAAAAAAATTAAACATAACTTTTGACAAATTAAAAATTACATCTCACCACTTTTCTTGTCGAGAAGTGTCCGCGATATCACTGGGTTAGGTGTCGTGTTTTAAGACATTTTTAAATTTGGTAAAAAAACACGTGCTTCGTTGTTCTTTCAACGAACTAGTTGGTAAAACAGCAATTAAATTGGATAAAACTTAAACTCACATTGCAGCCATCTGCAATATCCCAGAACATTATTATTATCACGAACCGCTACAAAATGGCGTGCGAAATCCAACAATTTGAGCCTTGGAGATCGCAAGCGATACCGCAAGATATTTACACAAAACCGTAAAGCAACAGGATTGAAATTTAGCCTAGGAATCTACTAACCCCAGTCGGCTTAGTTTGTAATAGAAGAAGATCAAGCATTGTAATTAACACCTTGTAGTATAGAAAGAAGTGGCTTGCCGTTTGGCAAGTAGATGTCTCTATAATAGGTTCTTTTTACCTCACCCCGCACACCACACTCTTTCACATAATGCAGATAAGTACCTTCTGTCATAGAGTGATTCCGGGGCCGTCTACAAATTCCTTCTATTCTCTACACTCTTGATCTTGTCTCCGCATCAGGATCATGTTGTTAGCCTAAGTGCATGTTCCAGTTCTACGGTAAGGGGTTTCGGCTTTAATCCTGACGAGTTTACCTGACTTTACTTTGCCGAGAATCGCTCTGTGTCCCAAAACCCACAAAAGCGCAAAGCAGTGTCCAAAGGACGTCGGTAGAGTCCTCTGATCTCAGTCTATTTACAATTATTGGTGCCTTTAGCACCTTGTCGGCCGCTTGGCCGTCGGAGCTATAGATATTCTCCTCGGACGCCCAGAATGTGCAGAATCAAACCCGTTAAATAAAAGAAAGTTCAATTACAAAATCATTTGCTATAGAAACTGCAATTCATTAAATCAATTTTTTATCCAAACCTATTTAATAACAAATTCGACATTTATAAGACTCGTTTTTAATAGAACGTTTTTAATAGAACACCTAGAACCACAAATACGGTTCCGGTTCATGTATTATTGGCGAAAAAAAAAAATCTGAAAAACAACGGATTTTACGAATTCCGGTTTCTGAAAAATAATAGTTTGACAAATTACGGGTATTGTAAATTTCAAAGATGTTATTGAATGGGTTTCAATTAAAAAGGTTCGGATTAAAAATTGGTTTTACAAATTGCAGTTTTTATGGTGAATCGTTCTTACGATGAGAATTTTTATTAAGTCTGATAAATCCCTGGTTTGATAAACCATAGGCGTTCTTCTCCTCTAAACTTTTAGTGCTTCCGATCTACGCTCAAAAAACGCTCCCCTCTTTACTCCAGAAAAAAGTAGACAACAAAGATGCTGGTAGTAACCCTGAAGTCTTTGGAGAAAAAACGAGGAATTGCAAAGGCATTCTAGAATCCCTAGTACTAGAGAGTTTCAATTTATAAAAAAGTTTTGGACAAAATCATTTCGCACATAAAATTAAGGTTCAATAACGAGACTCTAAGTATTTTTGACCTGAAAATATTCATACCAAGTTTTATACAACGTGAAGCCAAAATCAGGGCAAAATTAACTAATGTCGTTTCCAAATACTATAAACTGTTGTTGATTAGTACAAGACACAAATTCTTGAATTTTTATTGGGAGAAGTCAGTATTTGGAAACAATATTGGTCAGAAGTAGGCAAAAGCTGAAATCGAAACATATATTATCTAAGGGGGTTGGTTGTGTACACCGTATTTTCAATTGATTAAAACGAAGTTTTTGTATTGAGTGTAGTTTTTTATTAAATTAGGCTGAGCGCTTTCGCCATTGCGGCATCATCAGAACCTTTGTTTCCTTATTTTTCTAGTTTTCCAAACATATTAATTCAACTTATGCTAAGAGGAGCAGCCCAGGACGAATACAAAATTTTAGAATGGGACATACACAGTTTTTAAAAATTTATTTTAACTGTGTATGTTCTTGGACTCCTCCTCTTAGCATAAGTTGACTTAACATGTTTGGAAAACTAGAAAAATAAGGAAAAAAAGCTTCTGATGATGCCGTAATGTCGAAAGCGCTCAGTATAATTTAATAAAGAATTGCATTCAATACAAAAACTTCATTTTAATCAATTCAAAACATATATGATAAGGTTTCCGAGGCAATGAACGATATGGCGATATTTTTCTGTTGATAAAAACATCCTTGGATGTTTGTCAGTAAAACAAAAAACACTATGACGAAAATTCGTCTGACGGGCTTAGCGTTGCTGCATATCAATAGACATATTGAAATTGACATTGAGTGAGTCGTTGACCGGTTTGCCCAAAAAAACTGAAAACAAACTTTAATCATCAAAATATCTTGTATTTGAAATATGCAATATAAAATGTATTGTTTCAACTTAAAAGGCTTTTTAGGTATCGAAAAAAAAGTATTTAGCTATTAGGTTTTGTTTGTAGTTTGTTGGTTATCTATGTTTTTTATAATTAAAAAAATAATACCTAGTTACTCAAGCACGGATTTTAGGTTGGTAGGTACGAAAATATTTAGAAAATCAAAAGTAGGGCATAAATTGCGGCACTATAACACCTTTGATCTTTACGGTATTAATTTAATTTTGTGTTAACAATGGCATTAGTAGTCACTTTTTTAAAAAATTTCAACTGCTGCTTAATTTTATATCAAAAAATGCATTTTTCATGCAACTTTCTTTGAAAATTTTGCCTGCGGTGCTATGATACGTTGATATTTACGACATTAGTTAAATTTAACTCAAAAATTGCATTTTTAATGTAATTTTCTGAAATTTTGGGCGCATTTAAACATTTTTTAAAACAAAAAATGTATGAAATGAATAACTTAAAATCTGAGTACCCCCCCTAGATTTGACGCTAAATCCACGTTTGTAGTTACTAAGTTTCGCTATGCTTTTATTCTAGTTTTTTTCTGTATCGAAACTACTTCTCCCTTTTTAAATGGCTGGGACCGCCACTGTCATTTCTTTATTGCTTTTATTTTTAAACGTTAAAAAAAAATGAACAGAATGGCGAGTTTATGACCATTACGTCTTCAATGTCTTCAAAAAGTGGTAAAGTAAAGCTTTGTGTTGAATTACGCCACTAAGGCTGGAATTTATAGTCGAACCTCAAGGCCTCCTTAAGGCTGAGGTGTCTTGGAGGACCCTTAAGGTCGGAAATGCATTTTATAGTCGCTGAAGGAAGACTTAAGTTTGAGTAAAGGTCAAGGTAGCTCGGGAGCTACCTTAAGGATGCCTTGGGTTGTGTTTTTTAGGTTAGGATCAGGATTTTTGTGTTGTTGTTGGTGTGATTTTTGAAGAGTAGTGTTTTTTGGATTCTTTTTTTCTGAATAATGGACAAACTTCAAGATTTCTTGGACTACTACTCAGGATATGGTAGAAGTAGTAGAACCCCTCTCACCATAACATACCTCAGAGATTTCGACAACCCTTTTCAGAGATTTTCTGAAAAGACTTTCAAAAAACGATATTGGTTTTCTAAAAATATATATCAATATTATATACACCCAATTTTATATGATGAATTAAAAAAAGATAATAGATGAGATAAAAGGGCTGGCGATAGAACCGATGATTCAATTCAATCATGCAGAAAAATTGCTGTTGTAATATTTGGTTATTTCTTTCCATGCCCTTTGTTTTCTTTGAAGTGATTTGGCATGCCTCTGTTTTTTTTTGGATTCCAATATGGAAAATTTTGCGACCATTGAACACAAGTACTCCTTTTCCTCATCAGAAAAAGGAGTTCTGTTCTCTTTTTTTTTGTTTTTCCATGGCTTATATAGGTGGCAACGCGCATCGCTACTAAAAGAATAAAGAATCGAATTATAGAAAGCAAAGTAGCAAGTGAAGAGCCAACATACAGTCCAGTGGCTTTGATATTCACCGTTGCTATGGTTGCGTGACGTCAGCCACGCGACAGCATGTAATAATTTATATTGCGATGAAGAGCAACTAAAAAATAGATTAGTCGTATGCACTATTGTTTTGGCATTGCTTCCCGAAATTAAACGTTTATAGAAATTTATTAATTAAAGTTGTATGTATGTAAAAATGAAGTCAATGTTTGTTTGATTACCCACTAGCTCTTCACCATTTTTTAAGGCCGCGAGCCGCCGCTGCAGTAAAATCACACAAACAAAATAACCTAACATTCTTGACAACCACCACAGTTCACCACACAAAATCCTGACATCGGCCAACAAAAAAAAACAGCCAAAATGCAACGTTTCCACATATTGCGTGACCTCAGAGTGGCTTTCAGCAAGCCTTTCTCGAGGAAGACTTTATAAAACCGACTCAATGAGGAGCCCTCAAGGAATCTTCACCAAAGGAAGGCCTTAAGGATCGACTATAAATTCCAGCCTAAACATCCTTTGCATAAACCCCCAAGAGGGTTACAAAAACAAAGAAAATCTGTGGCTATGTAATGAACTTTAGAACGAAAACGCGTTCACGAAAATATATCTCAGAAAGTTGTTAATGTTATGAATTTTAGAGCATAAACGCGTTCGAAAGTCAAGTGCTCATATTCGAATTCGGAATCGCCCTTAGATCACCCCTGGACAGATTTCTGACGTCACTGCTCTGGTTGGGGGTGAGCTGAGAACAGTGTAGGTCTGCTTGGAAAACTGTGCATGCTCATCGATAAGTGGTTGCATGGTTTTATTTTTTTCCTGTCTTCTCGGTTATTTTCTTTAAAATAACAAAGCTTATCGGTATATTATATGCAGACTTAATGAAGTCGGCACTTCTTTTACAGTTCCGTAACTACACACTACAGTGAAGTGTCTACTTAGCTTTTTTTGTTAGTGGTAAGTGAAGTTTCTATCATCCCCAAGCGATGAATTCAATAGGGGCAAGTAAAACGACCTACTTAGACCCGAGTTAGACCAATATGCGACAAGTCACCTAACTTTCCTTTCACTTGGGGTTAGTGAAATTTTCTACTAGTTTGTTAACCCTTTATCTTATTACCAATATGCGATAAGTCACTTAACTTTCTCTTTACTTAGGCTTAGTGAATGTTTCTACTAGTTTATTAGTGATTTATCTACTTACCAATATGTCACAACTAACTTAACTTTCCCTTCACTTACGGTTAGTGAATTTTTCTATTAAGGACAAGTGAATGCATCATATATTAAAAAATTATGTGGAAAATATATTCATTCTAATAATCATGCATACCTATAATGATTTGACAACGTATTGCCATCATAAGAATTCGACAATCCCATTTGCATTTGCATTGGAGATCATGATGGAAAACAGTTAAAAAAACCCGGTAACCCTTGGTTTAGAGATGTTTGTCCTTATACAGGGTGTCTTAATTACCATGGGCCACTATCGCTATCTCGGTAACTATAAGAACTACAAGGTTGGTCAAATTAGACAAAATGTGCAGTTTTTGGGAGATATTGAAAATCTGGTTTCAGATTAAAAAAATAAATATTCTATCCCGAGGTACGGGGGTTTTTCGAAAAATTGCAGAAAACTATTTTATCAAATACCTCGAAAAGTATAATTTTTACAAAAAATTCGTGAAGAAAAAATTTTTTGCGTTTTTGAGCTTCTTCAAATTTGTTTGTTTTCGAGATATTAACATCAACTTGCTTTTTTTAAATGCGGACCTGTATCTTGTATTCCATTTTTTACAATCTCTCTTTTTTATGATTTTAACGATGTATCACATGTCCATATTTATTTGCATTTTATTGGTAAAAAATGGTTATTTAAGGTGGCTTAGAAAGCAAAAATAAACAATTGCTTATAAAAGCCCATCTTACGTAATACATCTGTCAAGGTAAGTTTAAATCAACATGGCATCGTTTCCAAAAGCTGAAAAATTAGATTTAATTTTTTGATATGCAAAAGCATTTCGCAATGCTCAAAGAGCGCTCCAAATGCATCAAAATTCGTACCTCGAAAGGCGCGTACCAAATCGAAAAATTAAATTACAAGGCTAGATCAAAATTTGCTACTACACGGATTGAGTACGGTGTTGCATGGATCATTTGTAAATCCTTCCAAACGGGGAGCAACCGGCAGAGGATGGGGAAGATGAAACAAATATCAATAGAGATTTTGAGAGAAATTGAAAAAAAAAAAAGTTTAGTTTTAAAAAACGTGTTAAAATAATAATAAATACTGTTAATTAAGTTTAATTTAATTAAATCGTAAAAAGTTTCAATATTTAAAAAGTAATAAATAGTTTTTTTCATTAGACGCTGCATCAGTCTGTTTATGTTATTAAAACAGGCAATTGTGTTATCGGTCGTCTAAGCCACCCCTGACGTCACACCACCTCAAACAAATATGGACATGTGATACATCGTTAAAATCAGAAAAAAAAAGTTAAAAAAAATGGAATAAAAAATACAGGTCCGTATTTTGAAAAAGTAAGTTTTTGTTAATATCTCGAAAACTAGACGTGTCAAATGTTCCGAAAAACTACCAAATTGAAGAACGTTAAAAACGCAAAAAAATTTTTCTTTACAATTTTTTTGTAAAAATTAGACTTTTTGAGATATTTGATAAAATAGATTTCCGCAATTTTTCGAAAAACCCCCGTATGTCGGGATAGAATATATTTTTTTTTTAATCTGAAAACAGAGTTTCAATGTCTCCCAAAAACTTCACATTTTGTCTATTTTGACCAACCTTGTATTTCTTATAGTTACCGAGATAGCAATAGTGGCCCATGGCAATTAAGAAACCCTGTATATCCACCAAACGCAAAAATTCTCTAATTAAGCTTTAATCATGATTAACACTTTTCAGTCGACCAATAAGAATCCGCCAAACAAAACGCTTGTATTCCGTTTCAACCTATTTCTTTATAAGCGCATGGTACAGTGCATTGGTATATCAACCTGTAGGTTGTAGGTTCGAAACCCGTCGGCGCGTCGCACTTGCTTTTTATTATTTGTTTTTTTTTCTTAGGGGGTATTGTGATAGGAGTTTTTTTACTGGTTTTACGCTACTATAGATTTACTAACAGTTAGTAGGTTCTTCACTAACAATAAGTGAAGTTTTTACTTATGGTTATTATGTTATTTTATAACCTTAAGTAGATGAGAAAACTTATGGTAAGTAAACAGTTCACTCGTCTCATATTGAAATCAAGTTTCTACATGGGACTAATGCATCTTTACTTAGGATTATTGGATATTTTTCTCAGTCGAAACCTATGTCCAGGCGAGCTTTCTTGTGCGTTAAAAGGATGACATTAGCTTTAATTCCGTCAACTTTATGGGTGGCACTGTTTAGATGACGACAATGTCAGAAACCATTTTAACTTCGTGCGAAACTAATAAGCGGATAAGTCCCTAAAAACTTTATTGGGTTCACATAGTGGAGTTGTTGAAGGTATTTTAAACTAAAATATGCTTAATGGGACAAAGTGATTTTATGTATTTTTGACCACCAGCAGGACAAAAGGTTATACATGAATGATTTGCATCCTTTGTAAGCTTAAATGCAATATTTTTAGTACATAAATATGATTTTAAAATTTTAACATAGGGGAATAACCTGTAGGCAAACTCCATAGGTTGTCTAATTTAAAATAACAATACAAACTGTAACATGCATTTTACGGCATTTTAAAGCCGAGTGGTATAATTTGTCAAGTGATGATACACGAGTAGCATACAACGTTTTATGCAACAACTGCAAAAAATATAAACAATATAATTTTTATTCGATGTAAACACTAAAATCATAATATTTTAGTCAAGGCTCTTACACACTAGTAGAGTTATTTGATACTTTGTGAGTCCCAAAAGAAAAAATTTTGTATAAAATATCAAAGGTTGCTGGGTGTGTTCAAAATACTATGAGTTAATTTTACTCATTTTCAATGACCAGAGAGGGCAAACGTACAGGGTTACCGTTTAGAAAGTTCCACTAGGGAAAACTTTTTTGTTATTTGTCACAACAACTAAATCAAAAAGTGAATTACTAATAAAGTTACGTAGATTTCTATAACAGGTTCAATTTTTTTAAAATCACACCTTGCACGACGAATGGAACCTTGTATATTTTTAAAAACGTCAATAGTATATTTTTAAAAACGTCAATAGATCTTTGCTTCGTGATTCGAAAAATATACCATAGGCTATCTTTGTTTTGAACTGCCATTGAACAAATTTAGAAAAACGTTGCTATAAGAGTATTACCTTGAACAAAGAACCACACCTAATTTTTTTTTCCTCGGAAATATTTCTGAAAGCAGAAAAAAAAGATCTATCACAATTTTAAAAAATGTACAAGGAATTTCAATAAAAAAAGAGAAACTCATGGCCACCCTGCGTGTAGAGTATGATGAAGGGAAATTAATTTTTGATTAATATTTTTGTGACAAAAAACCAAAAAGTTTTCCCAAGTGGAACTTTATAAACAGTCTCTCTGTACAGTCTACCTGCTAGGCTAACATAAGACCAAAATTATTGCATGACAGCGGTAAATAGACAAAGTGCGAGCGGCTTCATATCTTTACAACAATTGCTCACGATTGTGCTAACCGAAACGAGTTTTATTTAAAACCATGTTATTTTAGCTGACGTATATGTAAAAAAAATGGAGTATATATTTAACACATTCACCGCCGGGATTGGTCGCCGGGCCCGATCGATTTTAAATTTATCAATTCCATGAAAGAGCAATATCTCAAATTTTTTCAGAGTTATAATTTAAAAAAAATTTATTGGGAATTTTAGCTCGAATTTTATTGGGAATTTTAGCTCGAATTTTAGCCATATTGAGCGTTTTATGAAAGAAGTGAAACCTCCTGCCCCTTGCGGTGTGGTTGAATTTACCCCCTAAAGGTACAATTTTTTATTTTTTTCCAATATCAAACTATTACATGGACTACATAAGTCGGTGACCTAATCCTATTGGGGAACGGCGAGCCGGAGATCGGAAGCGCTTAGGTGAACCTTACTCTAGCGAACTCTCGACTTCTCTGAGTGGTGGATCGGGGACGGGTGTGGGGGCCTTGGCTTAAACACCCGGGTCATGTGAATGAGGCACCACAATAAAAACCTTCCTCAGAGAACCAGGCGCACCCAGTTGCATGTATCCCCTTCACTAAAGTGCTGGGGAGGTGATTCTAATCGGTTTAGTCGTATGTGATAGACCTCCAGAAGGACCCTCCGACAACCAGGAGATGAGATAAAACAGGGAATCGAACAGGTGCCCAGTGGAACCTCTAAAGATAAGGATCAACAAGGAACTGTTCAAGGACCCAGTAGATCTTCTTCAAAACAAGAGGCCCGACAGGGAACTGCATAATCACCCATAGGACACTCAAACAAGTGCATTGGGAGCGCCTACGGATGCAGCTGATGCAAACAAATTAGCTAGGAAGCTCAGAAAGCTCTGGGTCAAAATCGTGGTCAGCATGGACGGTTCAACCAAAACAGAGCCGACTGAACAGCACTTGGTCGAAGTCCTTGCTCTACCTAGGTAGGCAACAGGGCTTCTAACAGGACATTGTCGTCTGACAAGCACCTGGAGACGCTGGGAATCGCCGAAGACTCAGGGAGTCGATGGTGCATGGGAGAGGCTCTACTCTACTATCTGTTCGCTCCAGGCGATGTAAGAAGCTTCCAGCCCAAACAAAAATCTGTTCTTTTGCGACAGGCGATGTAAGAAGCTTCCAGCCCAAACAAAAATCTGTTGTTTTGCGAAAGAGGCAGGCTTCCAGGTCTAAACCATGGATAGTGTCCGTGCAACGGGCCCAACAAGGTAGCCTACGTACATGAAAATTGTCCCGCCCGCATTTCTAAATTCATGCTAACCCCACTTGTATTTTTGATGAAGAGCCCCTTTAAGAGGCCCACACAAATTGAAACCTTGCATCAGCTTCCCTGAATCAGCGTCGTGGCTCGCTGACCTTGAGATTTCGCAGACTCCGCATAGCCGCAAATGATGCCAAGTGCGTAAATCAGTACTACTCGTGTTGATTCTTGCATCGTGAAACAAATGAATCGATGCATGTTTGTTTGAAAGTTTGAGACAATGATGTGTTTAAAATTAACTCTGTGTTTCGGACTTCCATTGTCTATATTTTATTTATACACTACATTTCGATCCGTACAACTCTGATCGTCTTCAGGTGTAAGCTACAGTCTATTCCTAAGGCTACGTACTTATATGCTATGGGAAATCACTCAACCGGGAAGTTTAAGAAGTTGACTTCGCCCAAGAAGGGGCTTCCAAATATTTTGAATTTCAACACTTAGCTTACTAGAAATACCTTGATTCTGCCCAATAAATGCAGCTTCAAGGAGTTTTCGTTTATTCCAGTGTGACTCCTTGTTGCAAAACCTTTGCTTTTGTCCACTTCATTCGGTGTTGGGTTTTCGTCTGATGTTTCTCAAGTCTAGCAAATAGTGTATTTTTATTTCGCTTATGTGTGACTCACCGCACTCACAAGGAACTTGGTATATGCATTCCTTATTTTGTTTGTTCTCCGGTTTTGTTTTACTACGAATGCTTCGGATTGTCGTGTAATAAAATATCGGCAATGCAAGTCCGAAACACAGAGTTAATTTCATGTTCGATAGTGTGCGTTATTATTCGTTTAATTTTGAACATTTTGCTTTTCATATCAATAAATTTGGCTTTAAAAGCAAACATTTTTTTGACAAAAATATGTACACTGATAAAAGAGAATAGTGAATTTACACAACCAATCAAATGGCCATAGTCGATACAGCAAAATTACTTGCTGCATTTGATTTTACAAAAACCTTGAAAGTTACACGGAAAAAAATATCTTCTTGGAACAAGATTATTAATCTTGATCCAAGAATAGCTTCATCCTCAACTCTAGTTATTCTTTATCCAAGTAATATCCAATTCTTAAATATAATGCATGACTAGCGTTGAGACAAGTGTAATTTATATGAAATTCAAATATAGGTCTATACTTATTTTAAGACAATGTGGTTTTTTGCTTTAAGCGGACGCTATACTTAATTAAAATTTTTTCTTTGCTTGTTTCGAACACCGCTTTAGGTTGTATTGATGTCAAATGCTTTTCGAACGAAAAGAACATGTTTTTAACGCAAAATAACTATACTTCAATCAATTAATATTTTATACTTATTAAGAAAAAATTAAACTTACCTCAAATATTTCTTATACTTGACTGAAACCGACCTTATATTTCACTTAAAAACCAATTGTAATTAAAATAAAAGTAACATATATATAATAACGATATTTTACTATAACGTAGCGCAAGCCCGTCACTTGCAAAATAACCCTTCTCCTATAACAATGCTAATTCAGTCCCATAGCAGAATCAAATCAACACGATTATTAGATACAAATTGAAAAGACTCACATTTCCATAGGCGGATTATATGGTGTACTTCCAGTGCCGAGTTTCTGCGGCTCACGCATATATCAGAAAACTTCCGCAAGCTGTCAGCGAGATGTTATGACCACAATTTCGAACCGACTCTCGCGACAGCACGCTCTGAAGCGCTCTTGCAAAAGAGGCGGTCAAGACCGTGCCAAACAATAGGTGCTTTCGCCACTTCATCCACACTTCTTAACAACCGTGGGTATACATAATGATACTCGGTTTCTCCTATTAATATAAGGAAAGTATTTAACTTTTTAGGCGTTTATAATAATCCGAACCTTTAAGATATAGGAGTATAGTTTTACCTATATTAAATGTATAGTTTTATTAATGTATAGTTTTACCTATATTAAATGATAGATGTTGAGATAAAAACCTGAAACTGAAGGCCATTAAGTTTTTGTTGCTCCCATACCAGACAACAAAGACGGAGAATGGATTATCCAAGCGGTCTTACGGTGCGATTGGATATTGAGATATTTCTTGTTTTTAGTACAGCTCTTCTTATTTTAAAAATAACTAAGGCTTTATAGCAAGAATAAAAGGACTTGATCCAAATTAAACCTTTGTAGTTAAACTAAGTTTCAAGTATGATTCAATCAATTCATAACATATTTCAAGTCAAGATTTATCTTTTTCTTGTGACAAGTTTTTTTTCGACTTGGTTTTAATATGTTTTCGCTTTCAAAGAAGAATTTCTGGTTTTAGTCCAAGTAAACTCCCTGTTTTTGAAAGAATAATAAACTCTTATCGGTTTACCTCTAGAAGTTATTTGGTTTAATAATAGCTGTGGTTTTGATTTAAATTACCGCCCCTTCTTATTTAAAGTATATTTTGTTTATATTTTATAAGTATAAGAGCCTTCGTAGATCAAGAATAGGTAATTGCATAATTCTAATAATCTCTATTCTTATACTAAGAATAATATAGAATAGAGCTATTCTTAAATATAGAATAGATTTTTTTCCGTGTAACCTAGTAACTTTTCAACCGTCTTTGCAGTTTTCCATTGAATTTTTTTCTTATTAAATATGTAGTTTTCATTTTGAAAGAAGCTAAATAGTAAGTCCGTGTAATTTTGTGTTCACATTTAGTACGTTTTTACAATAAAATTAAATCCGTATTGAAATTATTGCTTTTAATTTTTTTTATAGCCCTAACAAGGTTTTCGTTCATCATAAAAGCTAGTTTATTTCGAATTTTCTGTCGGTTCATTTGGGAAAGTTATGGAAATACTTTATTAAATCTGTGTGATTTTTTTTCCACACTTCGGTCACATTGACCAAAAATTACAAATAAATTCATTATAACTTCATTAGCGTATCTTTGTTTAGCCATTATTTGTGTAAATCGCAAATATATTAAAACTGTTTTAAACTGCTATGACAACTAGAGACAATCTCTCCAATGACAGCAGCCTACTTAAAAAAAATAAAGAAAAGCATAATGAAAGCACATGCTTGTAAAAAGAAATAGTAAGTCGTATAACAATTAATTTGAGCAGGAGTAATATTTTCTGGTAAAGTGTTAAATTTTACATTTATGTGTCAATTATGCGGTGACATATAGCCATTTTTCAACAGTCAAATTCAGACTCAAAATCATGAAATTATTAAATATCTCAAAAACCGTTTAAGACAGGTATAGGGAAGCAAATGCCAATAAATTTGGAATTTTATGAGGAATTAGAAAATAAACAAATATCTTTAGTATTCAATTTAAAATAAGAAAGTGGTTGCCAAGTTTATGTGCAAATGGCAACATTGCAAATATAAAAGTATTTTAGAAATTTACTTTATATAAGCTTATGTTATTACACAAAGTTTAAAAATTTTCTTTGTTTCCACAATAATCTAATAGGTTACTCACCTTGGGACATATCACAGTTATGAAAGTTGTCATTTGGGTGAAAATATACTTATTTTCATAATTTTCCACCAATATAAATACTTTTTCAGATTACTTCACTTAAAAATCTCAGTACAAAGGAAAAATGTTTGCAATGTTTTTTGCAAAGTTTTAAATGGCTATAATGCAAAAGCAACGGTCCTTCAAAGTGACCCATTTTCATTCACAAACAATATAAAGTGTAAAATTGCAATTTTACGTAGATAAAACTTTTTTGCACATTTTAGAAAGCAAAATTAAACACGTATTTGGAGTTTTATACTTTGAATATAAAAAAAATACATTACCTGATATGATTTTTGTCAGAGTTTCCACATATATTGTAAAAAAATGAAGCTGATCTGTTATTACGTTTATACGCACCTAAAACCGGTTTTATATAAGGGCGGTCTTAAATAAAATTGCTTTTTCCGAGGTTTTCGAGGTCCTTCAGTAAATGTCATTAAATGTTCATTTTAAATAAACAAACAAAAACAAATAAAACAACTAAATTAAGAAAGCGATACGCTTAAGCGTTTTTAAATCACCTTAAATTTTTAAATAAAAAAGGGGTTCTTCACAAAAACTGCCTAAAAAAATTTAAATTGACATATTTTTTATTCACTGGAAAAGTACTAATAAACTAAATTTTAAGGAATATTATACCAAACAAGTCCTGACAAAAAAGCAGTAGTGTAAACTTGTGTTTAAAAATCGTCAAATTTTTTGTTAGGGCGAGATTTTCTGACGGTATTTGAAGAATCGCGACCTTTATGTAAAAAAATAGTAGAAAAAAAATAACAAGTAAGGAAAAAAGTCACAACAAAGAGCCAAACTTATATTTAATTAGGTATACATAGCAAAGATAAAAGTTTGCGTTTTAGGTGGAGGTATAAACTAAGATCAAAATTTAAATTTAGAAATCACCTAAAAGGTGTGAACGTGTTTTAATTAACGTTATTAAAAAGTTAGCAAGATGACAGATATTGTGGTGCTCAGTTGCACCCTTCATCAAGTTAAGGAGTCTATCTGGTTCCGTTTGGAAGGCTCTAATTGCAGGGTAGCATATCGCAGCTAGTAGCTTGGAGTAAGTACTTAGTCGGAATACCTAGATTCGTTCAACTCCTTTACGTCTTTCATAAGAAAATGATTGATATCGAGTTATCAGTTTTTAATTATTAGCCATTATTAATTAGTCAGTTAATTTTTGCAAATATCGACTTCAATTGGGTAACCCAGTTATACTTAGAATCGGCATCTTGGTGGAGTTTCACTTTAAAGTAAAATCGATTAATTCCTTAGAGCGGGTTTTTTGGTGTTTATACGAGAAAGTTAGTTTTTAAACCGCCGTCGTAAAGAAACGCTTTAAGAGGCACGTAAAAACAAAGTTTAGAAAACAATTTGTAGATCGATGGTAAGGCCTCTGTTTTGTTAGATTTTGAATATTTGAGCAGTATGTTAAAGGGATACAAATATTTATATTTTCTTCCCTTGTTTGCAATTATGGACATTTTAGGCCATCTAAAGTAATAGCAAGAATATTTACTTTGGGGGATAGTAATTAACTGTAAAAGAGGAAAACGCAAAATTTCATTAAAACAAATATAACCTAACTTGTGAGGGCTTAGTGTGAGTTTTCTTAACTTTTCCTTTTTATTTAGTATACTATACAGATAGAAAACCTTGAAATTACAATTATAGTAATTAGAAAATATTGAAAAATATGCATTTTTACGAAAAATTATGAATCAACCAACCTTTTAGTCTGTGATCCAGTGGCGGATCCAGCAATTTCACCAGGGGCGCAAGCAATAAAACCTATGTAGGTCGGCTCAAGCGACTATATACGAATAGAGCAAAAAAAGTCCTTTGTTATAGTGCTCATTGTTTTTGGGGGTTTGGTTGGATTGGTATGTTGGTTAGTGGTGACCTGACCATCCCCACTAACCAAACAGTTTCGACCTACATATGTTCGTAGTTGCTTGAGCTAGAGTCAAAAACAAAAAGGCTGTTCAAGCATCGGCGGACGCTGATGGCGTTTCCTCGACGCTCTCGTTGGTCTCAAAATATTTGTAGGTATATATAGTAGTGCTAGTGGTAACAATGATGTTACAGGTTGTGAGGGGTACGTACATCAGTTGGTCAGTGAGGCATGAACCTTAATGTGTTACAGGCTGTAACAACATTGTTACCACTAGCAATACTACATAGTGTCGGGGCAACGTCGCCGTCTTTTTGATCAGATCATATTTGTACCTATTTTCGTAATTAGTCATAGAAAGTTAATTACATTTTGACGCATAATAGAAAATAGTTTTGGAACTACTTTTGTGAAAAATTATCAAAAAAGTAAAGAGATTAAAATTATTGATTTTAGAAATATCTTGGATCGCCTCCTGTATGCAATTCAAATATGACATTTGGCAGACAGTTGCATGAAGGTTGCAAATTACGATATTTAAGTGATTTTTCTCGACGCTGCTACTCACAAAATGTTGTGAACCCGATTAATCTACCTAATGTAATTTTTTTTAGTCAAGAGGAATACTCTAATCTTAAAATATATTTTCTTTTGAACTCCTTTAATTTACCCAGCCAAACCTATTTTTCTTACTTACAAATAATTGAAATTATAATATTATGGCTCAAAAAAACATTCAAATTGTCAAAATAGCTTGAAAGATAAATTTGGAAATTAGCAAAAATGTCTTATTTTTGACTGTCCCCCGTATAACAACTAGGCATTCGCCAACGATAATAATAGTCTCTTGTGTACAGATTGTGTTTTGTTTGGCCCCTTTTTTTTCATTTATTCTAGAGAGACACGTATTTTCTTAATTGAAACATAACAATGCATGCCTATTTTTCTCACTTTGATAGCGGATGTATCAGGTCATAGAAACGATATAAAAATTACCCATTTTTTTAACCAGCACTAGTTATACAACATATTTAAAATTAGTTGAAACCGTCCGAGATATGTTTTATAGGAGTGTCCTGTGCGTGGTTCTTTAATGTTTTTAAGACTTTAATAATGTTCAGAGGCAGACCGCTCTCCGCCCCTCCCCCTGGATCCGCCACTGCTGTGATCAAGATAACCGCAGCGTAATAAGTAAAGTACGTCGATATCCTTATTTGATTAGCTCCCTTCTTTTCCCTTACTGCGCAGTCGCAGAAACCACGATATCCACAAAAATGTTATTTTATTTAGTCCAAAACGTGCCTATTGTTTTTATTTTTCTTTAGTTTCACGCTGCACTTAACTTACCAAAAAATTTCACGCAATACTCGGTTGATGTATCCCTTTTACTATTAAATTTTGATGTTGATTTACCTGCAAAAAAAAGGAAAGTATTGTTAAATTTCTATATATCATTAGCCACAAAAAGTACGTTCCAAAAAAAAGATACATTATTTAACTAACTGTGCATAGTTGGATTTATAGGAGAAATTTAATTAATTTTATAGTGAATAATCATCTTAAAGACACAATCTTTTGTTGGATTTAAGAAGAAAGTTTCAATTTAGAAGAAAAAAAACTGAAAAAGGGATTTTAAGAAAAAAAATATATAATCTTTAAAACAGAGATTTTTTTTTCGATAGATCGCCAACTACCATTTACCGTAAAAGGTAAAATCCCCTATGTAGTCCTTTTCTGGGGGGCTATTTTTGGAAAATATTCTGAGAATCCTAAATAGTAAACCCCTATTTTGACTTCATATTTCAATTCTCGCTAAAATTCTTTTTCCAACGGTACCCCATACCATAAGATTTACTTTACGAACTTTCGAGATATGAACTTTAAAAATATCAAAAATTCAATTTTCGAAGGCCCATACCTTAGAAACTAAAAAAGATATCTCTATTGTGTTTGTTATTGATTTTGAGAATATTTTAAGAGCAAATAAAAACGATAACAGTTTGACGTTTGCACGTTCTTATTTACAGTTTATTGATTTTCAGTGATTTTAAAGATATTATTCCAAAAATATGAAGTAGAAGTATTTCCTTGTTAAAAAGCCCTAAAATCTGTATTGGACCCAACGAAAATATTTTCTTTAGTTTCTAAGATATGGTCCTTTAAAAATTTAATTTTTGACATTTTAAAAACCAATATCTCGAAAACCAGTAATATGGGGTACCATTGGAAAGAGAATTTCAGCGATAATTAAAATATAAAGTCAAAATATAAAGTTGCTTTTTAATATTTTCAGTATATTTTCCAAAAATAGTCCCCCAGAAAAGGGCCACCTAGGGGATTTTACTTTTTACGTTAAATGGTAATTGGCGATGTACCGAAAACAAAAATCTATGTTTTAAAGATTATATATATAAGATTTTTCTTATAAAACCCCTCTCTAGACCAACTGTGATCCTGTGAATTGACTTTACCCATTAATAAGTATACTCTATTTCAAGTAACACTTTAGATATATAGTAACATAACGCGGATTTATTTAATAATACATAACAAGCATGTTATAATGGTCATTAAACGCGAAGATGAAGTTTGAGACTCGTGCCGTAGGCACGTGCCTTAATTTATCTAAGCGTGTAATGACCATAACATGTTAGTTACTGTACTATACTTTACCTACGACCAATGAAAATGTCATCATAAATATCATAAATTATTAAAAATATCAAACGCGAACACTCTTAAGTCAACAACATTCATAACCTGAAGTTTCAATGACGTTCTATTTAAAACGACAAAACAAATAAGGTTAACTAAGGGACTTTTCATATATCTCTTTAAAAACAAGTTTTTAATTACCTTTAATAAATATTTATTGTCTTAAAAATATAGAAAAATATTCGCGTGAATTAGTGCTCTTATAAAATAAAGTTTTATCGCTTGTCACGCCATCTTGTGGTTTACCTCTAACCTTTATTATTGTCCTAGGTGTGTTTTCCAGAGGTGTTTTATACAATCACCGAATTTTTAACCTTAAATATAGCTATTATGTGTTATTTTAATTTTTTGGCATTTTTACCATTTGCCATTTTAAAACCTGTCAAAAACTAATGGTTTTATCGCATTATTTTGCATAATTGTCTTTTCTGTATGGGTAAGAGTTTTTTGAAAATTGGTTTTAAAATTTAGTACCCCCCCACAGGTCTAGATATTTATACCTGTGCTGAGCACTATTTTAGATCTTAGTAAATCTCACCGTTTCTTGCGTTTCTGACGTAAAAATCGCTTAATTTCACAGTTTTATTACAAAGTTATATGGGAAGTACCGAAAGTTACTTCTTATAATTATCGCTAAATATCCAACTTAATCGATAAAACATAGCAATGATAACACTCTGTATAAAAAGTGTCATACACGATCTGTTAATACATATAATAAAGCAATGGGTATTAACTATAACTATGGTTTTGTGCAATATACAGCAGGAAACACTTTATGCATGGATACGTGTTAATATTTAATGGTGTTTACTGTTTAGGTAAGCTTTTATAGGTATTATATATATATAGCAGGGCAGTAGGGCGTCATGTACAGGGTGTTCCAAATTGGCCACTTTTGGGGTTTTAAGGTACTTCCAGGGGAGATAGAAAAAAAACTGACCCCCACTTGCAAGGCTTAATTATTAAGACGAGTTTAAAAGTGGAAACAGTATGTTGATATGTTCAGCCATTGTTGAGCTACGGGGGCTTTCCGAAAATTTTTTTTTTAGATTTTTCAAAGCAGGATATAAATGTCAAACTAAATTTTCTTTGATCTCAAAAACTAAAAGTAATAAAGTTGGTATTTTTCTTATTGAATGACTGACTTTTTATTAGAGTTTTAGAATCAGCTCTAAATTCCTTTCAAAATAATACACAACACAATACTTTGTGTTTTATTTTTTGTATTTTTATATATAATTTTTTTTTTCTTTTGATAGCTACTTTTAATATTTTTATTTTTATTTTAAACTTTTTATTTTTTAATATTATAAAAAGCGAGGAAAAAAGTAAATAAGTAACAAAAAAATTAAAATTTATAAAAAATTTAAAAACTAAAACAAAGTGTGATACATCATTTTAAAGGGAATTTTAAGTTAATTTTAAAAACCAAATAAAAAAAGGGTCATTCTATAAGAAAAACGACAACTTTTTGTTATATCTCAAAAACTAAAACCGACAGAGAAAATCCAGTTTAACAGTCGTATTCTGCTCTAAAAAATCCATCAAAAATCATTTTGCACCAAACACAAATTTTCACAAATAAAAAAGTTATAAACCCCATCCCAAGCCCTGTACAAAGTGTTAAAAATTCAATAGTTTTGAGGGATTTTATACAGTTTCAATTTAAAAAGAAAAAAAAATATGAACGCACTTACCATTTTTGATTGAGTGGAAATTTCTTACTACTTTGACTGTGCATTCTTCCAAAAAATTTAGCATAATTTTGCACCACTTTTTATTATTTGAGGTAGAACATTTTAAATAACCTAAATCTAGCAATATAAAACCGTATCTTTACCGCCACTGTAGGCGATCGATATAATTTTAGACAAAACTTGTGTACCCAGTATTTTAAATTATGGGGCTTGGTTTTTTACAAGCTTTTATTTAACTTGCAATGTATCTATGTAAATATGTATGTTTGTTCGCGTGGAATCTTGGAACTTAATTTTGACCAACGGCTTCAAATTTGGCATACTTATATAGTTGCGGTGACAACACAAGAATATAGTTTGATGAAATTGACAGCTCCCCCCTACTCGAAGGGGGTGGAGGAAGGTACAGTCGAAGTACGCCCGATTTTGTTGAAATTTGGTGTGTTGGGGCAGCTGGGGATGGAGATAACGAATTTCTAGTCCGTGACAATACAATCATATGTCATTATTAGGCACTCCTCCCTCGTACGAGGGGAGTGGAGGGGGGAAAACACCACACAAGTTTGTCCGATTTCAACGAAAGTTGGTATAAGGGGGTTTTTGGGGATAAGGAATACGAATTTTTGATTAGATTTTAAAAATCCAATATGGCGGATTGAAAATGGATGATTCTCTGTCATGTTTTGCTAACCAATTTTAAATGACTTATCCACATCCGATTGTGTTCAAATTTTGTATGCGTTTATAGTTCTGGTGAAAAAACAATAATATGGTATTCTCAGGTACCTACATCCCTCTAGCGACGGAAGTGGAGGGTGAAAGATATAGTTTGTTCGATTTTAGTCAAAATTGGCATACAGGGGTTTTTAGAGACGGGGATTATGAATTTTTGATCAGATTTAAAATTTCAATATGGCGGATTCAAAATGTACGATTTAGGGTACAAATCTAAAAATTAAGGGTGTGTGTTCAAATTTGGTATGCGTTTATAGTTCCGGCTCTCTAACGAGGGAAGTGGAGGGGGGAAAAGATTTAGTTTATTCGATTTAAATGTTTTGCTAACCAATTTTATTTTTTTCAAATTTGGTATGGGTTTATAGTTCCGAGGAAAACACAATAATATGGTATTCTCAGGTACCCACATCCCTCTAACTAGGAGGGTGGAAAAGATTTAGTTTGTTTGATTTAAATCAAAATTGGCACTTAGGGTACAAATCTAAAAATTAAAAAATAATATTAAAAAGACTTTTAAAGAACAAGCTTTTATTAAATGCACTCTAAGGTAAAAAAAATTATCTTTTTTATAGCATAATAAAGGCGATGGGCGCAAATTAAAAATTTTAACTTTACGGCGACAAATGGAGAACTACAAATAAAGTGAATTTCATCTAAAGAAGCTGAGAACGAGTGCTTACCAAACCTTTGACAATGTTCTTAGGTTATAGAATAATACAACTGTTTCTTAGGTAAATCGTAGATCTGGCCGATATACAATACTTAAAGTCAAAATTTTGCATTTAATAAAAGCTTGTTCTTTAAAAGCTTTTTTTAATAATTTTTTTTTTCAATTTAATTGAATAAAGTAATATGAAATGCACTTCACAACTGCGAAAAGGGTGACGACACGAAGGTGTCATAATTGCATCTTTGTATATACGGGCTTCTTAAAGCGCTTTAAAATAAGGAAGGTTTAAGATGTTTGTGGTATAAACACCAATTGAACTCTTTTAAACACTTAGTCGATTTTAGGGTCGGTATAAACTTAAAGAAGAGAGCGTGTTTTATGAAAGAAATAGATGTATGATTTTTGATACATATTGAGTACGATATGAAAACATACTAATTGTTTAAGACATGTGTTAAAGCTTGTATCTTATAGAGTTCCTGTATGCGTTTTTAAAATATTTTATGTTCGAAATATGACAAAAATGCCCAGCAACTCTAGTATTTCAAAACCAACAAAATTGTATACAGTCTGCTTTGGACTGGCCGATATACATTTACATTCTGAACAGTAAATTAAGATTTTCTTATTTTACGTAAATATATGCGAGTGTTTTGTGTAGCGTGCTGACAGTTATGATAAAAAACCTTCGGGGAAAAAATTAGGGTAAAAGGGTGAAATTTAATTTTGACTTAAAAGAGTACACTATGTTTTAAGTGTCTTTTATATTTTCCAAGTTAATTGACTATTTAAAATAATTAGGTCATAGATTGAGAATAAATTCTGATAAAAAATACAAGATCTTTTAATTTAAGATTTTTACCTCCAGATAGGCTTGGCGGCCTTCTAGAGTCTGTGGGATCAACGGAGCCCGGAATTTATAGGAAAAGACCAAGAAAAAAGCAAAAAAAAACTGATCTTACGCAAAATTGTTCTGTGGCTTCGCAAGTATACCAAGTAGTTCGTTTATTTCTTTAAAATTTTCAAAAAATGTGTAAGATTGTTTAAACTTTTATGACATGACGCTATGACTATAATATAATCAAAAGTCAAATAATTTCGGCCTACGTCTCTTGGAGGGGGTGGGGGCAGTAACCGAATTTTTAATAGAAAAAAAAATCTAAGCAGTGCTCAAGTTTTTCATGAATATCTCAAAAACTAAAACACCCACTTAAGAACGGTTTTCATTTCCCGAGAGCCAAATCATTGGTTCATTTAAAAAGATATTCCTTTGTGTTTAAAAGTAATTCGTACGAAAACAGTAGCACCTCGTTTTGGAAAAATGTTAAAATTTCATTTTTTTTAACTTCTTTGCAAGTTATTTTTTTTTGTTCTGATTTTTAGGTTTGAATTCCAAAATTATACTTATTGACTTTAAAAATTGAACCATTATCTTACCTTTTTTTTGCTGCTTCTTAAAATATTTTATCGTACCGATTACGCTACCCGTGGCCTTTTTTGCACAAAGGGTTACGAAATAATTGTTTTTTTTTTTTAAATCTGCAGCATCACGGACTTTATTTTTTTTGCCTATAGATATGTTGCCATTTTTGTTGCTATGCATATTTATTTAATCTTGTCACAGTTTTTTTAATTTTTTTTCAGTAGGGTCCTCAGCAACGGTTAAATTTGAAAAATCCACTAATTCCAAATTGTGAAAATTTTCCTCAAAAAATAACATCCCAATATCTCTCGCTGGCATTTCTCCAAACTTTGTGAGATTTTGACAAGGCTATATTTTTTTGTAGCTCTATTCATTCCCTTTTAGAACTGCTATTACATATGCAAAAAATGGGGGTGGAGCTATGCTAGAGGGGTTCTTCTATACCCATGCTAGTCAAAAATTCGTACGAAAATCGCATATTAGTCTGGAAGATGAGGTGTTTAATTCAGAAAAAAAAAATTAATAAAGTTTTCTGAAAAGGGCCTCTATTTCCAAAAGTAACACAAAAATTGTTTATGGTTTAGAAATTATGATGGAGCGATGAAATTTGGCACAAATGGTTATTGACCCCGCAATTCTTTTTGTCGTTTGTTACTTATTCGAGGTCTTTTGCATAAGACCTCAATTCACGATATTTAAGAACAAATATTTTTAGCTATATTAGCTTAAATATAAAAATAAATTTTTATGTAGAGGGCCCCAACTCTTGAAGTTTTTTGAAAAAAACAACAATGTATGTATGCCGAAATTATTTGACTTTTTATTGTGATATAGTCATGGTGTCATGTCATAAAAGTTTAAACAAGCTTAGACATTTTTTTAAAATTTTAAAGAAATAAACGGACTAAATAAAGGGGTATGTTTGGGGTCGGGGAGGAGGGTTTCAAGATGTGATGGCGGATCAAGAACAAGAGAGGAGGAATAGCTAGGATTTAGTTTTGATGTGGATCCAGGCTAATTTTTATTAACACTGGACTGGGGTGCTCGGTAGAGCTTTAAACCGGCATTTCAGTGTTTAACTTAAGAATTAAGTTTATATTAGCAGTAATTTTAATTTGCCACAGTGTCAAACTGCTCGTTGTTTAATTTTATAGTATATGATAGTGCAGATAACTTACGCATTGAGTGGGGTTTCAATAATAATAATTTTTTTCCCAAATTCATACAAATATATTTGAATGAACCAATCCAAAACTAAGATTTCTCTGAATGAAACTTTTTATTTTTTATTACAAATCCAATCCAACCCCCTTTTTCTTAGCCAAATATTTTGGAAACATCACAAAAGAGTTAAAAATTTTTAAGCAACCCCATTAAATTTTAAAAGATATGCTTGCAGCGCTCAACCTTAGTCGAAATCTGCGATTTTATTTTAATCTAAAGCAATTTTCTCAGCAGCATCTAACCAATACCTAAGTGTGACTATTCCTTCAGTGAATAACATTGATAAGACAGGAATATAAATTTATACGAGTAGAGGGTCGCCAGTCCACTTAAAGTATAATCATATTAAGTTCTAGAAAACTTTAATTACCTTCAAATAAATAACGCCTTTGACTAAAATGTATCGTGTGTATGGTAGCTTCAAAGGCACCAGTGCAGTGTACCAATTCTGGGTGTCGTAAGATTTGATCGTTGATTAAGAAAAGTAAAATGTTGTCAACTAATGAATGCGCGGTTACCAAGCTTTTACGAAGCATAGGAGGATACACTAGAGAAGATGTACGAAAAGTACAAAACATATTTTGTAAAAACTACCTAACTTATTTCGAAAGTTTACCTTTTCTTGGAAAAACCCTTTGTTTTTTATTCCTACAAAATAAACTTGTATATTTACACATCTAGTTAAGTTTTACTACAAGACTTTTATTTATACTAATTGTTCATTGCAATTGTCCTATTTTTAGAAAAATTTATATTGTAAAATGTAATATTTCTTTGAACTGTAGTTTTTTTTCCTTTTTTTAACTAATGTAGGACTTTGTAAGTTATAAGTATCTAATATCTGTAATTTATTGTATAATTGTAATCTGGTATTGGGCGCAACCCTGTTGATTACTTAATAAATAAAATAAAATAAGTCCAGTGTTTATTCGATAAAATGGCTGAAACACGCCGGAATACGCCTAAGGCGGCCATTTTTCAGTTGTTTGGTTTACAGTGGCACAATAGTTCGCAATTCGCAAGCAAAAAATAGTAAATGTGTGATGTGTGGTGAAAAGTGTTTGTTTTTTTTTCTTGAGTCAATAATTGTATGTGTTTAAACAAGTTTTGGTATTTTGTATCTTGTAATTTGTATCTCGTTAAAGAAAACCGCGCAAAAACGTGAGGTTGGTAATCTCTGTAATCTGCATTTAGTAGCTTGTATTTTTAATTGTGCCTTCAGCTTAAATAATAAAATATGTTTTTGTTAAATACTGCATGGTATAGATGCACTCTTATTAGCAGGGGATAACGTAACATATTTGATCATCGATATGTGTAAAGCAAAGTTCTTTTATCGAAAGAGGGTGATGATATTTTACGAACCAAAAAGTTTTATTCGACATAACCTGTGCATAAGGACGCAATAAGGGTAAGAAAATAAAAATATTTAAATAAAAAAACGTTTTTTTATTGTTGTTGTATAGAAAATCTTTAATGTTATATATAAAAACTTTAATATTGCAAAGTTGATTGTAAAATTACGATATATTATTACAACTTTTTTTTTGAGATTTTAATAAAATTACATGTAAAACTCCAACCTTATTAGTAATTTTACATTAACAGTTTGTAAAATTACAATCTAATTTTACTAAATAGTTTGTCACTTTACAATGCAAAACTTTATTTAAACAATATAGAAGTAACAAAATTACATCTTGCAAGTCGGTATTTCGATTCCTATAATTACAGTACATACTCTGTAAAAAAATACACTATGTATTATGTACATTTACATATATTTATCATTGGTCACATAATTATCAATGATAATTAATTTCATTTAACAAATCCTTTTTAACAGTGTAGGAAAGCTCTCTGAAAAAACATCACTCGGATTATGTTCAACCTTGCTTGACCGTTCATGTTATTGGAGGAAAATTCGTTCCTTCTCTCAAACCAGAATCAGTACCATGGGCGTGGGTGCGAAACAAAAATAAAGTATCGATAAACTTTTAAAACCGTCTTAGAGAACCCTAAATAAAACCGGGCACCTAGAACTCGATTAAGGAACAAGACATTTACGATTAATATAATAGACTTCCGTCGGCAAAACTCGCTGCGTATATTATCATATCTTCACATTAGCAACATGCCGCAGACGCTATACTACGAAGGTTAGAGTCATGTCTCACGCTATACATGCTAAAGACGTGACCTTGATGAAAAAGCTCAACAATAGATCGCAGAGATTGGACTTTGATATCTGTATTCGAGCAGATAAAAGGAAGACAGACTATTGCGCTATATTCCACGTTTGCGCGTACGTCCTATGGCCAACTTAAAGTGTCTAATAAAAAATAGAGTGAGACTTTATTTTAAGCAATGCAGGTATCTTATTCACTTATAAATTTATAATGTGAGTTAATAGTCTAGTTTGGGTCAGACTGCACTATGGCACACAACTACAGCAAAAGTGACTAATTTAATTTATCGCTGATCAAATTGCCAAAATTAAGCACTCCGAGCGTTATTTATTGTTTTAGTTTTAGTAGAGTGTCAGTCTCTAAATGCGCTCTCATTCAGTACATTTATAACATTAAAAATGTTACTGTAATGAGACAATTCAAATAATACTAGGAAAAAAAATTGTAAAAGGGCTTGAAATAAGCTTGAAATAAACGAAATTCGTAGTTACCAAAGTTTAAAGATCGCAAAACTATTGAAAATAACATAAATTCATCATCTGCTTGCGGCTTAACAACGATTTAAATAAATTAAATTAGTTAAATAAATTTTGTGGTCCGTCAACTTAGCCCCTTGTCCCAAGAATTAATTCCTGCGGCAATTTTAGTTTTTTTTCCTCCCTACGAGAATTTTTTGCCAAGGGGAAGTGGGAAGTTTATGGTAGGCTGCAGAAAAGATTTCTTTTTAATACACCATTTAAAGGGTTTAATTTTGTACTAAATCGTATTTCATGCTCTTTTTGAATGTTGCATCTTCCAGATTTTTTAAAATATACGATTTGGAAAGGCTAATTTAACACTATTTTGCCATACAATTTTTACATATAATACGGTCTCATAAATAAAGAAGTCTGTAATATCCCCACTTTTGTGGACTCGAACCGCAAGCTTTAAAGAAAAACCGGTTGATTCACCTCTCCTCCTGTCCTCGTGCCGCGCTCGTTCTCCTTTAGAATTAAGAGTTTTACAAAAAATAATCGAAGATAAGGCTGCAGGCGTAGTCGTTGTACCCTTTTGGGTCTCACAGCCATGGTACCCAATTTTTATGATGCTATTGGTAGATGGTCCAATAATTTTCACTCTTAATGAAAGTTTGCTTTCCTTTAGCGGAGCCCCTCACCCAATGTGGAGAAACCTTGGCAGTAGGGAAGTTGTTAGGAAAGCTTTATCGAAGGGAAAAGTGCACTTAGATGCACTAGAGATATGTCTGGCTTCAAGCACTGAATCGATCCTAAAACAGTACAATGGGGGGCTACGCCTTTGGGGGTTTTTTCTTCTTCTTCAAGTGCCATGTTCTCTTCGAACGTTGGCTATCATCAGCGCGTTCTGTACCCTGTCCACCCCACTTCGAAAAAGTGTCGTAGTACTAACATCATACCATTGTCTAAGATTTTTAAGCCATGATATCCGTCTACGAGCCGAACCTCTTCAGCCTTCAATTTTGCCTTCTATTATCAATTTGAAAAGGTTATATTTGTGATTTCTCAAAATATGGCCAAAATGTTCAAGTTTTCGTTTTCTGATGGTAATGTCTCTAACTTTCTGCACTCTTATGGGTACTCTTTGGAACAAATAAAGGGGTAGCGCTCTTTCACTTAACCTTGAGTTTGAAAACTTAAACTTAAAACTACAAAAAAAGCTATTTTAATATAGAGGAAGAATGAATACCACGAAGATAGTTTTGTTCTTCATCTTAAAATTTTATAACTTTGTAACTTTGTGGCCGATACCGATCAATAAAATATAAAGATTTAGTGTGGCGCTAAAACCATACAACTAAAAATAATGAAAAAAGATAGAATAGATAACAAATAGTAACGAACATGAGTCAGTAAATTTTATTGTTATTGCTCTGAAGTAAATAATGCTATAAATGTGTGACACTTAAGTAAGGAGATTGTGTGTGAATGTCTGTTGTGTATATTAATAATAAAGGGTACGCTTAAACGAATAACAAATTAAGTGAGAAATTCAATAGGTCAAGGAAGACTTTCGCAAATGTTGCTTTTGTGCATTGAAAATAAACTTCTCCAAAGCTTGTCAGAGCATCCACGTTTTTATGATGACGTTATTGACAAATTTGCGAAAAGTTATCAAAAAACTTACGGAAAAGATAGGTGGCGTAGAGGGCAAAGGGTGAGGGAATATATCGGAAAAAAGTTTTTCCTTGAAACCCGGGACCTCTAGAATACCAGTCTAATGGGGTTTTAACTGGCTATTTGGAAATCCTTTCGTCCGATTAATTTGTTAGTAGTGGGGAGATCTTTGAAGCCTACTGCGGCTTTAAAAACCCATTCATGTTATAGAGACAGAGAGGTACACATTCACTATTATTAGTTGTACGAAATTTCTATTTATCTATCAGCCAACAATACACGACAAATAACGTTTTATTGCAGGTGTGAGATGGCGAATTTCCAACTAATAATTTTAGCCAAACATTTACAAAATGAAGGGAAAATTTAGCGCCCTAATAAATTTACAGAAAAGATTTGTGGCGTAGAGGGCAAAGGGTGAGAGAATAAATCGGAAAAAAAGTTTTTCCTCGACCAGGATTTGAACCCGGGACCTCTAGAATACCAGTCTAATGCTCTAACAATTGAGCTACCGAGGAACTGGGGTTTTAACTGGCTATTCGGAAATCCTTTCGTCCGATTCATTTGTTAGTAGAGGGAAGATCTTTGAGCCTACTGCGGCTTTAAAAACCCGTTGTATTTTTTTTCTCTGGAAGCTACATTTTTTGCAAACACAAAATTGTATAATTTTCTAAAATTGGTGTCTTGAGGTCTTTGTACTTGACAAAAACTAAACACATTTTAATGAACTTAAGCGTTTAAAAAAGCTTTAAATTTCAAGATTGTGTACATTAAAGTTGTTTTTTTTTAGTAAAAATAGGACTGACAGTGGCTTACAAAAAAAAATTCGCGGGAAATAAAACTTACAAAACATCATTTTTGTCACTTGCCCTATAAAATTTAAAATATATTGTTATTTTTTTTCCTCTTTTGCAGGGTTTATTTTTTAAAGTTTCGACGTATTCTTTCAAGTTTTTCGTAACTAATCCGGTTACAGACAAGCCTATGGGTATAATTTCCACTTTTCTGAAATTTTTAGTAGCTTTAGATTCTTCTGCCAGTTCAAAATATTTACTAATCTTCTCTCTTTCTGTTTTATTAAAGTTGTGATCGTTCGGATGAGCAACATCTACGAAGTATCCAATCTTATCCTCTTTGTTAAGAAGCACGATGTCCAGTCGATTATTTGCCACAGTTTTGTCAGTTTGTATTGTTGTGTCCCAGTATAAATGGTAACTATTGTTTTCGAGAATGGGAAAAGGTACATATTTGTAATATCGTTCTTTTTATTAAGTGTATCCTGAGACAACGTGTTCTATCGTTTCCGCGTGTTGGTTACGCAGTCTTTACAGATCGTTATCCAGCTGCACTCCGGGCACAAATTTAACGTGATTTTTATCCTCGGTTTCTCCAAATAGATGTCCTTTCCTTATTTTTGTTATTATTACTATTATATTTTTTTTTTCACAACGTTTGGTTCGTTCATGCAAGCTGCATACGGCTTTATGACAGAGCCCAATCACTCTGTTATACTTGCTATGCCTATCGTTGTTAGGTTCTTCGTCCGATCTTTTTTTATTATTATTATTATAAATCGAACCATTGATTCCAAAATTATAGGCAATCCAAAGAGTATAGTTTTTTGTGGTCCACACACAATTTACGATTGGTTTTTACAGATCAGCTCAATTTTTTTTACAACATTGTATAAACTATGACAAAAATTGTATCAGATATTGCAATTTTTCTGTTTAAACGTAACACTGTATAATGTAAGGGGTATGATTCCTGATACGTGTTGAGTTTTATTTTCAAAATGTAAACTTAAATTTTACCTACGAATAAATTACATTTTGTAAAAAGTAGCAATACACTCAACATTTTAAATCTAGAAAAATAAATGTGAATATTCACTGTCAGGTATTTAAAATGTAAGTCTCTTTCTAAAATTACACGCAAAAAGTAATTTTACATTATCCACTGTGGCCACACGGTAACCGATGCTTGATTGTGTAAATTCACTAATCCTTGTATCCCTGTATATTCAAAAACAAGGTTTGAAACTATATCGGTTTTTTATGTTTTTTGAGTAAATTAAAAAATCGTAAGCAAAGATGACACATATGTGCAAAGTGGACCATGCGCAAAATACTTTTCACACGTTATGTGTAAAGCACCGATTTCAAATTGAGTTTTCCGTGGGAAAAACCTCGTTTTTCAAAGCAGTAGTATAATTTTCTTTAAATTATGTTGGGTATCGTGCTTTATTTAAAAATCCTTATCTACTGTCCTTTACAGATTTAAAATTCCGGTTGGCAATCTATCTTTTGCCACGAGCCAGACCACTGATTGTCCAATTATCAAAATTGAACCTAACGTTTAACAGTGACAATTGTCCCGAAGTGGACCTGAACGACGTACGCGTCGGGATAGGTCAATATTGGGTTAGTTTGCAGAGAATGTCTCTATATTTGAATTACCCGGTTTCTCAGTAGTCACGTAAAGAGAGGCAGGATGGTTGGCGAACTTTCTATATTATAAGCATTAGATAGTTTGAGTTGTGCAAAATACGTAATTGTTAAGGTAAAATGTAGAGCTCTATTTGGTTTTAATCTCTTACACAGGGTGTTTCCAATTTCTGTATCAGGATGTTAAGGGCATATATTTCAGGTCAACATACGACTTTTGTTTTTAACTGAAACACTCAGTATCTTTTTTATTAATGAAAATAAAGGTTAGGTTTAAATTCAAAAATTTCTTGGCAAATTGCAACGAACTTAAGCGCTATAACAACTTTTTAATAATAATAAAGCTAATTTGTTTAAATAGAATAGGCAGTATATTTTTGCATTTTTGAATTTTTTAAAAAGTTAGCTTTACAAAAATACCAAACTCTATTGAAATATCTTTTGTAGTTTCTGAGCAATTTGCGTTCAAAATTTTAATAAAATATATGAGAGAGTACCATCTTCTGATCAAGCTACATTGCCTTCAATCCTTCTTTTTTCAAGGCTACTAGATTTTTAAGTTTATATTCTTAAAATAAAGAAATACATCTTTGGCACACTTGGTAGCTTGATAAGTTGGTCATTTCCAATATATTTTCATTTTGACAATTATTAAAACCTAAACGCAAATATTTCAGGAACTACAAAAGATATTAAAATAGTGTTTGATATTTTTGTAAAGCTATTTTTTTTTAAATTGAAAAATTTAAAAATAAACAGGGTGATCTATTTAACAAAAATATCTTTATAGCCACACACTGTATACCAAAGACAACAAAAAAAATTTTTGAATTTAGAACTACCCTTTATTTTTAATAATAAAAAATATATTGAGTGTTCCAGTTATAAACAAACACCCTGTACAAAAATCCTCTATCAGCTGATCATGAACTGATTAACTTTTGGGTACGGTGGTGGGGGGCTGAAGGGGGAAAAGGGGGATAAAATATTTAAAAAAATTGGAACTTTGGAACAAAAGCAAGTAGCGATATACGGTTTCCATGAATATGGACTACAAATTTTGTTATAAGGTCCAAACTAGTGGGAGCTTTAGTTTTCGAGTTAAACATTAAAATATTAATAAAACAATCATAACTTTAGAAGTAAAGGAGCTATTGATATGCAGTTTTCAGGTTTTTGTTTTCGTAAATATTATCCAAAAATGTTGTTATAAGGTTCAAATCTTACAAAGCTAAGTTTTCTAAATATTTTCATTTCCTTTCAACATAAAATTATTGATTGTATGGTGGACTATCCGTGCCCTCTACCGCCAATTTTTTTATAGCTCTTGAAGTTTTTGAGATATCTAAATGAATTCTAAAACTTAGGGCACGTTTTAGGGCCTACACCTTCCGGTATAACTAGTTATTGTAAAAGAAAAAAACAAATTGGAATATATTTTTTCAGGGGTTAAGCCCGTTTTTGACCAATAAAACATTTGGACGTGCTTAAATACGAAATAAATTATTTTTTTGTTTAGAAACTAATTTATTGTTTCTGCGGCCGCAGTCCCCGATTTAGGGGTGAGGCAATGAGGCAGCCGCCTCAGGCGGCCGTTTTAGGGGGGCGGCCAAATGGCTACAATGAAACCCCCAGATTAGTCATAAAAAAAGTATTAAACCCCCCTCAGCAGCCTACCGAACCCACTTTGTGAAAAATATTTTATCAAAAACGTAACGAGACTAAAATTGCGGCGTCATAAGAATTATTGGTAGTTACAATTTTTTTTTGCCAACAGCATTCAAAAAGTGTAAAAACCGTATTTTCAGTATAAGTTTATTAAAATTTAAATATTAAAATATTTACACTTCTCTCCATATAAAACTAGTATAGCAGAAGGTAGCTGCAAATACGATTTTTTATATTTTCTTATGTGCAACACTGACTTTTTGACTTTGTAATTTTAGGTTATATTTTTGGCATATATAAACTTTTTATAAGGAGACGAATTGTTTATTTTTTTCTAATACAAAATATAAGGCCACTAAAAATAAATACCATATTTCAAAAAAGCAAAAATGTTTTATTAACTAAACAAAAGCTACATAGTAATTGGTCTATTCTGATTATGAAAGAAGCAAGTCTACGATAGTAACCATAATAAATCGATTTCAAGAAGAAGGAACTGTCTCTCGAAAGGAAGGCACCGGTTTGACGAAAGCTACTAGGCCAGATCAAGTTAACGAAATAAATAAAAAAAAAGAAAATTAAAAACATATCAAAAAAACTTATTTTTAATAGCACTAATTTTAAATAGAGCGCCATGTCCTCTAGCCAACATCCAGCTCCAAACATTTACCGAAAATCTTCCCGCACTGTCTTGGTTCCAGCAATATATCGTTCTTCGTATGGCGGTTTATAAACCAGAATTTATTTTTTATCGCTGGACTTAAAGATCTTCTTACCTGTAAAAAGCACCTGCTGCCGAAATTCTTTGTCCCTCAGAGAATAATTCAACGCAAAAATTATTCGAGACTGCTTCTTTTCCTCACTTCGTTTAATTTTTTTTGCCGCAATTTGATTCAATTTTTACTTATTTCGCTTTGGCAAACGGATGATTTTCCAGAAAATTGATTGCTTCTTGGTCTTCCTCTGGGCTATTAACTTTCGTCAAGCCGCTGCCTTCCTTTCGTTTGATACTTCTCTCCTATTCAAATAGGTTTTTTATGTTTACTATAGTAGTAGACTTGCTTCCCCCATAATGAACAGCTACTTGCCGAATAGACCAACCAACTCCAGTTTTGGTAAGATTATAGCTTTATCAAATTTGGATGACACTGACATACAAAACATGATGTTGTCAGAAGTCTGTGACATTGTCACTTATAGGAAGACATAGCCGTACTATAAAAATTTTAAAAATTAAACATGCTGCTAACTTCTGCTGTACCACTTTTATGTGGAGAGAAGTGTACCTGCGACGCTATTATCAGCATTGATTGTTACAATTTTAAGCAGTTTCATTCAGTGCAGCGGCGTAGCTATCATCGAGCAACCCGAGGCGAAGCACAGTCAGTATTTCCAGTAAATAAAATTGTTTATTTATTTTACTAAACCATATAAAACCTGATGTTAATTTTATTATGCCTGCATTTTTGCCCCACTCTAACTCAATCTAACATCACAACTCTCATACCCCATCTTTATGGAATTGATCAGGTTACAGGTCAAATTGAGAATCGATTCAGAGGTATGATGACGATATGCGATTATTTTGATTTTTTGGATCCCATTACCATTAAAAGTTCTACTGAAAAAATTCTTCAACAAAAGTGTGAACGCTTTCATAACAAATATTCTGAAATTATAAAGCCTTCTATAGTACTTGCATATAATCATCTTTTGCCACTTGTAAAAATCTAAATAATTAATATGTCGACTAGCTTAGCTTTTGAGCTAATTTGTAAACACTACGCAGTTCTAGAAAGTAAGTTTGTTCAAATATTTACCGCATTTTTATTGCTTTTAACATTGCCGGTAACAGTGACAACCCTTCACAGACGTTGTGCTCTACACTGTTTTAGGTATCTTTTTTTTTTCCTAGTAGATTTATTTTTTTTATTTTTTTTTGTTGACTAATATATAGTAACTTTGCATGTTATTACTGTTATATATGGTGTTTGTAAAATATCCAATAAATAAATAAATAATCTTCGCTGGCAGCTTCCTTTGTCTTACTCATGGCAAATTTCACTTACCAGGGCACTTTTATATGCAAATGCAGAAATTTTTAAGACACTCTAGTCTAAAGAAAAGCTTGAATCTAGGGTTCTCTAGTGTTATTTTTTGCAATTTTTGTCTAGTTTTGCAGATATGAATACACCAAGCTTTATCTTTAAAATAAAGCTATAATTTATGAAAAATTTATATATTTGGATAGAAAAATGTGGGACCAAAACAAATTTATTTTGATAACAAAATTTTGCATGAGTAAAACAAGGAAAGCTGCAAGCGAAAACTATTCTTATCATCTTCTCTTTTTCGTCACTTTGCAGTCGAGAGCCGCACACTTCACCATTTTCCTACTATAAAAAATACTATTTTTTATCAGAAATAGCGAAAAAAGTTAAACACGGGCACCAAGCGAATGGCGGTCAGTCTAAAGTTGGCTTCACTTTGGTCTGACGGCAAATATACCTACCATAATTCTCTGGTGCGTACGCGTGGAAAACTTTCATACTCTAAGTAGCTTAGCCACTAATTTATGAACGTGCCGATGCCGGTCCAAAGAAAGCAAGATACTGCCTAATTATATAAAAGACAGAGAGGCTAGATTCCACGTTAACGCCTACGGTTCCTACAAGGCATTAGGTGTCTATTATTGGAAAAATTGGAGTGAAAAATAAGTCTTGTTACCCTTCTAAAAACTTCCTTAGAATTTCTTTTCCTGGAATCATATCATTCGAGAGTGCTTTTAGATTTAGATGCCGTCGTTTAATATCCACAAAGTTAAAAAGAAGTTAAGAAACCTCCAAATCAAATACTTCAACCGAAAAGAATCTAAAGACAAAATATCATAAGATTTTGGGAGAAAAAAAAATAAAATTCAAACTTGGATGAGTACCCCACAAGGAAAACACAAAGGACCAAAGCAAAAAGAGAAATGATCGAATGATGTTTCGCCTTGGGCAACCAGCGTAGGCTCATCAATGGTTTCACTGGTCACCCTCCCCAAACACTATTCAACACCATCATACACTTTGCTTTCCAAATTTGAATCACTCACAAATAGCCATCATTCCGCACTGGCTCTTATCTAAGTCACCTGAAATAGGTTCGTCCTGGTGTGTTACACTTTCGTATTTTTTCCGTTTTTTGTTAAATAATAATTATTAATAAATTAATTATTTTTGGATTCTGGAATAACAATCGAAGAAAAGTTTTGGATATTTTTTTGATGCGAGAACCCTATTTAAGCCGTATATTAATTTGCTCAACCTAATCAATTGTATTACACATTGTTCCGGTGTAAATCAAATGTGCCCCACAAAAGAACTTTTATGGATAAAAAGTCAAGGCAAAAGAATTTTCAAAAGAATCTTCTTTTTAAATTTTATATCTCAGGTCAGCAGAATGCAGCGGAGCGGAATAATAGCGACATTCTCGCCTTACGATATCTACAGATATTGCTTTTTGCGGTTTTAGAAAAGTCATTCGCAGTCGCGTTCCACAGAAAAGGCCACTAAAGTGCACACAAAACACTTTTAGACTTTATCTATCTATTAGGGACTTCTTGGATATTTTCTTTTTTACAGCTGTGCTCTATTCTAACACTTTTGAGAAATACCAGGAGAAATTCTCATGCGCAGATATCTACAGGTATTGATTTTTACGGTTTCAGAAAAGTCTTTGCAGTCGCGTTCCATAGAAAAGGGTATTAAAATGCACAAAGAGCAGTTCCAGCAATTATCTATACAACGGGCGCTATTTTAATATTGTTGACAGACACGCGTACTCATTGGCCATCTGATTTAACGTAAACTGTTCTGGTGGGAGATTTTAAATCAGATATAGCTTATTTTGCAAGTTACAAAAACACACAGAAAAATTTTAATCGACCGAAATAAATATTTGTTTCTTATGGTCCAATATATATTATATTTGAAATATTTATTTCTGTCAAGCAAGATTCATTTCTCTTAAAGGAATTTATTTTGACACAAATAAATATTTTTTTGGTTCAAATAAATATCTGTTTGAACCAGGAGAAACAAATATTTATTTGGCCCAATTAAAACCTTCTTCTGTATATAACGTTAAAACACAACAAATATCAAGGATAAATTATTTTACATTTAAAAAAATTTTATAAATTTTCCTGACAGTTAAATAAAATCTTTATGCAAAATATGTGACGTTGGACAAAATGCAAAGAGATAGCCTCTGATGGGAGTGTTTACTGGATATTGCGCGCTCCAAGAGCACAAAAAAAGTATAGCTTGATTTAACTTTCAGAGAATGGTCGAAGGAGGATGAGATGGTTCTGCAGCCTTACTGGGACGAAAAATAAAATATCTGTCTCGCTTGGCGGTAAATTTAGTTTATTTCGTTCATTTTTCGTTTCTTTTTATTACAAAATCTTGTGTGTCGTAAATGTAACAAGTGTTTGTAAAAGAAACCAAACTTTCTAACCTAAAAAACTCCCACCATAGAATGACACCAAGTTTAGTTGGTTGCCTTTTTAACGGTAAAGGAGGTCGCTATTCGACGCTAATTACCTATCTTATCTGAGGTTATCTTTAATAAAGGTAACAGCGTGCGCCCGCGCGGAAGAAAGGTAGATTTTTGAATAAAGGTATCCATTATAAAATCTTCGTGTTTTTTCTTAATCATATCAACCCCACACTTCTACAAATTTAATAAATTTTTGTCAAAGAATCTTTACCGCAAATAAAGATAAATTCAAGAGGGTAAAAATAGTGCTTTTGAACGTACCCAAAAATAATGCTCGGCAGTAAACATAACCTTATTTCCTTGTTGTGGTTTTTCATTAAAACATTTTCGTGTTTGTCTTTAATCATATCAACCTCACACTTCTATCCTAAAAAACCTAGTAAGAACGTCGAATTTTTCATTCAGCGGAGGCAATCATTTTTTTATTATAATAATAATTTTAAGAATATTGTGTCTTTAATTTTCTCTTTTGAAAATATTTTCTTGAATTAAAATAAATGGCTCTTAAAAGAAAAAATTAGTTTTCTTGGGTAAATGTAATATCTATTGCAGGGAAATAGTTCCTTTTTTAACTCAAAATAATTATTTTTGGACCCGGCTATGGAAATATTTACATTCCACCAATAAGTAAGAACAAATTTTAATTTATTTTTGTTACAGAATAGTGCTTTGGTGCACATGAAGATAATTTGTTTTGTGTCTAATGTGATATTTAAAAGGACTACTTTAGCAAGAATAAAATTTTGCTGAAAATTTGTAGAGTTCAGTGCAACGAACGGTTTCAAAGAGATGCATATGGTCGCGTCAATATCGTAAAATAAAATTTTTATATCTTTTAAACTTCTTGGGCAATACAGCGTAATAGATTACATCCCTTGTCACTATATTGCCTGAAGTCTGTATACTCAATTTTATGTATTGCTACAAGATGTGTAATTTAAAACGAATTTTTATTTTAATGTTAATGGAAATTAACATTGACACTACGTATACTTTTGCTTACCGAATTTATGAATGCATTGATAGAATACGTTATGTGACTGAAACTGAGCCTCATTTCAAACATGCATTTATAGATAAAACACAAGAAGTAAATTAGACAAACACACCCAAGAACTTTAGGGAAGCTCATACTCCTCACCGGGCATCAGACAAGCACTGAAACAGCTTGCCTTAGGAAATACCTTGATAGCTCGGATATCGTTAAAAATATCTTACATGCCTTATTAGACTACCCGCAGCTCTTCCAAGTAAAGTAATAGTTCTTTTGATCAACCTTAATTTTTCGCAACGCAGTGACTTCGTTGACTGTAAAAAAAGCTTTGCGTGCTGGTACAAAATTCAAAAAAAATCTGGAAAAAAAACAAAAACATTTCGGAAAACCGTGGTCATGGTGTTTTTATATGTCAACTGAAAGAATTACAGAAAACAAAAACCAGTAAATTGGTTAAGATCCATTTTTGGACACTGAATGATACTAGGGGTTATAAGCCACAGCACGTAACCCGACGTAGCGTAAGTTTTGATCAAGTGCGCATGTGCAGTAAACTCCAAACATACGATACGCTTTACGCGTGGTGTATCGTTACACCACGTATCGTGCGGAAATGTGTAACCCCAAATCAAAAGAAAGTTGTTGTGTGTATTCCCAGATATCTGGCGAGGTGCGGTAAGTGGTGTTTTTCAAACCTACATAGTGTCAAACACTCTGGTTCCGCCACTTCGTCAAAGTTGAACCTTCCATACATAACAGGCTGCCCTATTCCTGAGAGTAGCCTCTCCACGGAGAATTTCGATGATGATGGCATCATCGATGTCATCATTTTCTTCATTAAAAATGTCTTCCATAAAAAAAATAAATAAAAAAACACAACAATTTTTAGGTTATCTTATGAAAAACGAAACAAATGAGAGCACCCTTTGCTTGACTATTTATCAAATTTACTAGATACGCAAGAAGCGTTTTTAACTCGTCGTAAGTAGGCGACGTATCCTCTCTGCGTAACGTACGTTGTGTTTACCCCTACTAACACTGCATATACGTATAATACGCAACGTGTTTAAAAAGAGCCTAAACACGTTACTTTTTTAACATTGTAGGTCATGTTCGAAATTTTTATATTGCTTGTGGTTTTCAAATCGTTGATTGACTTGATTTCTTCAATTTTTAAAAGTGCACCTAAGCAACGTACCCAATCGGTTTTTGTATAAAAATAACAAAAATAATAAACATTGTTCTGAACGCGTTAGCTATATGGTCACGTATTTAATGCAGTTATTTCTTAGCTATTTTTCCATTCCTGTTATTATCACTAATAATACCACAAGAGGTTAAATTATTTCCGAAAATTTCTACGAGCCCATAAATATTTTGAAAAAATTTTCAAAATATATTCATAAGCCAGAAAAAATTTTAGGATTTGATTTAACTTCGGTAAGAAAATTCCACAACAAATTGTGTTTAAAAGAAATTAATTTTAAAATAAGGTTTTAATTTTACATGTAAGTCGAGTTTTAGTTTTGGTTTGCAAGGATTAAGCTGTACTTAAGATAAGACCTGGAACTACTTCGGCTTAAGTGCATTTTTAGGTTATGTGAGGTATTTTTTGGTAATGTTTTTAAACAAAAGTCATTAATTTACATTACCTTAAATTCTTTCTATGATTAGCGGTTTATGCCTAAAACGGGATTACGAAAAAGTTGAAGAATTAGACGTTGTACTTAATGGAATTACAAGAAGGACTTTTCAAAGAATGGATTATGTCAACACTTTTGATGAAGATATCTTTTACAAAAGGTTTAGAATTTCCAACAAAAAAAATAATGTTTCTAAAACTTTGCACAATACTTACAAGCAAACTTTTTCACTAAGCGAACAATTCACCTTTTTTTGCAACGAAACTCAAAAAGGGGTTGGGTTGGCCTCGTAGTGTAATAATAAATATTCAGCTTTTATAGTTGAGCAATTATAGTAGTTTTATTTGCCTTCTCCTCCATTAATAAATAATCATAACATTAAATAAAATTTGCCTTTTTGAAAAAAACATCGTCAAACTTTACGTGGCTTTTTGAGAGCTGATAGGTAATAATCATGGTCACCACACAAAAAACACAAAATAATGCAAATAACTGCCACATTGCCAATAATATCCTTACTTTTTCCAGGTGAAACATATTCGAAACATTTGCAAACCAAGTATATCTCAAGGGTTACCCAGAGTTCAAGCGGCACTTGAACAAGTGGAGGGGAAGTGGTGCACACGGGCATAAGTGAAATCCTAACCTAGAAAGTGTTTGAATGGCGAAGCTATCTGCAGTGTCAGTTTTTTAGCGCGGCGTGGAGTGAACAAAATGATTATTTTTAATCAAGAGGATTTCTACTTATTGTAGATACACGAAAATACTATTTTAAGACTTAACTTAAACTTTGAGTTACAATAAGTGGTAGAAAAACTTTTTTGCCTTAAGAAGGAAAGTGGCAAAAGAATATGGAAAACATCTTAATTTACTAATTAAAGTAACACTTGTGGCATATCGGACAAAGCGTTTTTGTTTCTCACTTCATTACAAATTTGTTATTTTTTTAAAAATATTTTGACTTTTTAGTTTTGCGCAATAAGCCTCCTCTAGAGCGATTGCTTGCTGATGCCTTAAAATTAGTTTTTTTTAAATATTTTGGCTTTTTAGTTCCGCGCAACAAGCCTCCACCAGAGCGATTGCTTGCTGATGCCTTAAAATTAGGGCCACGTAGTATGAGGCTCTAATTGGGGGCGGTGCTGCTGCGAACGTTACCTCATTTTAAGAGTCATGTTACAGTGACCTTATACTTTTACAGGTTTCTTCTTTATAATCTGCTGAAAGGTACAGGATTCTGTATGAACGGTCTTCTGCACTTTTCAATTTTGATGTTTCTGGTTTCTCAGTTTATTCGACAGGTGGCGCACACAGGTACTACGTCTCCGCGGATTACAAACTTTTTTCTTTTAAATTCGAGAGGTGTGCATGGTGCCTATACCTGTGTAGCTGATGAAACAGTTCTGTAGGTGTCTGGAATCTCCATTAGGCATAGGAGGCCTGGTCGTAATGAAGTGAGAAACAAAAACGCTTTGTCCGATATGCCACGAGTGTTACTTTCATTTTTATTTGCGGACACGAGATTCAATTTGTTACGGTATAAATGTGTCAAAATATAAGTTTATAAAAAGGTCAAAATATGTGTTGCATTATTTTTGCGTTTACCTGTCAGAAAAACTTATTTTTGTAGAATTTTTCAAAAAATATTTTTAAACAGTAGTCTAAATAAACTTAAATTTTTTAAAAAGTATTTAGCGAGGTCGGAGAAATAATAAGAAACAAAAAAATAGCGATATTTTCCTCAAGTGTAATTTTAACCGCGGACTCGAGTTTCGAACTTGTGTTGCTCATCAGTAAAGAGCTAGGAATTAACCTTGTTAGAATTTTTTTTGTTTTTACTTTAACAATTCCAAATTGTCCAAACACTTTTTAGACACCTCAAACTTGGAAATATTTGGATAAAGTTTCCTCTGGAGACCTAGCTTGAATTTCCTTTGGGAATAAAGAATATTTTGGGTCAACTTGGTGTCTACATAAGGTTGACTACCCAAAAGGGGATTACTATAATAAATAATAAATGATAAATTAATGCTCTTTAACTTCACTATAGAGTACAAAATTGTTTATGTTAAAACTCACATAAACTCAAGCGAACTTGTCTGTGAACTTGAATTTTTAATTCTTAAGTCTTATTTGTCTTGATGACGGGCCTATAATAGTACAAGTATATAACTTCTGAATAAAAAGAAAATGTCTAATTAGAAATAGTTAAAACTACAAAACATTGTTAAATACAACTATACAATAATTCATAGATATAAATAAGTAATGCAAAATTTACCAAGCACCCTTTTTTAAAATTTGTATATTTTCAGTCACTTACTGGTATGTTTTTTTAACATATTCTCGTGGTTTAACATTTTCAGATTCAAAGGTGGCAGATTTTACAACTTAACGACATTATAATCTATAAATTTAATAAATATAGAGATTTTAGTGTGTTGAGTTAGAAATTTATATTGGTATTAATTCTAGTCAAGTAATTATGCTTGGTTGTTTCTATCTGGGTCTTTATTCTTGAACTGCCGGGAGGACAAAAAAGTAAAATGGAGATATGCCAACCAATAAAAGTGTGAAGAGGAGAAGGATACTCCCGCGGGAGCATTACCTTCCCACAGTTTCAAGAATACAGCCCCTGGTATTTTTTTCGGTGCACAAAACGAATCGATGCCAAAATGTATAGAGAGTGAGAATCCAAAAATGCAACAAAGAGGTGATATTAAATAATTTCGAAGTAGAAAATATTTTCCGTTCCTTTGTATTTTTTAGGAATAAAATCATTCCATTTTTGTAAAATTTTTAGATTTTCATAGGTGGAATCAACTAATCCTCCCTCCTTCTCCGAAATAGGAAATCCATAACAATTCTATGAGAGCCTTATAATAGTACAGTAAAATTGACATAGATAAAGGGGTTACCTCGAAAAAAATCTATTGGTCGGAGGCAAAAAAGTCTGAGAAGAAAAATGTTCTTCATGAAAAAAATCTATTCTATATTTAAGAATAGTTCTATTCTTGAAAAAATACATTTGCTTTAAGTATATTATTCTTAGTATAAGAATAGAGATTATTAGAATTAAGCAATTACCTATTCTTAATCTACAAAGGCTCTTATACTTAAATATAAACCAAATATACTTTAAATAAGAAGAGGTGGTAATTTAAATCAAAACCAAAGCTATTATTAAATCAAATATCTTCTAGAGGTAAACCGATAAGAGTTTATTATTCTTTCAAAAAACAGGTAGTTTACTTGGACTAAAACCAGAAATTCTTCTTTGAAAGCGAAAACATATTAAAACCAAGTCGAAAAAAAACTTGTCACAAGAAAAAGATAAATCTTGACCTAAAATATGTTACGAATTAATTAAATCATACTTTAAACTTAGTTTAACTGCAAAGGTTTAATTTGGATCAAGTCCTTTTATTATTGCTACAAAACCTTAGTTATGTTTAAAATAAGAAGAGCTGTACTAAAAACAAGAAATATTCCAATATCGAATCGCACCGTAAGACCGCTTGGCCAATCCATTCTCCCTCTTTGTTGTTTGGCATGGAGGCAACAAAGACTTAATGGCCTTCAGTTTCAGGTTTTTATCTCAACATCTATCATTTAATATAGGTAAAACTATACTCCTATATCTTTAGTTTAAAGGTTCGGATTATTATAAACGTTTAAAAAGTTAAATAATTCCCTTATATTAATAGGAGAAACCGAGTATCATTATGTATACCCACGGTTGTTAAGAAGTGTGGATGAAGTGGCGAAAGCACCTATTTTTTGGCACGGTCTTGACCGCCTCTTTTGCAAGAGCGCTTCAGAGCGTGCTGTCGCGAGAGTCGGTTCGAAATTGTGGTCATAACATCTCGCTGGCAGCCTGCGGAAGTTTTCTGATATATGCACGAGCCGCAAAAACTCGGCACTGAAAGCACACCACATAATCCGCCTATGGAAATCAATCAATCAATTGGTATCCAATAATCATGTTGATTTGATTCTGCTACGGGACTAAATCAGCATGGTTATAGGAGAAGGGTTATTTTGCAAGTGACGGGCTTACGCTACGTTATAGTAAAATAACATTATTATATTAGCATATATTATATATATATGCTACTTTTGTTTTAATTACAATTGGTGTTAAGTGAAATATAATGTCGGTTTCAGTCAAGTATAAGAATTATTTGAGGTAAGTTTAATTTTTCTTGTTATTCTCATTCGAATAGCATTTGACATCAATACAACCTAAAGCAGTGTTCGAAACAAGCAAAGAAAAAATTTGAGTTAAGTATAGCGTCCGCTTAAAGTAAAAAACCACATTGTCTTAAAATAAGTATAGACCTATATTTGAATTATCATATAAATTACACTTGTCTCAACGCTAGTAATGCGTTATATTTAAGAATAGGATATTACTTGGATAAAGAATAACTAGAGTTGAGGATATCGAAGATAAAGCTATTCTTGGATCAAGAATAATAATTTTGTTCCAAGAAGAGCTTTTTTTCCGTGCACGTGTTCAACTTTCTGTAGTTATTTTCCAAAAACTTAGATGGCGCCGAAGTTACAAGAAATAAGTTTTACTGTATTTTGACCAACAAAAAGTGATTTTTAAAAAAACTTTAAATAAATAAGTTGTAGGTCTCAGAAAAATCCTATAAAAATGTGTATACTGTTTATAATGAACTAAACCGTCCCTGAGCTACATCAATTGAAAATCGGTAAAATTCTTTGAGAACCGCTTTGTGGGCATGCACGAAGGCGGGTGTTGTGGACTATAAAGTTAAAAGTTGTTGTTTTTGCCAATAGATTCAAATCCACGTTTTAGCAACACCAAAAAACTACTTTCTTGACTACTGGCGCGACAGAAATCTACTGATTCAAATACATATCTCTGCTAATTTTTCCAAAGTATAGTAGAACTGTATGATTAAACACAAAATTCCACCAGAAACTCACCATGGTAATTCTATTACTTCTTTCATATTTCTTGACCAATTTTAACAATCTATACCTTCTTAAACACCTGAAAGGTGTGGCTTTTTAACTGATGTTAGTCGGGAAAGACAGTGACGTACATAAAAAATTGACAGGGGGGCTAAAAATTGGCATTTTTCAAAAGCGTCCGCCATCTTGAATTTCAGCGAAATGTCAATCCTGGTGACAGGATTTTTAAAAAAATAGCCTGAAGCTTGAGCTTTCCAGTAAAATAAAAAAATTTAAAATCAGATAAGTGGTAACGAATTTATACCCTAAAAGAAAATGTGCGGTTTGTTATGGGTCACCTTACATATTATAATTTATTGAAGCTTGAAATTAAAGCTTGTGATGTGCGCTACACAAGTGACCTAGTCTGTCGGCATGAAAATTGCCGAAAATATTAGATTGACATTTAGTGATAAACTGATTTTTCGCAACTTCAACGCCCTCTGTCTTTTTAAAAACTAACTACAGAGTTGAACCTGTAAAAAAAAATTTTTGTTTCTACACTTTGCCTCCGACTAACCGAAATGGCAAAAATCGATTCCAAAGTTTTTTCAAAATGGCGGATAATTCCCGAGGAGTAAGAAAAATACAAATTTGAGAATTTTACTTTTAGACCCCCAAAGAATATACAAAAAAGCCTGTCCGGTTTTTTTTTTGACTTTCTAACTTTTTACTCTACTACCATTTTGGCCCGTGCTCCCTTCAACACACACACACATTTTGACAACCCCTTTTCCCTCTCTTTTAGCACTTAATAATACATCTACCTACCCCTCCCACCCCTCTTGTCGTGGTTATGTAAGCGATGGGTGGCCCCCGTTACCCAAAAAGACTCGACTCGACTTCATGCATGTCCAGAAAGCGGTCCTCAAAGAATTTTACGGACTTTCAGTCGCTGTAGTTCAGGGACTGTTTAATTAATTATAAATAATATACATATTGTTACAGGATTTGTTGGATATTTGCAGTTTTGTAATTAAAAGTTCTTCTGAAAAAAACACTTTTTGTTGGTAAAAATACGTTAAAACTGATTTTTTTTAACTTTGGCGACCTCTATCTTTTTGGAAAGTAACTACAGAAAGTTGAGCAATTGGACAGAAATGTTGCAAATTTTTTTCCGAATATTTTTGTTGAGGTTTCCTTTCAGATCCCCCGAAAAAACATACCATAAACTCAGCCTCCCCGGATTTTTTTCGATCTCAGATAATAACTTTTCTGTATATAAATTTTTTCTAATGTTTTAATACCTCAAAAATTTTTAATGTTTAATTCTTCTTAATTTATTTGTTAAAATGTCAACGTCGATCCCATTTAAGATATTGACCTATCTAAGATATTTTATGACGTATGTTTTATTATTTTTTTGCTTACATTATTCTCCCCCGTTGTTTTTTTAGGTGTGAGTTGTTAGTGTATTTAAAATTTGACTGACCACTGATATTTAAACAAAAGAATGATATTTTGATTTATCTGTGTAAGACTTAATAATTTACTTTTTAACCAATTATACATTTTTCATTTGATTTTTCTTTAGTTACTTATCAGCTGTTGTTTGCTACTTTAATTACCGTGTCGCTAACACACGAAATGATAATAAATTCCAGAATGCCTTCAATATAAGTCTTAAACAGGAAAGGATCCAAAACCGTCCGCTGGGGAAACAATTTTTTCTGTGCTAGTCAGAGAATCGACAATGACTCTCTACTTTCTGTTTGTTAACTAATCTTTGCACAAATCTCCAGCAACCTATCTCACCCCATAATGATCATTTTAAAGCAGATTATGTGGTACGATGTCAAAAGCCTTGCTTAGGCCTAAAAAGACAGCAATAAGATTCTGACCGGCATTTAAACATAAGTGGAGGCTACTGACTAAAGTATGCATCGCATCTGTTACAGATACACCTTTTTCAAGCCAAAGTCTTTATTGGATTTAATGTAGTGTTTTTCAAACAAATCTTTAGTCTAGATTCCACTGCATTTTCTATGATTCGCGCAACATTGCTAACCAATTCAATTGGTCGGTAATTGGTTAACTTTATAGGACTACCCTGCTTAAATATTGGAATACCTAATGTTTCTTTAAACACCTCTACCTCCTTTTACACACACACACAATTAAATCCCCTATTAACCTTAGGGTTAATAGGGGATTTACTATTGTTACTATTGTTACTGTTTTTTTCTGTATTGCGATCAACCATACCATGTGACTAAAACAATAAAAATGATGAATAAAGAGAAAAGTTAACATTTGTTAAAACAAGAAGGGCCTTTTTTTATGAAATATATAGATAACTTTTTAGAAAATTCAACATTTAATAATTATACATTCTAAAAACCCTTATTGCAAATTTTTGCGTCCCCATTAGTTAAATATAAAAAGCAGGGATTTAAAATTATTAACATCAAAGAGAGCTTTACAACTATATTTTATAACAGCACTCATATATATGCTGTTTGCCAGTATACCCAGCTCTGATGAACGTGCATGGTTAATTGACAAAACTATAAAAGCTTAAAATCGTTAAAAGTTTACAATCTAATAAAAATAGCAGCCACTGTTTTAAGGTCGTAAAATCTTGAAAAATGTTTATCGTCGCGGTTTATTTTAAGTTTTATTATTTAATTTTAGAGTAGGTACTTGCGTGCCACAGGGTCCTTAGAGAAGGATAACTTTGCTGTTAAGGTTGTTTTTTGTTTCTAAAGAAATGGCCAAATTGCAATAAATGGAGCAGCTAAATGTAAAAAGTGCCCGACGTTTAGGAACGTTACGAACTTAAACTTAAAAAGTGGTACATTGGCAAAGCCAAAAAATTATAACTATATGAGTAAAGGCGAAAAATATGTCTATTCCCCCCCCCCCAATTGCTAAAGTCTTAGAAAACACAAAAAAAAACATGTGTGTATTTTTCGCACGCTGGTATAAGTAGTACCTATATTTAACAACAAAGTTGGAAAACAACTCTTTGCACACGACCGAGACAAGATGTTTTCTAACCAATAGTAATGCATGCAAAAAGATAACATACCTATATACAGGGTGTTTCACAACTTATGTCAGAAAATTTTGAAGCTTATTAAGTGACTTGCAAGTAATACTGTTTTCAAAAGCCTTTTTAAAAATCTTTCAATTCGGGAACATTTTTCTAACACATGACTTTACCGCTTAAAGTATGCAAATGATTCGTTAAAGCATGATACATATAAAGTGACAAAAAGTCCTAATGACTGAATATTCTCATAACTAAATAAAAAGGTCAAATAATGACATGCCTCTTTTAATGTACAGGGTGGTCCAAATTTGAGGGGCCTCTATAGCTTTGGGCTTTTGCAGCATAGTTAGCCAAAAACTAATATACATGTTACGGGCTCGATTTTCAAGAGAATTCGAAAACTAAAAACCGCATTGCGATATGTCAAAGCATTTCTGAGCTACAGGGTGACTCTCAAAAATGTGCGATTTTAAAGGCCTTCTACAACTTTTTTATTTCTAAAGATAGAGATTTTCATTAAAAACATTTTTTGAGGATTTTTTAAAGACAAATCTATCTGTTTCACCGATTTTCTCTTAAAGCCTTTAGTTCCCGAGATATCACACAAAGTTATATCTCTTTAAATAGGATACCCCCAATTTTTTTAAAAAATCAGTTTTCTAATAAAATTTCCTGTCGAACGATGTGCCATACACCTATTTTTGTTAAATAGTTTAAAAGATATTTGCATATTTTGATATTTACTATAGTAGGCGCTATGCGGGCCTCAAATGTGTAAATATTTTTTTTTATACAAAAATAAGTTGGCTACGACACGAGGGGACACAGCAACCTCGAACTTTAATTTCTAGTTTACTATAATTACCAACCCTTAAATAATAAACAAAAATAAAATTATTAATTTTTTTATTTAACATTTTTATTAATTAAACTATGTAACACCTAAAATCTATATTATATTTTCTGCACTAAGAAGTTCTACCGCATGCAGCTGCCTGAATGTAGTACGAAGTGCCTCTTCCAATTCCCTTTTAGTAGTTGGGCGATTTCGAAATTCGGGTCAGGTCTGGAGACCTGGGGGGGGGCCTTTAATTTAGATCCAGTTTTCGCTAAACACAATATTTAGCAAATTAGTAATGTCTCGTGCATTTTAAGGAGGTGCACCGTCATGTTGAAAGTATAGCTCATTATTTTGCTGAAGTGGGAAATTGTCGATAAACGAAATCACGAAATTTATCTTTCGGCATTTAAATTTCCATCAAAAATATATGTCCCAATAAGTTGTTTGTTAAAACTGAACCTTCCCTAATTCGCTTGTTCCATCATAATATGGGGATTTTGCTGTTTCCAGTAATAGCAGTTATATCTGGTGAATATTCCGTCACTAGAAATCGTTGCCTCATCCGTCCAAATAACTTTTCTGTCAAAATCGGGGTCTTTTTGGCTTTTATTTAGGTACCACCTGCAAAATGCACGTCTTGGAGCAAAATATCGTTGCCGTAATTGATGCACCCGTCGGAATCAATAGGGCCTAAACTTGTGTTTTTTAAGCACCCGAACGGCATTGCTGCGTGGAATTCCCGTGTTTCTCTCCATAGCTCTGGTGGAAGTATTCGGGTTAATTTCTATTTCTCCTACAACCGTTAGTTCTTCCAACTCTCTATCTCTGGCTAGGCTTCTATACGTCCTAGGCCGCGGTTTTGTAAAGGATCCGTATTCTTGTAGATGACGTTTTAACTTCAAAAATATTTTTGAGCTAGGTTGCCTTCTTTCCGGATATCTCTGGAAATATAGATTTAATGCCTTCTGTCGATTTTCGTTACTTTCAGTATAACATTTTATCATGTCGTACTTTTTTTCAAACATTTTTTTATCTTGACGGAGATGCCACTTTTGACACTTGGGCTCGTTTATCAGACCAATTATTTTTATTTTATCATATCAGAGCTACCTAGATAGATACCCTAAAACTGTATAGGTCAGAGTTAAACACAGCCTACTAGGGTAATTATTAAAAATTGCAGATATCTGTTTAACTACGTAATAAAAATAGGTGTATGACACATCGTTTAACAGAAAATTTTATTAAAAAACTAACTTTTTTTTAAAAATTAGGGTATTCCATTTAAAAAAATTTAACTTTGTGTTATATCTCGTGAACTAAAGTTTTAAGACAAAATCTTCAAAAAATGTTTTTAATGAAAATCTCTATCTTTACAAATAAAACAGTTGTAGAGGCTTTTTAGAAACGCACATTTTTGAGAATCACCCTGTAGCTCAGAAACGCTTTAACATATCGCAATGCGGTTCTTAGTTTTGGACTTCTCTTGAAAATCGAGCCCGTAACATGTATATTAGTTTTGGGCTAACTATGCTGCAAAAGCCCAAAGCTATAGAGGCCACTCGAATTTGGACCACCCTGTAGACTTCTCTCCACATAAAACTGGTACAGCAGAAGGTAGCTGCAAATACAATTTTTTATATTTTCTTATATGCAACACTGGCTACACGGCAATTGATCTATTCGACTAGCTGATTATGAAAGAAGCAAGTCTATGATAGTAATCATAATAAATCGATTTCAGGAAGAAGGAACTGTCCTTCAAAAGGAAGCCAGCGGTTTGACGAAAGTTAGTAGCCCAATAAAATTAAGGAAAAAATAAAAAAATTAACGACATATAAAAGAAATACTTAGTTTTAATAGCGCGTCATTGCACCGTTGGCTGCAATGATGTTTTGATGTTTTCTGGGCAATAACTTCCCTATATGCCCTTACGATGTGTTCCAGTAAATGTTCTGAATTCCTGGGAATGATATTAAAACTTGCTAATTTCTTTGCGATAAGTCCCCAAACGTTCTCTATTGGATTCGCATCAAGGGTTTTTGCAGGCCACGGCAAAATATCGATATTATTATACTGAAACCATCGCTGCACAAAATTGTGGCCATACGAACAGTTATCTTGCTGGAATACAAAACGATCTGGATAAGAGACTCTCACCTCTGGAAGCAATACATTTCGCAGCATATTGACGTAAACTTCGTCTGTAAATCGCCCATTATCTCTAAATAGAAGTCATGTCCTCCAGCCGATATCCAGCTCCAAAAATTTCCAGCAATATATCGTTCTTCGTATCGAATTCTTGGCGGTCGATAAACCAGAATTTGTTTTTTATCGCTGTGGGACTTAAAGATCGTCGCATCTGTGAAAACCACCTGCTGCCAAAAGTTTTCGTCCCTCAGAGAATAATAAATAATATTAAACTAGACTGCTTCTTTTCCTTACTTAGTTTATTTTTTTTGCCGCAATGCAACACCTTAGCCTCAAACGTTTAGCCTCCTGCCTAATGTTGTTATGGATCCTGGAAAATTTGATTCAATTTTTACTTCTTTCGCTTTGGCATACGGATGATTTTCCAAAAAATTGATTGCTTCATGGTTTCCTGTGGGCTAGTAACATTCGTCAAATCTTTCTTCCTTTCGGTGGATAGTTAACGTCCTCTTGAAATCGGTTTTTTATGTTTACTATCATAGACTTGCTTCTTCCATAATGAACAGCTACTTACCGAATAGACCAACCACCGTCTAGTTTTGCTAGGATTTGAGCTGTGTCAAATTTGGAAAGATGCGGCGGCATTTTTTTAAACTTGGATGTACTAGGCAGTCAACGTTCGTCGCCGAAGCGGGTATTGTACTACGCATTAAATAGATAATGAATATATTACGTATTTTGGGGAAATCTTGTGTTTTATTATTAACAACGGTTAACACAATAAAAGCACGAATTGGAAAAAGACTTCTATAATTAAAACGCCACTAACACTGAACAGAACTAACAAGTATACAAAACAAAATCTTTTTTATACTTATTTCATACGTAATATATATTAACACCTAAATAGATCATTTTTAAACAATATATATAAAATCACTTACATATTCTTTATATATATAATAATAATAATTCCTTAATGTATAGGATTTTTGTATCCATGTTTTTCAAACATGATATCAACCTCTGAATTTTCTTTTTTTCTCAGTTAGACACGACAAATCTTGATATTGATCAATTACCTGACAGTTTCTTTTTAAGAGTAAATAATTCAATAGCCCAAAAATATTTCATTTAATTAATCAATGTTGTGGATAAAAATCTTTTAAACAAATAAATATTTTACAAGAATGAAGAGAATTTAAATTTAATTTTTATATAAAAAGAGATTAATAAATGTGCACAAATTGTTATTACATGCTTAGTTATATACAAATAGGTTAAGTGTTGTAATCAAGTTATAACAAAACTCTGTGAAGAGCTACAATTTGACTTTTGTAGAAACATGTAATCATTAAGACCTACCTGAGAAAAAAATTGCTGCCATTAATAAAGGATTTTTACATGAGGTACATTAGAAAATTTTTAAAAGAGAAGAAAAAGTGATTGATCACTCAGTACAAAATTTATCTCTCTCTTTCTCTCTTCTTTATGAACAGTCTTTAGGCAATATTTCAGTATAATTGTAGGAAGCTGGGGTATATTGTCAACAAGCTTTTCTACTTCCTTGTGTACCTCTCCTGTCAATATGACATAGGTTTGGTTGGGTAATAATTTCCCACCATCTAAAAAGGATAAAAAAATGTTAAGATTTTCAAATAAAATGGCTAAAATCTGATATTTGCGTAAAATTCCCAAAATGATAGATAGCGGATGACCAATTTTATGCAAAGATACATTGTTTTTTCAAGTGAGCTTGGAATTTAGAAAATCTATGCGGTAAAATACTTTGATTTTTATTCGGCTGGCTTTTCTAATGGACTTTCAAATTCAAAGGGTTTGCTTCACCACCAGAATTTAAATAGACAAAGCGGGATGAGTGATCCTCATTTAGAAATTTCTGATAAAGCAAAAAAAAAACAATTGAGCTTAGTAATTTTTCCATAAAAATCAAAATCGCTGGTTGCTTTGCAGAGGCGCAGAAATTAAATTTTATGCATATATTACTTATTTTACCAACTTAAATTGTAAGTTTAATTTTTTTTTTCTGTTGTAAAATTTTACTACACAATATAACCTACCTACCTGATGATGGCCTCCTCAGGGCCAAAAATATGTTATCTACAAAAAATCACTCATTATTTAAGTATAGTTAATTTATAAATTATTATATTTACTCAAAAAAATGGGTAAATTTACCCATAATTGAGCGGCTCTATAGAAATGGCCACTATATTCTTGTGTCTGTCTAAACAATTAAGCGTATAAAAAAATAATGGGATCAAGTTATCGGAACAACTCATTTTAGTCATTACTAGTAAATGTACCGAGAGATGTAAATACCTATGTTAATTTTCGGGATGTTATAATGGATGGAAAATGGCGAAACATTGATTATGTAGCATCGTCTGAGACGCGCTAAGGTAAATGCCTGTGGCATAAAAAATTACAAGAAATGTACCTAAAATACTCACAAATAATATCAGAAAAAAAAACACAAAAAAAATGGGTAAAAAGTCTCGAAGCTATCGCAGCATAGCAACGGTACTGCCAAAAAGAGCCTTCTAAAATTAGTTGTAAGTAGTTACTTACCTATTTGTTTAAATGTTGATATTGCATTTATAATGGGCCCATCCACTTTCCCCCACTTAATTATTTGACCAAATTTTAATTTGAAGACTGCCATACTAGTTTAGTTTTTTCCAACCGCACACAGAAACAAAAAATGCAGCCGTGCATTGTGAAACACCCTTAGCAATGGCTGCAATACAAATCAACATGCCTTCCCGCATCTCTTTGGTTCGGGAAAACTTTCTCGAGAGCGACCGATCACTGTTTCCTAGCTCACATCACTCCCTAATCGAGTTTCAATTGAAGACCCTGTCGATCATTGACTGATTAAAGATTTAAAGTTACTCTCAGTTCGAGTTTCTAAAATGTAGTTACTTAAATTGGAGTTATCTTACTCAAATTTTGATATTTTTACTCAGTATTAATTCATATTTTAAAAGTAATCAAAATTAATTAAAAAATTACACAAAAGTATCACTCAATTTTTTCACTCACTGGCACAAAAAGGTTCACTCTGCTGAATTTTTTCCTGTGTATGTGTCCACACTTTTACTGGTTCATTCATGTCTTGGAAAAATTTTCCCTGATTGAAATTTTTAAAGAGGCTTTTGAAAATGGCGTAATCGATTTTTTATATATTTTTGTATTACCTGCACGCTACTTAATACGCTCTTAAATTTTCTGACATAAGTGGTAAAACACCCTATATACCAGAACTGTACATAAATATTAGAGCTAAAATTAATGCCTTCTTAATGTGCAGATTTTTTATTCATCAGTCCCCCCTTCTATAAAGCCATCCTTTTGGCTACGATTCTGCTTAGTACACGTATTATTCGAAAATACGTTGGCTAAAGGTGCAGAAGGAAACCTTTGACAGCCATAACATGTGACTTTAGCTTTTCGTGATGTTGTGCTTTTCCAGCTTAAAGGCTTAAAGCTCATTCATATTAACTTTCATGTCTTATCGCAACGTTCTGCATGTTGTACGTACTACTTATATTATTTTTGTGACCTCCTAAGAATTGTTATACGTCTTATATTATTTCTTCAGGATCTCAAGCATCTTTTTCAAAAACAATATTTTCATAAAATAATGATGAATATGTATGCAATGAGTATCTGAATATTTAAAAATAAATAATTAAATATCTCTTCTATGGTCATTGTATGGTCTTGTTCGAGAAAGTTTCAAGTTTAAAGGTTAAATACTTTGCATTAAAATTAGTAAAAATTTTACACCCGTTGTGTTATATTACAAAGTTTCGATTTTACGGCGCTAGCGTCATTTAAAGAAAATTAAAACTTAATTAATTAATTCACACGTGACATTAGTAGATCTACCGGTTTGAGTCAGTAGTAATCGTGGTGTGTCGTAATAAAAAAAATCTATATACATTCAAGCAGGTTCTTCTTTACCAAGATATCTAGAATATGATAAACAATGCTAGTACAAAATTAGAAAATAATTTAATTTCAAAAATCGGGCAAACGATTAAAAAATGGGACTCTACATTAGACCAAAAATTGGAAAAATTAAGGTCCATTCCTCAGCTAGTGCAAATAAGGAAAAATTTAAAAAGCTGAATACTAGCTATAAAAATTTGGACGAAAATCCAAAAAAAATGCTTTCGGACAAATGGAGTGAAATAAACATTTTTAGATCTTTACTTTTTTCTAATACTCATCGCTTGGAAAAGTCAGCGCCAAACAAATCTTGCACTATTTTGGTTCAGTTTCTATCTATGTATTTCTATCTAAAAAAAGACTAGGATTTGGAATTTCTATGTAAGAAGTTAAAAAAAATATGAATTATTAGAACACAGATATAGTCCAATTTTTTGATGAGCGGACTGACGTCATTATTTCCTCTGAAAACGTATTTCTTTGTTGTCAACAGTTCGCATGTCAAATAATTTGTTGTCGTCAATTTGAAGTAACAGTTGAAACAATCAACGACTTGACTTTTTCGTACATATTAATTCTCGCTGTCTAAAATAATGTATCAAATAGAGATCCAAAAAAATGACGTCAGTACGCTTATCGAAAAATTGGACTATACCAACACTAATAAATTGTTTATTTATGAAATCAATTGATGAAACTGACAATCGGACCACTTTATTTTTAGTTAGTATCTTTTCACGTCGCATTCAATGCGTCTCGAAAACCAAGCGTCTTGTTCTTTCATATATCACGCTCTTTGTCGGAACACATGCTCTATGAAAAAAAAAGAAGACAGTCTTTCCAATACGTATTAAGTACGATGTGAAAAGATACTAATTATTTTATTTATTGTTTTTTAATGTTTAAAGTTCTTGATTAAAATAAAAGGTGTAAAAAAGACAATTTTTTTGTGATTTTTTTCCCAATAATTTATATAGAGTTAGTTTTTTGTTTTTATTACTTTAATATATAATATAACCTGGAACCCATAATAATTACCCAACTAACCTTTAAGGTCAAACTTTGCTTAAATGTTGATTGGCTTATAAAGCTTAATATATGTAGATATCACTGGAACTTATGCAATCAATTTTTTTAAATTTTGTTTATTCCTAATTCTGTTTATTTATTTTTTATAATTTTTAATTTTTATTTGCAAAAGATCCCAACAACTTTTTTGTGATAATTTAGGAAGTCCAGCTGATGCATATTGAAAAATACATATAGAACTCTGACCTTGACATAGGTATTAGGACTGTCAGAGACCCGGTTAACAAGATACATACCAGATACTGGAGATGATGATGATGATGATACTGATGATGATGATGATGATGATGATGATACTAGATGAAATTGATGGTTTTAAATTTTTTAGAAGGGAAAGAAGGGGCAAAGGAGGTCATTAAGGATTTTGGGTTTAGTGACGATGGTATGGCATTAAATTATAGATGTGACAGGTTTGAGGGAAAGAAAGTCGCTCTAGGTATCTTATATTGACAACAAGATAGCAATCTGTTGAGTTGTATTGACCAATTGGAAATATCTTTAGCGGACATTATTCCCCAGTTTGCTTTGATTTATTTAATTTTGGTGCTGATTTTACTAGTATCTTCTAATTTTTCTGCCTGTAATGAGCCTAATGTCCTGAGAATGGATGATATTTCTGATCACGGTTAAATTTTGTGTAACCTAAAATTTAAAAGAGAACAATCGCCTACACTCTAAAAATTTTTAGGATCTTCTCAGGTTTTAACTTAGAGCTGTTTAATTCATCATTAAATAATTACTGTAAACTTTTTTAAGTCTATTTTAGAAGGGTCCTAGGTTTAAGTTAAATTTTTGGTTTTAAGCATTTTAAATCAAACCTCCTTGAATTTTAGACATAGTTTGATTTATAAGAAGAATGTTAATAAATTTGTTTATTGAATAATCATCTTAATACAATCTTTTGTTGGATTTAAGAAGAAAGTTTCAATTTAGAAGTAAAGAAAATTAAAAAAATTAAACCCACTTGGGGTTTAAATAGTAAACTCTCTGCAGAATAAATTAAAATTGGGGTTATATGTCACTCTAATTAAAACTTACCCTTGATAATTAATTTTTCCAATTAATACTTGATGTCACACAACGATTTAGATGGGTAATAATAAAATAAGGAGTAGATTAATTTTGTATTTATTTAAAAGGTTTTTTTTATGAAATGTATCAAAAAACTTAAATGCAAGTTTTTTTACATTTCTGTTGCTGTCGAAATTTCAGTTTAAAAATATTAGCGCTGCGTTCAATCACAAACAGCGAGTTCGGATCTTTTACCTCTGCTTGCACCTTGGCTTGTACCAACCTCTACTAATGAAAGATACAGATTTAAAATGAGTAGGATTTGAGTAAGGAAAGTTTTTTTGATTGAGCTTTTAGATAACCTCAATGGTTTACTTTCAGTTTGTAATATTTTTCGTGCATAATCAGTGACCTTGACTTATGTTTGTTTTGCCTCGTAGTGCCCTCATAAATATATTTTTTGTGCTGAAAACGGGTTCAAAATATGGCGTTTTTCTGGACAAAATAGGAGGAGTTTTATTGGGTAATGAATAACTTGGGATATTAAATAAATCCTTTCTGGGGGCTATAAATTTAAACCACCCCCTTGAGGTGGTCTAAATAATCACCAACTTTATAACCTCAGACATAAATAATGAAGCTATTATGTGCTAAATTTCTGGCGTATTCACAATTTGCCATTTTGAAACCTGTCAAAAAAAATAGTTTTAGGACATTTTCTTCTAAAATATTTATTTTGAGAAAAAAAGCAGTTTTTCAGTGGTATTTTGCAATAACAATACAAAATAATCAATAACTTTGTCTCTTCTCTATAAGGATAAGTGTTTTTTGAAAATTGGTTTTAAAATGTAGTACCCCCACAGGTGTAAATATTTAAATCTGTGGAAGGTACTAATTTGGATCTTAGTAAATCTTACTGTTAATGTCCAACTTGGATTTCTAGTTCAAAAAGTCACTAAAACTAACAGACCTAAGTACATAGCGGACAAATTAATCAAGTCTTGTTGCGTCCATGGATGCTCCACTCGTTATATTGACCTATTAAATGTACCTAAACACAAAACTGCGCTGTCTGACCAAATTTTCAGAATTATTAAAGCGGAACCTTATACTCTAAATTTATTAAAAATCTAAAAGAACCCATTAAACTTCATTAAATATGATTAATAATATACACCGCTAACGGATTAATTCCTCAGTATTCATTTGTTGAACTTATTTTTAATGTAAAATTTTATAATCTATTTTTAATTTTAAAATTTTCGTACTCTTCATTTCTCTTAATTTTTTAGTTTTTAATGCTAATCATTTTGCTGAGGTGGTTACATGAAAGATCGTAATTGTGCGAATATCGCCCCCCTTTTAACTCGGTATATCTTCCGTAATATTAATTTGTACAAAAACTAATTCTTGTACGATAAAATAAAAAATAATATTTTTAAACAAGGGTAAGTTCAATTGCAATTGAAGGGTACAAGAATTTTTGAAAGTGGATGTAAATCGGTTCTTGTACATTACTGGGGGATGCAGCTGCAAGTGTGGAATTTAATATTTTATGTGGCTGATGGCGACAAGTAGAATTAACGTTTCATGCTTAGTGAAAAAAATGGACTAAAAAAAAAGTTCATATATTTACCTGTATATTTCTAAAAATCCATTTTCAGTGTCTGATCCTGGTTTTACCCCGGAAAATGAATATATTTATTAAGTGGGTAGATTAGTAGATACATACGTTATATTAGGTGGATAGATTAAAGATTATATTTAGATTTCAAAAAAAATATCAAACAGAACGCGCGACCTTGATGCCGATTATGGGTTGCGTGGGAGGTGGTCGATCGATTAAGGGAAGTAAAATGATTTTAACCAGAAAACACTCTCAAACGCAGTAACCCTAGTAAGAAAACCGAAGAGAGGCAACCATTTACTTAAAGAGCAAGCAAAGAGCCGCCTTGAACAACGCTTTTAGAAAGAATCCGTTATCTTGCCCATAACCTGTAGAAGGAACCACTTTGCCTCTTTTAAACGATTCGTCACGTTCTACAACAACAATCAACACTTACGTTTCTCATTTAAACTAAAAAGTAAGACTTAAAATGGGGATAAAACCTTGCGCGGGGTTAAACGGACCGCATGAAATCCTTTTAAAAACGAGATTTAATTTTAAAGAAAAACGATGAAATTTTCTGTGTTTTTTAACCAAAATATTTTAGTTACTGACTAAAAAATACCAGAAGTCTAGAAGCTTCTTATATAATCTAAATATAGCGTCATGGAAACTCCTGAATCAATTTAAATGTTCACAAGATTAGGAACAACTTTAAAGTATTTTATTTTTTATATTTAAAAAAATGCTTTACTTTACAATCTATCTCTCAATATTGCTCTCTCTTGTATCTACAAATTTTATATAGAAAAATTGAGTCTCTAGCAACTTTGCGCATGCTTATAATAAGTTCGTTTTAATTTTCACGATTCACTCCACTTTCACTGATTTGACCCCTATTATTGCTCCCAACAATACGAAAAAAGCTAAACTAATAGTTTTTTTTGGAATGGTATGTAATAGCTTCATCAAGAGATTTTGGTATTTGCTCTAAATTACCTAAAAATAAAAATATGCTAAAGCGGCTGCAAAATCTTTTTGGTTAATAATTATCATAGGTTTAATGTAGTAGTAGGAACACTAAGAGACGAAGGAATTAAAACAAGGCGCCATTTTTAAAAAAATTTATTTACCTTCACATTTTTTAATATAATTTGGCATATTTTTACATGCAAATTTTGCATTAGTTAACTTTTTATTAGTTTTTTATTTATTTTATTATACCCCTCGTTTTTTTATTATACAGCGGAATAGAATATTCTTGATAAGCTTAAACAGTGTTGCCGTTTGTAATTTTTTTTCATTAAAATAAAGGAAAAATTTTTCCTAATGTTAAACAAGTGGAATCTTTTACAAAAACCCTCACAACAGGTTTCCTTGACTATAAAACGATCCCAATAAGCAAGACGTCTTTACCAAAGAAGGTCCTTTTTAATTTTTAATTTCTAAAATGTACACCTAAATTAGTCTTCATTAATAAACGGTTTAACATTTCACAAGTTGTTCCTTCTAAAACTTACGCTGAATCCCCCAAGGTAAAGACAAGCTTAGCCAATGTGCAACTAAAAGCTTTATGCAGCATCGACTGGAGGTTACAAGTAACAGGAAACCACTTGATTGTCAAGTTTGAGCTGCCAGCTATTATACTGTAATTATTATTCGCGTCAATGATACCACAGCAGATACAAGCATAAGCATAATGCAGTATAGTTAAAATAAAATACAGTATAGAAGAATCCATTAAGATTTTTCTTGTGTTTTAATAAATACTCATTTGAAAAAAAAAACTTAAAATTAAAACATACATAATGTGTGTGCCTGCCTTTAATAAAAGACGGCATTAACTTTAATTTTTCACACACAATATGAGCATGTTTAGACAACATGTTTATGTAACAAAAATGTCAGAAATCTTTCAACCTTCGTGCGAAACTGTCAAAAATAGTTCCTGGTCAGGCTATGCTGACTTTATGTACTTTGTAATGAAAACCGATATAAATATGCGGGTTTCAGATTTATGATTTGATCTGGTGACAATATAATTTTATGAAAAAAAAATTGGTAGTAGGGGGTGGGTAAGGGGTGTGAAGGGGGTAAATTCATAACTTTGAAGTCATAACAGATACGAACATTGGTTTTTAGATTTATGATTTCATCTGGTGACAATACAATTTTATGACAAAAAATGGGTCTAGGAGATGGGTGAGGGGTGTAAAGGGTCTAAATTCAAAAATATTCTTAAAAATGTATAACTTTGAATCCTTAACTGCTATGAATATGCAGTTTTTTTTATTAGATTTCAATTTTACTGTTTATTTTCTAATCACAGAAGAGAGCGAAATGAGACAGATCTTTAACGATCAACTACTTCTCTGACAATATGTATCAAATTTTTCATTAACACTAAAAAGTAAAAAATAAAATAAATAGAAAAACTTTTTAAATAAAACGATTTTATTTCATTCTGCACTAAAAGGTACAAAATAATTTTAATTCTTGTATTTAATTAAACAATGTCTATCATAAATGTCTCTACATAAATGACGAAATTTTTAAAAATAAAGGAGTTGTAGACTCCTGGCCAAAATGCAAACTTTTCAGTAACACCCTTTAACTCACAAACAAGTAAAATTATGGAAATATGGTTTTTTCCATTCAATTTCTAATGAAATTTGACCTACACAAGAAAAAGTGGGAGCCGTTTTATTTCTACCTACCCGAGAATAGATTTAACCCTTTAAAATAATCGAATTTGGGACACCCTGTACATAAGTATAACTAGTAGGTGCAAAGAATAAAAAAAATGAGATTAGACTATCTTTTTTAATAGTCCAGCAAATAGTAAATTTCTGATTTTATTAGAAGTATTTTTAATTTTTCCTTGCACTTTCTAAAGCTATTTTGACAAGCGAGCGCAACCTAGATGCGACATCAAGATATATTTTTTATATTCTTCTTCAAAATTTGCCATCTTTTAAAAAAAGGAAATTTTCTATCCAATTTACTAGCACGCTGTACTTTCATTAGCCAATGAAATTTTAAAAACTGTATTGTGTTATAAAGAATATAATCTTTGTACTTACCATCCATTGCAATACCAAAAATATGTCACTTTAAATAAAGACACAAAAAAAATATAAACTTATGATGTTTGGTTACAAAAAAATACAAGTCAAACTGCAAAAAACAGTCAAATTTGACAAGCTGTAGCAAGTCTATGAGTAAAAATTATAAGGTAACTCTTACAGTCATGGATGACTAGATATGTTATCTGTAGAATGTGTGTACTTTCCAGGTATTTTAACGAATATTAAAAATTCGCCTATGTCCTCCCAGATTCAATTCAGTAGTGAAATTTTTTATCCGATTTTAATGTTTTATACTTTTTTGGAAAGCCTAAGCAACAGCCTTTACTGCACTTTAATCAAATATTTAATATTTTGGATTATAAGATGGCGAGTCCTTGCTAAATAATATGTCTTACCGGCCACAATTAATTAAAATACAGTTATATTTATAAAGCTTAACTACAATTATTTTACTCGATATTTTGATTGGAATGTATATAAATATTCTTTTCTTAATTAAAAAAAAATTAATATGACCACAACGGTATACCGGGTGGTCCATAAAAACCGTAGAAAATAATTCTTAAATAAGTTGTGTAGGTAATCGATGAGCCTTTTATCTTTATGTATTAGTACTAGGTTTCATGCTTGTTGCTTTAATTTTACAAAATTTCACAATCAAGTAATCACTGGAAAAAAGTTTCGTTCTTTTCTGGTAAAATCTTTATTAATCACCAAAATCGGTTTAGTAGTTTTTAAGATATACCGATTTTAATAAACAAAAATTTGTTAAAATTTAATAATTTTTACATACAATAAAATACTCCTCAAAAGATGGCTGCATAAAATATAACAAAAAAGTTAGGATAGAAAGATTTATGCTGGTATCCATCAAAACAAAACTTCCCCGATTAGGCTTTAATCACGATTAGATACTAATAGGTGCTTAGAATGCGGTGCTTTTTATTAAAACTTTGTTTGCCAAGTCTCATTCCAAACTCCGATTTCATTTCTGAGAAAGAGAAATAACATTATACGCGTTACAAGATATAAACGTGCCTAATTTTATTGCTCTACTATAAGTAATAAGAAGACTACGTCGCATAATCTCCATAAGGTAGGGGGGTGGGGGGCAGGTCTTTACATTAGACATGATCACTATGAACTAAGCAATATGTTAATACATGACTTTTTTTCCCTTCGAATACCCAATCTACAATATGCTTATTTAAAATAAAATGACTAATAAAAAGAATAAGGTCACTAAATTTATGCTATTTGTAGGGACTGTGATTAAAAAATCGACCAAAATACAAAGAAGCTTATTTAACAAGAATCAGTCTAAATTTTGGGAGAAAAAAAAAAAGAAAAAAAAAATAAAAATAAAAAAAAATAAAAAAAAAATAACATTGGTGATACTCAAAGAAATACATATTTATAAAATAAGTGTTTTTTTTTTCGGTAAAAAATTGCAATTTCTACATAATCACATTTGGTAGCCATTTTAACTGTTAAAAAAATAAAAATATAATAAAAGTTATATGCCAATAAATAGAATTGATTTTACCGAATACTATTCAATGGTTTTTGTTTGTCCGGACTTTACATGAGGTTGTTCCACAGTGCGGCGTCGCCGTTCCATAACAGATGTGTAATGGCCTAAAAATATATAGGTTACCTTTATGTGGAACTGTCAAAAATAGTACCGACTTTAGATAAGTCCCTATTAAAAGTCGGCATAAACATCGACATTATTTTGCTAGTACCGCGCAGATAAAAGCTCTGTCCCAACGATATTTTGGATAGCCCTAGGAACCAAAAAGATTCCAGTCTCATAATAGATTGGTAAAGTGCCTAAAATATGTGGTCGACGTACGAAACTGTTACAAAATAAAAATGCCAATTTTATTAAAGTCATCCTATAATACACCGATAAGTCCTCATTGAGTCGACGTTGAATTCCCGAAAACACTGGGTAAAACAAATAAACAAAAACCATAACGTTATATTTTTACTAAAATTAGCCGCAAGTAGCTACTGTATATTGAAATTGACCAAGTCTATGATGACGTCACTGGCATTCATCGGAGGTCACTTTCATTCATTTTGGAAATTGGTAAGGTTGCTAAATCGACGATTAAAAATATAAATAACCGAACTTTTTTGACGAAATTATTTTCTTTGAACTGTGTGTTTATTTATGTTCCAAAAACATTATATTTTTTGGAGATGGCCTCGTTTTAAGGTTATTTATGATTTATTAAAGGATGTACAAAATCAAACCAGAATTTAAGAAATGTTATTTAATATATTATTTGGATGTTTCCTTTCGTCTGGGTTCTGCGTGGTGTTTAACATTGAAGCATTTTTGGCCAAGATTCGTTTTAAACTCCGATTAGTGTTAGTCATGACTAAAGCTTAATCAGCGAATTTTTAGGTTGCTGGATATGGACATAAAACCGTCTTTGAGTCAGCACTACCAAAACAAAAGTTTCTAAATGAGATTTTTTTTTTCTTTAAGGATTTAATTTTGGCCACACTAAAAAACAGATTTCTTAAATCAAGTTCATTTATATAATCTTAAACATCATTAATTCGGAATTAAACATCCATTGAAAACCGTCTGATCTTTCGACAGAAGACTTATTTTGTTCAGTGTAGGCACACCTCTCAACCCCGATGTTGCGGATCTCTAACGCTACCCTAGGCTTTACGGAAACATCCTCTTAGCATCTCTTCCGCATTAACGATATTAATACACGTTATCTTGTCTTTTAGCTAACGTTGCATGCCCTCCCTCCCCCCCGATAGAAGTATTGCTCTTTTAAATTTATAAAATTAAGAAGAGTTATTTTTTGGAAATGATTTGCCTTTCCTATTTTAAAAACATGGTTCTATACTGCGATCTACTTGTAAACCAAACTTTGCCGTACATATTGGCCGGTAATATAGATGTGTGCATCGAAACGCTACTATGGTATCCTAAATTCATTTAACCGTTTGCTACAGTCCACATCCAATAGAACCTTATTGATTGTGTCATAGTGCATATATGCGAAGTGATTAAACAAACCCTCGAGAAAAAGGCATAACATCCACTTTTGTCTAAACGTTTACAATATTTTATTCAAGTATTTACGTTTTTGATACATCCTACGCAAGGTGAATGTTGAAAAATATAGACTGCTTTAAAACGAACCAGCCTTTGTAGAACAAAGTTACTTAACGCAATTAAAAAAAAAAAATCAGCTAATGATACGTTTTCCCCAGTTTTCAAATACGCCCCACTTAAAAATTTAGTCCAACTTTTTCGAGAACTTTTATATGAAGTTCTATATTCGTGTTCGATTTCCAAATAGGGATCACGAGCTACACCTATTGTTAAGCTTCGGGCTACTATATGACGTCTTAAAGTACCAGCTGGAACCCCAAAAGCCTAATGGCTTTATTTGTCTCCATTTCTCCTAAAGTTACTTACTGCATAGCCTGAACCAACGCTCGGATATTATGCCTTGATTCATGGGTTATACAGGGTGTTTCAAATTCCATGCTCACCATGGGGATTTCCTAAAGCGTAGGAGATACGAAAAGGTTTAAATTAGGGCAAAGTTGCGCAAGTTGACGCTTTACTCAAAACCAAAAAAAAACGTTTACCAATTCCGGATAGTTTCCGTAGATAGGCGAAAAAAATCGAATTTTTTATTTTTAGATTTTATTTTTCTGCGGCCTTACTCCTAAAACTGTCAAAAATCGTTTAAAACTTTCTAAAGACACTTTTTTAAGATCTACTTAATTAATGAGAGGTCCGTTTTCGAGAATTGACATATCAGTGTGACAGGAGCACGGTCAAGTTCATTTTTTCTTATGGACACATGCATTTTTTCTCCTGCCGTTTGGTTCATAAAGGACGACAGATATTTTACAACCTCATTTTGACAAGTACCTGACGATTTGAGTTAATTGACCATCATCAGCCCAAATTAAAAGATTAAAATACAAAGAAAAAAACGTATTTTTAAAATATTGGGTAAAGTTATTTGTTATTTCCAAAATATCTTGAGCAAGTTAAAAGCAAAAATTAAATTTGGGCTGATGATGGTCAATAAACTCAAAACATCAGGTGGCTTATCAAAATAAACTTGCAAAATATTATCTGTCATCCTTTATGAACCAAACGGCAGGAGAAAAAAAGAATATGTCCATAAGAAAAAATGAACTTGACAGTGCTCCTGTCAGACTAAAATTTCAAGCTTCAAAAACGGACTTCTCATCTGCTTGTAGAAAGTTTTAAGCGTTTTTTGACAGCTTTAAGAATAAGGGCGCAGAAAAATAAAATCTAAAAATTAAGATTTTGGATTTTTCCGCCTATCTCCGGAACTATCCGGAATTTGTAAACTTTTTTTTTTAGTTTTGAGCAAAGCATCAAATTGCGCAACTTTGCCTTAATTTAAACCTTTTCGTATCTTCTACCGTTTAGGAGATCCCTATGGTGAGCATCGAATTTGAAACACCCTGTATACTGTATTTATTTATAATCCTACAAACTAAAATAGTTTCAGAATTTTGTTTGTTATTCAAAACATAGGGGAGAGTCGGGTATAAACTTGACTTTTTTTTTTAATTAACTGGAGCTGGAGTGGTTTATATATATTTTTTTTTGTTAATATTCATGATTTTTTTTTAACTTTTTAAAAAAGCTTGTAATTACTGCAGCTGCAGCCCCAAGCAGTACGGGTAATAGTTTAAATATTTAAAAAAAGGAAAATCTAAAAGTAAAATATACAGTTTTTTTAAGAGAAACGTAAATACAAGTATTAACAAAAATTACTTTAAACTGAATTAATAGGCATACATATTTGTGTAAAAAAGTAGTTTTTGATAACAGAAACAGATTTAAAGCTTAAAGTGGTTATTAAACTTAAAAAAGAAGCTAAACTTAGCAAACATAAAATGTATCAATGACAGAAATTTTAACCAAAATAAGTTGAGATAATAAAAAAAAAGTTAAATTTACATGAAACCAATATAAAATAAAATCACATTTTTTTGAATTTCTAACAGTGATACGCAGTTTTGTTTTCTGGCTTTTGAGTTTTTAACGCTTCCAAAAAATACGAAACGAGACTAAAAGTTAAGTCATAATATACATTTACTGGCACCAACACATCCTCCATCTGTGTTGGTTTTTTCCCCCACTCTCCCCTACACAGTAAAAAATACCATTGGGAGTGGACCTGTTTTGGGAGAATTTTGTGTAAACTCTAACTCATTGGTTCTGTTTTGGGAAAATTTTGAGTAAACTTATTCTGAGTAAATTTTCTTTCACAAATCGAATTTTCCCAAAATTTACTCAGAATGAGTTTAAATTTACTCAAAATTCTCCCAAAACAGGTCGACTCCCAACGATATTTTTTACTGTACACATACCTTCAAAATTAACTGAATATTTTTTCAGTCTTTTGTATGTAAAAAGTAATATTTTTTGTAATTAAAATGCAAAAACTGAAACAACAGCACATGTGGTTTTGCAAAGCAAACACTTTGATTTTAAGTTATCGTCACTGGGGCGTATTTGCCCAATTTAGGATGGTTACCTCATTAGGATTTTTTTTTGCAATAAAGCTTTTAGAAAGTTTAAGAGAAAAAAAAATACTTTTCTTAATCTAAAGACTTCATAACTGAATCACAATTAACTACTGTCAAACAAAATAATTTTACGGATTGGCTGGAATTTTTGTACTCATCTTATCTTTCCGAACATGAGATCCCTTAATAGACTTTTCGTTGGTCTCTTATGCCGTTAGCGTTAGAAAAATAACAATTTTTTCTTTTATTTAATATTTCAATAGTTCCATCTCGCAACATAAAAAACCGATAAATGTGTCAGTCTCATGAAAAAATTAAACTCGTAAAATTCGGACTTTCGGAGTCCCTCGGAAGCCAAAAAGTTAACATTTTAAAATTTTAATCAGAGATCTTATCTTATTTTTAGCAGTTCGTGAAATATTTTACCAATCGCGAAATTTCGCCAAATGGTTTCATGAAAAATCTCAACTTTATATTTTTAGATTTATTAAATTGTTTAGCTCAGTGCGTAGATAGTTCGATGCAAAGTACTTCTGATCCTTAAATTCGTAGCTAAAATTGGACTTACCTACGCAAACAAGACTCCTTGTTTGCCTTTTACAAAAAATACAAGTTTTTAAGGTAGGAAAGACCGAAAACATACTGGAACTCATATAATGACTGAATGACCCTGGGGAATATTTGGGGTAAAAAGAAAAAGTTGGTATTACTCAGAAAATGATAGTAATTGCAAAGGTTATACAAAAAAAATTATTTAGAAATATGTTCGTATTTTTTACCAAAAAAAACAAGTGTATTGTATTTCGGACAGACGTGTGTCAAAATTTTATTTTATGAATAAATTATACCCAATTTAATTATTATGCTTTCACAAACCAAACCCAATTTAATCCCGTTCTGTAGAATGACAACTAAATGGGTTTTAATTATTAAAAAGGTTGGGGTAAGAAAATAATAGGAATAATATTTTTAACTCTGTTTTACGTTTCGTAATAAAATATTAAAGATTTTGGCTGCATTTTAAATAAAGCTTACTAAGTATATTATTTATTAACTAACCACAAAAGGACTACTTAAATCTGATGGCGTTCGCAAAATTTTTGTGGGATTAACCAACAACTTTTAGTTTGTGATTTTATATAAAAGGCAGTTTAAGTTAAAGAGTATATTTGTAAACGTGGAATATACCACAATATTCTCGCTTTTATCTGTAAAAAAACAAAAACTTCCGTTCGAATACGGATATCACAGTTCCATTTTTGTAGTGTACCCTTGAGCTTTTTCATCAGTCATAAAATTATTTTACAATCAATTTTTTTGTTACAAGAGAATTTCTCTTGTTATAAGAAAATTGCACGTGTTGAAAGAGAATTTTGTTTCTTAAGACGAAACCCTTATTTTCTTGATTTTGTGAGACCTCGTAGCAAGAACTTTGTCGTAATAGGTTTTTGACTTGGAACCTAGATGACAAAAATGAGTACTTACTTATATGTAGTTATAGGCACCTACAATAAATTAGTTCATGCATATTACAATAATAGGTACCTACTTATACAAAAAAGCTAATATAGAAAATCCTTTTTTCATTTTATTCGGTCGTCTCTCTCCGTTGAAAAAATCGGAAATTTATAAAGTTCTTGCACCACGCTACTATTATAATCTACATAAATACTTATTTTGAAAATGTGAAAAGCAGTAATAACCTTGTAACATTTGTAAAAATTAAAATTTAAAGTATAAAAGAAGAAGAGCGTTTCTGCAACATTACAAAATTATTTTCGCCAAACTCTTACAGAGGCGCTGCTGAAGGGTTGTTAAATAGTCTGCATCACAGCCACCGCGGCAGTCACACATGAACCAGCAAGTGGGGATCGCTTATGGTTGCATTTTTATTTTGTACGGTAGAAGGCTGTGCGTGGGGGCTTAAAGCGCGGCTGCTGGTTATTTGTTTTCCTGGGATAATCAACTGTAAGGAGAAACCTGATTAAAAAGATATGAGATTCTCATTTGATAGATAATTTTACAAGTAAGTGTCAAATTCTTTCACAATTTTTACACTAAAAAAACGAAAGTGGTGGTTTGAATCCATTGGAAGATTTTAATTTTAATGTTAGTAGGGTTTAAAACTGAATTTTGGGTTTTTGTTTGCAAAATAAAGTGTTGCACACTTATTGCACACTTACCATATATTTTGATTAGCATTAAGGACTTCTCATTAACTAAAATTTGTTTATAATTAGTGAAATGATATCTGAATTAAATTTATAATCATTTTCAGACATACGCGGACATTTTGTCGTTCTACGTTATCCCCTTGGCAAAACTTTTTGGGCACCAAGGAGTGAGTTATTATTGTTATATGTAGTGCATAACTTTTTGTCGTTACCCTATTAGATTATAAAATGTTTATATTGCTTCAGATTTCGGGCCCATTGAAAACCGCATTATTTTCCAAAAGTAAAGAAATGTTTACATGACTAATCGAAAAGATGTGAAAGGCGCAAACCATTCTTATACTGTTGTGATACTAAAATAGATTATATTTATATTTAATTTTACTTTTTTTAACAAAATATACTTTTGACCCAAAATAATTAAATTCCTTTATCCGAGAAACTAATTTCTTTACATAACCTACTGGTTTCTTTATTCCCAAAAAACTGGTTCCTTTATACCCAAGAAACTCGTTTCTTTACCCAATTTTGGGGTATCATCGGGTAACTTGCGACTTTAATTAGTGTTCTTGAAACAAGATACTGTTTTCTTCTCCTATATCTCAACAAAGAAAATAATTATTTTCTTAAGTTAAGAACTCAGGGAGCTTGGCTCTATCCAAGAGCCTGATTCTCTTGCGTCAATGTAAAATCTCCTTGTATTAAGAGATATTTTTTTTCAGTGCAGCATGTAACATCCAGATCAGCTTTATGCTTACGCTGTATAACGTCTCCTCTATGCTGCTTACGTAAAAATATGGAACAAAATGTAGCGAATTTTGCCGATGGGAGTCAAAAAATCAACACATTGAGAATCTGAACCGCCGAACCAAAGGAAGCAAGATAGAAATACATGGCAATAAAATGACAGAAACGGGCAAATTCTCCATATACGCCCAAGTACCTCGTACGTATCATGATCACCATAAACTACCTTTTATTAAATTTGACCACTATCAAGTAGCCAACTCAATTGACTTACTTGAAAACATTATTTATTTATTTATAATACTAGATGCCAAACAAGAAATTTTACCTTTCCAATTACATGATACCATAATAATACAAAATTATAAAATGTGCTTAAAATTACTTAAACTACAAGCTTAAAAGTGAAGATAAATTTTTCAGAAAAAGAAAACAAAGATAAATTTAAGAATTACCGGAAAATAAGAAAAAAAGCGAGTATTTTACAGAAAGGTATAAAATTTATAAATAGTTTTTTAATGTATTATTCAATATTCACTTTAAACTTTAAACACCGTGTATGCCAATGTCTTCAGGGTATTTAATGAGACGCTGAAGATATCTATACATGAAAAGTAGGTATTATAGTATTATATTTGTTATTATAAAAAGGCGTACATGACCTATTAGTAATTTGTTTTATGTTAAATGGTACTCTGCAAATAAGATCACCGCAGTTTATTTTATTATTCCTAAGTTTGTATAAAAATATAATACTGGCCACTGCGTAACTTACACATATATCCCCTGATTAAATTAACTTTCTCCAGTGCAACACCACCAATGTTGAACTGAGTATCAATAGTTTTAAACTGACGGGTAAAGGTAATCGAATAACATTTAGAAATATTAAGGAAAAGTCGATTTTCAAAACAATATTCGTGAAGGCGCTGAAGGTCAAATTGAAGACATAAGCAGTCGTGGTCTGTTTTTATGGCTTTATGACATTTTAAATCATCAGTGTAATTTCCAAATTTTAAATGCTTAAAACACTTGGATATATCTTAAATATAGAGACAAAAGAGTAAACGTCCCAAATGCGACCCTTGAGCTATGCCTGATGAGATTTGGATATATTCTGATTGAATGTTGTTTAATATAACACATTGACTTCCTGGAGTCGCATACGAAGTTAACCACTTCGTGAAGTCGCTACGTACACCAAAGTTCTGCAATTTTATTAAAAGAGTTGGAATATGTAATTTACCGAAAGGGTTTGAGAACTCGGTGTATACAGCGTTGACCTGGGCAACCCCCTCCATGTTATCGTAAATATCTTGTAAATAAGAAGTAAGATTTAGTTCGAAAAACATTAAATCAGTTATGATGGCTTTCATCAGCTTTACTGCGATAGACAACAAAGAATTGTTGAAGGCCTCAAGCCATTAACCATTGGGTCAAAAGATTGTATTTTCCCCAGAAATTAGGAAAAGTCTCTGAGTACTGAAAAAGTCCTCTTTATTCAAAATTTTTGATCAAATAAACCTCTCGGCTTTTTTGGCTTCGCCCAATTATCTTGTGGAGTAAAAAAATCTACGAAATAATGTCTTCTATAATTGTCCCATAAAGCCTCTCCATACATCAATCAATTTAAACGACCTATATTTTTGAAGTTTATACCCAATGGTTTTGTTTGGACAATGTTTATAAAAATACCCTTTCCCTGAAGATGTTGAGCAATGCACCCTTCAAAACTTTAGCCCTTTATTTCGTAAGAAAGAAATAGAAGAAAAAGATTCAGGGCTGCGTTCAGAATGCCCACACCCAGTGTAAAAAACGCACCGGTGCGTGGTGTGCCGCCGTTCAGGGATATGAAAATGACCGGTGCGTCTCATTTTCGTCGTGCAGAAAAGGTGGTGTGTCTACTGGTGCGTTTATAGCGTCATTAGCAAGGCCAATAACATGCGGCAATAAGGGTCAAAATTGCACATATTTATGTCTATTTTAGTGAGCTTATCACACCACACCGTCACTCCAGTATCGACTTGGGCGATGGTTGGTGTGCTTGAATGAGGTTATAATATGGTCAAATTTTGATAATTTTTATTGACAAGGCTGTTTAGATATTTAATTTTATAAAATTTTTTTTAACTAACTCTGTATAATATATGGTTTTTAGTTTTTTTTTTCTAGAGTCGTTTTTAAGCAAATGCACATAATAAGTATAGGAAGTAAAAAAAACGTGACTTTTTTTATTATTCTTTCTATTTTTAAATGTGATGTCTTATTAGTCTAGTACGTATACTTTTTTATAGCGGGTCTCAAAAAGTTCTAGCTGATCCTTGATACTTTTCAAAATTTTGGGATGTTTATGTTAAGAAATAAAAAAGTGATGGCGACGGTTTTAAAAGCTATCCAACATTTTTCTGCTCACTTGTAGCCTGAAACATGCTTTTTTGGGTCATTTTTATATTAGATAATGTCACAAAAAAAGCAACCCGGGAAACCAACCGAAAACCCAGCATTCGAATGTAAGAGAGGACAAAAAGCCTATATTTTTACATTTTTCTACCCATTTGCAACCTAAAAAAAATATGTTTTTGGGTCATTTTTTATTAGATGATATGACATGAAGACAACCCAACTTTCGAAAATAACCGGAAACAAAAAGCCTATTTTATCATTTATCCCAACATCTCTCTGTTCTGTTTTTGTAAATTAGCTGACATTGGACAAGAATGTCAGATTATAGGTGGTGTGTACACGTGCCGACACACCGAGTACGCGCACCCACACCATGGTGTAGGCTTTCTGAACGCAGCCCAGCTAAATATGTCTTATGTCAAAAGAACGTCGACCGTTGTGACAATTTTTTAGAAAAGAGAATATCTGTCGCATTAGGTAGAATGGGAGGGGGACTCCCATGGTATGCACAATAGGGATAAGATTATCGCGCACAACTTTATTGCTGCAACGCCATGTACCCAAGATAACTGTTGGATAATAACAGAAGTTCGACCGCAGTCGCCCTTCTGGCTTTACCGTTCTACAATGCAGTTACTAAAATTTTTAGATGATTATCAAAACTTCATGCAAAAGTAAACTTCATAGTCAGTGGCATAGCGCAGGAACGCATTGCTAGAAATTATAATTGTAAAATCTAGTATCACGTATGGAGATCAAAGGAAATGTCTTTAGGAACACAAGGGTAACCATTTAATCTGAATCAATAAAAGATGCCTCATACAGATACATACCTCTTTGGCGAAAAATAACAATTTATCACTACACGGTAACAGAAATGGTATATTTAATATGATCGATGACTAATGGAATAAATGCTGAATGCATTTATGAGCAAGTATCAAGGTTAAAGGAACAAATAAGCTTAAATAATGAGGAATGCGTCCCTTTAAAAAAAAAAAGATATAATCAATGAGGGAAGAAGAAAAGAGAGTAAGCGGGTAGAGCGAATTATATTTGATTTCCAATTATTTTTTTTTTAACTTTAGTTTAATAGAACTGTGGTTTCATTTTTATTTAACACGCGGAGATATGTCGTGATTACTCTTTAGGCATTTTATCTTCCTCTTAATTAGTTTGTAGAAGTTACCGACTCAGGCTATGGACCTAACAATTAGCATTAGGAAGTATGTAATATTTTAATGTCAAGTTATAGGTGTTTTTTTAAACTCACGGTTTGCTCTCAGGGTCAATAAGTTCAGTAAGTCAGAAAGTTATAATATACTTCTTAAGTTTAAGATAAACTACTGAACCATGACCCACTCCCAAGACAGAACTGTGACACCGCTGTGTTAAGACTGTTCGATGTAATGGAATATTTATCGAGTAGGCAACGTTTTTATAATTTGTGATAATAAATCTATAAATCCTGGTAATTTTGGTTTATTAAGTTAATTAATAAATACGACTCCTTCACGAAAACTTTTTCGTAGGCATATACAATTTTTAGTTTTATTTACAGAAAAATTCGAATTACTTCGGAAGTTTTGTAGACTTTTAAACCATTGACGCCACTTTCTTAATAACAGTAGGGCCTACTGTCGCTTGGAGACTAGCATTAAGGGCGATGATAACGTTATTACCTTAGCTTCAGATAATGAAAGTTGAGGTTTTGTCGAAAATCCGATGAATAGACATGGTCTAATTTAGCTTTACGACTCGACAAAGCTGTTCAATTAAGATTGAGGCCTATATAATGTTTCTGGGCCATCGACCTCGGCTCAATTTATAAAAATTGGATTTTATAGAGATGATGCTAAAAAACTTGAAGTTAAAGCTGATAGCTTTACAGGATTGCCTTCATGATTTTTTTTATATCTTAAATATTGCTTTACTAAAGCATGCGTTAATTTAAAATGGCATAAGAAGGTAATTACTGAGAAACCAAATATTTTGTAAAGACAGTAAAAAAGACAAAACTTTTAAGAAATCCCCTCCGAAACTGCTCTGTGACGCTATAACACAAAGCTTCAACTTTTTGCAGACGCATTTAAATATTTAAAAAAAAATGCATTTTATTGGGATTGTGTCAATTTTTTTTTCGCTTCGTGTTGCGCAGATCATAAATAACATGTGCCTTTAGTTTTTAAAACGAAACTTGTGATGTTCAATGTTGAAAAACATGTTTTTTGTGTAGATTTTCACGTCCAGTGGAAGAATTTTTTAATGAAATATCGAAAGCTTTGTGGACGCAGTTTTTTATTGTCAGCAAATTTTTAATCTTCACCAACGTTTCGGTAATATAGTTGTTACCTTCATCAGGGCTGAAATAGACATACAATAGAAGGCTTGAATTATTTGATAGCAAGTTGAAATTTATTAGTAAAAAATAAAAATGTTACGCCAATAGTTATAACAGGTACAGCAATTATTACTTTTAAAACAAATATTTGTCTTAACCGAAACAAGGTATAATTTGTTCATTCAGTTATGAAAATAAAAGAATGAAATATTTCTTACCTCAATTAATGTTTAACTAACACTCGTTACCAGGTTCCCATTTTTTTTTTCATAATTTGTAAAAAACGCTGAACAAACACAATCTTTACAAACGAAAAACATCACAATTATTAAAAACATAATATACAATATTTAAAACTAATAAAATTTTTGGACGTCTCGTTTGCTATTGCTGACTGAGAAGCGTGGTACTGTACGAAGGTAACAACCATATTACCGAAACGTTGGTGAAAATTAAAAATTAACTAACAATAAAAAACTGCGTCCACAAAGCTCACTATATGTCATTAAAAAAAATATATTTGTTCGTACCTAAAATACATAAAATTGGAATTCTTTGTTTAAAAAAAATTGGAGTGTCATTTTTTAAAGTCTTGTGAAATTTACAAAATCTTCGTCATAAAGCATGATTCAATTTTGTTTGGAGGGAGTGAATAGAGGTGACTGAGTTAAAATTGTGTGAAGTCATTTAGTTACATCTTCCAAAAAATATTTTTTATAATACCTTCTAACTGGGAATTTACGTTTTTCATTAAGTCAACATTTTAAAAAGAAACTTACAAGGGTTGAACCACTTTCTTAGAGTCCTATGCAGGACATAAGGTTTTTTTTAAAGGGGAGTAAGGCATAGTGACTTGAATATAATGTAACCTTCATATTTGCTCGTAACAGTTGGAGACCGTGCTTACACCCACTGGGCGTGGGACCAGAGGTTTTCGATCGATACGATGCGAATGCATTTAGCCTCTCATATCCAAATGCCAACCTCACCTTCTCGTGGTGCTCCCTGTCTAAAACAGATGAGGCTCTGGCGACCGAATATGGACGATATAGCCCTATGGGGAAGTTGAACTAGACCCAATAACCACTAGGAACTGCTCCATTAAAGACCTGTACAAACTCGTACAGGGGAAAATTTAATGATGTGGTTAAATTAGAATCAAAACTAGGAACTGCTCCATAAGGGACCTATACAAACTCGTACAGGAGAGTGGAGTGGTTAAACTAGGATCAAAGGGTGCACAATAAGCCAGTAATAGCTGCAGTGCAGTGACTCTGGCCAGCCATCAGGCTGGTCGGAGCCACAATCGGGGGGTTTTAGTCGTTAGGAATCCGACACTACCCGGGCTCTCCTGGTAGAGGAGAAGTGACTCTGGAAGGAAAGTAGTTCGGGCGTCTTATGCAAGATTTCCCCTTGATACCCTTGAAAAAAAAAAGCTCCACAAAATCATTTTACAGAAACAAGAGTTATGACCAGCAAATAACCGCAAAATTACTACAGGGGAGCTGTGTGGATTTAGTTACCTAATAATTAATACATACTTTGAAGAAAACTCCAGCCTCTATGCGTTAACCTTAAAGAATACCTAAACAAGTTGAATATTCAATGCGTTTTTAAATGGGGAACCGGAGTCTTTTATTGCGAAACAGAGAGTCCGAGATTTGATTGTAAACGCTATCGAATTTAAATTGTAAGCGCGACCGTCCGGCCTTTATAGCGTTGCTCATAACGAATCTAAAATAGGCAAACTCCAAAGTTGCTACTTTCTTATTCCTATTCATTTCCATGCGATTGAACTGGAAATTGCATTTTGCCAGTTCGCTACAGAGAATTTAAATTTTCCCGTACCATCGAACGCAATAAATTGTCAGCTTTTTTCCCAAGCTATTAGTTCCACTAAATTGTCCCCAAAGGCGAGAACTTATTATTTATTGACCTTTTGGGGGCAATTTCGGCCCGGGCAAAAACTTCCTAAAAGACTAGCGCTTCCTTAACGCTGCGGAGATTGTTGTTGTTATCTTTTCACCGCCGCAGATGATGAGAATTGAAGTTTTATCAGAAACTTTCAGATAACACCGTTGCTCTTTACTTTTATCGGATGTCGTGCATCGCCTCTTTTCAGACAATGAATGTCTTTTGTGTATTACTTATATGTATAGATATTGAGCAACAGTAACACTATGGATCAGGTTTACAGGGTTGGCCATTTAAAAGGGTTCACCTGGATTTTTCCAAAAAAAACTGTTAATAATTGGAGAAAATGCTAAAACACATCGACTTTTTTTTAAAGGGGACACTTTTTGGATATCTTGAAATTTTTATAGCACGCATCCCCTTTGAGGGGTAAACTTTACCCCTATATTTTGAATGGGGAAAGTTGGTCGAGTGATATCTTGTTTTGAAGGTATCCTGAATGTTTTGACAATCGTGTAAAAATTAATAAAATCTATCAATTAGTTTTTGAGATATTCACTGTCACAGTTGTATGGACAGATGCAAAAATATTTTTTTAAAGTTTTTTTGAGGAATCCCGGGACACGTCGACTTTGCTTTTGTTAATGGTACATTTTATCATTGCATTTTTTTTCTAGGGTACATTCCTACAAGAGATGAAATTCACTTGTACAATTTGAGCTTACTTTGAAAGTAAATATCTCAAAAACGAATCGATAGATTTTAGAAATTTTTACACGGTTGTCAAGACCTTCAAAGCAAGGTATCTCTCTACTAAGTGTCCCCTTTACAAACAAAGTCGCTGTGTTTCAGCATATTCTCCAATTCTTTACAGTTTTATAAAAAATCCAGGTGAACCCTTTAAAATGGCCAACCCTGTCTAAAAATCGTCTTAAGGCCTTAGTTTCGCCCCAGATATTTAAAAAAAAACTACAACTGACAACGTTTTTTTCCATAATTTTTCCAGGGTCTCAGGGATAACTAAACATCAGAATTATCTGAAATTTGGCATGTTGGTTCCTTTAAAAATTCAAAACAATCATATCTAAAAGATTTTTAAAAATTCCTAATATTTTTTCGATAAAAAAAGCTCTTGTGATAAACCCGATGTTAAAAAAAATGGAAAGTATAAATATTTTCCTGCCTGAGCCAACAGAAATTGGCTTTTTTCTAAAGGCCTGGGCACCCAGGAGAAGGAAATCAATTGATACGTTTATACGTGCCCAAAACCGGTTTTATATAAGGCCTTTTTAAAGTAAGGTGTTTAATCGTCCTTCAGTAAATGTCACTAAATATGTCAGTTAAAAAAAAACAAATAAAACAACTAATCTAACAGCAGATCTGTTGGTAAACCAAGATTGACTATTTTTTTAGGTTGGAAGTTATATGCTAAACAAGAAGGGACTGGTTACTGCGCAGGAAAAGAACAGAGATAAGACCCCTAATAAAAGTCCTCACTGGACACTGCGCGCTCCAAAAGCAACTGGCAAGGATGAAGGTAGTGCGAGACTCAACTTGCGGAGAGTGCTGGGAAGAGGATGAATCCTCACACCACTATCTTGCAAAGTGTCCGGCCTATAGAGGAATCAGAGAGGGAATCTTTGGAGAGGAAGTGTTCGAGCCGGAACACCTTCCGACGCTGAAAGGTCGGATATCTTGACCTTTATCGAAAGGACGGGAAGGTTCGACCGTGGTGGAGTGGGAGCGTGAGGGGGAAGCTCTGGGTGATGGCGAAAAGGGCTCGCGTAGAGCCTAGTTGCCGGGCCGGGAGCCCGCCCCCCTTATTCTACTACTACTAGTAATATGCTAAAGCGGTTTTAAAGAGTTTATACCGACTTATATTTCTTAAATCGCTCTAAAATAAAATCTATATAGTGCCGAAAACGGTGTTGGTGGTGTTTATACGACCACATTTTCAAAGCATTCTTATATAAAAGCGCGTTAAGAGGCCCGTATAAACAAAATAACTGATAGATAAATCTTACATTCTAGGCGTTTCTATTTCATTGAATTTGAGAGAGAAAGTCGTAGTTGAAGGGTTGTAATATAGATCGCAGTAGTGTTTCGATGTTCGATCGAATTCATATGGCAAATATTTCCCTAGATTGTAACTACGTAATATTTTCCTGTTTTTTGTTCCTATTATTTTAAGTAAGAAAATGTTTTTTCAAATTACATATTATAAATACCTACGTTGTGGCGATAATTTTTTTTTTTAAAGAAAGTGGGGTTAATAGTAAGAGTCGCGTTCGATTAGTGTCGTACGAAAAAAATATTAACATTTAAAAGCAAAGGCAAACGGTTGACCAGAAATATTTCAAATTGCACTAATATTGTAAAAATAATAAGCAACAAATTCCTTCATATCCAAGTTGGTTAAAAATTTACACTTTTTTTTTATAAAATGGTGGTTGGGGTTGGGCGATCGCCGAGGATTTCCACTGTAATTTATATCCACTTTTTAGACCAAATATTTTTAGGATTTTGAGAGGGGTGGCTTGAACCACTTAGCTTCCCTCTCCCTGTATACGCCTATTGTTTTAATATGATTAATTTACCTTTTATTTACAAAAATCAAGAATTTTAATTCAGCCGTTTGTAATCGAATTCGGAAAGTAGTCGGGTAGCGGCCGAACCGGTTCTGTAGGTATGGTGGATCCAAGTTCGCCACTTTTAAGAGTCCGCCGCAAGCGGTGATATATTTAAAAAATTAGTTTACCTACAATTTTTAAATTTATCCTTGATATGTGAGATATTTATTAGACTTTAAAAATATTCGAACCGAAGCCCGTTAGCACTTTGCTACAGCGTTGTGGAGGGGGACAAGCAAACATATGTCCAATTACAGGATGCTTTTTGTATATTTGGTCCCTCCCTTTCACGTTGGTTGTGGTTGGATCCCCCTTTACTATAATTCGCGCGTAAGATTAACCCTTTAGTTTCAAAAAAATTTTCTGTGATACATAAGAAAAACAGTAGTTTACATAACAAGCATGTTATGTAATGACCATAACATGCGTGTTAGTATACTATACTTTACCTACGACCAGTGAAAATATCATCATAAATTATTAAAAATATGAAACGCGAACACTCTTAAGTCAACAACCTTCATAACCTGAAGTTTCAATGACGATCTATCCAAAACGTCAAAACAAATAAGGTTACTAAGGGACTTTTCATATTTCTTATTAAAAACAATTTTTTTTTTAAATAAGTAATATGACAATCTAACGGGAGTTATTTTTGGTTAGGTACTAAAAATATATTGCATTTATTTTCGTTTAGTAATTATCTACTGTCTTAAAAATATAAAAAAATAATTCACATTTTTGCGTCAGTTAGTGCTCTTATAAAATAAAGTTTCGTCGCTTGTCACGCCATCTTATTGTTTACGTCTAAGCTTTATTATTATCTCAGGACCGTAATTAAGCTATTAAAATCGCCTTTAGAGGTTCGTAAAATTAGTGTTATTTGTTGGTCGTAGGTAAAATAATATATTAACCATGTTTTTGTAATATCTATATGCCTTTAGTGTAGCATTTAGTGTAGTATCCTTCCCTCAGCATGAGTGTGATTTAGTAGAAAAGGTACCCAATTTTTTGCTGGTTTAAATTTCAATAAGTAAAATTGTTTCTGAATTAGTTACTTGAAATATATTTTTTTTTAATATTATTTTATTTGATAAGCAAAGCTCAAAAATAGGTTTTTTTTCCGTTGGCAGCTATAAGGTCCTAAAAACGGGCAAAAAGTTATAAGTATAATGCACAAGACAAAAAACTAGAGGGTAAAATTTATTACTGGCAAATGTACAGGGTGATATATTATATTTTGACATTCGGATATTTCTGTTAATATTGAAGTTAGAAATAAATAATTTTTATTGGGCTTTAAGAATATGTCATTAGTAATTTTCATATGTCATACTAAACGCAATTAAATAGAGTCTATATGTTTTTCCGATTTCAAAATTATATGTTTGTGTAAGTTGCGATAAAAAGTTATCAAGACGTTTAACTGAAAACAAAACATCAGCTTTACCATGATAACACACGACGTCACGAGGACGTTATTTTTAGATCCAGATTTAAAAAGTACATCTCTGGAACATTCCAAGAGAAAGGTCTAAAATCAGTTCCAAGGGAACGTTCAGAGGATGGTCTTTTTAGATCTAAAAAGTACGTCCCTGGAACGTTCCAAGGGAAAGTCGAAAAGCAGTTCCAATTAAACGTTCAGAGGATGTCCCAACCAAATCATATGTCCTGAGAATATCCCTCGTTGGTAGTCTTTAAGAAATCCCATATGGGATGTCTAAGACATATTCCATAAAGACGCCCTAATACAAATTAAAAGACACAACCATTTGGAATATTAAAATTTACTTTTTTGAAATTTTTACTAATGATATTTGACGACAAATAAAGTTCTCTGGACGTCCCCAGGATATCTGCTCGGGACGTTTCGACTACAAGGACCTCTATAAAAAGCTAAACGACGTAGTGGGACAATCCTAGGAGACGTCCTCACGGACGTTAAAATATCCATAGACTTTTTTCGCGGGATATTGTGAATTTTATCGACGTCCCTCGAATGGCCCAGCCGGACGAACAGAAAAGTTAAAAAATAATGCAACCTTCTGACAAAGTCCCTGAGACGTTACCTAAACATTCAGAAGAATATTTATTAAGGTCATATAAAATGAGATTTTTAGTACCTTAAAACCAAATTTCCAGGTACACCTGTGAAACGTAAAACGAACGTAGTGAAACTTCCCCAGGAGACGTCCCCACGTCCCGTGTAGCTATTCTTGAAATCTGGTATGTCACGTAAGTCCCACTGTGACGTACCAGTTTTAAAAACATACATGTGTTGTTAGGGTGGTAGTCTGAAAAGCTTCCTTAATATTCCAAATCCAACCAGAAAATATAAGATGTCAAATTAATGCCATTGCCAGTCTATTATTTGAGCCACCAAGCTCGAACCTTAGCATTCACGGCCACCTTTAAAAGTGTATCTCAAATACCATTAATCGCAACTTATACAAAGTAAATATTTTTAAAACTAGGAAAATAAAGTGAATTTCACAACAAACTAATATACATGGTGTTTCATTTAATATAAGAAAGTTGCTAATAAACTTTGACAATTGGAATGAAATTTGACAACTACTATTGCAATATTCTTAAAGTCCGACACAATCTTGCTTTCAGGGTTTATTTTTATCTTTAATATTTATTTTTTATTTATTTATTTATTTATTACAACAAGGTTCACAACAGATTGACTATAGCCAATCCTATTACAGAGAACGATAGAGTGAAAAATTACATTGACCTTTTACAGCTACAGTCCACTAGAGATTAATCAACTAAAACTATAAATATCCTTACTACTTAAAAAAAAGCTAAACAAAAAAAAATCCTTTTACTTTATAGATCCAAACTAGTTTCTAACTGGTTATAAAACATTAAATTAATTATTGAATAACTTGGTAACACATTCGTACTAAAGAAAAAATACTTACACTAAACTAATCTATTTGATAAAAATGAACATTGAAGTTTCTTTGAACTGAGATTATAGGTACCTGTATTAAAATTTAACCAAGATAATAATAAAGTACAGTCAATTTTGTTATTGATTACTTTATATAAGCCTAGCACTTAGCTTACACATATTAAGTCGCTTTAAGCTAGTCTCATAATTTTCATGACTTTAAGCCCGATATTATCTAAAAGTTATGATTTTTGTAAATTTAGACTGAACTCTTTCAATACGGTCAATATATTTTGCATATGATGGACTCTAAACGATGCTAGAATATTCGAGATGACTACAAACAAAAGAGTTGTGTAGCATAATAACACTTTTGTGTGACTTAAATTCTTTGGTAACTCTAGCTATAAAACCCAAATTTCTGTAAGCCTTCTTTACAACTGACTCAATGTGTAGATCAAATTTTAGGGATTTATCCAGGAGAATCCCAAGATCCCTCACACTCTCTACACTCTGGAGCGTATTATCGTGAAGTGTCACGAGATCCTCCTGGAAGTTTTGACAGTCACTGACACTTTTAATAATCTTATACGCTTTTAAATCGTCAGCAAATGAGGCACTTGTGGAGGAATGGAAACAGTTGGTTATGTTATTAATAAAAATGTGAAAAAACAAAGGATCCAGATGAGACCTTTGATGAACCCCAGAGGTCACATTTTACACAATTTTGAAATACTGCCTCCAATCCTGACACACTGCTGACGTCCCTCAACATAACTTCTTGATAAATCCATCAGTTTGCCGTACACACCGAAATTCTCCATATTAACTAACACTGTTGGATGATGAACTTTATGAAAGGCTTTGGAGAAATCAGTGTACACGGCATCCACCTGGCAACCAGTTGCAATTCTTTCAAAAATATCTTGAACAAACACACAAAAAAATAGTTAATTCAAAATTATTGATTCAAAAATTTTACCAAAAATACATAGCTAAGTTATGGGCCGATAGTTTTTAGTATAACGTTTGTTACCTGATTTAAACACCGGAGTGATCAAACCTTTTTTCCAAAGTGAGGGAAAGTACCCTCGTATCTATAACTTATTATAAATTAAGTAAAGTGGCTTAATAAGAGATTCGGAACAATATTTAATTAGTATGCCAAGTAAGTTATTTCAGAACTCTTTTTTTACATATTTTTTGTCTATAGGAGTTTTAATTTATTGACTTGAAATCTGTTTTTTTGTGAATTGATTTTGGTTACTTGGTTTATTGACTAAACTATGGAAATAAACACCGATTGAAAGTAATTGTTAAAAGCATTGTAAATGTCCTGACACTGTCAGACTACTACAATTTTTCTTTTTAGATATAAATGACCATAGTGCAGTTCTAGATATCCAGTTACCATAATCTGTTTTTAATTCTGTTCTGACCTGTCTGCATATGATAGAAAAGATGATATAATCAGCTTGATTTTTTTACTTTTTAAATGTATTTTTTGTTTTTCTTTAAGCAGTGATATTGTACTTCGAGAAAACTACCAAGGGTATTTATGTTTTATATTATGTGTTGGTATTAATCTATCGATAATTCATTTTAGTTATATTTTGAAAATATCAACTATCTGATCAACTGAAAAGTTAGAAAAACAATTTTCCCCTACGTCGTTGGATATTTTGTTGTTAATTTTTTCGTAGTCTTCCAGATAAAACTTTAATGTAGTATAGTCCGATTTCTTACTTAACTTAATCTGATCGTTTTAGTTAATAATTATTTGAGTGACATTATGACTAGGGACTTCAGGGACAAAAGAATTCAAGCTTTTTGAAACCATCGTAGACTCATAGGATGAAAAAACCAGATGAAGAAACGTACCCCCACTGTTGGCTACTCCATTGTACTGATTCATATTCAAATAGTTGAAGGCATCAATAAGGTGCTCATCTTTACTCTTGATTACATTGTAAGACTCATAAAAACTATTACTACTATTCAATCTAAACAATATATCGCTACAATTATAATATAATAATAAACCAACTACTATTACCATATCATTGGGGTACCATATCACGTACTTTGTTTAGGTGACTCAAATAATTATCGACACTGGCGTTGCATGGGATAGAAACACAACATAAAAGCAACTTTTTACCACCGCAAAGCTGAACAGACACCCATAGGTCCTCACAAAGTCATTGGGAGGACCATTCTGAATGACAAACTGACACCAACCTGCTCGAAACCAAAATCATAACTCCACCACCATCTTTTTTCTTTGTTAAATTATAATCTCTGTCCTTCCTATAAACCGTAAATATACTGAGATCAAAAATCTCACCGTTCAAAACATTTTTGTGTAGCCAAGATTCTGATATGCAAATAAAGTCAAAAGCAGAACTACTAGGAGAAATAAAATAGTATTTAGCTTGGTCCTTAAACCATGCGTATTTTGATAGTAAAAAGAAACCATTTAAAGACATATAAAAATAGAAAGCTTGCTATACCACGATCACTAGGAAAAGTTATTCGTTCATAATTTTAACAAACTCACCTACTTCTCTGTAAAGAGATTTGAACTTTGGCGTTAAGTGATCACTGATATATATAGACGGATTTTCAGTACCAATGAAGCCAATTTCATTAGTTTTTAAGCCTTTCCTGAGTCCAATTGCCGTGATAATTTCATCCTTATATTTTTTAAGTTAATTTGGCTATAATTGATTTGGGAAAGGTTATGTTCTCATCAAAATTCTGTGACAAGTCTCAACTAATTTTTCAGTGAACTCAACTTTAAGAGCTGTAACCATAGATTTGAAAAGTTTAAGCACATTTTCATTTTGTTTTTCCGGTAGCCCATGAATTTCAAAGTTATTAATTGATTATTGAGCCTACGGACTTCTCTACCTGAAAAACATTGGTTTCGATTGCCGCAACCTTATAATTTTTTTTCAAATTCTGCATTTTTAAATTAAAGTTATCTATTTTGTTTCCATAAAACGTAATGGCCTCACTAAAATCACTCTGTTTGGATTTAATTTCGGCAACATCCTTACAAAATACATCAAATTTTTCTAACTTTGACATTATCGCAGAAAATGATGGAATAACAGGCTGGACATAATCCTTACATTTCTACTGCAGCCCTTCGACCACCGTAAAGGCTTGAATATTTAAGCATTTAAAATGACAAAGTTTTTTAGAAACGAAACAATCTATTGTTGGATTGCTCCGTGAAATTAATTTTGCCCCCGAAACAAATAAATACTCGACTTATTTATCTCGGGCGCAAAAAATACAATAAATTTAACCTACTTTGCTTTGTATCATATTAACACGAATATCCTAGTGATTAAATATAATGAATTGCCTAACCATATATCTATAAAAAAATCAATTGGTCCAATGTTTTAGAATTCTCGAGATTTGAAGAAACAAACGTGGTCACACAAAGGCTTATATTTTTTTATTGTTGACATCAAAAACGGGGTTTTAGCAAAGGCAAACAGCAAGGCACAGAATACAAATATTAAAGTAGTTTATCTTTGCACATTCAAGATAAATATATGATATTGTTTAACGAAAAAAATGATAGCTTTCTTTTTACAGTCAGAATAATTTACCGTATCTCTTGGCGGTCTAAGCTTCCGATCATGTCATTTTGGACAGGTTTTTAAGTCATTTTGGAATATTTTAAAGTAAAGTCACTATATGATTTAAAATAAGAATAGCTCTTTTTTGGTGCTTTTCGTATCCTGGTAGTTTTGTGCGTAGTTTTATTATTAGTTTTAAAGAACCACTGTAAAAATGACTACTTTTTGAAGGCTTTTCGGCTTGCTGGTCCGAATAATGGTAGAGCCGTGATGAACCTTAAATTATTTACGACCAACCCATTTAACGAGTGTCCCAACACGACTGTAATGGACTATTTACACACCTAAGATAATAATGAAGCTTATACGTAAACCACAAGATGGCGTGACGAGCGATAAAACTTTATTTTATAAGGGCATTAATTGACGCAAAAATGTAAATTATTTTTCTATATTTTTAAGACAATAAATATTTCTTAAACGTATATAAATCCAATATAATTTTAGTATCTAACCATAAATAAGTCCCGTTAAATTGAAATATTACGTATTTTAAGGAAAAAAAAGATATATAAAAAGTCCCTTAGTAACCTTATTTGTTTTGACGTTTTAGGTAGAACGTCATTGAAACTTCAAGTTATGAAGGTTGTTGAATTAAGAGTGTTCGCGTTTAATATTTTTAATAATTTATGATATTTATGATGTAAAGTTTAGTACAGTAACTTGCGTGTTATGGTCATTACACGCTTAGATAAATTAAGACACTCGCTTGCGGCTCGCGTCTCAAACTTCATCTTCTCGTTTAATGACCATCATAAAATACTTGTTATGTAAACTACTATTAAATAAGAACCTGTTAAATTATTTGTAGATGTGCTAAAATACAGTTATAGTGGGACACGCTTTTGGTAAATTTAAGGACTATAAAGAACTTGGATCTAAAGAAATTAATACCAGCTTATATCTTACACACTTTTCCCTTTAAACAATACACAACAACAATATTGAATAAAAATGGCAAAATAAAAATTATATGCACGACACCACACAAGATGACAAAACAGAATTTTTTATTAAACAATTGCCCTAAATTATTTCCGTCTTTCTCTAAAATACTTTTTTATAGCCTGCCGTCTCTCTTCAATAATCTTTATTTTAACAGAGGAAAACCAAACGATAGCTCCGACATGGAGGCCAGCCAACACCTTCCGTTTTAGTACTCTTTTACACGTATGCTGCCGCCATTTTTGACACTGTTGACAGTTATTACATTAGTTAATTGTCAAAATGGCCGCCACATACGTTCAAAGCTCACTAAAACGCGAGTAGATGGAAGGCCTATTAAAATATCAGAGGCATCGGTCCAAATATAAAGTACGTAACGCATAAAGTAAAGAGCGACTTCTATACGTCACAACAAATCAAATTTTTATTGTTAAATTTGATCCTGCCTACGACTTTTGTGAAATATTTTAGAAATGTAAACAATTTTTAATTTAATTTTATGAGACATTTCACAAATCCGTAGGTAGAATCACTCACTCCTATTTTAATGCGCTACGTATTTTATATTTATACCTTTACAAATTATTTTATTAGTCAGAGCTTAATTTCATATGAACTTCCGGCCACACAAAATGCGTATGCCGATTTTTATATTTTTATATATGGGCCTTGCAACTCAGTATTCTTTTAGATATTTTAAATTCACAAAAAAATGTCATCGTCAGATTTTGTTGTTGTCATATGCTTATATTTAAAAATACTCCGACTAAACGAATTCGAAAAACCCAAATTTTTGCAAAATTAGGCGGTGGTTGGTCGTTTCGAAAAGTAGCGGCCCACTATGGAGCAAACAAGGCTACAATTGTAAAGATAAGAAGAAAGTATCAAGAAGAAGGAACAGTTCGACAAAGGTAAGACACTGGCTTGACCGGCTTGACGTCAGTACGCCTCAGCAGGATCAGCAACTGATCGACTTTCTTGAAGACCACCCATTTAAGATGGCCCCAAAGGTGAAAATTGAGAAACATTTTCTTGGATCCATAAAAACGACGCGCAGACGGATAAGCCGTTCTAGGCTTAGATGTCGCGTTGCTGTCAAGAAAATCTTACTCATTGCGAAAAAGCAGTAAGCCAGGTTAATTTTTGTACTAAACTATTCAGTACAAGAAGAATAATTTTGGGAACAATTTTGGTATGTCACCCTCCCCGAACACGCTATCTCGAAAAATATATTGCTAGGAGCGAACACCGGACCGGAAGATTTTCTGTGAATGTGTGGAGTTGGATATCGTCGAGAAGACGTTGGGCTCTTTTTAGAATCAATCGAAGATTTAGGCTGAGGTTTATGTTGATATGATGAGAATTGTTATGCTTCCAGAAACAACCATTCTTCCTCCAAAAGATTTTGTGTATCCACTGGATAACCTACAGCAAAATAACATCGAAGTTTTGCTATGGCCGGCAAAAACTCCTAACGATAATCCCATGGAAAATGTGTGGGGCCTTATAGCAAAAAAGTTAACAGGAATGAATATTGTTCCCAGAAATTCCAACCACTTATTGGACCTCATAGTCAGAGGGTACGACGAACTCGTTGTTTCAAATCCAAATTTATTTCAAAATTTAACAGATTCCATGTCACAAAGACTGGAAAACATTATCGAGGCTGACGGGGCAATGACACGCTACTAAAGAAAGGTTTTTTTGTATTTTTTAATTTACCTAGTGTTTTTTTAATAATTTCTTTTTGATTTTGAATATTTATTCTTATCTGCAAAGACTTAGATTACTCAAATTTATCGATCCTGCAGAGGTACGCTGACTATGATTAAGTTATTGCTTTCCTTTCGCCAACCAGTTCCTTCCTCTTGACACTTTTTTTTTATTCGCACAATTGTGGTCTTTTTTCGTCCGTTATGAGCTTTAAGAATAAGTTTTTCTAATAAAATCTTGAATATTAAAAAAAATGTGATATTCGTTAGTATATTAGTCTAACACCGTTCTCAATTAAAAAGCCAGGTAACTCTTACCGCCTCAGTGCCCTTTAGCCTACTGTGCCTGCCATTTTTATAACCAAATTGATAAGTAAAACATGGATTTTCTGTCAGTTTTGTGTCAATATGGCACCGATCATAGGCCAAACGATACTAAAACGAAAATGAGTTAACTGACTTTTTAGTTGAGAACGGTTTTGATTAGTCTTATAGTAAAGTATGGCCAGTCTCCTTATTTTTGTGTTTAAAATGTCAAAAGATCTAACGTGTAATTCGAAAACGTCAAAGTCAGTTACAATAAGCAACGCAATTAGTAAAACTTTAATTCAACAGACCTGCAGCTAACTTCTGCTGTAGGCATTTTATGTGGCCGAAAGTGTACCAACCTTTTGCGGAGCAGCGACCACACGCGCAACCGAAAAGCCTTCAAGAAAATAGTCACTTTTAAAGTAGTTCTGTAAAACTGATGATAAAACTACCGCACAAAACAACTAGGATTAAGAGCAAAAAGCTATTCTTATTTTAAATCAGCCAAAGTGACTTTACTTTAAAATATGCTAAAGTGACTTACATTATTATCACATGATCGGAAACTTAGACCGATGTTTCTGGTTTGACTAATAGGTCAAATACATACAGTGACCGCCAACAAATTCGGTAAATTATTCTGACCGGGACCGTTCCATAAGTGCAAACTAAACTCCTAATTTTTAACTGTTCAAACAGGGGTTGGAACCTAGTACGACGCAGTTGTATCTTATTGGGAAACATCAGCTAGGTGTACCACACAGACAATAAACAATTCCACACTTATACCGACCAATACAGCCGGAGTGAGAGAATAGGGTGTTTTTGATTAGCACAATTGTCAGGGTTAAATGAATCAAAATTACTGATAAATTTTGCCTGAGACGTGTTTCTTATAATTGCAAGAGGAGTGCATTTAAGTAAAACATGAAAACAAACGAACGCAACTTGTAAAAAACACTTTAAATACAAAAAGTATGCGGTTCATTTTTATGCACAAATTTAATTCATTTGAATATTTCTTAAATTGAAGAAATAACAGCCAAAATGTTAAAAAATGAGAATATTGGTTATTCTTGTGTGCTTAGTTTCTAAAAAATCTGATTTCCTTAAATTTTTTATGTATAGACCTATAATTTATCATCACCTCATTTGCTTACCGCATTACCGTTATTGAGATGCTAAAAAGAGTTTTTAAACCACAAACACAAATAGAATAGAAAAAAACAACAGTTCCTGCTTTTGCAAGTTCACTTTCATGAAAAAACTATAAACCGAACTAAACCTACCTACCAACTGCAGCTTTTGCTAAGAAATAAATCTGGTTAGTTCCAAAAAACAACCGAGCGGGTCCCGTTAAGCCTCCGTAAGTAACGTATTTCGATTCGGTTATTTTTGATTCCGGGAGAAAAATAACCGATTTTGCCTACAGTATAAGCAATTTTGATGCTCTATTAACGCCCTAATAAATCAAAATTATAACATTCTAATTTTGACATTTGTTACCAAAAGCTTACATGTTTTGACGTTATGGAATAAATAGGAACAAGCGGTGCAATTTTCATTTTCTTCAATGCAATTACCGCTGTAAGTTTGCAAAAATTTCACACCTTTCATGAGAGTTTCAACACATATATTCAGTAGTAATATACCTTTTTGGAAGCCAATTTGTTAACCAAAGCTTGTGTGCATGCGAATTGAAAAATTCCCGAACCGGTGTTGTGGGGGATTTTCTCTGGCGTCATGTACGAAAGATTTTGTTAAAAAATTGGATGAGAACGAAATTTTCAAAAATTTCTCAAGGAAAGGCAGGAAGGAAATCTGACATGCACGCATTATATTCTGATAATACACCGACTGAAATTATTGAACACAGTATAAGATGCGATTTCCTTGGAAGTTTTTGACACATGTCAAAGATTTTCACTTATTAATCCAGAATAAAAAAATTCATTTGTTAATAAGGGTGCACAAGGTATATTATCACTAAAATAAGAAGTTGATGCAGGAGCCACTTATCTTGCGAAATACAGATTTTTTGGACGATCCAAATGTTAATCTTCGGGCACAACAATTTTTAGATATACGTTTAATTTGGTTTTTAAATGTTTCGCTTTAAGTTGCTAAATAATGGGATAAATTCTGTACCTGAGTATAAAAATGTCAATCTCCATTTTTGCTCATATGGAGTTAATATCGTCACTGACATAAGCACATGTAAAACTACAGGTATGATTGGTTGCCGATGTAGTTCTATTAATTTTGGACTATGTCCCATACACATACACATAAGAACGGAAGTTTCACAAACGATTATTCAAAATATGAAAAATGGAGTTTGGCCTTTTTGATACTCAGGTCCAGAATTACTGAATTTGTGATTTACACTAATTTGAAATTTTTTTATTTATATCTCATTCGTCATTATACAACGATAAGTCCGATTTCAGTGAAAAACATGCAGACCAAAACATTCAATGTCAAAGTTTACACAATTGTAACTGTATCTGTACTGGTCACAAAGTTGTATTGCAAAATTACATTTTATTATATATTTTACACACAGTTCTGTATATTTTATACACTATTTTGTAAAACGTGTACACAAGTTTTAGTTACACAACTCAATTAAATAAATTACATAGGTATTTTTTTCCGTCAATATAGCATTGATATTGAAACTAAAAAAATGATGAAGTATCGAAAATAAACGGGATTTTGGAAAACTTTCCTCAGTAAACTCAGGATTCTGAAATTGTAATAAAGAGAAAAAAAATTATCCGTTTTTTAACGCACAAATCGGATTGCAGCCAGCCCTTTTATTTCATGCATATATTTACAGATTATTGCGCTTAACCTGTTATAGTTATTATTATTTATGTGCCCCATCGGTATTAGATGCGGTTTTGAGGTAAGAGATATACTACTGTATAATGTATGGTCCTATAAGTATCGTGCAACTAGCACGATTGCTCTTAAACATTTCTGATCAAGTGTTCTCTACTGTTTGCTTTGGAGCTTAAGGGGCTTTTAAGGCTTCTAATGGCGCTCTCCCTTACTGCTCTTGAGTATCAAATGGTCAAAGATTATACCTTCTGTAGGATTATGTTAAATTTTAATCTGCTTTAAATAAGGTAATATGGTATTAAATCGGCGGCATTTATATTAGTAAAAGCAAAACTTTTGGAAAATAAGGATCGTCCTTAAACTTTCTTGTGTCGCTACTCAAGCATAAAATGTTTTATAGCAAATTCGTAAGAACATTAAATTCGTAAAGGGGAAAGCGTTTTTGCATGGAAAAAAAGTACCTTATTGATGCTTTCTATTATTGAAAACGCTGAAATTTTTTTCACTCTTTTCTGTATCATCTTAGCGGTCTGTTTTGCTAGTTTCCAATCTTTGTTTTTTAATGTTTTCATTATGTTTCGAAAGATTATATAAAATTTTGCGGGTTTTTCTTTAAACTTGAATAAAACTTGTTGAAATTTTGGACTTACTATGATCCTGTTGTAGGTAAGTGATTTTGCAAGGAAAAGACACAGATTTTCCAAAAATTTCGTGAAAAAGTAAAAAAAAAGAAATTAACGGTTTTGGTTATAAAAATGGGAGCCAGAGTAGGTTAGTACAAATGTACTAATATTTCAGCCATAACTGGTCGTCAGTCATCACTGAGTTAGCTATGTGAAGCTAATAGGCACTACACTATAATTTTTCTAATGCTTTTTACAATTTTGCAAGGGTTACTTATTTTTCTTTAGTTTTGATTTTAAAAACTAGGGCAAGTTTTTAAAATCATCTGAAATTCATCTTAACGTTGATGATGATTGATTAATCCATCCATTAATAGCCATCAACCTTCTAAGCCGATTGCATTTACACACAGAAACTAACTGGAGCTTTCATTATGAGTGTAACAAAAACTAGTTCAATTTAATTTGGAACGAAGTGTAGTTATATGCGCGAAATGGACGATTTTGACGATGGGTTAATATTACCACATTCTTTTCAAAATCGAGGATTGCGGTTCGGAATTTAGGTTAGGCTAGGCTACCACTCAGCGAAAGCAAGTTGTGTTAAAATAAAGTACATGTTTTTTTCGAAAGGATTTTATTTAATCAATTATCTGAGTACGCCATTTATACATGGGTTTCAATATGATTTCCTGTTTTTAGATAATTACTTTAATAGTCTTTTTTCTAAATTACATTTTTACCTATGTGGAGGTCTTGAATGATTTATTTGGTACCAGAATATCGAAACCTATAATTAGAGTTATAAAAAAGATTTTTAGATAATAACGGTAATAAACGAAAAAAAGCGTGATTAAATATTTACTTTATTGGAAAATCGAGAAACAAACGTTTAATACTATAGATTTTATAGTGAAAGAGCCAGCCATGGTTAAAGCGTAAGTATTTTTTGCCTGATACCACAAAGTAAATACTGTAGATCACCAAAATGGATCGCAGGCTTTCACTAAGTTCACAAACAAAAAAACATTTATAAAATTTTTATAATAAGAAGACAACCTTCTCAGCAAACATCGATCTACTGGTACTTTACTAATATTGTACTTTGACCGCTGGCAACCGCTGGCACCGACGATGATGTGGATTTTTTTTATTAATTTTTTATTGTTTGCATACTTTAAAAAAGTGCCACAAAAGCAACATATAAGTATCAGTATTTTAGTAGTTTTTAATAAAGCAAGAAATTGAACTTTATTTTTTTTAAATCTTAGTGCAGCAAGAGTTGACAAAATGACAACAAAACTTTCTGTAAGTATATCCAAACAAGTGATTTAATAGTTATTTAAACAACAAGGTTTAAAAACCACCCTTTTTACACGATCGAGACAGTTTGGTGGACCGAGCTGGAGACGAAGTCCACAAGTCGAGGGAGTGTGCAAAGAGGTTTTCAAACGAGTTTTTACGATACTTTTTATACGACTGCAAATAAACAGAGACCAGAAAAATCAAATTTAAATTTAACTCGTTTTCATTAAGAAAAAGTATCATATTCTATTTGAAGTATCTACTCAATAAAACAAAGGAGCCGTGACGGTTGCTATGGAACTCAGCCAACTTATATTGTTGGGTGACAACAACAAAAATCATAATGACGGGAGACCCGTGTGCAAAAATGTAAGCGTGCGCAAAACGTTTTGCACACGGCGTGCCGTTTCAAATCGTGTTGTCCGTGCTCAAAACCCTCTTTTTCAAGATAGTGGTATAAAAAAATATTTTGGAATGGGTAAAAATAAAAAACTTCCGGAAGTAAAAATAGATCACGTAAAAATTTGTACAAAAAAATAAAAAAATCAAGTATATTATTAGCAGTATCAAATATGTACAACAGAGGTTAAAATCGGCGATTACAATAAAACACTTACATCTTTTTTGACGAAATAGTTAGCTTGTATCTATTGTAAGAAGATACTACTATTAGATATATTTCTATAGACAGCAGGAACTGTGAACTTGAAAATTATTATCAAGAAGATTAGGAAATATAATGGTTGTTCCAAATCAATGCTAACTAAGTACTTTCTACTAAGGACTTTGCCGTTATTGGTAGCTTGGAAAGCAAGTGCTTAAAAAATACAAATTTTCTAATTCATGTTTGCTGGGTTTATATTAAACAAAAGTTCAAAATATCTTGGGTAGAAAAAAAAACGAAAATTCAAACTTGGATAAGCATCCCACAAGAAACACACAATGGTCCTTTGTGTGTTTCGCGAAAAGAGAAATGACTAAATGATGTTTCGCCCTGGTCACTGGTCACCCTTCCCAAACATCATTAAACACCATCATACACTTTGATTTTTAACTTTGAATCACTCACAAATAGGCATCGTTCCGCACTGGTACTTATCTAAGTTACCTGTTAAAACTAAAAAAAACAAATTTACAACTTCATCAAAAATATGATTTTAGTAACTGTCTGCAGATAACTGAAGCATGGCTTTTTGATTCCGATGCAAAAATTGTGTTTTTTTGATCACTGGTGCAAAAAAAGATTTGTCTGTGTTTTACCCAAAATTGAAGAGTAATAGCGGAAAATAGTAATATTGAAAAAATCTAATTACTCTTGCTTAAAAATTAAGCCATTTTCGCCAGTTTTCACCAACTATTTACGAAAAAATCATTTAAAAACATCGGCAAAATATCAAAGTGTCAAAGATTAAAATGTCGCAACAATGAAAGTTACCGAGTAAATGGGCACATTGCTATGGAAACCATTTTTATTTCATTTACCAGCCGCCTTGATTTATAATGTAAAGATGGTGTGTGTTGCGAGAAGTGCTCTTCGTTCTAGATTTTTAAAAGTATTTTCTTGTTTTTCTTGGATTTTTTGATAATGGTATTTTAAAAAATAGTGTTAACGACGCGCCGCTAAACTGTGCTATTTCTTACTCTAGTTTTTAAATACCTCACTGCGCTCGTTATTTAAACCTCCGCTTGTAAAAAAGCAATATTTTAGCCACTAGTTATTTTAGCCTCTAGTTGTGTTGTTCTTTTCTTTAATTTTTTAATTGTTAAACTATTCACAAGAGCTCGACTAGAAATCTTACCAAGGCTCATTAAAAGATCGAACAAAATTTGATTTATTCATTAAAAACTGGGTCCCAGCCTATTTCGTTTTTAGTTTAATTGGGTCAAAAATTAAATTTTCCAATACGGCATGTTCATAAAAATTAATGGAATTTCGAGAAACGTTATCTGAAAATGATTGAGTAATGCTACAATATTATTTTTCATTAGACCCCGATAACCTTGTGTTAATGAACATAAAACGTTATGAAGTGTAAATGAGCAATAGATAATTTGTAGGTACCGCTTTTATAACGACAACTTAAAAATTAAAAATTTCACTGCAAGTGTGTTAGTTTGGGCCTGTGTAGCTATTCTTGAGATCAGAGAAAAGAAAATAATTCCCAACAAATGCGCGGTTCTAATGATAGTATTTTAAATGGAAATTGGTGTCGTTTATTTCTCTCACTAAAGATCAGTAAAAACAAATTTCATCAAAAGTCATATTATTAGTATCATTTTCAAGGGAATCGAGGGTATCGACCAATGAGATCTATGCATTTCAGGGAATTAATTAGTTTCTCCCTCACCTCCCCAATCATAGTGTTTTGAAATATCCATCTTAAGTTCTCAAAACCCCCCTAGAACCATTTGCCTGGCAAGTATGCTTACACGGGCCCTTTTTATCTCACACAGCGCCTTCCCCCTCTTCCCACTATTGCTACTTCGCGCAGATCCAGTATATCCCTCCATTTGAGAGAATGCAGTCATTCCCCCGTTAGTGCTTAGGCTGCCACTAGCTGTCTCACTTTTACGTAGGCCGTGCACTTTCCTACTAGGTGCCAATATGTCATATCTGCCTTTCCGCAAGAAGGACACACGGAGTCGTTCTTCACGCCCATGCAGGATAAATGTTTCCCTAACCGTTTGTGTCCTGTTAGAATGCTTGTCTGTGCAGTCTCTTTTTAGTAGATATCTATTTCTGGCTGCGTCTGGTCCTTTTAGAAATTCCTTGGACTCTTTAAACTCTTACTCCTGGCTGGTTTATTTTGAACTTGTTGCGTTATTTCTATTGCGGATTCAGATTCTTCTTGCCTGAAATCCCCCTGCGCCCCGGAATCCACAGAAGTGTCACTTTTTTCTTCGTTAGCAATTTTTGGCGCCTTAAGGTCAGAGCATATATAAATATATAATATTATTCTGTAAGCTTTGCTGGGTCCGGTCTTGTATGAGGTTTGTCCTCATTGCGCCGGTTATTCCTCTGCAAAAAAGCCCTTGAAGACGTTTTAGCTTTCTGGATGAGGTGGTGTACATCAAGTGGAGGTTCGTGGGTGTAATACACCAGGTCTCGCCGACCACCGTGCGCAGTTGGTACATTGTCGCTCAACGCCGGTTCCAGGGTCTACCGAGCCCTTGGCACCATTCCAAACTAAGATAAAATAATTTCAGGAATCAAAAATCATACCAACATTTATTAAGACAAAAATAAACAGAAAATATAATTTTCATCATCATTTCATCTCATAATTTCTAGCACCATACTGATGAGCACCACAAGTGCGAAATCCGGATTTACGGTTACCATTAACTTTTTTGAGGGAAAGCTCGCTATTTATTGATTTTTTATTTATTTACCCTCACTAAATTCCTTTTTTAATTTATCAACTCCAGAGCTTAAGATATCTCTAAAGATAATTAAATCTGTCTCCGTAGAGACGCCTAATTTTCCTTCAAATTGAAGGTACATCTACCGATTCTGCAATTTGACAGATGGTTGTCTATTACATGAATCCTGTACCAGATTTTTTCATCATCATTTCATCTCCTAATTCCTAGCACCGTACTGATGAGCACTACAAATGGGAGATCCGGATCGACGGTTACCATTACCTTTTTTGAGGGAAAGCTCGCTATTTATTGATTTTTTATTTATTCACCCTCACTAAATTCCTTTTTTAAGAAAATATAATTTTGCACGTTAACAGACTTTATATATCTAGTTTTACATAAAAAAAATTCTTATACTTTTATATTTACCTCTATATACAGGGTACATTCTTTAAATCGAACGGTGCTTCTAGCGACTGTAGGGAAAAGGTTTTAAAAAAGGCTAAAAGTGAATCTTTAATGATTTTTTACGGAGTTTGCGTCCATGATAAAAAAATTGAGGCATCCAACTGAAAGCCCAGGGCTTACCAACTATTTTTTTTATTGAGAAGATACTACTTGTGTAAAGCTTGTTAAAAATGAAATTTAACGCATTATTTTTTTTTCATCTGTCAACCAATATGTCAAACATTTTTCTACTAAGCGGAATAAAGAAAATACCACACAATAACAGTATTGGCGGCTCATTTGGAGGCCCTCAATGAAAGCTCGGGGTCTAACAACATATTTTTCATGAAGAGGTACCAGCTTGTTAAAAAAGAAATTCGATAAATAATTTTTTTTGACATCTGTCATCCCATGTGTCACAAATTTTACGCCAAGAATATATTGGCGTGGCAGTTTCCTTATTCCACAGTATATAACGAAATATGTAGTTTATTTTAAATCTAAAAAAATTTACAAAAGAAGAAGTTATTTTAAAATTTTTGACACATGGGTTGAAAGATGTCAAAAAAAAATAATCGAATTTATTTGTTAACAAGCTTTCCAAAAAGGTGCCACAAGTGGTACATCCTCATGAAAAAAATGTTGGTTGGCCCTGGGAGTTCAGTAAGGGCCCCCAACCGACAATAATGTGTTTGTGTGGTAATTTTTTTATTCCGCTTAGTAAATAGAGAAATATGTAGTTTATTTTGTAGCTAAAACAATTGAAAAAAAAATAAGTTTTTTTAAATTTTTCACACATTAGTTGACAGATGTCAAAAAAAAACTAATGTCTTAGGTTCCTTTTTTAAGAGGCTTTCCAAAAAGGTGCCACAAGTGGTACCTTCTTATTTAAAAAAAAGTATTTGGTATGCCGTGGGCCTTCAGTTGGGGGCCCCAATTTTTTTTTGTTGTGGGCAGAAAGTCCGTAAAAAATCATTAAAGATTCGCTTTTAGCTTTTTTTAAAACCTCTTCCCTAAAGGCTCTAGAACCACCGTTCCATTTAAAGAATCCACCCTGTATAATATGAATTCGAGCTTTCTCGTTGGCAACTTTATCAATTATTTGTTCCTAATTGACGTAATATAATTCCAGGATGCACTTTCAATATGGAGGATAGAAAGTGCATCCAACTTTTCCTGTCCGAGGCTAGCGCGGTGCTTATTTTTTACTATCCAATGCGGAAAAACATCGTTCTCCACTAGGTTTTAATGTAAGAAGAGAAAGAAAAATCTGATTCTCTATTTTTATAAGAAGAACTTCTGGTAATAGTAATCGTTTTACCAAAAATGCTCATGATTAAAAAAACATATATTTGATCATTTTTTTACTCAATTAACTTTTAGAAACGGCCTCTTGATGGCCCGGGTCCTTAGCGAGTGCCTAGATTGCCTAATGGAAGAACCTGCGCTATTGTCGCTTGGACCTTTACAGCAAACTTATTAAGTCCCTTGTCCAAATTCACCCCCAATACTTAAGTTGTGACACTAAAGTGAGGTGCTTTTCGAATATCTGAGGTACTCTAAATCCCTCCATCATCATATTTCTGCTGAATAACGTTTATTACACCTGATCAGGTTCAACCATTAACATTAATTTTGTTGTTTATGTTAAATTATTATTAAAGGCAAGATAATTATAATCCAGATAAAACATAAGGATAGCAAGGGCAACTTATTTGTTTCATAATCATATTTAGCCTCTTCAAAAGTGGTTTTAAGCCGAATTGCATATTTAACAAACAAAAAACCAACATTGTGTTACTGTTCAAATGGTTGTGATGAGCTAATCTATTTTAAGATTCTATGTGTGTCTCAGACATATAACTAATTATAATATCTCAAGGATCGCAAAATGGGTAACAATAACACTTTAAAAAACAAAGAAAATAATTTGGCCCTGGGCAACTTCAAAAGCAAAAAACCTACTGCGCATGCCTGACGCAATCGACTCGCTCAGAAGAGAGCTTGTCTCTGCATTTTTTTCAGGATAACTTGATTGGATCGGTATGGCTCCTTTTCGGAGAATGCGAGGGCAGGGTGATTATAGTATCTCATGGTTAATAAAATAATAATAAATATTTGTTAATTTAGGACACAGATTTGTAAGACCCTTTTCTAAAGAACTATATTACAAAAGGGCTGGTATTTCCTTACTTTTTTTGGACTAGTCGCCTTGCAAGCTAATAAAGATAAATAAACTGAAATTTTAAATAAATTATTCAAAAATCTCAATTGAAGTCATATTAGTTTACAAAGGTATTAAATTAAACCTTGGGTTAATAATAATTACCACACAGTCCGTCGCGGCTTACATATATTTGAGTGCCCTTAATTGAAAAAAGATTAATTTTTTGTACGGAAAAAAAAATGATATTCCATTACTTACTTGTAGCTATTAATTTTTTAAACAAACGCCAATTAAACCACTCCGTGAGAAAAAATGTTTGTTTTTATATCTAAAGGTATATAAAGGAATGATTACAAAACACATTAAATACTTACCTCCTATATAAACAGAGAAAATTATTTGAAAATTGTATGCCTAGAAACAGTTTTGCTGCAAAATTTTAAAAAATCGTCAACTTTAAAGTATCGAAAGTACGTTCTATTAAAGTGCTGTGTTGATTTAAATTGGATAACATACCTATTTAAGTTTTGTTGGGTAATATGTTATATTATTTTAAATATAAACATTTCTTTGCTAATAACACAGTTTTCGGAGTGGAGGTACAAGTGTATTTCTTTGGTAAGATAAAACTAAATTATATATTTCTGGCGAAAGCCTATTTTATCCAAGAACTAGCTAAATGTCTGCAGCATTGCCTGCGGTGTTTCCAAAACTGGAATCAAAACTTTTTGCTTAAATGATCATAACTTTTTTTTTGTAACTCCCATTAAAATCCATTCTTTTATATCGGGGAAAGATGGTATCCCCTCCAGTCCCCCTTGGTGGTATTAAAATTGGCTTAATTATACAGAAACCTTTGCCATTGTACGCACAAATTTCGACTTAAGAGAAGGGCAACGTTTGTTTGAAAAATTAACATTTACGTTATTTTATCCATCACCGAGAAAGTCGCACTTTCCAGTCACTATTATGTTAAGTAAACTGATAATCTGGGTTTTATTTGTTTTTGTTTATGGTTGAGATAAAAGTGTAGACAAACCAAGTGAATTTAAAATAAGAAATTCGCTTAAAAATTAAAGTTTTACATCTAGAAAATAAAAACAAAATTTAGTGCTTCAGATACCTTAAGCAGTGGTTGCCATATTGTGAAACAAAGCAATTTTCGTCTTATGGAAATCATAGCTAAATGAAGAATACTAGAGATATGAGATTTTGCATACAAGCCTAAAATTTCCCTTCTAAATGCGCTACAGAGAGCTGTTTTAGAAAAAAAAACTTTATTTAAAAAAAATAAATTCCAAAATTAAAATTTGGCACCTTGGGCTCTGTAGCGCAATTGGGAGTCACATAATTAGTACGTGTACAAAATTTCAGCACTATAGCACTTTTTGTTCGGCCAGGATTTCCAGAATACGATTTGCCCTGGGGGTCCTGGCTCTTAAGTTGTAGATTCCAGATAGTATTTCTCTAATTTAAAATCTCCTTTAACAAAATTTCAAATAAAAAAAAGACAAAGTTATGATTGTTTTCCACAAACCAATACTACACTTTTTTGCATTTGACGCGCGTTTCGATAACAACGTTAGCATCATCAGGAGACAATAAACAATAAACAATAATGGTTGATTGAATTAACCTATACTCTATCTTATACAGGGTTCCTAAGATTTTCTTTAGGGATAGGATTTCAATAAATCAAACAGAAATGGAATAGAAAGTTCTGCGCGAACAAAAGAAACAGGTATATTGAGCCATGGTGCCAGTTTGTTATTATCTCCGGACTGCTTTCATCAGAAAAAATTGTCGCCACTCTTTCATTGTGAGCATAAATCATAGTTGCAATAATAGCCGTTGACAAGATGTCTGCAAATTCCGCTAGATGGCGGCCACACCATGAGATGAACATCTAATCTAATTAAAAATTAGATGTTTTCAGGTCCAAACCACAGCTTTTTCTTGCTTAAAGGAGGCGGCAGGGTCCATTATTTACGATACTGAGCGATAAACTCGTGAGGTTGTTAACATTAGAAAGAAATATCTTCGCTTTTAATTAAATTTCTTTCCATTCTGTTCTACTAGTGACATCTATCCGAAAACGGCCAAACCATGCAGCTAGCACTAGCAGCCAAAGAAATCAATAAACCGCGCTGTTTTTCCTGCAGAGCTTTTTGCTTGCGATATTATTGATTTTAAATAAAGCTGGCCCTACACTACATTTGATATTTTCGAGGGAAAAGCGAAAAATAAGGGGCTGCCAATATTTGTAACACCCAAAAAGGGGTGAAAACATTTATTTTGCTCTGTTCCTTTACAAAAAACTTTTTTTTTACGAAAAACTTGAGTTCTGCCACTTTTTTTATTTTTTTCTTCAACTTTCTCGAAATTTTCGTCTTACCGTAGAAAAAAATTATTTCCCCTATGGTCATACTCTACTTTTATTCGAAAAAATTTAGAAACAGAGATGGGATCAGTTTTCCTAAAACGGGGGATCTTGGTTTCGAGTGAGAAGATAAAGGGCGCCGCAGGCAAAAATTTTTCAATTAAATTAGCCGAACGCAAAAATGTTAGAAAAACAAGGCACGAAATAAAAATGGCGGCGCTTACAATTTTTTTTCCAAAAAGAGTCTAAAGAGTATAATTTTTAAGAAAAAAATATCAATTTTCTCGCCCTCCTCCACTGGGACTACAGGGGCCGTGCACAAATTACGTAATGGTCATAGGGAGAGGGGGGTTACAAAACGTTACGTAGGGGGGAGGGGGGTTTTCGACAGCGTTTGCATTTGTGTGAAACTAAGAAAATTTGGAATAAAAATAAGTGAAAAGTTTTTTTTTGGGGGGGTAGTGGTCTTGAAATCGTTACGTAATAGTAGGGGAGTGGCGTGCCAAACCGTTACAAAACATTACATAGGGAGGGGGTCAAAAATTTGTAAAATCACCGTTACGTAATTTGTGCACGGCCCCACATCTAACTGTTCCTCCTTTTTGATTTCGAATCAAAGTGCAAAACCCGGGTTGGACGTTCGAAGGCGTCAACCCGTCCTATTTGCTTGATAAAGTTTGTACGGAAATATCTCAGTCGATTTCTCCGACCTTGTATGAACGCTTTAGGTTAGGCATTTGCATGTATCTCAGTCCCCAGCCTGTAAACAGTGCGTAAGGACAATGGTTACAAAATGAAAAGCCGAAAAATATTTTTTTTACGATATCTTTCATCAGTTTGGTATTAAAGTCGAGCAAAACAATTTTTATTCCAGTCCTGAAGGTATGAAAATGGAAAACATTAGAAAACAACAACCTGGAATGGATTTACTACGTGTAAGATGTAGCGACAACATCACCCCATGCCCATCCTTTTCTGCCTAATGTGCTTTTCCGTTTGTCTGCGTCTTATTCACGGCTGCTTGGCCCCCTAAGGATTTGCTTAGGAACCCTGTATACTATCTTTTAGTGGGCGGAGATAAGACTAATAATTTGTGATTGATCACGCTTTATAATCCTATCTCCCCTCACCAAAAAAATAAAGTGTACTAAACGGAATGGTGCCTCTATCTATATTTAAAATATTTCTGGATTTAATGATTTCCATACTTTCATATGCAATCAAAAGTCTTTTCTTTGGTACACTTTTTAGAAGTTTTAGGTTATCTAATGTAAATCTATGATTGTTTTCAAACGCATGCTCGGCCACACTTGACTTTTCTGTTCTTCCGTATTTTAAGTGTGCTAAGTGTTCTTTGAATCGTGTTTGAATAGAGCATCTCGTTTGTCACAATCCCTGCAACTAATTTCGTAAATTCCACTTTTTTCTAGAACTGTAGTTTTTTCCTTGGGATTTCCTAGTAAACTTCTTATTGTGTTTCCGAATTGATATACTAATTTAAGACCCTTGTTATTAAATACTTTTTGTAATACTTTCGTATAATCAGGATTATAAGGAATTAATACAAATTTAGAGTCGGAGGTATCTTTTTGTCTGAAAAATGTGGAATTCCGAAGGGTCTTTTGAAAAGAATGTCTATTTATCACCTTATTTATTAAGCCTTTGTCGTAACCATTTTCGCCAGCTATATTCCTAATCCTATTTTTTTCTGCTTCAAATCTTTCCTTGTTTAAGAGGATTTTTACTAATCTATATATTAAAAAGTGCAAACTTGCTAGCTTATGTTGTAAGCAATGAAAAGAATCATTTGGAATATAATTGTTGGTGGCCGTTCCTTTTCTGTATAGGTCAAATTCTAATTTATTTTTGTTTCTTATAACCAAAGTATCTAGAAATGGCAGTGTACCGTTGTTCTCTGTTTCATAAGTAAATTTAATTGTTGGAAAATTGTTGCTTATTTTTTCCATAAAATTTTCAACACTTGTTACTTTAGTGTTGAATACTGCAAACACATCGTCTACATACCTGAACCATACTCTGGGGAAATACTCAAATTTTTTACTTATATCTGATTCAAATGTGATCATAAAGAGGTTTGCAATAAAAGGTGATAAACTATTACCCATTGTGGTAACTTCTAATTATTGGTAGTAGTTATTTTTATAATGAAAATAATTTTGATTCATGCAGGGTTTTGTTAAAGATAGGTATTCTAAAGTCTGTTTATCTTCTAGATTGTTTTTTCTTAGTAGTTCCTCCAGGTATTGTGAGGTATTGAAGATCGGCACACTAGGGAACAATGAAGTAACATCAAACGAGACTAAAATGTCACCTTCTTGGAGTGAAATATCTTTAACTTTGTTGATAAATTCAAGGGAATTTTCAACAGAAAAACCTTTTGCCTTTATAGTTAAATTTTCAAACTCGTTTGCTAGCCAAAAAACGACTGTTTGTAGATTCCACACTTCATTTCCTTTGGTTTGATTCCTTACACCTATATTTTGAAGAATTGAAATACTTATCGGATATAGAGGGGTAATTGCAACCCCCTGTTCAATTTTTCCGGTCCAAGAACTTAGTTTTAAAATGGAAGCCAAATGTGAATTTTCAGCACTTTCTGGCTTTAGAACTTCAATTTACTTATTTTATTACTAGAGTCTATGTACCAATTTTCAAACCTCTATTCCTTTTTGTTTTTGAGATACAGAAAATCTTTGCAAAATTTCAACCCCTATTTTCAACCCTTTGAGGTAAAATTTTTGACAGCTCTTTCTTAGTGAACGTCTACACCTCTCTCCACATAAAACTGGTACAGTAGAAGGTCGCTGCAAACTGGACAGTTATCTTGTTAGAATACGAAATACACCTCTGGAAGCATTACGTTTTCCAGAATATTAACGTAAACTTCAGCTGTAAATCGCCCAACAATTCTAAATACGGCGCCATGTCCTCTAGCCGATATCCAGCTCCAAACATTTACCGAAAATCTTCTCGCCCGCTCTTCGTTTCCAGCAATATATCATTCTTCGTATTCTTGGCGGTTGATAAACCACCTGCTGGCAAAATTCTTCGTCCCTCAGAGAATAATTCAACGCAATAATTAATCGAGATTGTTTCTTTTCCTCACTCAGTTTAATTGTTTTTGCCGCAATGCGACACCTTAGCCTCGAACGTTTACTCCTCCTGCCTAATGTTGTTATGGATCCTGGAAAATTTGAATCAATTTTTACTCCTTTCGCTTTGGCAAACGGATGATTTTCCAGAAAATTGATTGCTTCTTGGCTAGTAACTTTCGTCAAACCGGTGCTTTCCTTTCGGTGGATAGTTCCCTCTTCTTGAAATCGGTTTCTTATGTTTACTATCGAAGACTTTGGCTTCTCCCATAATGAACAACTACTTGCCGAATAGACCAACCACCGTCTAGTTTTGCTAAAATTTGAGACTTATCAAATTCGGAAAGGTGCGGCGGCATTTAGGAAGAAAATGCTGGACTATAAAAATTTTAAAAATGAAATAGGCTGCTAACTTCTGCTGTACCAGTTTTATGTGGAGAGAAGTGTACATTACAATCGCAAACTACCCTTCAATTTTTAAGTTTGTAGGTCAAGTGGTGTAAGCTGTGGGTGGGTAGTTGTTAGTTCACGAACATTGTTTTATATATCTATATATATAATAAAATTGATGGAAAACCAAAATTTTTAATTGGGACTTTTGTCTATTATAACAGACCTACATGTGGGTTTGGGTTTAACTTTACAGTGGGCTCAGCGAAAATTTAAAATTTAATCTTTTTGAAACGCTAACGATACAGTTTTAGCTTAAAGTTTATTTGCCGTTTACATGTTAAAATCAATTATTTTTTTGTTTTAAATGAATAACTTTTTGATAATACATATAATAATATTTTATGTGGTGGCTACCTATAACTTGCTTTTTCCGGCTTTTTTATTTGGGTTTATTTAATTAATTTATTTATTTTTGTGTACGTCCTGTACATAACTTTATAAGATGTTAAATAAGTAAGTTAGAGTTTCGAACTTTCATTGTCTTTATTTTTTATTTTTCACAACGTTTCGAATGCTTATGTATCTGCAATCGTCGTCAGGTGAATACTAACAAAAACTAAAATTATGTAATCTTATATACTAGTGTGTGTTCAGTGAACCATAAAAAAGCTATGTTCACTCAACCAAGTGTTAACTTCATGGTTCACTGAACACAGCGTCGTTTTTTTAATATTTTTTTGTTTTACTTGCAGGCCACTTAATGCGCCCTAAAATTTTCTAACATAAGTTATGAAACACCCTGTGTATATTAAATGCACTAATTAAAATAGTAAGTACAACGAATAAAAAGTCAGTTTGACCGAAAAGTTTATATACGCTAATTTTCGCAGAGTGGCAATTTTTTGCCAATAAATCAAAAGAAATTTTAACTATCTGACATTCCGGTAATTCACTTATATCAAGTTGTGAAAAAATTATATCACACATGATTGATTGTAACTTATAAAGGGATCTATGGAGTCGCCTAACATGGACAACTTCACCGGCGTAACTAGGTCTCTGAGGTCTCTGGAGGGGGCCTGGGGGATGGCCTAGCTGACAATGCTTGATAGTGAGGAATAAAAGACAATGATGTTTTTCTCAAAACTGTTTAATATTATGCATTATTACCTTAAGTCTTTGTATGAAAAACTGCGAACCGTAACTCTAATTAATTTAACTCAGCAGTTTAATATAAATAAACTTAAATTAACTGGTAATTCCTTGTCTTTTGTAAAAATATATCCAAAACGTGGTCTGCTGTAATCTCTTCTTTAATTAAATAATTATCCATGTTAATAATTGATATACTGGAATTTGTTCCATTGTAGTTTAGCTCCAATTTTTTATTCCACGCATCACAGAAAATCTTCGTTCACAACTAGCAGAACTAGTACGAAGGAAAATAGCAATCTAAATTAATTTGTAGAGGTTAGGACAAAGGTCTTGTCTAATATACTCTTTAATAAAATAAATTTTTACAAGTAATCATATTTTTTACTAACAGAGCAAATTTTAATAAAATCTGGAGTTTCTTTGATGTTTAAAGCATCTACCAATTTGAATAATAGCAAGTTTGAAAACCTCTCTCTAAAGTTAGCTGCTAAATTATCGATTATTTGGGAGTGGATGTTTATTTTCCAGTGTTGTAATCAACTTACATCTGATAGCAATTCTATCTTCATGGTTTGTGTAGCAATTTGCCGTTTCCATTTTAATACTTAAAAGAAATATCAACTTTATCAGTAAAGTCTTTGTCTTCAGAATAAATAATTTCAAAGCTGATTCTAGTTTCTTCTATAGATTATAGCGTGTCATCTATTATTAAATTTACATTGTCGAGAGTAGCATCTTTACCCTGAAATTACTGACTTAAAGCGTTGATACGTAATAAAACAGTGTACAGAATATGCAGACAAATGCAAAACTCGGTTTTTTAGTAGTCCAACAGCTTCAACGGCATGTCTATTCTAGTTATCAGTTACTTCACTTTCTAGTGCCATTTAGTAGAAAGGTTAGATACTTCCAAAAATTTAATACCCAAGATATCTGCAACCTTTTTAAGTTTTTCATGATTTCCTGATTGTAAAAAATGCACATACAATGCTTCTCATGTATTAAAGAAAGAAGCTGCTGGTGTAACTTTTGTACATGCATCAGCAACTTTCAGTTTATGTGCCAAACAATAAATATATATTGCCAAAGGATGTTTTTCTCACATTACCCTAGCCCCGTCATATAACTGACAACTACTAGGCTATATTTTTCTGGGAGGAGCCGACCTCCCAGACCCCCTCGTAGTTATTCCGGTGGATAAGTTAAATAAGGCAGTTATTTCTAGCCAACAAAAATCCAGGCGACTGGATAAATATTTTTATGCATAACCGGGCGGTAAAAGGCATTTTAACGCCCGAGTTTTAGAGCGATAAGTGGCACTTTAACGTTCTAGAGGTCACTTAACGCCCGCGTGAATTAAAGTGATTTTTGTTGGAATTTGATATTAATTTTGTTTTTTCTGTTTGGCTTGCATTTTCTTCGTTCGGAACAAAAAGATTTTTTAATTAGACATGATTTTTTTAAAGTTTTTTCATAGATGTAACAGCAATGAAAAGCAAGCTTTTGTCTTATTTTTACAATTTTTGTTTCAAGAACAACAATAAAGTGCGCCAGCAAAAAGGCTTCTTATAGGTTAAGACATCCACTTTCAGCAATATTCTTCTCTAAACACCACAAAAAATAGTCCTTATATACCTTTTCGTAAAGTTTTCTGGATTTCGCGGGAAAAAGGTCCTTCTTTGCCTCTTCGGCGGTGTAATATGACGAGTGACGATACGAAGGTTCTAATACGAACTTTATTTACAACTAAACTATACAAACAAGGTAACTCTATAACTGGGATGAATCTCTTGTAGGTGTAGCTGTTATGTCTGTAGTTTGTGCGTGTAGTGTCCAACCTCTGGCGTCGACTCCTTTGTCCAGCGGCTCAGTGTTCGGTTGACTTTTTTTTCCTTGTCTCCATAACGCCTCGGTGCCAAACGTCTCTCCTCTTGACAAGACTTCTACTTGTAAATAAACTATGTACAAGGTTGATCATACCACATTTCTTCCCCACGAATATCATTACTTTCTTCTTCTGTTTATTTTAAACTGGATTCACACAAGTTGGGCAAATTATTGTACAGTAAATCTTCCGAATCTTGAGACTTCCGTAAGAATTAATTTTCTGTTTGGTTTTCTTGATCACAGGTCGGCAAAATATCAGATTTTCGTTTTCTAATCTATTCACAATGCTTTCGGCGAATTACACCATCAATATTTACCTGATAGGAAAATGGACCGGTCTGCTTCACAATCTGACCTGACGCTGAGCCTTCTTCTCTTCTCTTAAGGTTTATTTACCCACACTTTTTCTCCTTCTACAAAATTTGGCTCGGAGCTAACAGTGCGATCATGATTTTTCTTTTGAATAAATTGTTCCAGCTCAATATTTCTTGAAATATCAGGTTTTAAAAAAGTCAAAACGTAATCTCAAGTTACGACCAAACATTAACATACTGGGGGTTCTGCCAGTTGATCTCCTTACTGTATTTCTGTAGGAAAACAACAAACTCTGAAGTCGTTCTGATTGTCTAACTGTATGATCACTGCACCCCATTCTATCTTTGAAAGTTCTTACTGTTCGTTCTGCCAAATCATTAGATTTTGGCTGACATGGTGTTAGTTTTACATGAGTGATTCCATTTTAGGTGCAGAATGTTTTAAATTCATTCGAGGTTAGCTGAGTTCCATTGTCCGTTACTAGAAATTTTGGAAGTCCAAAACGAGCAAACATTTTTTTTGTTGTCTTGATCGTACTTTCTGATGTTATGTTTGTCATACAAACTACTTCAAACCAGTGCGTGTACGAATCAATAACAACCATCCACATTTTCCCTTCAAATGGTCCTGCAAAATCTAAATGAACACGAGACCAAGGTTCTGGTAAAACGCCCCATGGATACAAGGGTGCTTTTTGATCATTTTGCCTTGATTCTTGGCAGAATAGGCAATTATCAGCTTCAGACACTATATCTTTATTAATTTTAGCCCAGTAGACGTGCAGCTTTGCCAGGGACTGCATAGCAGTAATGCCTGGATGACCATCATGCAACATTGCTAGTACTTAAGGTTGCAAACTTTTGGGAATACAGATACATCTGTTCCACAAAAGTATGTCCTCTTCAAAGGATAACTCTTCACGCTTTTGAATGAATGCAGTTCGTCAGCAAGATTTTTTTTTCAGGCCAATAATTAGTTTTTGTATAAGTGATAACCTTTGCAAGTATTTTGTCTTTAGATGTCTCAGTTTTTAAATCAAGCATTTTAACTGATAACTTTCTTACTCTTAAGCGCAGAAGTCTGTCGTGATCGGATATAGTTGAGCCATACTGTTGAAGAGGCATTCTGGAAAGGGAATCAGCAGAACAATTTTCTTTTCCAGGATGATAATTTACATGAAAATTGTAACTATTTAATAGCATAGCCCATCGTAATAAGCGATTACTAGCAATTTTCGGCGTTTCTCTGTTTTCTCCAAAAATACGCTGTAAGGGCTTGTGATCTGTCATTAGAGTAAATCGTATGCCATAAAGATATTGATGAAATTTGGTAACAGCGTAGACCAAACCTAAAGCCTCTTTATCTATGGTTGAATACCGCATTTCTACTTCTTTAAACGAACGAGAAGCAAATGCAATGGGTTTTAGGGTACCATCTGGGTACTGGTGAGAAAGTATGGCCCTGTCCCACTGTCACTTGCGTCACTGCTGACAACTAATGGTTTGCTAGGATCAACATGAACCAAGGTATCTTGTGAGGTTAATTTTTGCTTGATATCACTGATTATTTTTGAATCCTCGCTGGTCCAATTCCACTTAACATTTTTCTTAAGGTGTCTATGCAAAGGAACGCATTTGACATGAAGATTTTTAATAAAGCGACCGTAGTATATTATAGCTCCAAGTAATGAACGTAATTCCGAAGTATTTTGAGGTAAAGGCATGTTATTTATGGCTTCAATGTGTTCTTCAGTCGGGTGCAGCCCATGTTGATCAATTTGATGTTCCAAGTAAGTGACTGCATTTTTAAACCACTCGCACTTAGCCTTTTGCGTTCGGATACCAGAAATTTGTAATCTACGAAACACTTCTCTTATTATTTTTTCCTGAAGCATCAAATTTGGAGCCGTAACCAGAATGTCGTCAAGGTAACATACAACGCCTTCCATTCCTGAAAGAATCTGATCCATAGTACGCTGAAATAATGACGGTGCAAAACTGATTCCAAATAGAAGTCTTTTATTGCAAAAATAACCTTTGTGCGTAGCTATTACAAGATATTTTTTTGAATCAGGATGCACTTCCATCTGTAGGTAAGCATCTTTAAGATCAATCTTGAAAAAATATTTGCCACCAGATAGCTTGGCAGTTATGTCTTCAAATCGTAGCAATGGGTAGTCGTCAATCTGAACGTGCTGATTTATGATAACTTTAAAATCAGCACAAATCCTAATTTTACCGTTTGATTTCATAGCCACCACGATTGGAAAAGCTCACGCTATAGGGTCGAAGGTAGAGTTAATAGATTCTAGGACACCTTCTGTAATAAGTCTGTTTAGTTCGGCTTCAACTTGATGTTGAAAGGCCAGAGGTACGTTTCTTGCACGAAACGTTTTAGGCGTAACCTCTTCGCTGATATGTATTTTAGCAAGGTGACCTTTTATTGTACCAAGGCCCCAATTTCTTTTTGCTGATTTGCCTCCCCATTTAAAAATTTTGGAGCAAAAACAGTTTCTTTGACTTGACAAACCCTGGCTCCTTCAGGTAGTGGCACGTTAAAAGCTAAACACCAGTCTAGTCCAAAACGTAGAACGACTTCATCCTCAGGGATGAAAATAGGTAAGGTAAGTTTTCTGTCAAAAGGTTTTACTTCCTGATTGGATTTTCACCATATGCTCTTAGATCATCAGATTTTGTTAAACCAGGTTCTCCATTTTCTCCCATATTTTCTTTCCTATGACTGCAAATTGGATCGTACAGCATATCGATGTACTTTTTATTTACACGCACATCTAATATCACTTTTTTAGTTGAACCGATTTTTCGCATTTGCGCCACGTGCACCTTAGAAACCCTCTCTCACTCAGAATTAAATAAGCTTTCACTTCCCGATGAAATGTCACTTTCCGTAGTTTTGTCCTTAACGCATCGTATGCGTTTGTATTTATCGTTTTTAAAAACTTTGGAGGATTGTAAAATGATGGCGTTTCCGGAACTCACGCAAACTGGCGTAAAATGGTTTTCCTCGCCACAACCCATGCACTTTTTCCAAAAGCAGGACAGTGTCTGGGTCGGTGTTTGGAGTCACCGCAGTATAACCGTATTCAACTCGTAAATTTTTGAATTTATATTACTAGAAATAGTAGAGCTCTGTTTCTTTGGCTTTTTGTTTACGCGGTTAACATGAGATTCTGATTTTTGCGAAAATGATTGCAGACATGAAAGCCGTTTGGTTTGAATGGAAGCTTGTTCTAGAATTAGGGCGGTAGCTTCAACCTCTGATAGTTTAGTAGCATTTTCAGGATGTTTTTGAATAATTTGTTCTTGCCACTCACGATTATTAATACCAAAAGTTAACTGATCTCGCAGGCACTTAACGTATTCAGTAATAACTTCATTTTCTGTCCGAAGACAACCAACAAAATTTACTCCAAAATATATATTTTCTTAGCATAAAATCGGTTTAGAGTTATTACGAGTTCTGTATAGGTCTTGGTAGTCAATTTAACTCGTTTAAAATAGTCTACAAGTAACTTAAAAATGTGTGGACCTACCTTGGACAGCAGCAAATTTCGTCTTACGGAGCATTTTCAAGTTCGAATCTTTGTATATAATAGTCCCAAGGTTCCACCTCATTGTTGAAGCTATTAAATTGAAAATGTTTGTATGTCGCTGCTTCTGCTTCAGACATCTTTAAACTAAGTCTATAAAAGTGTACCTCGTCGCCAAAAATGTAGTATGGAGAGTGACGATACGAAGGTTCTAATAGTATCTTTATTTACAACTAAACTATACAAACAAGGTAACAACTCTATAACTGAAATGAATCTCTTTTAGGTGTAACTGTTATGTCTGTGATTTGTGCGTGTAGTGTTTAACCTCTGGTGTCGACTCCTTTGTCCAGCGGCCCCAGTGTTCGGATGACTTTTTTTTTCCTTGTCTCCGTAACGTCTCGGTGACAAACGTATGTCCCCTTGACAAGACTTCTACTCGTAAACAAACTATGTACATGGTTGATCATACCACAGGCGGCATCCAGGATTTTCCTGGGGAGACTTGGTAAACTCTGTTCCTCGATATCCATTGAAATCGCGAAAACAATGCAGTTTGTATGAAAATTTAGAAGAAACTTATCAAGTGACGCTCAGTTTGATTATTGGGTTGCTACGTGTCACTAGAAACATTATTCAATATTTTTGTCAGATTGCTTGATTAAAAACTGACATGAATATACTGGCCGCCAGCTTACTGACATTGATTCATGTATTGTCAAAATATTAAAGAGCTTTGGACAAATAATTTTTTTTTTTGTGGAATAATTCGTGAAGTCTTTTTTCTCCTATAAAACACGGTTTTGCATAAAACATTGTATGTGTTTCGTTCTTAAATTACGTTTAACAACCTCAGCGTGTAAAAACCCCCACCTATCGGCTCGGGTATTTATTTTCATGCCGCGGGCGTTAAAGGCTGTCTGTAAGACTTAGATACATAAATAACTATCAAAGACTGGAGTGACTGAAAAACTTTAAAAATTCTTTGTTTTATCAACATTTTTAGATTTTCTACATCCATTTACCTTTTATTCTTTTTTTATTCATGAATTAAAAGTAGCTGTTCTGTCCCGACATCGAAAGTGCAAAAAGAGTCTTTACCTACTTAATCTAATATTCGGAAACTATTATACGATTGCATAAATCGTACTTTCTGTGGTAGTTACGGTAAACCGGAGTTAAATTACTAGAGTAAAGCCTATACGGCCAAGTATCTTTGCTTCGCTCTTAAAGACCGTGAATTTCATCGTGTGAAGATATAGGCGGAGAAAAGTCGGACAGTTTTTAATATTATTCCAACGAACACATAGATGCAAATAAAACTCAAAAATATTCATTAAAATGGTTGCTTTTAAACGGTAAAAGTTGGAGCAAAGTTATCCCAAATACCCTTAAATTTTGCAGACTTTGCTTTTCAAAAAATGTACACAAGAAAACTGAATTTTTCCAAAAAAATGCTAGGTATCCTTACAATACTTTAATAGTCCACAAGTTTAGTTATACTAATAGTAAATACTTTTTCTCGTACACCTATATGCCAAAGAGTAAGTCTACGGTAACGGTCGTTACACTAAAACTATGGTTTTATAACTTTCAATTCCAGCTACAGCTTTAAAAGTATTGCCCACGAAGTAGTAACTAATAATAATAAAAGTTGAATATTTCTTTATTTCAACATGTGTGAACTTAAAGTTGTATATAACATTACGCCCACACAAATTCACTGTAAAATAGTGTAACGGTCGTTACATACTATATGACGTAGAATTACCCCAAAGAGCAAAATAAATATAAGTACTTGACTGTAAGAACAATCATAAAATATAAATTAAACTTTTCCCAGGCTTAAGAGCCGAGTCGCTATTGTGCTGTGTTAATGACATAAACAAGCCAAAAACTTCTTAAGTAGTAGGCACGTGTTTCTAAAGAAAACTTTTCCATTGAATAAAGTTGGTGATAAATTACTTTTGAGGCGACACGCAAGTCAACAGTGCCTCGCTAAAAACCACAATCACTAAGACTTTCCGTAAGTTAAGAACCTACTTATACAGGAGGCAAGATACAGACAATGGGCTCTAAAGTTCTAAAATAATCTTCTTTGTCAATGGAAAGGAACAGTTGCTGGAAGTCGGTCACATGTCAAATCGCGCAAGAAAACTTTTCATTACTTTGTTTATATGGGCCTCTTAAAGCGCTTTTATATAAAGACTGTTTGAAAATGTTGTCATACAAACACCACTAAAACCGATTTAAGCACTAAATCCATTTTATTTTAAAGCGATTTAAGAGAGCGGTTATCGCTTAAAATCTCCTTTTAGGGTTCTTATAAACACTTTAAAAACCCTTTAGTTCATTTCTTTCAACCTAAATTATTATTATTACCCAACCCAGGTTTTCCGAAAAATCAACAAGCTTTAATTTAACTTGCAATTGATAAATCTGTCTAATCTGAATCGCTCGTTTAGTACGTCTAGATGTATTTGAGGTCAACCCGAACCGTTCGGTAATTCAGCATGATGCTGAAAATTCAATATGGCATTTTGTCATCATTTATAGTTCCGGTGACAACACAATAATATGTCATTATTAGGCACCCCTCTCCCATACGAGGGGAGTGGAGCGGGGAAAACACCTTAGTTTCTCCGATTTCAACCAAAATTGGTATACGGAAGCTTTTGGGGAAAAGAAATACGAATTTTTGATCAGCTTTTAAAATTTCAATATGGCGGATTCAAGATGGACAATTTTTGGTAATTTTTTACTAACCAATTTTAACTAACACATACAAATCCGATTGTGTTCAAATTACTTTGTGTACAAATATAAAAATTAAAAAATTAATTAATAATAATTAATTTTATTACAAAAAACTTTTCAAGAACAGGCTTTTACTAATTCCACTCAAAAGTAGAAAATAATTTTTTATTTTTCTTATACCATAATAAAAGCGATGGGCGCAAATTAAAAAAATTAACTACAAAAGAAGAACTAATTTCTTCTTCTATTCGAATGATAAACATAATGCTTTCATCTAAAGAAGCTGAGAACGGGTTAGATTGCCGTGCTTGCCAAGCCTTTGAAAATGTCCTTAGGTTATAGAGTAATATAACTGTTTCTTAGGTGAATCGTACCTAAGTGAAAAATTTTGATTTTGCGCCCATCGTTTTTATCATGGTATAAGAATTTATTTTCTACTTTTGAGTGTATTTAATAAAAGCTTATTCTTTATAATTTTTTACTTTTTAATGAAAATTTATTAGTTTTTTTCTTTAACCTGACATATTTAATAACATTTAAATAAACCTTTGGAGAAAGAAATTTTATTTTAAGCCGGCCTTATATAAAACCGCTTTTAGGTGCGTATAAACGTAGTAACTGAGAGGCAATGATTTTATTTTGCATCAGTGTTTCAACCGATTTAACTTTCAGAATCAGGTTTAAAATCTCTTTGATCTCGTTTGAGACGTTTGACGACTTCGTTTCGGTCTAGATATCAGGGCCGGATTATAATATATTTAAATATTTTGTATTTTCTTTTGTTGGGCGTTATAAAAGTTTTAAATTAGGTGTTTTATGAGAATTTTGGGTTTTTGTAAAAAACGCGAAGACGTTTTGATTTAAAATTTGAAAGGCATGTAATAAAATAAATGCCTTAAGAGGAACCCAAATAAGGTTCATTCAATTTTTTTTTCCTCTCAAATGTTTTCGACAAGTATTTCTCGAGGGGCTTTTCACTGGTCAAAATTTGTATTTTCTATTAACAAATATTTCCAAGTATTATCGGTATGTATTTTTTCCGTATTACCCAAAGTACCAGCCCGACGTGTACAAGTATTCCTTTTAGTTAAAAGTCTTTTGGCATTTCCCATTGCTAAACTCAATTGTTTTCTGGACATCGACATTTTAATTGGGAACAAGTCTTTAATTAGCCAACTAAGCTTTAATCATGATTAACACTCATCTGAATGAGTCTTGGCAATAGACGTTTCAATACAAAACACCATATTCTAAATACCAATTAGTATCTCATCATGATTAAAACATTTTCGGGAAATTTTTGCGTCGGTGGATATGAGCATTACCCTAATAGAAATATTTTTTTTTTCATAAACAATTTTCTACGCATTTGGCAAAACAAAATAGTATATTTTTGATAAAAAATAGTAGTTTTCACAACTAGTGGCATACATGCGTTTTTTGTATCCCGAAAATTTACTTTTCTAATAGTGTATTTATTACATTTACCAGTTTGAAATAGCTGACGGTATGCACAAATTATCACTCGAGTTATAGAAGACGGCTGGTCTATAAGGAGAGGGGCCATTCATTTTGGGGTTGATAAAATGACGATAGTACGATGGATAAAGGGTTGGATACAAAATCATTCGATGAATAGAAAACATGGATAAGATCGAAAATCAGCAAGTTCTGAGATACAAGATGAAAGGCTTTTCGACGACGTCAGACAAAATCTTTTTGCCAAAATCGCTAATGTACCGATGTTCCCAGGTTCTAATACCATACAATACAAACCTTAAAACAACTATTAACAGAAGGAATAAAACTAAAATTTCCTGTCGACTTGCTTCACAAAACCCAGGCCAGGGTTATTTTTGCATTTAATAATGTTCTTCATGATGATGACCTCTGCGAAATTGTGGTCTTCACAGATCAAAAGATATTTTAGTCATCTTCGAGCAGCAGAAAAATGTTAGTGTATCGTCCAGGTTTATCCAAAATACACTAAACAAATTAAGAAATCCGCACATTTTTTAATAAATATGTGGGGCTGATTTGGCGCTAGAGGTTTAGGTATGTTTTGGCTAATCGAAGGAAGATTCGACAGTCAAAGATATTTTGAGATTCTTGAGGATGTTATATTGCCATCTATGCAGATGTTTTACGAAAACAATGCCTTCGTTTACCAACAGGACAACTGTCCCGTGCACACGGTTAATGTTGTTCGCCAGTGGTTTAGAAACAATAATATTCAAACTCTTTTTTGATGATCCAGCAGCCCTGATCTCAACCCAATAGAAAATATATGGGGCCGAATTGTCAAAATTAATTATCAGAGAAACTCAATACCACAAAATGCTAAAAAGTTAAGCGATGCAATTTATCGTGCATTGGAGGCACTCTCAGAAGATCATGAATATTTCTGCAGGGTGTTATTAAAAAGAATGTTGCGGCTAATAAATAGTAATTTTTTTTTAATCCGTTGAGTTATTTTGAATTCATCGCTTTTTTCATTTTATTATGTCGTCATTTTATCAACCTCAAAACGAAAACTAAAAAAAAAAAACATTGGCTTTAAATATTTTTTGTTTAATGGCAATTTTTGGTACACTGATTTTAGAAACAAGAAATTAAACTCAAAACTCACCTTTGTGTTTCAAAAGGCATTAACGATGAGTATTTTGACGTGGGTTAATTGACCATCATCAGCCCAAATGTCATTTTTTTTAACTTACTAAAGATAATTTCGAAACGTGCTTGCAATACCTTTTTTAACACTTTAAAAATGACAGGTTTTACTGAGGTTTTGTTTTTTTTTATATTGAGACTTTCTATCCATTGTAGGTTCAGTGCTTAGTGTTGCAAAATTAAGTGTCAAGTGTTTTTTTAGAAAAGATACACCTAGCTGGGATTCGAACTCGAAACTTTTCGTGTGTCAAGCAAATACGCTACCCACTGCGCTACGGAAGCAAAAGAAATTTGCTAAATATTTTAAAAATAGGTTTACTTTGTTTTAAACAATGTTTTGAATCATAAAATTCTTTTTTATAATTACAACTCACTGACATCACATGATAGTTAAAATTAAATTTTACCAAAATTTCAATCAGACAAATTTTAAAATTAAAAACAAATAAAAAACTTATTTTTAAAACATTAAGGACATCTATCTTGTTAATAGGAAAAGTTCAAAAAACTGTAATTTTTAAACTGAAAAAAGTGTACTGCAGGAGGATTTCCAAAAGAATTTGGGAATAAGTTAAAAGCAAAAAATTGAATCTGAGCTGATGATGATTAATAATCCCAAAACGTCAGGTGACTTGTCCAAAAAAGATTACAAAATATTATCTGTCATCGTTAATGAACGAAACAGTAGGAACAAAAAGCACTCGTTCATAAGAAAAAATGAACTTGATAGTGCTTCTGTTATACTAAAATGTCAAATCTAGTGGATCCAAAAACAAATGCCTTTCGAAAGCTTGAAGCGTTTTTTAATAGCTTTAAAAATGAAGGTGCAAAAAAGTAAAACCTTAAAAATTAAAAAAAAATTTTTTCCCTTTTAAGCAAATAATTAATTGCGCCACTTTGCACCAATTTAAACCTCTTCGTATCTCCTACCATTTAAAAGATCCTCAGGGTGAGCATCGAATTTGGAAAACCTTATACTGTGATCTAAAAATTTTGAGTTGGCAAAAGTTTCAGCGGGGCTGTTAGTTCAACAAAATTCAAAGAAGGTCTGATGCATTATTTATAATTTCTTGGAGATTTAGCCCATGTCAGGTATTTTATGAATTTTAAATGCCGCATGCAGAGTCCGTTTAAAATATACGCCCGGAACGTGCCGGAAGTTGTGTTCTGGACTGAATTTTACATAACGATGTATAAAAATGTCGATCTGGATGTCGACTTTCTGCTTTAGGCTACATTTATTTACAATGAAATTCGATCTCCAATTTTGACATTTTGGCTTATTACAAAAGCTTGTTACCATTTACATTCGAATAAATTCAAAGTCAACTTCGAATGTGGTCAAGCTGTTTGCCGGTTGCAAACTTTTTATAAATATATAGGTAAGAAGATTGAATTTTTGGGTACATCTGCTCCGATTTTGAAGACGCTGCTATCAAATCCTTGAAATTTAATCGGTAATATATGCTTTGCCGACTATTGTGCTTAAAATTATCAACTAAATTTGGCAATGTTAATGATAAATTTTGAAATATCAAATTCGACTGTAGTACGAATTTAATGAACCTTTATGAAGTATAAAATAGAGACTGATCAGTGCGTAAATTCGGCATAGCCTGACTTTGATAAAGTCGGTACTAATGTTGACAATTACGGTTACAGACAACAACTAGATATTTTTAGACATTTTCCCACCTGCTATGAAATTACTGAAACAAATTCTCGCATGTTTTTCGTGTGAATCCTCCCTCCCCCCGCTTGTAACACTTTAAAACATAACCGGGTGTTAGGTAATTTATGGATAGCCCCAGTTGGTTGACATTATTATCATCTAAACCTGCTCATATCGTGCCGTTAAATTAAAGGTTGCCACAAATACTTATGAAAATGGATTTTATTTTGACACCACCGCGTTCAAAAGAGCTCTGGCCAGATAGGCCGAACGTAGGTTTTGGAAGTGTGCCGAAATAATCCTAAAATTGTACGATAAATTGTCACATTATTCTTATTCAGGGGAGTAACGTGGGTCCGCAAACAAAGTTCGCAACATTTGACGGCAGCATGCTATTAACTAGTTGCTAGGTTGGCACTACAAAAATAAACAGCCTTTTAAGTTAGGTATAGTTAGATAAGAGCAGCACTAAAATGTGAAAATGTAAATAAAACTGAAATTTTGGATGCAGTCTGTCTGTCTGTCTGGGACACGATAACATAATAACCGCTAAGCCCTTTTATTTCAAATTTGGCATAAAAACTCCTTGTCAGCAGGCGATGAGCTGATTGGTTTTTAGTGGTGGTGTGGGGTTCAGACGAGGGTAGAAAGGGGGTCAAACTTTAAAACAAAATTCTAACCCGCGAACCGTAGCAGCTAGCGACACGCGGTTTTTACATTAAGATGAATAATTACATTTTCAACATAAAGAAGACCTAAAACGATTTAATTTTTTTGAAAATTTTTTTGAAGACTATACTTACCTGCTGCCGCCATTTATTTAACTTAGTCTGGTGAGTTTTACAATGCCAATCCAATGAATAGGTACCAAATGTTTGCAAGCGACAAGACTATTCGCAGACCATCATGGCCAACCAACCCAAACCGAGCGCAATTTTCGAGGAGAGGGGGGGAGAGCTAATCTTCTTTCTCTTTGTATTTTAAATGTTCTCAAAAAAATTTAAAGATTTTGATTTAATTTATCTGTGTCAAAAATTGCGTATTTGGTATGTCAAATTCCAAAATTTATAAATAAACAAATAACGCAATATCTGACTACTTCTCCCCCAGATCAAACGACAGGTTACCACCATATTAGGGACTTATCTGTACATAGAGTCGGCATAACCTGACTTTAATAAAATCTGTACTATTTTTGACAGTTCCGCACGATATTAAAAAGGTTTCTGACATTGCTCTGATATCTAAACATGTCATGTAGATATAGTTATTTATTAAAGGTCTGAATTTATTAAAGGTCGGCATAAAGATTATGAAAGTCGTCATTATTTTCATGCACCGCGCACAGGATAGCTGTGCCCTAACGTAAGTTTCGGATAGCCTCGGCAATCAAGAAGAGCGCCGTCTCATAACAAATGAGTAAAGTGCTTAAAATATGTAGTAGACGCGCAGATCTGTCAAAAATTGTTCCGACTTTATTAAACTATGTTCGGAATTTGGAACCTTTTGTTGCACTATAACAAAGTTACGATTGTTTTCCACAAACCAAAACTACACTTTTTTGCACTCGACGCACGGTTCGCTAGCAACGCTAGCATCATCAGGAGACGATAAACATTGTTGATGATGCTAACGTTGTTAGCGAAACGTGCGTCTAGTGCAAAAAAGTGTAGTTTTGGTTTATGAAAAACAATCCTAACTTTGTTTGATAAACATTGTTTATCGTCTCCTGATGACGATAACGTTGTTAGCGAAACGTGCATCGAGTGCAAAAAAGTGTAGTTTTGGTTTGTGGAAATCAATCATAACTTTGTTCAAGTTTATTAAAGGCTGCCTATAATATAATGTACCGATAAGTTTCTATTGTATAATTATATTGAACTTTATAAACTAGATATATCATCCGTTTTTTTGAACACCGCCACCACATAATAAACCCGTTCTTCATTAATCACCGAATAGTCAATTTTGGTCAATCGCAACAGAGACGGTGTCAATTTTTAACAAGTCTGACTGAAATCGGAACTTTGTAACATACATAATGTAACTAACGAATATATCATATAGCCTCAGTAAATTAAAGCGGAGATACAAGTCACCAACGAAAGCTCTTAGCAAAAAGCCAAAGGGTCTCTCGGTGTTAGAGAGTGTAGAAAGCCAAAGACAATAACTTCCGCCCGGAAGTTTGGCCGGGATAATGTACAGTCGGGGATTTAAAGAATGACTTGTTAGTTTAGTTCGCGGTCCGCGATAATTTATGCCTCGCCGTTACGCTGCTCGACTTCTAACGTAATTATTACCCGAACAAGAATTTCGAAACGCAAGTACATATCTTTCGCAGTCCTTGGAATCTTCCACATTTTGCTTTTACTTAACATTTATGTCGTTGCATCTTTGAATAAAATTAAACGTTGTTCTCAATGTAAGATATACTACAAGGTTTAGTTATAAAACCTTACATAAGGTCACTTTAGGGCGTAATAAAGCACTTTAACGCCCGTGGGTGTTAAAACAGTACTTTAACGCTCACGGCCGTTGAAACTTATTTTAAGGTCCGCATATGTTAAATTTAGGGGCTTTTTTAATTATCAGTAGTCTTTTCTTGAATTTGTATACGAAAAAAAGCAAATTTTTATTTCAATAATTTTTATTAAACGAGCGCAACAATAAAATTTTCTATAGTAAAAAAACTATTCAAACTTGAAATTAAAAATACAGTTAGAGCAATTAGCCCTATTTATGGATGTTGGAACTGGCAATGGCAATGTTGCTAAGCGATTTTCGTTTGGTTTTCTTTCAAGTGTGTTTACTGTGTGTGGGAGATCTGGAATAGTGATTTCATAACTGCCATAGCAAGACGGCTGTTGGTTAGTTGTCCCTGAAATATTTTTCTTTGGTTTGGAACTTCTGATTTGTTCGATGTACCCCTCCACTACTTTCGTCGACTTCCATCCTGCGTGCAGTTTAATATTCGTAATTTTCTTCGAAAACAATGTTGCATTATACAAAGTTAAAAATTTGGCTATTTTTTTAGGCATCTCTCCAAAAGTATTTTTACCAACAACTTCCCTGGAGCATTTATTGTTTTTATAGTACACAAAAAATCGCTTATGTTTTGTGACGGTTGGTCTCAAAGCTTGATATTTTCGGAAGAGCCCAATAAAGCTTGGCAAGGTTTCCTTCCCATCCACTACCATAAAAATGCGGTCCACTTTCGTTTTTGTTTCTTTGATGGTACCTAAAAGGGACTCTTGAAGGTCCTGAATGTCATCTACCTCTAGGTGGAATAGTTCCTCGCGCCTGGTCGCCCCACATATTCCAAAAATTAAAGCTGCCTTTAGTAATAAACATACTTTATCAGGAGCATTTTTTTAAAATCTTTCGATTTCTTCTTTGCTTAAAATTTTCGATTTTTTCCGCTTATAGCCCTTGCTCTTACGCTTCAGAAATGGTATAAGTTTTGGGTACTTACTAATATCAATATTATGATTTAGATTAATGGTGGTCTTCAATATGATATAATAACTCCATAGGAAAGACGGCTTGTGTTGTTTCACTTTTTCGTTGAAGTATGCAAGTAATACGTCTTCTTTTACGATTAGGTTACTTTCCGGAATGTTTTTACCAGTACACCACAAAACATAATCTTTATAGGTTTTTTCGTATAGTTTTCTTGATTTAGCCGGTAAAAGATTCATCTTCGCATCTTCAGCGGTCTCCAGTATATCTCTAGGGATTACTTTTTCTTCAAATTCCATAATATGTTACAAGATGTTGATATGGTTGCTAATGACAAGCAACTGTGTGTCTCAGATTGCTTGATTCAGAATGACAGAAATAACCATAAAACAGATCACTTTCGAAAACTGAACTATTTGTCAACTGGTGATTTATCTATTGTCAAAATATTAGAGCGATTTTGACACCAAAAAAAAATATTTTAAAATATTTTTTTCCAAAAATCATGCGGTTGTGCATAAAACATTGTATATATCTCAGTTATACAATGCGTTTAAAACCCTCAGCGTGTAAAAACCCTCGCCTGGCGGATCGTGTTTTTATTTCCACGCCGTGGGCATGAAACGCCTTCTTTATGACCTAGATACATAAATAGCTATTAAGAATCTGGTGGTGTGTAAAAGACTCTGCCCATGCACTCTAGATAGTAGTCAGAAACAAGCAGCTAAGTGAGTTCTAGGCCACAACGGTATTGCAGAAAAACAAAAAAGAGCAAAGCTGACTTAAAGGCTGGTCGTATAAAGATAATTCCACGAATTTATAGATGGTTCAGACATGGTCAGAGCGCTTCTGGGAAAGAGTCACCAAGGCATAGAATTGCTATAGCGATCAGAAATACCTTATATACTATGCCTGTGTGTGAATGTATTTCACGGAAGATTATACTGAATTAGCAAAAATAACGAGAACGTCAGCAGTAAATGTAGCAATTCAAGTAGAGAGACGAGACAGGGCACAAAGTATGTAGATCGGTGACTATCCTTCTTATCGGAATTTATTATTGTTAGTATGTAGTTAACAGGTTTGATTTTTTATGCGTATTATTTAGAGTAAGGCGGTAAACAGCGCTGTTTGCCATCGACACAGCAAAATCACACAAGAAAGACCCAAAACCAAACCATCACTTGCTACAAATGATCTCCTAAAATGTACCAAGAAAACAAAGTTTTCCCTTTATTTTATCAATAAAAGCATACTCGATAGGGACCAAGTTTTTACGTTTATGAGAAACGATAGCGCAAACGCAGAAATTAAGTGTATCCTCCTAAAATTACTTGAGTCAATCTGCACTTGTAGCCTGACCAGGAATCCAGAACTTTGCGTAGCAGAATAAGAAATTAAGAGAAGGATGAGTAGTGCGGCTTTCATCCAAAATTATTGTACACCGAAATTCATAAGTTTCACCTTTTTAGTGTGATTACATTTCCTGCCTTTTATCTTTCCGCTTGCAAAGAGACCGCCGGTTGAAAGTTGACATTAATTAGAAAGGAAAATTTGCCTCTAGAAAAGAGCGCTGCTTCTTCGCTGTTGCTGATAACTTTAGTTTTAGGGTAATTCCAATAGGATTGCAAAATTGTTAAGAGAAGTGGATCGTAATTTTATCTTTATTTTATTTTTAAATCAAATACGCTTTTTTTATGAATATCGGTAAAAACGCTGGTTGGGCACTCATGCCCCATATGAAGCTTCACTTTACCCCTGCAAGAGGTTTTACAAAACCAGTACACCATTCTTGCTTAAAAAGCTTAGTATTTATTGCGCTTGGCATGCGTGTTTTTTATTAAAAACTTTGGGCCGCGAAGTTCCTATATCGTCGCCTATTTGCAAGAATATTGTAAATATCTTTTTGGCGAAAATGTGATTTTTAGAAATTTAAGAGGGAGGATTCCCTATCAACCCTAAAATTTTTAGGAAAAAATCATTTTAGTTTTTTTTAAATTGCATTAGAATTTTTTTTTTAAGAAAAAAGTATCTTTCGACCATATTCCTGGCGAGCGTTCAGTTTTCCTTTTAAAACTACACTTATAATGTTCTAGCTCTCACCGAGAGTTAATATAGAAATTTCTTGCAGTATACACTAAATTTATACATATTCGATGATCTTACGATAAAATGGTCAAGGAAAAATAAGGCAAAAACCATGTTAAAATAAAAAAAGAACATTTTTTTCTTGGAATTTAATTTTTTTTACGCCCAATATATTGTATTCCAAAAATTATAACATTTACTTAAAACCTAATCCCGAAAACAGAAAAACCGCTCTACTGTAAAATTGTTATTATTATTTACGATATTCTTGCGAACAAGGGACGATTTATGGAAAAACCTTTCAATGAACAAACGTCGTTCTCTAAGCCTTCTATGTAAGTTAGATCACACACTCACATACCCTACGCATTATAGATATGATCGGTCAGCTTGTATAGGGTAAAGTAAGTATTGGGATGATTCTGCTCTGCGTCGCTAGTTGCGATAAAGGCGAAAGAAAACTGGGCCCCTGTACGTGCAGAACGTCTAATGGATAAGGCTTTTGGTGTAGGTAAGTGGTGACCCAATCGCTCAGAGAGAAATTTCTGCAGTCATCCAACCGAACATAGGCGGTCAAACCTAAGTAACAGTAGCAGAGAAAATTCCATTACCCAAGATGGTTCATCAACCCTTTTTCTGTGTACCCTTAGGTAAGTGTCCTCTGGTACAAAATAAGACATTTGGATAGTCATCCCTCAAACTGGTTCCCAAGTTGAAGGATCAGTCTCATTAAATCATTTTTATTAGCCCTGACTGAGGCGGAAGTCCTCAGCATCCGGTGAAGAAAGTCAGAGATTTAGCGTAATTGTACCTCGAACGTTTGATTACACCCAAAACGATAAGTACCCGTCCCCTGGTCGCTTGCAGCCTGGACTAGGGGACAAGTTGCCTCAAGTGGGCACAAAAATAAACCTTTTAGTCGCTGGAAACATTTCAGAATCTCGTGGAGGTTTGGATTTAGTGAATAAGAGTCTCACAGTACTTGACTGTAACAGTAGGCATTGATCAGTAGCCTATGAGGGATTTCCGCTATACACCACAAAAAAAAGTATTGGGATCTTCATGTTCTTCCTTTTAAGTTAAAGTGGTTATTTTGTTTTCGTAAACCGATGCAGGTCCCCTCAGTGTGGCCTTGAAGTGGCACACCCTCGCCGTAAAAAACCATCTGGCGTTGCGTTCTTTAGTAACTCTTCTACTTGACCCTAATTCTTGAGAAGGGCATGACAAAAATCGGGTGCTTGAATTTCTCAATTCAAAAATGGGAGATCCGAACTAATGGATTATTTCCTGTTGCAAAAAGGAAGAGATTGGTACATCTCTTTAGATTCAACAATTAGGTCCCTGATCGTTTGTATTTTATGCACTGGTTCGTGTTTTTACCGTTCCTTTATTGTCTAGAGATTTTATTTTATTTAAAGCCTTAACTGCAGCTTTGCTAACTGTTTTCAATGAGTTAGTCTTCTTCGGTAGCTGGTTTTTTGGCAACAGTAACCAAAATAATATTTAACGGGGGGAAAGGTACTATTCGGCGCGACCGATTTGGTGTGGCTGACTCGGCGTGGCCGTTCGGAGCGGAAAACTAACTAAACAGGAAATATTTTTAACACAAAACTCTATATTTAAAGTGCACTTTCATTAATGCTTTGTATAGATAGCATTTTGCATTACTTTAATTGTAAGAAATTTGTTACTGTAGGATTATTCTTAATAATACTGTATAGTTTATTTAATTGACGGCAATTCTCATTAAAGGATTATTTTTATTTTCTGCGTAAAAACGTCGCCGCCATATTGAAATTGGACCGGAGAATTTGGAATAAACAGTATGTACTAAAAGCACTTTCTCTAATGGTATGCAGTTGAAGTATACTCGAGTTGTACACTGGCGCCGAGTCGGCGGCGGCTAGTCGGCCGCGTCGAATCGGTCGCGCCGAGTTGTGCTAGACCCCGTAAATTCTCACCTTTTAACTTTTTAATCCATTTTGAAACGAATTTTAAACGATGATTAATTGAAAGTTGTTATAATTTAGCAAAGCCAGATTGCATTTTTTGTCGAAATTTTATTGATTTGTTACGAAAATGCGGAAGTTATAATGCTGTCAGCAATTTACTTTATTTGTTTCTAACTTCTTTGATACGTTTCAGTTGGATATTTCTTAACAAGTTTACAAAATCCACACCAACTTTAACATGCTTAATTTTAATGGTTAAAATATTCGCAACTAGATTTTATGCAAGACGTTATAATTCCACAGAAGTTATAACTTTTCCGAAAAGTGAGAGGAACTTGGTTGTCATTTAATTGTATCATCAGCCTTGTGAGATACTCATCCAAGTTTGAATTTTCGTTCTTTTTCCACCCAAGACCTTTTTGATAGTATTAATTGATAATGAGCTGAGGCTTACTTTGTTTAGAAGTTTTTGGTAAAATAAACACTAGAGATTAACAAATACGCTGCCTTCGCTTGAAACTTAATTAAGTTGTGTTAAAATTTTACAACTTATAAGGATATCATAATTTGTTTGTTGTTTTTTAAGAATAAACAGGTAATAGAGCATGCGCGGATTACTAATAATTAATTATCCCCTGCTGAATTTATAAAATTTTTTTACAAAAACATTTAAAAAAATTGCAAGAATTTTCGCCTACGGCGCCAAAACCCCACTGATATTAAATTTACGACTTTAGTTTAATTTTATGCCTATGGATGAAATTTATAGTCGAGCCTTGAGGCATTCTTACGCCTTAAGGGCTCCTTCGGCACAAAATGCATTTTATAGTTGTCGAAAGAATGCTTAAGGATGAGTAAAGAACAAGGTAGATAGCGAGCTACCTTAAGGCTTCCTTGCAAGGTTTTATAGGTTAGAAATTTTAGTTTTGCCGATTTTAAAGTTTTACTTACGCATTTCAATTATTAGTGAGTTAATAAATATTATATAAATATTTTTCATATAAAATCAACCAAAGGTTTTTCCATCCCATCTCTTTGATGATTTTTGGTGTAAACCTAACTGTTCAACAAAAAAATTAAAATCCAAAATATCTTATTTTTAAATTTATTACTAAAAAATCAGGTTGACCATCTCTCTCTTATTCAAAATTTTACGACACCTATAAAAATTTTAGGATAAATTGAAGAAGCTGTTAAAATTTTAGGATTAATAATTTTTTTTCTTAAAAATATTAGGACAGTTGAAATTTTAGGATTTAAGGACATTTGAAGACACTGTTATTGTAAAAAATGAAAACCATTTTTACATTTTTAATAACTAAAAAATAAACATTACTTCAAGTAAAACATTTAAAAATGAACTAAGCAATTTTCAGGTTACATCGCATAACATTTATGTTTTCATATCAATCATCCTTTTCACTATTTTAAGCAAAATAAAATATAAAATATCAGACAGGCATAAGTATTTAGAACTAATATTTAAAAAGTCTAATTTACCTGCAAAACAAACTTAAATCTAATAACAGTCATAAAAAATTATCAACTTATTGCTAGGGCCTGAAGCTGAGAAATTTTCTAGTTGTGTCTTCGGCTTGATAAATTATTTTACACAATTAATACTATATCACGTTTTTCCAGATGACTGCAGATTGTTTATTACAGTGCGAATTTTGACTCTTTAATTTTATACTATATTAAAAAAAAGCCAAAACTAAAAAAGTTTTTCTTATAATAAAACAGTCTAAACTTAAAACAAAAAACTTAAGTTTTTAGGTAATAAGTACTAAGTAACCATCTTTGCAAAAGCCCTTATACATAAAATTGGTGAAGCCAATTTTTAATCAGAATCAGATTTTTTCTTCCCAATATTTCTTTTCTACTTTTACACAGGCAACTTTCAAATTATGGAGTTCCTCTTGTTACTCCGTAGCTCTTTGCAGCTTTTCAACTCTTTTTTAGCGGTTGGTTTTTTGTCCTCTAAAAAGAAATTAAAAAAATAGATTGTTAACATTATTATTATTATTAACAACTATAATAAAAATATAAACAAAACAAACAAGGCGGTCATTTTAATTTAAGGTCCAGTTATAGATTACAGTTTATTCTTTGAAAGTGGAGTAACCCAAAATTTTGAGGCAAGGGTATTCTCTAGATGATTATTCTGTTCAGAGAGGGCACAACACAGGCCCTTTTTGTTCACTTTGAAAAACATAATATACCATAAACAAGAAGCAAACAGCTACCATCACTGTTTTCAGTGATGTGTGGTTGGCCACTTCTGGTAATTATAAACGCAAACTACCAAGTATATAATCACATATAAATTGATTTTTTGAAACAATGATAGTCCTTTAAGCAAGGGGTAAACGCACTCCCAAATTTTATACACCTCCAGTCATTTATATTCTACGTCCCCTGCTAGATTGATTCACCCCTTGCTCTTAAGGGTGTGGGGTTGTGGTGAAGTATATTACCTTTGTTTTAAATTATGCCATAACTTTTTCAATTGTTTATAGGTGTGCGACTGTTGAAATTGGCGTTGAAATATCCAATGATTTCTTCCCAAGTTCTCTGTTTTTGGGCCAAACTAACACTCGATTTTTTTTATTGTAGAATCGGAAATCTTTGAACCAAACCATACAAATATTCTGTTTGCTGGTTCGAGTAAAGAGCTTCATTTTCATTGTTTTGGCTGCTCACTGCTCTTAAACGTAAAAAAAATCGTAACAAAACAAGAATAACCTCAAAATTAAACGACGCTGTCAAAAAAATACAATGTTGTCACCCATTGCGCTTTCTCCACTCGTTTTTCGACAAAACTTCCTCAAGAAAGGCTTTATAAAACGGACTCAACGAGGCGGCTTCAGCCAAGGGAGGCCTCAAGGCTCGACTATAAATTCCACCCTATGTCATATAACTATGAGATACTATAAAGGCGCTGCTTTGTATTTGCCTATGATAAAACGCGTAGCGAAAACCAATGGAAAATATCAATTTGTCCGGGGCCAATGGATTAATGACTGGCTCTAAGGCGCATGCGTCAGCTAGAACTGCGCTAAACGAACAATGGGGTGATTCGACGTTATAAACTCGCGTAGGCTCAGATTAAGCCCTCTTTATCCCATTGGCCATGTCATGGCAATCTAGATTTTGACCGTTGCCGCTACGATTTTCTCGCATCCTGGGCCTTTATATACCTAATAGTTATATAGACTAGTTATATGGAAGTTCATTAAAATCTGTTTAGTCTGTGTCAAATTATGGCTAAAAAAAAAATTTAATTTTATTTCATTTAAACAACACCTGGCAAAATACAGCAAAAATGCACCAAGAACAAAGACCCCTTTGTTAATTCTTGACCGATTTTTGCAGGTGATATATTTTTGTGTTCGAAAATGCATCTTTTAGAAAGAAAGATTATTTTTTTTGCCAGTGGTACACAAGACAAAGTTTTAGGAAAAAAAATTCCATATTCTTGGATTTTTTTTGCCCCCAAAAATATGAAGTATATTCTTTTCAGTTTGTATTGTTTTAAAGTTAAAGGCAATTGAAAAACTCACATTTTTTGTGTCTCACCCTGTATAATGTGTTACCTTTGTTCTAAACGGCCATTGCTTTTTTTATTAAAAAACTTAACGCCGACCTTGTCTAATAGGACGGAAAATAAACTCAACATATTATATATTTTTCGAATCAGGAAGAAACGGTCAATCTAAATTTTAAAAAACAGACAGGTTTTTCCATTTTAAATAAGTCCTTTGTTTAAAAGTTTACATAAAATTATGCTATATATAAATATTTTTTTAGGTTTAATAATAAGGGCGTTAATGGGGGTGGGGGTGAAAAATATGGTGAATCACTTATGCAACGATATATTATTTGAAATTCAGGAGTAACTGATTTTAGTAAGAAATATTTCTAAATAACAAGCTTTTCTAAAAGGCACTTAAAAGTGGAAAATAATTATTTAGCTTTCTAATCGTTTTATTTTTTTGCAGCTGAGAGCAGATCTTTTGCACCACGGACCCCCACCATTAAAATCAGCCAGCCAGCCATCATCTGACCCCCCATATAAAAGTGGCTCCAGTTTCTTGGGGTAGGGGCAGAGTTATCAGTTTTTTTTTTTTTTTAACCAAAAGCAGGACGATCGTTTCAGAGACGCGTGATGATATAATGGGTGCTCCAAAAAAAAAACCGGACTTTTATATTCCCTATAAATAGAACTTTGGGCTTTATGCGCTTAGTATCAAAATTGAAATTTTCTTAAAATTCAAGATGACGGACAGTTTTGAAAATTGGGTGACTCTCCTGAAATTTTTTTATGTACGCCACTGTAATACAACTGAGATATGCGCTAGATAGTCTTATTCTTTCCACGTACTCGCATGTAACCTTTGTTTATTTAAATCGGTTAAAAAATAAGAAAGTTCCGCAGTTTTACATATGAGGCCTCTTTCTGACCATAGGTCGTTTTTTAGTCGACGGGATACAGTTTTGCAAAAAATTTTAAACTTCCTGACAAGCTAAAATCCTAACTTTTATGTGCCTCATGTCAAAGTGATATCTCTTTAAAATTCAAGATGGCGGATGGCTCTATAGAAAGTCTTATTTCTTAACCGATTTACACAAGCGTTAAATGTGTATGCGTTGAAAGAATAAGACTATTTAGTGCACATATCAACTTTGTTACAGTAGCATACACATTTTCTTTCCAAGAGCCTAAATTTACCAAATTTTTAAATAGTCCACCATCTTGAATTTAAAAAAAATTAAAATTTTGGCATTGGACTTTAGAACCTATATCCCTTCGAATAAAGTTGACTTACGTGAGAAAGTCTTTTATCACAAAAAAGCATACAATTTAAAACTGTAGAACTTTTTTATTTTTTAACCGATTTAAACATATGTTACGCGCTAATACGTAGAAAGAATAAGGCTATTTAGTGCACATCTAAGTTTTATTACAGTGGTGAACATAAAAATTTTCCAGGGAGGGTCAAAATTACCCATTTTTCAAAACTGTCCGCCATCTTGAATTTTAAAGAATCAGTTTTCTCATTACTCTACAAGGATTAACGTTCAAAATTTAATTTGCTGCCATCGCTTTTACGCTGAAGCTAGCAAATTATTTTCTACTCGTTAAAGATTATTAATAAAACAAGATATTTTTCTTTAATAATACTTTCTTTAAATATTTAAGAAACAAAATAAAAAATTTTTGAGTCAAGTTGTAAAGTAAAATAATAATTCAATAAAAACTTTTCATTACTCCAAAATCAAATATTTTGAAAATTAAAAAGTGTGAACCCTTACCTTTTGGGACCTTTTTTCGTATTTTTGATTTTATATCACCAACGAAGAACGATCGTTACATCCTGTATTTAACTTACCTAATGTATAATTTTTCTTTGAGCAAAGATTACGAGTTTGTATATACCTAAAAAAAAAGAAAAACGATTTAATATTATTGTTCAAGTTTTGCTTAGTTTTTCAACATACTACAGTTTTTTGTGCTTAACGCTAACACAAGTTCCATAACAAAATGTACAACTTTAGTAAACGACAAAGTAAAATAAATCATCTTAATCATCTTAATCTTTCTTTGTGTTGGTAAATTAAATTAAGGGTGTTCTTTTTATCTCTTGCTTCTTCGAAACTGTTTTCTATGCCAACAGGGGCAAATTACATACAAAAGAAGGAAGCATTTGGTTTTATTTGATTACACAAGCCTGCCTGAAATTTGTGGTGACGTGATTTTTGTTTTTTTATCACCCACCGAATTGGTTTTTTGCAAAAAGAAAAAGATAAAAATATAAAAAAAATCTTATAATAGGCGTAATGTACTAATTACTATGTGCCTATTCTTGAATTTCGGGAAAATTTTACTCCCCAGGGAGATTCTGAGATGTCTATTCCCACAAAATTTCCCTCCTTTTCGAAAAGCGGTATTCTTTAAACCAGGGCATGGAAATGATAGAAGGAAAACGGAAACAATGTTGCCAAATCAATCAGAATAATTTCGACGAATCAGAATTAAGATAATTTTGACAGACAACTAACCAAATGTGTATTTACGGTGCCCTAACCTCGTTTTTCAAAATAAATATTACATTTTTGTTTTAAAAAATGGTTGTGCGATTTTTGTGTTTTTTTTGTGGAAGTTTTCAAAGATGGCGAAGGGTTTTGGAAAATGGGTAATTTAACCCTCCCCTGGAAATTTTTCATGTGTGCTTAATTGTGCACTAAATAGCCTTATTATTTCTATGTGTTTCCATGTAAAGTTTGTTTAATCGGTTAAGAAATAATAAAATTTGCAGTTTTACATTTGATGTATCTTTCTGACGCCGGAATACAGTTTTATCAAAAATTTAAAACTTTCTGACAAGCTAAAAGTCTAATTTTTATGTGATTATTGTCAAAATGACATCTCTTTAAAATTCAAGATGCGGACTCCTCCATGGAAAGTCTCATCACACAAAGAGCATCAAATGTAAAACTGCAGAACTTTCTTATTTCTTAACCGATTTAAACAAAGTGCTCGTGTAATGTACGTTATACGTTCACATCTCAGTTTTATTATAGTGGAGCACATACAAATTTTCCAGGGGGGGCCCTGAAAATTGCCTATTTTTCAAAACCGTCCGCCATCTTGGAGTTTAAAGAAATGTCAATTTTGACAATAAAAACATAAAATTGTTTTCTTCTTCAAAAAAACGTTAAATTTCGAATTTCGGATAACTAATTTGTGATCTTTTCTGTGCATAATAGATTTACTTATTATAAGTAGGTTTAGTAGAAAATATTTTTACCCATGTTTACCTTGATGTTGTAGAACTTTTTACAGTGTTAGGTATCTTTATACCTATATGTTGCCTTGTTTTTAGTAAAAAAACTGTTCTAATTATAAGTTTTGGACTGATTTTAGTAAGTAAGATTTTTTTATTAGGTTTATCAAAATATTTAATGTTCTTGGAATGATTTTATATGTTAGGTTCTTCTAGTTTCAAGTTTTTGGACTGATTTTAGTAAGATTTTTTTTATTAGATAAAATAAAGACAATAAACAAGTCGATTATATTCATCCATGTTTTTTGAATTTTAAGTCCAAAAAACAAAAAACCTAGCAAAACATTGAAGAAAGACTAAAGAAAACGCTAGTTTTTGGCTTAAAAAACTTCGAATAAAGTCCAACTAACAGAAAAAAAGTTTTTAGAGTCCAAAAATTTTAAAGAAACTTAAAAAAACGCAAAAATCAACAGTAACAGTTTATGTTTACTCAAAATATCACAGTTCCGCCAATTTTTTCCCATTTCTCTCACTAATGACCAATAGAATAAAAATTTCTCTAGGGAGTGGAAATTTCCCTTATTTTTTGAGGGAGATTTTTCAAGTATAGTGCATTTTTCATTTTGGGGGAACCACGCCCATTTTGGAACGGTTAGCCAACGGATTTCTATTCCCTGGAACTCAAGAATAGGCACCTTGGGGTCTAAGTTGAAACAAGAAATTTTCTTGCCCCACAAACTACCTTCTCTTCGTACAGGAATTGTGAGGCTGAACTTGTAACATATTTCGCAAAAAACGGACCACTTATATACTGCTAAAATAATTTGCCATAAGAACAAGGTGTTGAAAAAATAGTTAAAGGGATCCTTTGTTCAATATAGTGTTCGGCATTGTTTTTGTGAGTTTATGCAATAGCCGTTTAAAGCAAGGGCAAGGGTAAGATATATAAGGTGGGCCACCACAAAATTCCGCACTTTTTGGATTGGCTATAACTTTTGACTCGATTACGCGATTTTGAAATGTATTGGCTTTTTGAAAAGATAAAACGTTGTAGTTTTTCGATTCGGTTAAAAATTTACAACTTTCAAAAAACTCAAGATGACGGACAGTTCTAGAAAATGTGTAATTTTCACCCACCCTGAAAAAAATTTATGTGCGACACTGAACAAACTCTAAAGCTTTCACTATAAACGCTTATTGTTTCTGTGTATATTGAAGTATTATTTAATTAAATCAGTTGAGAAATAAAAAAGTTACAAGTTTTTTGACTACGAGTGTTTTGGCTTCGCATTGAAAAAAATCACAAAATTACATACATTTTCCATTTGCTATATCTTTTAATCTAATTATTTAATTAAGAAAAATACTAAGAATCTAAATACCCATTACTTTTTTATTTCTTATCCGATTTAGTTAGGCGATACCTCGATGTATGAAGAAAAAAGGGAGATTTAAAAATACTAATTTTTATTTTGTCCAGTGTCTTACTTTAAAAAAAAAATAAGGCGTAAAGCTAACCCTTTTTAAAACTATCCGCCTTCCTGATTTTTTTTAATATCAAATTTTGAATGTCTCATGTTTTGTATCTTTAAACCATTTTTTTTTTTAATTAACTAATCAGGCCAAAAGTTACAGCAAATTAAAAAAAATATGTAATTTTGTAATTTTTTCCAATGTTAAGCCCAAACACTCATAATCTATAAGCTTATAACTTTTTCATTTCTTAACCGTTTTAAGTAAGTGATACGTCAATATACACATAAACAACGAGAATTTGTAGTGAAAGCTTTAAAGTTTGTTCATTGTCGTACATATATTTTTTTCAGGGGGGGGGGGTGAAAATTACACATTTTTTAAAAACTGTCCGCCATCTTGGATTTTTGAGAAACTTTAAATTTTCAACTGAATCGAAAAAGTATCACGTGTCATCTATCTAAAAAACTAATATCTTTAAAAATCGAGCACTTATGTCAAAAGAAATAGTCAATCCAAGAAGTGCGGAATTTTGTGGCCCACCCTATATATTTTTGAAAAAGATCTATCGAAGCTTAAAAATATATAGAGTTTTATATTCAAGACAAAAAAGTTTATGTCACAACTTGGCATTTGAATAGATAATAGACGACATTATAAAGTTTATAAAAATAAACGGTTATACAACTTCTACGTTTGAAACTTATTTTCAGTTTAAATAGTAAAGGAGTTAAAGGGGGTTGGAATATATGGTGAATTAGCCCGCACAAATTTTAAATTGTATAATTTGGAATTTTAAACGAAATTGGACGTATTCTGGTATAGGAGATTTTCCTTTACCGCCTTAAAGAAGGGGGAGCCGGCAACTTTATAATTTTTAAAATCTAAATAGAAATCAATCGGACTAAGTCAGATATTACCATCCCACCTTCCCACTCAAAGAAGGAGTGAATGGGAACTTTAAAATTTTTAACTTCGTAATCCTCTACTGCAAAAACCTCTGGTCATCAATCTTAAACGAAATGCTCCCACTGCCTCTCCTCTTCGCACCCCGAAAAGAGAGGAGTTATTATCACCATACCTCTTAAAATCAGATCAAAGTTTTGTGTTTCTCGACCCTTAAAAGCCTTACATACCAATTTTGAACGAAGTCAGAAAGAGAAAAGATGTATACCGAGGATTTGTTTCAAAAATAGAGCCAATATTTAAAAGACAACCATTTTTTTACATTAGGACATTTGCTATTTGTGGCAAAAATAATATACAGTCGCCCGCATTGACACCCTGATTTTGCAAGATTTATGCCAAACATGAAGTTAAACAAAAGAAAGAACTTCTGATCCTTTCGCAAAAAAGTGTCCCTTTGTCTTAACGATACGCATTTTTTAAACGTTTATTATAACCTCTTTTACCAATTTCACTCATCAAACTGCTGTTAATTTTTTTTTATTTTGTCCCCTCCAAATGAGTTATTTCAATTGGTTTGCTACGCAAAAAGCCAACTAAAATGTAGACAACAAGAAATTATTTAACTATTACAAAATGTTCATTAAAACAACAAACTTTTATTTTAATTGGTGTAGTTTCGCTAAATGTAAATAGATGGGGTAAACGTTATATACAGGGTGATTATCTATAAACTTTCTCTTGGCTTTTTCCAGTGGACTACGAAAATGATGGGCTTTTTCAAATTTAACACCCAGTACATTCATACATTTTCGAAAGGTTCTCGCTAAACCTTTTTTACAAATATCTTCACCTAACGCTGCTCTTAAAAATTTTTTAGGTTTGACCTTGACTTTTTAATGTCGTCATTAGACTTTCTCAAAATATTCCAGAAAATATGACGACTGGAGTAGTAGTACACTTAATTATTAGTAAAATTTGTTCGATGATCAAAAGCTAAATATCTTATAACTCTTAAAGATGCAGCAACCTTAAAGATATTTTCAAAAAGAATTTAGTCAATACCTTTTGAAAGTGTCAAAATATACAAAGTGCTTAATTTAAGAAAACGGATCATTTTCGTTTATTTGGTAAATTATAAATATTAAATTTGCAAGCTCTGCCTTAAAATGTAGTTATTAAACTTCTTTTTAAATTATATTTCCGAACCCAAAAATGAAAAATTTTTAACAAGGAAAAGTTTATAAATGGTCACCCTGTACGGTACGTAGTTGAGTTATGGGATGTAGTATATTTACAGGTTAAAACTGCGGATTAGATCAACTTTCAAAAACATATCAGTTTCTCACCCAATTATTAATTTTTTACACAATTATTATCAATTTATGAATTCGATTTTAAATCATGTAAAGTTAATTTTAAGTTTAAAATCACTAAAATTTGGAGGTTTTAAATTAATGCAACTCTTTGTTCTCTCTAAATATTTTAGGAAAACTCAAACAATCAAAAACTTTAATGGTTAGCCTAACCAGGATCAGTTTCACAAGGTGTACCTAAACGAGGTACTCTAAACTAATGGTGGGATTTACTAAAAAGTTTTAAATAAATAAAAATAAAAATAAAAAGAGAGTTTTACCAACAGAAAAATGTTGGATTTTTTTCCTTCTTGTTTAAAAAGTTTAGTCTATTTTAGAACCGTCCTAGGTTTAAGTAAAATTTTTGACTTTCGGACATAGTTTGATTTATAAAAAGAATTTCAATAAATTTGTTTCTTGAATAATCATCTGAACACAATCTTTTGTTGGGTTTAAGAAGAAAGTTTCAATTTAGAAAAAAAGAAAATAAAAAAATTGAAACCCACGCTGGGTTTAAATAGTAAACACCCTGTAGAACAAATTAAAATTGGGATTATGTGACACCCTAATTAAAACTTACCCTTGAAAATTAATTTTTCCAAATAATACTTGATGTCACACAACGATTTAGATGGGTAATAATAAAATAAAATGTAGATTAATTTTGTATTTATTGAAAACGTGTTTTAATTTATGAAATGTGTTAAAAAACAAAAATGCAAGTTTTTTTACATTTCTGTCACTGTCGAAATGGCAGTTTAAAAATATTAGCGCTGCGTTCAATCACAAACAGCGAGTTTGGTTCTTTTACCTCTGCTTGCACCTTGGCTTGTACCAACCTCTACTGATGGAAGCTACAACTTTCAAATGAGTGGGCTTTGAGGAAGGAAAGTTTTTTTGACTGAGCTTTTAGATAACTTCAATGTTTTACTTTCAGTTTGTAAATAAATTAATATGGTAGTTTTGGGTTTTTTGTTTAGTATATTTTTCGTGCATAATCAGTGACCTTCACTTATGTTTGTTTTACCTCGTAGTGCCTTTATAAATATATTTTTTGTGCTGAAAATGTGTTCAAAATATGGCGTTTTTCTGGACAAAATAGGAGGCGTTTTATTGGTTAATGAACAACTTGGGATATTAAATAAGGTAAATTAATCCTTGTAAAAATGGTTACTTAGGGAAATTATAAACACAAAACAATTTTTTCTGGGGGCTATAAATTTAAACCACCCCCCTGAGGTGGTCTAAAAAATCACCAACTTTATAACCTCAAACAAAAATAATCAAGCCATTATGTGGCAAATTTTTGGCGTATTCAGCATTTGCCATTTTGAAACCTGTCAAAAAAAATTACTTTTAGGGCATTTTCTACTAAAATAGGGTGTATTTTGAGAAAAAAAAAGCAGTTTTTCAGTAGTATTTTGCAATAAAAATACAAAATAATCAGTAACTTTGTGTCTTTTCTGTATGGGTAAGTGTTTTTTAAAAATTGGTTTTAAAATTTAGTACACCCCACAGGTGTAAATATTTAGACCTGTGGGGGGGTACTATTTTGGATCTTAGTAAATCTCACTGTAAGTGTTCTTCTTGAATATGTAGTCGTCTTTAAAACTATATTTTTTTAAATGGCAGCTGATTCTTTTTGTGAAATTTTAATAAAATTTAAATATCTTATTAGCGAGACGAAAATACACAATTTATTGGTTCGGAGTAGATCTTCTGATATATCGAAGGTGATGAAGATATCGCGATTGAAGTTTGAAAAACGGAATTTGTAAAAGCGTATATTGATGCCCAAATGAAGGTTGTATTCCATTAACTTTTAAATATCTCGTCAGGCAAGTAAAGATTTACATCCTTGGCAAGTGGAATAATATTTATATCGAATAAAAATATCACCCAATATTACGTCACTCTGTATAAATATGAAGTCACTTGCTAAGCCTAATAATATACTCAAAAAATATTGCAATTTAATAACCAATAACGTCAAATTGTTCTTTGTAAATACTGTTTTTTAAAATTTGATCACGATTTCAAGGTCACCCTGTATATATCGGAATATCTACCCCCAACAAGAAATTGTGTATTTTCGCTACGCCAATAAATTATTAAAATTTTATCAAAATCGGTTTTTTAGAATTTTTCCAAGGAAGCAATGTGCAAAATTTCAGATAGAATCAGATGAGATGTTAGTAAATACAGTTTTAAAGATGGTTAGAGGTAAATATTCAAAAATTACAGTTAGTTTTTCTTTCCCTTCTTATGTAACTGATATATCGTTCAAGCGCACTATGCCTTAGTCTTCACATATTGCAATGCGCTTCTCTGTTTGAGATACTTTGAGCAATTAAAAGATATTTTTATGTTGTGTATATTTTTAATATCTATTATTATTAACTTGTGAATATTAAAATATATTAGAATATACTGGAAGCCAGAAAGTACATCTTTGAACCCTTTAGTGTTAAGACTATGGGCCCCTGGGGAGAGGAAGCAAAATCACTCGATAGTAAAATCGCCAAGTTAATAAACAACAAAAATTCTCGTGTTTACACAGTAAATTAGCCTGGTATTTTCAACGCGGAAACGCAGCTACGCAGCATACCTGGGCTCTAATTCTTGAGCAGGGAGCGACATGGATGTTTGTCGAATGATTTCACGTCGAACACACTTCGTATACTTAGGTGGTGATCGCCCATTCGATTCTAAGCCGTGTCCAAAGCCGGAGATCGGTCCCATTTCTTAGTTGTATCGTTTTCGATCTAAACTTCGAAAAGGTTTCAAGAAGAAGCATCTTCTTTTTGGGTTGATCTCTTCTCTTCAGGGATCGTTCTTCTTATTGAGATTCAAGAATTAGGCCCTTGATACCATTCCTGAAGATGTCAGCATGAAAGAGATTTTTTTATATATGTTGGTTTGTTTGGCTTTAATTTTAACTTGATTTAATTTATTTTGTTTGTTTTAAATCTAAAATTTTAGACACAGTTTATACATTACTTGTTATTCTTAAAAAAAAAGAACATTCAAACGCAAGTAAATTCGCCACATTCTCTCTATGAGTGACGCCCTTAAACAAAACAACAACGTCGAAACAAATTGAAAGAGTAACCCCTAGGGGATCAAAGACGGGGCTTAAAACTACTCCCCATGCTTAGCTTGCTTATACCGATTCACCGAATTTCGGCTTAGGTGGTTTACCTCTGCTCTGTGCGTTGTTTGCGAATAAAAATGCAAAATACTTTTTTGTCTAACCCAAATTGTTTTTTACAAAAGAAAGGGTTTTATAGAATAGAAGTATCCATTTTACACTTTAATCCTGTAATACTAATAGTATGCAACAAAAAATAATTTTAAGGCTTAAGAGTTAACGCAATTATTTAATTCATTGTAATTTTAAGAAAATACTTATACATAATTTGCTGCAAACGAATAAGATTTTTATGTAAAATCTAATTCTTAAAACTCTTTGGTAACCAGTACAATTAAAATTTTGCTTTATATTTTGTATCTAGTTTTGCCAGAATTTCAAGTTCCTATGTAATCCAGATGAAAACAAGACGTTAGTCTTAGCCTGTCTTTAATATTTGAGAAGATTGACGACAGATTAGTGTCTAAATTACTATCTAAATTAATGGCTTTCATCAGCTTAACGAATGGGTAAATAAGAAGGTGAAATAGGATCCATTATAGTTTCGGCGCGGCGTCCTAATTTGCCAGTAATTAATTTGTTACCGGAACAGCTTGCGAACGTATGTCGCCGACGCCGTCACATAATAACTAACGCCAGCAAAGTATCTACAAGCCAAATCCTTTGTCATTTTTTAAGATTATACATCTTTGTGTCCGCGTTCTTATTAAGCAACATCCGTATTAGTTTCATTCTTGACAACATCAGAGTTGGAAGAGGAATCGCTCCAGCTTTGATGCTTTGATGGGCCGATATACTGAACTTCGTAAAGGAGACATAAATAAGGGAAGGTAGGAAGATATAAGAGTGCAAAGTGGGGTATAGCAGAAAAGAGCCATAAAGCGGCCTAATTGCAGCTTCCCTACAACTTCTACTTGATTTGTTATGAGTAGTTAATTGCGCACTCTTAAACACAATACATCCATGTATAATTCCCTTTGATTCAGAAAATCTGACTGTTTAGTGAGGTTCCCTCAAATTCTTAAGACACTTTTGCCCCAGAACCCAGTATAGTTTGTGCTTATTACTCTCTCGACACATAGGATACGTTTTGTTATATGCGAATTTTTCAAAACTGTTAAAAAAAACAATTACGTCATTAGCTTATTAAGTCGGTTGTGAATGACTCTCATAACCTACGTTTTATCAGCTTGATCTCTAAAAACAAAAAATATAGATGGCATCTTTTCACAATTATATTCACGTTAAAAATTTTTGTAGACAGGATGGAAAAACAAAAATAACAAGATGCTAAGAGTTGACGAGAAGTTATCCACAAAGCCACATTATTTGACGTAGCTAACGCTTAGTTCACAGTTCGACGTCGTACGAAATGAGTGAGAAGCAATAGAAGGCAGTGAGCCTACGAAAACGAACAAAAATCTCGTTTTTAAACCATTCAAATTGGTGCAAAAGTGACATCATTGATAACGACCAGGCAATATTGATGTTTAAACTGATTCAATAAATAAATAAAAAATTTTAAAAGATCTAGAACGTGTGGCGTTTCCTTCTCTCATCCACAGAATCTGGAGGGGCAGCATTTTCCATAATTAGGGAGTGGAATGGAGTTTTATTTCCCCGGGAAGCGAATGAAGAAGTAGTCGAACCAAGGGGTTTACTAAAGGAATTTCGCGTTCTTCTAGACCAATGTAAGACAACTGAGTCAGGGAGTAGAATAAACCTTTATAATTCGTTATTAATTTTGCTTTTGGTATCTTTTTCGTAACTCGTTAGTATGATACCGGGAGCTTTTTATGTGTATTGGTCACTTTAATTATATTCTGGCTGTTTCTTGGTAGCTTCAGGAGCTGTCTTGCTCTGCGTTTGTCTGACTCAATTATTATGGCCTTAGAATGTTATTCTTTAGGGGTTGAGCGCCAGAAAACCACCCTTTTTCTTACAGCCCACTTTACTTCAAGTAAAATAAACCTTGGTTAAATTTCGCAAAACAATTCCCAATTAGAGAATTTTTTATTAAATTTAAATAGTTTCTAATTTATTAAAATTAAATACATCTTTGTTCTAACTATTAACTGTTTCTATTAATTAATAATTAAATAAAATAAACCAATTTTTTATTAAAAAAACTTTAAGTGATAGTATTCATTGTCGACGTGGGCAGCAAGTGCTCCTCAAAACAATCAATTGCCTTTGAAGTTCCACAGGGTTCAGTATTGGGGCCAATTCTGTTCCTACTTTATATTAACGACCTACTTTATCTCAAAATTTCTGGAGTTTTTGCGGCTTTTGCACATGATACCACGGTCGTGTGACATACACGAGATTCCAATGACCTAACCAACGTTATATCCCACGATGAAAATCAAATAAAACGTTGGAGTGACACAAATGGTCTGTTATTTTACTTTAATAAAACCCAAGTTCTTGGTTTCCATTGTAATATCGATACAAATTGATGTTGATTTGAAATTTAGCTTAACAAGAAACTAGCCTCAGGTTGCTATTGCATTAGGACAGTGGCTGCTAACCTAGGTGTTTTCGTCACTAAAACAACATACTACGCTGTACTCTAGTCCCACCTGCCCTATGCCTTACCATTCTGGGGTTGCTGCAGTCGATTCCTCTTTAATTCTGTCTTTAAACTACAAAAGCGCGCGGTTAGATATATTGTAGGCGCTCCAACCAGAACTCACTGCAAACCTCTCTTTATCAATTGCAAGCTCCTTCCATTGCCGTGTCTATTTATCTTAGAATCTGTAAGTTTAATTCATAAAAACATTAACCTATTTCTCGCCCACCACTCTACCTATTTCACTCGTCAAATCCATGATATTCCTCTTCCTATCCCGCATTCAACGCTCGTACAATGGTCTAAAAATGTATAACCATCTTTCTGTAACACTTAAAGGGTCCACCGATTAACCCAATTGTTTATCGTCTCCTGATGATGCTAACGTTGTTAGCGAAATGCGCGTCGAGTGCAAAAAAGTGTAGTTTTGGTTTATGGAAAACAATCATAACTTTGTTTTAAGATCGGTGTTATTAAATACTTTTTGTAATCCTTTGGTATAACAAGAATTATAAGGAATTGATACAAATTTTGAGTCTGAGGTATCTTTTTGTCTGAAAAAAGTGGAATTCCGAAAGGCTTTTTGTAAAGAATATCTATTTTTCAGCTTATTTATTAAGCCTTCATCGTAATCGTTTTAGCCAGCTATATTCTTAATTCTATTCTTTTCTGATTCAAATCTTTCCTTGTTTAAGTTAATTTACTAATCTATATGTGAAAAAGTGCAAACTTGCAAGCTTATATTGTAAGCAATTAAAAGATTCATTTGGAATATACCTGTTGGTGTCCGTTTCTTTTCTGTATAGGTCAAAGTCCAATTAATTTTTATTTCTTATAACTAAAGTGTCTAGAAATGGCAGTGTAACGTTGTTCTCTGTTTCATAAGTAAATATAATTGTGGGAAATTTGTTCCATAAAATTTTTAACACTAGTTACTTTAGTGTTGAATACTGCAAACACATCGTCTACATACCTGAAACATACTTTGGGGAAATACTAAAATTCTTTACTTATATCTGATTCAAATTTGCTCATAAAGAGGTTTGCGATAAAAGGTGATAAACTAGTACCCATTGTGGTTCCTTCTAATTGTTGGTAGGAGTTATTTTTATATTGAATGTAATTTTAATTCATGCAGAGTTTTGTTAAAGATAGGTATTCTAAAGTCTGTTTGTCTTCTAGATTGTTTTTTCGAAATGACTAGCAAACGAGTTTGAAAATTTACCTATAAAGGTAAAAGGTTTTTCTGTTCAAAATTCCCTTGAATTTATCAACAAAGTTAAAGATATTTCACTCCAAGAAGGGGAAATTTTAATGTCGTTTGATGTTAGCTCGTTGTTCCTTAGTGTGCCGATCTCCAATACCTTACAATACCTGGAAGAACTACTAAGAAAAACAATCTAGAAGACAAACAGACTTTACAATACTTATCTTTAACAAAAATCTGCGTGAATCAAAATTACTTTCAATATAAAAATAACTACTACCAACAATTAGAAGGAACTAACATGGGTAATAGTTTATCACCTTTTATCGCAAATCTCTTTATGAGCAAATTTGAATCAGATATAAGTAAAGAATTTGAGTATTTCCCAGAGTATGGTTTAGTTATGTAGATGATGTATTTGCAGTATTCAACACAAAAGTAACCAGTGTTGGAAATTTTATGAAAAAATAAATAACAAATTTCCCACAATTAAATTTAATTATGAAACAGAGAACAACGGTACACCGCCATTTCTAGACACTTTAGTTATAAGAAATAAAAATTAATTGGACTCTGACCTATAAAGAACAGGAATGGACACTAACAGGTATATTCCAAATGACTCTTTTCATTGCTTACAACATAAGCTTGCAAGTTTGCATTTTTTAACATATAGATTAGCAAATTTCCCATTACACAAAGAAAGACTTGAAGCAGAAAAAAATAGGAGGCGAAAACGGTTACGACAAACATTCTTTTCAAAGGGCCTTTCGGAATTCCACTTTTTTCAGAAAAAAAGATACCTCCGACTCAAAATTTGTATCAATTCCTTATAATCCTAATTATACGAAAGGATTACAAAAAGTATTTAGTAACACCAGTCTTAAATTAGTATATCAATCAGGAAACACAATAAGAAGTTTACTAGGAAATCTCAAGGACAAACCTAAGGTTCTAGAAAAAAGTGGAATTCACGAAATTAGTTGCATGGATTGTGAGAAAAAATATGTTGGCCAAACGAGACGTTCTATTCAAACACGATTCAAAGAACACTTAACACACTTAAAATACGGAAGAACAGAAAAGTCAAGTGTGGCCGACCATGCTTTTGAAAACAATCATGGATTCACATTAGATAACCTAAAACTTCTAAAAAGTGTACCAAACAAAAGACTTTTGAATTCATATGAAAATATGGAAATCATTAAATCCAGAAATAGTTTAAATAAAGATAGAAGACCCATCCCGTTTAGTACACTTTATTCTTTAGTTGAGGGAAGATAGGATTATAGAGCGTGATCAATCACAAATTATTAGTCTTATCTCCGCCCACTAAAAGAGAGTATATGTTTATCGTCTCCTGAGGATGCTAACGTTATTAGCGAAACGCGCGTCGAGTGCAAAAAAGTGTAGTTTTGGTTTGTGGAAAAAAATCATAACTTTGTTTTAATTTTTATCTAGTTTTGCAGATATGAGTAGGCAAAACGCGTAATACATGAATCAATATTTCACAAAAACGAAAGTAAAAATTAGGAAACTATTAATATATATATATATATATATTGCCTTTAAAATTAGACTGAAATTTCTGAAAAATATCTGTATTTGTATAGAAAAATTAGCGGTCAAAAATACGTTTTGCATGAATAAGATAACTACACTCTTAATTTATATGATACTATCTGGAATTAATTTAGAAAAATTGCTGGTTGAATTTGATATGCCCCGTAAGGTTGTTCTAGCTTAAGGTTATTTTGTGAGGTGTCATTCTTCAGGGAGCGACCTTAACACATGTAATTAATTAGACGCAGTAAACGTAATTGCTGATCACGTGGTTTGTTAAAGGTTGTTTTGTGTTATGTAATATGTACTGTAGAAATTTATTTTTGCAATAAAGAATAAGAAAATAAAATAAATATAAGGTAAATGCTAATTCCTAGCGATATAATATATGTTGCAATTAAAATTTATTAAAGATTTCATTCGCTTGTTTAAAAATTTATCTTAGCCCCTCCACCTCAAGTCCTCCCACTTCAACCCCTCTCCCGTCCATTGTTTTCAACTCCCTTACAGCTACACCTTTCACTTCTTATCTGTTCCACTTCCCACAAGTCTCGCTCTTCCACTTTTTGACGTCCCACCCCTATAAATAGTGATAACGATATATACTCATAATATGAGATACCAGAGAAACTTAATTGCGAAAACCTGAGCAAAAAGAGGAAATAAAAGTAAAATAAAATATAAATCTGCGTTTTATGGTTTTAAATCAGCTGCCGCTGCTATGAATAGAAAAAGATAGTTTAAGAAAGCCGCTTTATATAGTATGTTCCTTAATAATAGTCAGATAAAGGGGATACAAACATCAAATACATGCGTCTCTAATAGGTTTGCTAATAGTTTTTGCAGATATAAATTAAGTTGTGGGAATTAATTGAAATTTTCTTAATTATTTACTTTACCGTTGTTAATAAAACTATCAAAATTTGCGTGTGTCCAAGAATTTTATTTTGTCACCAGCTACTTCGTGTCAGTAGTTAAGCCAATACTTGTCTGCAGTTAGCATATATGTCCAATCCCTTGTGAAATGTCCTATACAAAAAGATAATACGCAAAATGTAGGGCAACGCGATATATAATAGAACAACAAAATCCCCAATTTTGCATGTACGGTAAATGTTTTTCGCGAAAGCGCTCTCTTTTATAAAACGAACTTCTATATCCAATTTCGCAAACGAATGTCGTCACCTAACTTGAACCAAAAGCCCAATTAGTTTTTCATACGAAAATCTCAGTGCCTGTTTAGTGGCGTACACAGGAAATTGCCTTGGGGGGGGGGTCTTGGACGTTAATTTTTAACCACCGACTCAGAAAAAGACGAGGTTATAAGTTCGTCGCGAATTTTTTTAGATTATTTTTATATGCATATTTAGTACATATACTCTAGGTGTAGTATAATCTGTAGTAAATAATTATAGATTAACATTGTTTGTAAGAAATTATTGTATTATGTTAAAGAAAAAATAAAAAGCTATCCATATCTCTATCTATCTAGAGGTTTGTTTTAGCTTCACTGATTCTAATAATCTTTTTTCATTCGATATATCTATTTTAATTATTATTTTTTTAAGAAATGAACTTATTTGGTACCGTTTTATTGAAAAAACATACTTCTCCATTATTTTCACGACTAAAAAATGTTTTAATCCCATAACCGGTCAGCCGTTTTTCTTTTTTTTTACTAAGAGTGCTGCAATTTTGTCGCACTTATTAAAACACATACTTGTCCATCATACTTTCATTACAAAACATAACAAATCTGTTAAATCTCAAACGGCTTTACCAAATTTTATGTTTTTTTTTATTTGATTCGGAAGACCTCCAGTTTGTTGCTGTTTAACTAAAAAACGCACTTTCCTCACTACTTGTATGATAACTCCAAAAAATTTACAACTAATACAACTAATACTAAAAAAAGAGCAGGACTGGGTATATTAAGAAAGCCTTTAAAAAAATATAAAAAAATAAAATTTTGATTATTTTATAGAAACCGTAAGAAACCGGTGCTTAATGCAAATGCAGTATCAACTGTGTCTATCCAAGCCATGCTTTTGAGGGCACCCAATAGGGCATATTTTATATAACGGTGTATAATTAGTATATTATTATATTTTTCAGAATAACTTTCAAAAATGACATTTTTAACAACTGTGAAAAATGATATTCACACCCTATGAACCCTAACCTATTTAATTGAACTAAAGCGTGTAAAAAAGCCAATACATTAGACATTAAAAATTCAATGTCAAATTTGACATTTTAAAACTTTTTAAGATGGCGCACATTAAAGTTGATTTTTTTTAAATAAAAACAGGACCTAATTTAAATACTTTTAACATTTTTATTTTATCACCGATTTGTAAAAGTAATACAATTTTATATTCTTATTGGATAGACCTTTCAAAAAAAAACACACAGAAAAAAGTTTCGTGTGATCTTCAATTTGTACAAAACGTCATTTTTAATAGATATTCTGAAAAATATGAAGTATATTCTTTCCAGACGTGTAATTTATTTTTAATGAAACCAAGAATTCCAAAATTATAGGCAATCCAAAAAGTCACTTTTTTTTGATGCAGGCAACCATATTTTACTTTTTGGTGTATTCTCTTTTAAGGTAGGTTAATTTCTTAATACTTCTCCATTATTTTCACGACTAAAAAATGTTTTAATCCCATAACCGGTCAGCCGTTTTTCTTTTTTTTTACTAAGAGTGCTGCAATTTTGTCGCACTTATTAAAACACATACTTGTCCATCATACTTTCATTACAAAACATAACAAATCTGTTAAATCTCAAACGGCTTTACCAAATTTTATGTTTTTTTTTTATTTGATTCGGAAGACCTCCAGTTTGTTGCTGTTTAACTAAAAAACGCACTTTCCTCACTACTTGTATGATAACTCCAAAAAATTTACAACTAATACAACTAATACTAAAAAAAGAGCAGGACTGGGTATATTAAGAAAGCCTTTAAAAAAATATAAAAAAATAAAATTTTGATTATTTTATAGAAACCGTAAGAAACCGGTGCTTAATGCAAATGCAGTATCAACTGTGTCTATCCAAGCCATGCTTTTGAGGGCACCCAATAGGGCATATTTTATATAACGGTGTATAATTAGTATATTATTATATTTTTCAGAATAACTTTCAAAAATGACATTTTTAACAACTGTGAAAAATGATATTCACACCCTATGAACCCTAACCTATTTGATTGAACTAAAGCGTGTAAAAAAGCCAATACATTAGACATTAAAAATTCAATGTCAAATTTGACATTTTAAAACTTTTTAAGATGGCGCACATTAAAGTTGATTTTTTTTTAATAAAAACAGGACCTAATTTAAATACTTTTAACATTTTTATTTTATCACCGATTTGTAAAAGTAATACAATTTTATATTCTTATTGGATAGACCTTTCAAAAAAAAAACACACAGAAAAAAGTTTCGTGTGATCTTCAATTTGTACAAAACGTCATTTTTAATAGATATTCTGAAAAATATGAAGTATATTCTTTCCAGACGTGTAATTTATTTTTAATGAAACCAAGAATTCCAAAATTATAGGCAATCCAAAAAGTCACTTTTTTTTGATGCAGGCAACCATATTTTACTTTTTGGTGTATTCTCTTTTAAGGTAGGTTAATTTTTTTTAAGCATTTATTTTTTTCAAAAAAATGTAGGAGTTCTTTATGCTTCAGTGGCTGGCACAAAAATGCGTTAAGAAACATTAATCTTTAGTTTGCTTATAATTTAACTAACCTATTTAAATTAACTAAAGCATGTAAAAAAGCTAATACATCAGACATTAAAAATTCAATACCGAATATGAAATTTTAAAACGTTTTAACAGGGCGCACATTAAAGTTGATTTTTTTATAAAACAGGACGGTAATATTTCATCACCGATTTTTAAAAGTGATACAAATTTTACGTTCATATTGGATAGACCTTTAAAAAAAACACACATAAAGAAGTGGGAGGGGGTGGGTGGAAATTGTAACTTTCTAAAGTTGTCCATCATCTTGAATTTCCACAAAACGTTATTTTTAACACATATTCTAAAAAATATAAAGTATATTCTTTCCAGTCGTGTAATTTCTTTTTAATCAGACCATTAATTATAAAATTATAGGCAATCCAAAAAGTCTTATTTTTTGTGATGCATGCACCTATATTTTACTTTTTGGTGTATTTTCTTTCAAGGTAGTTTATTTTTTAAAAGTTTTTTTTTGTCGAAAAAATTGAAGTTTTATACTTCAGTGGTTAAAACCTAGCACGCAGACGCCGTTTCGTCTTTATTAGGGACTCATCAGCTACGTATAACACAACGACAGACAGTTTCGGTCGCGCTTACATGCCAAAAATTATGGCTCAAAGGAAAATCCTCTTGGTGGCACATAATCTCGACCGAAATTGTCTGCCGTGGTGAGCTGATGAGTCCCTTTCTGTGTGCGTAACTGAAATTTAGGAAGTTCATATGGCATCAAAGTACTCCTGTTTTTTCTTTAGATTTCTACTGCACAGAGTACGGTCATTGCTTGTAGACGAAACCTACCTATATATGGCATAAATGTATGTCTCTCGCAGGATTGATGCTATCTCCATCTACTTCTAACGACAATAGATATTTTTTTGATTTTGATCGTTCACACATCAGGATTAGGTCCGGTTGAAACTTAATTTTTAGCAAATAATCGCGACCGCAATTGTCTGTCGTTATATTACACCTAGCTGATGTCCCTAATAAGGACTAAACGGCCTCAACCTAGGTTCGACCCTCTGTGTGAGTCATTGAAATTCAGAAAGTTAATTTTGAACTAAAGTACAAAAAGCACCTGTTATTTTTGTGAGATTGGCAGTGCACACACACTGTTCCTTTTTTTAAATTTTTTTTTGTTTAATTTTCTACATTTTAGGTAAATTGGAAAAGGTATATTCCAATATATATTCATGCACTTCAAAACAAATACAATTTTCAGCAAGAATTAAAATGCAATGCAGAACAAAAGAAAACATTAAAGTGAATAAAAACAAAATGCAATGTCTATCCTAAATTTATATATTAAGGTTCAGGTTAGAATAATAATTTTTAATTTTGTTTTGGAAAGTTTATGGTACACTTCTTTTGATGAGATATAAAAATTTTACTTTACGTACATATTCGCAAGACTATTTAATCTACGTTGTTTTTTCGGGGTTCGTAAGTTTAGGTATTTTAGAGTTAGATATTTTATAGAAAATGATTTTTCTGATTAAGATGATATAGTCGAAGCCGTCTCTGTATACAACCATACCTTTGTTTTAATAATAAAGAGTTGATGCAATTTTATATACATATTTTATATATATATAAAACCTTTTTTTTTAATCTGAATTGGATGATTTTTATAAATTTTGGGACATAGCACGTGGGCACATTCGATTTAACTTTAATTCAAACACTTCTATAGCAAAAACATTTTAAGAGAAGCAAACCCTACTATTGGCCACTTGCACCAACGTTTTAAGAATACACCTAGCCCTAGGTATCCACTAAATTTAGATAGGTGTCAGTTTTCACTTGCTGAAGCGTTTAGGTGAGTCCTAAACGTGTTAGGTCCTATAATAATATAAGCTCATAATTTAACTGCCCACAATCTTTTTTTTTTGTGGCTGTGTTGTAAAAATGGATTTTTTGAAAATGGAGGCGTGGGACGATGACCTGGAGCTGTTAGAGATAATTCAGAATGGCTTTCCACGTCAGGTTTATAACAGGTCAAATCATTTCGAGGATATGGACAACCTAACTTTTTCAAAAGGTTTAGGTTAACGAAACCAACTGTGATCTTAATTTTGAAACAGATTGAAAATCAGCTGGAGTATCCTCATGACCGGTAAGCCCTGCGGATTTATAAACTCAACGGTCAAGATTATATACTTATACTATAAATATGTCTCTTTTTCCCTTAGCAAAAGAAAAAGGGTGAGCACTATGCATTAAAAGTTAAGTAAATAAGCCTTAACAATACCGTCAAGTTTATAAATCCAGGGTTGTTACATACCGCACCACCTCGCTAAAAGAATATCATTATCATACAAAGCATATTGTAACTACATAGCAAAAATGTACACACACACAGGCAGGCATAAAAATATTGCCTGTATGCATAACCTCTCTGTCCCATTTTACATTGCGATAAATTAGAAAAGTCTGAAAAATCAATGTCAGCCATATATTTTTAAGAAAATAATTTTTCACCTGTTTGCGTACTTGCTAAAAAATTTGGACGACGGAGGCAAATAGAAATGGCAGAGAACCCAAGGAATGACGTTTTTTTTGACAGAATTTGCGAGGTTGCCGAATGTTTTGTTCACCTAACCAGGGGTGAGTTTAAAATTTGCCAAGCAAACCATTTCAATTTAGGTGACGGGTTCGGATTTCCCTAGAACTAGGGGGCACCTATTCAGGTGTGCTCTAAGTTTGGGTTGGTGCAAGTGGCCATATATAGTACAACCACAATATAGCAACGTTTGTTTGAAAAATTAACATAGAATATCACAATAAGCAATGGAGGACAAAACCAGTGAATCGCATAGCCGTAATTTTATCTCCTTACTAAGAAAATCTTTATGTAGGTATAAGGATTTGAGTTTGTAATAGCCTTTCTGTAGTAGCACGGATACATGATTCCTAAATCTCAGGGAAGTGTCAAACAATATTCCAAGGTTTTTTGCACAATCCGTGCTTTGCAATGTTACATTGTTTGGTTGATTGGTGACACCTTCAGAAATAAGGATACTTTATTCACAAAGTTTTCAGCCACTATCGTGTTAAGTAAGTAAACTGATAATCTGGGTTTAATTTTTTTTATGGTTGAAATAAAAGTGTAGACAAACCAAGTAAATTTGAAATAAAAAATTCGCTTAAAAATTGAAGTTTTATATCTAGAAAATAAAATCAAAATTTACTGTTTTAGATACCTTAAACAGTGGTTGCCATATTGTCCAAATTGGCCTTTTTCGTTTTATGGAAATAATATATTCAATCAATTAATCAAAAATTCTACTTTCAAATGTGATACAGAGAGCTTTTGTAGAAAAAAAACTTTATTAAAAAAAAATAAATTCCAAAATTAAGATTTAGCACATTGGGCTCTGTAGCGAAATCGGAAGTCAAATAATTAGTATGTGTGCAAAATTTCAGCACTCTAGTACTTTTCGTTTGGCCAGGATTTCCAGAATATAATTTGCCCTGGGGGTCCTCTTAATATATCCAAGCTAATATACTTTTAACCTCTTTTACTTTAAATTGAGGAGATCCATATACATTTTTATGACTTGACGTTGAATCCCCTCATTTTTTTAAAAGAATCTTTAGCTGTGCATCTTTGCGACAAAAAGTCTCAGTAAAAAATCGACGTCCTCTACTTTTTAGGATAATATATGAATATCTGACTCGAAATAATTGGTACAGGAGTAGAGTGACCGTAAACCCAAAAACTCTTGCTTAAATATGCGAAACACTCTTGCCAGATTTATGGCTGCTAAAAAGGGTGCACCGAGCAAATGCTTGCAATTAATTATACATTCATTGCTCGAAAATAAACTTATGTATGTACGTGTTGCAGTTGGATGTTCTCGAGAGTTGGGCTCAGCCGTAAAGGGAAAACCTAATTATTTAGTCATAAGGTAAGAGGTGGCAAATAAGTAGACGACATTGTGCAGTTTTCGTTGCCTTTCCCAAAGCAAAATACTTGAGAGAATAAAGAAAGTGGATCTACACGGCAATATACTGGGGGGGGGCTTGGCCACTTTGAGGATTTTTACCATTGGATAATTACCAAAAAGATGGGACAATTATATCATGGATCATCTAACGAAAATACTCTGTACCCCAATATACGAAAATCGCGAATCCCCCCAAAATAAAATCTCCCGACGCCAATGGTACAAATGCCAACGGCACAAATTCCAAATCCTAAAACCCGCGCTTAATATTTAATGCTGTTTTGCCAAGTTCACAAAGTAATAACACCAGTCAAAACCAAAAAATATGGTTAAAACTATATGGTACATTTTGTAGGCAAACTCACTCCTATCACCTCAAAAATATTACTATCGTTACTATTGTTACAAATGTTTGTTTGAAATTCCCCTCGTGGAGCATACCGGAAATTTTTAAAGGGAGGGATGTCTTTTACTCCACAATAAAAGAGTTTCTTTTTTGCATTAATAAAAGTATCCAAAAAAAACCCTTTTATTGTGGAGTAAAGGATATGCCTCCCTCTAAAAATATTGTTACAAATTTGGTAATTACTATATTTTAGTCATAAGTTTCCCTACTTATTGTGTAGGATTATTTCGATGGTAGTGTTGTTAGTTCTCTATAAGAAAAGACTATCTATGGCGAGCTACGGTACGGTTCCAGCAAGATATATTGTAAAACGATATAAAGGAACTGGAACCCTGTGATGCTGGCAGACCACTGCTGGGTTTTAATTAAGAAAACCTCAACTACAGAGTAAAAGAAGAAAGAAGCTTTTGTGATCCAAAACAAATGAATTAAAGTATAGAAATTGTGAAAAAGTCAAAAAAATAAATATTGAGATATTATAAAATTGTGAAGTGATAGAAACATTTTATTTGACTTTCCACATTGCTTTTAGTTCAAGTAAGAAGAATCACATCACATATTATAATTAATTGAGAGACTTAAAAAATAGGTATGATACAGCTCTCTAATCCTCTTCAACCCTAGTCTATCCTAAAATATTATTTTATTAATTCGAGGGCTGCGCCGCGATTTACCGGATGACACGAAGGCATTATCGTTTCAGCATTTTAACGGTTCGGTTAGATTTTGTTTCGAAACATAAACACGATAAACAGGTTCTGCCGAAGTATTTTTGTATTGAATGTTTTCGGGCAGGTTTGTTCCTAAAAGAACTTTATTTTGGGCGATTCATTTTTGATCGAATCAAATTTTGTTGTCTCAATACTTATTGATAGGTTATTTTGTTTACTATGTTACAATACCTACGTACATATTCTAGTTTGAATTAACGACTTTTATAACTTTTACCTTTATTTATTTTGGTACGTTATTTTTATCTTTACCCTTTTATAAATAAGTGATGCAGATTTTAGGAAATTTTTTTTTACTTTCTGTTGTATAAATACACCTGATTTTGAGCATTATCTTTTATTTGACTGTAAACACATTTGGGACAAATATTGCAAGTAATTTTTGACTAACTTCAACATCGTTTTTATTATGATATCAGAATGCTAAATATGTATTTTCCACTCTTTTGTGCCTTTCGTAAGGGCTTATTATTAAAAATCATTTTCTACTTAAATTTATTTTAATAATAATAATAATAATATGCCTTTATAGGCTTAAATTGTAGACATATAGTAATAAAATAACAAACTGATTATTATAAGCCTATTCCACCGGTGACACTTTTTGACTTCATTATCGATTTAGAGTTTAAAAGAACTATTGTTTTCAAGGTCGCAAAGATCGTATCTTATCCCTCTTAAGAGTTATTAAACTTCTAGTCTCCTTGTCCAAATTTTGAAACTTTCAACAAACACACATTTAGTAGTAAAATGTAATAATTTAATATATATACGTAAAATTTTCACTCTACGCGATACCTAATTTTTATAACTAGAGTAATCAATAAAATCTGAGAAGGTTTGCTTAAAAACTTTGTCATTCACCCGTTATTAAACAGTAACACATTGACACCTTTGTAATACACTTCCTTCCTGTGGACAAAACTTTAATTTTATATACCGTCACAGAGGCTTCAACCTCTATTATGGAGCCTTCAGTAGCTATTAATGTTTGTTTCTAAACTCATTAAAAGCTTCAAAGTGCACCGGATTCCAGTGGGTGACTAAAGTCAGAAGCACTGCTATCACTTAATTAAGAGTCCTTAAAGAGCCAACAGACCGACATACCTTTTTCTTACCTGTTATATCTTTTTGTATAAAAAGAAATTCTTTTAATTAATGGCTACGTAGACAAAATTGCTACAGGTAATAAATTATATTTATTTATACACCTAGGTCAAAAACTACAGCTTTAACGCCCGCAGTGTATAAATAACAGCCTGAAGGGTTAGCCGAAGTCTGTTAGACGCTGAGGGCGTTAAAGAGGTTTTTACCCGAGGTATATACAACATTTTATGCACAATGACACTAAAAAAAAAAACAAAAGATCAAAAGATCTTGGGTTGGATGAGTATCCCACAAGGAACACCCAAAAGATCAAAGCGAAAAAAGGAAATGATCAAACGATGTTTCGCCCTGGGTAACCAGCGTGGGCTCATCAGTAGTTTCACTGGTCACCCTCCACTATACACTATCATACACTTAGATTTCCAAACTTGAACCACTCACAAATAGGCATCGTTCCGCACTGGTACTTACTTATCCAAGTTACCTGATACGAATTCGTCCTGGCGTGTTAATATTTCCAGTAGGATTATGCTCCTAGGGCAATTAAAACAAAGAAGAAGTTAAAAAACCTCCAAATCAGTTACTTCAACCGAAAAGAAACTAAAAAAACAAAAGATCAAAAGAACTTGGATGAGTATCCCACAAGGTGTTCCTGTGGTGTTGTGAATTTTCGTTATTTCCACCCAAGATCTTTTGATCTTTTGTTTTTTTAGTTTAGTGACCAGTGAAACTACTGATGAGCCCACGCTGGTTACCCAGGGAGAAACATCGTTTGATCATTTCCTTTTTTCGCTTTGATCTTTTGGGTGTTCCTTGTGGGATACTCATCCAAGTTTGAATTTTCGTTATTTCCACCCAAGATCTTTTGATCTTTTGTTTTTTTAGTTTCTTTTCGGTTGAAGTAACTGATTTGGAGGTTTTTTAACTTCTTCTTTGTTTCACAATGACACTGTTTTCATTTTAGTATATAAAAAATAATTATTTATAATTTTGTAATGACATTAGTCAAAAATACTTCAAACTGTTAACTTGACAAGTGATTTAAAACAACAACCAACGATTGCAAGAGACAATTAGTAATTTCAGAACTTTAAGGCACGCGGGCATAAAAGACGCCCTAGGGCGTTAAATTACTTCTTCGCACTTGGAAACGTTGGCACCTTTACTTCCGGTTGTGCATAAAATAGATTTTATAAATTGAAATTTTTATTTCATGGTAAACTTAGATACGTCGATTTCATAATTTTAACAATTACAATTTAAAAATGTTTATTAAAATGAAGACAATACAAATTTCCAAACAGAAAATTGTAAAAGGCTTCATATACTAAAATCTTCTTGAGGTAATTAACAAAAAGTTTCTTGATCTTTGTTGGTAGCTTGTTGAAGACGTTCCTGTAACATTTTTTTGTTTTTAGTTTTGTTTAGGCCCCAATAGGGGGCAAAATGAGCCATCAATAAAATTATAGCCCTTTTGGTTAACACTATGTAAAAGCATCAGTACTTTTCTGCTACAAGCCACTGGCGCTTCTCTTCTCTTAAGTAATAGCATGTTTTTTAGGTACCAATACATACTTAAGTCGTCCTTGTCCTCGAATCTCCAACTATCTACAATGTGAGCTTTATTGTAGCAGTCATAGAGCTTGGGCGTATGTAGGGTAAAGTCTGGATAAATGCCACACTTTTTGGCGGAAATTAAATGACCATAACAATTGTATTTTAAAATGCGTGCAAGATTTTTCAAATTATATCTTATCTAAATACTGGTTTTTAAACAAAATAATAAATCATTTACTACTTCCAACATGTTTTGAAAAAAGTGTTTTTCGGGCTACTCTTCCCATATGTACGGAGAGATGCGCAATTCTAATTACCATAAGGGAGAGATGCTTTTAGTTTTCCATCGTAATTAGGTATCTCTCCTTTTTGGTATGAAGAAACGCGTCCTTGACTCACGCATGCACCCCGTTTTTGAAACTTGAAAATATAGAAAAAACACGATTTATTTCACTTCTGTAATAAAATTGAAGAAAAAAATACAAAAAGATATACACAAAGGAACTATCAGAAATAGTTACTTATTTTTTACGCTTCTAAAGAAAACGTCTCCTTTTTTCAGTCAAGTTTTTTTTGGTTGAGTCCCTTCTTATTCAGCTAAAGGAAGATCTCCTAAATGCCCAACAGTATCCGACCATCATTTTTGTGTCCCAGCGCCTTTCATCTTGCTCTTTACTTCCGTCCCTATGATTTTCCGGAAAATAGTCCAAACGAGAATGTAAAAATATTTATGCTCACATTAGAACCAAGAATACTGAATTTTTCCAGCATATTTCCGACGAACTTGGTTCCTTATAAATCCCTACTTTATGTGGAACTTACTTAAAAGCATTCCATGCATGTTATTCCTTATTTTCAAATTCTGTATCTTCCATCAAGCTCATAATCTGCGGCCCTACAAAGATTCCCTCTTTTAAGTTTGGCTTTAAGTCGAAAATATTTTAGACTAATATTCGAAACAATTTTCTTCTATGTTTAATGCCTTAACATATTGTTTTTAATTAATAATAAGTTCAAGTTTTATGGGAAGTGGTGCAAGTAAAACTTTCGGGAATTACATTTTTTATTCCAGGTGTGTACTCAGGAGCTCCGAAGCAAGTAACTAGCAATTGCGTGGCAGTACACAAGTGGTCCGTTTTGTGAAAAATATGTTACAAATTCAGCCTCATGATTTCTATACTAAGAAAAGGTAGTTTCTGAGGAAAGCAATTTTTATTTCAAATTTTTATTCCAACCTAGACCCCAGTAATGTATTAAAAGGCCTAGTTCAAGATTTTTTTTTAGAAAAAGTGATAGTGATTGAGACCAATTATTGTATTTGAATTAGTTATTTCTTTATAAAAACTGAGCGTAACAAACAAAAATCACGTCATCACAAATTTCATTCAGCCTGTGTTTATAACGAAAAATACAAAATAATGTTAACGCCACTGTCTTTCATGCCTAACAAATACTGTTTTTAGTACCTTGCCCAACATAGCGCGAGCGGCGGCGGCGAAGTGATCAGCGGTAAACAGAGAATCAAGTAGATGGGGTAAAAAAAACAGGAGAGTTGATAACAAAAAAGACAATCATTAAAAAATCGACGTTACTTGTTTAGTAATATTCTTTTGGTATTATTATTGGATTTATTAAATGGTATTCAATTAAAAATTAAAATACGGAGTTCTTAATATTGCTGCGACGAGATTTTACACGAGCTTCTTTTTAAACAAACTTAAACGGTAAATACTGTAGTATTTAGTATTAAATTTAACGTCATTGCCGCATAAACCAAAATATGTATATGTTAAAAAAATACAAAAAAAATATGTGAGAACTGGATTAAGATTCGTTTAAAGAGAAAAATGGATTTCTGTTTCAATGTGCCTAGTCTAACAGGTGACCCCTTCATTTGACTGGCCGCCATATTGAAGCGTTACCTGGGTACTATAGACGGTTTTTTATTAGCAAAATGGCAGCGTTATTTTAGTTTTTTTTTAAATTTTTGTTCATTTTGCTGTAGCTTTGTGTTTAAACCTTGCAAAATCTTATTAAGCAGTGTGTTCGGAGAGAACCTAAAAGTGTTTTTTAACTAGAATTATTTTTAATGAAATAAACTTTACTTTGAAAAATAACAAAAAAAATGTTATATTTTAGCAAAAAATTTAAAAAAAAAAAGAAAGAATACCAAACTATTAAAAAACTGCGTCCAACTGCATATAGTATTATTATATGATAAAATTCAAAGTGATACTTACGTGACGCCACAACGCCATATCAAAATGTAGAACTCACCTGTCAATAAAGGCGTCTTGATTATTGTATGTATTATATTTTGTGATTGGGTGACGGATACTCTCGTATTTACTCCAATGGTTTGACCCGTCAGAATGATTTGAAAGATTGCATTTTTTTACAATAGACAAAAACTATAAAGAAGTGATTATTTTATGTTAAAAACAAAATACGAATGCGGTTATTTTTTTTTGGGCGTTGGATTAAAATATAAAACACTGTTATTGTTAAATTTAGATTTAGGGAAGTGTGAAATGATTAAGTTAAAAACGTACATTTTTCAGTGTATAAAAATACAGTGTTTGTAAACTAGAATAAGGCGTTTTTAGTTTTCTTTTAATCTACGAAAATGACTTCTTATTCGAGGGATAGCTGTAAGGATTACGACTATAATGGTATTCATAATCGTAAAAGAAATGAAAAACAATTAAATTAAAAAGTGTTAATATACTCAAGTTGCCAAGAAATCATAATAAGCAAAACGAGCCCAATGTAACATCTAGGTCAGAAGTAGTGCGAAAAAAATAATTATAATCAACAGCCATGGTTGTTCCACAGCGCAAACGCCACCTTTACGAAAGATTTTAATCCAATGGAGCAAAGTGGTACAAAGTGGCATTCACATTTAGTGGTGCAAAGTCTTCCAGGGCATGAGCAAACTGTGACAAGATTGGATCGATTAGTAGAACTTTTAATTCAGAAGAGCGTCAGCAACCACAAGAAAAAGTATATTATGACCCAGGAGTTATATCAGAGTTCGAACAAAATTGATTGAGAAAATAGAGCAAATTGATTTGAGACATTGCTGTTATTTTGAGAAAGATGCTGTTGCGTGTAGGTTACTTGAAGAGAATTGGGAAAAATATTACTTTGTGATATAAAAGAAAATAGAGAGCATAAGTGATGTATTTACAAGAACTGAGGCAAAAGCTGGACGTTATGAGACTCTTGAAACTATATGGAGAGTATTTGTCAACACTAAGATCTGATCGTTTTCTTAACGTTCCATGTCACGTTTTGCATATGATATTCAACATATTTTCGGGCATTCTTTATTTCAACTGTTTTCCTCAAGATTAGGTAAATGTTCACCTAAGTCAGAGCCAAATAGGCATGGAGAACCTGACCTAAAACGTACAATAGTAGTCGTACTAAGTTAAGATATTTCAAACGTCTGCATCATACTGAAAGTCAGTGCAAAAAGCATACCAAGAAAGCATATGTAGATCAAGGAAGTGGAGCAGTTTTATTAAAAGAAAGTACGGTCAAAGAAGCTCAGTAAGTTTACAACCCAAGCACATTGACAGTAGCAGGTTATATGGGAAAAAGTATCTCAGTTATTGGAGAAGGGCAAGTAATAATTAAAATTGATTAAATGGAAACACAGACAAAATACTAAGTTAAACGAGACAGTGCCCGAAACATACGAGTAATAATTGGCCAGAGTTTATTTAATCAGTCAAAAGTTATAGTAATTTTCTTTGGTTAAAATGTTAGCATTCTTCCTAAATCTTCCAAGTAATTTACTAGAACTTCTGTTTAGAAAAATGGCACGTTGGGCAAAAAAAGATGTAACCATCCAGCCAAGAACAGTTGCTTTTGTCAAAGTTACATCACGAGGGTCTAACAACCAATAAAGTTTATGTGCCTGAAGGCCTACGTTCTGCGCCGGAAGCTGCATATCATATTAAGTGCATTGCCATGTGACAAAATGGATACATATCAAGCCCCAATTTGTCGGATAAGAAGCTCAAGGTTAGTAAAAATTAAGTTTTAGTAAGTTCACTTAACGGTCTTGAACAAGTAGATTTTCCCAACGTAAATATTATTGTTAAAATCAACTACTTTTTACTGTAAACGATATTTCTTCTAATAAGAGTCTAAGTTCAGAGATTTGTGAAATGAGTTTCAAGGTTGCTTTGCGCAAAGTACTAAGTAAATTGGAAAAACTAACATTTTGAAAATAAAGATAAGCCTCACGTATAATAAGCCAGTCACATACAGGCCTTACTAACCTTTTTACTGTGACCGAAAAGTTGTACGATATATAGATAGTGACATTATGGAGGAAGACATTATTTGTGAGTCAGATTCTCCCTACGCAAGGCCAAAAAAAAACATAAAGGACAGATTTCTATTGCCTCGTATGGATAAGTTTCTAGAAGAATTTTAAAACTGTTCCTTCCGTACCAGTCTTAACTTAGCCAGTGGATCTCATCAAATCCAGATGGATTCAGACGGATTAAGATTCTATTTTCAAGCAATATTTTCAAAAACCATAAACAAAGTGTTGTGTAACATGAGATATGGAACTACTTTGCCATATATGTATCATATTTTACTGCCAAGCAGAAGTTTTAAAGAAGGTCTAGATAATCTCATAGATGGCATAAAGATCAGCTGGTTTAACTTTCCAAATGTATTTTTTTTTTAAAGTTGAAACTGGGGAATCCAGGTAGCCTTCTACAAAGGCAAAACAAGAATAACTTGTTACCTTGCATGTATTATTCAACACAAACCACAAAAGAAAAACATCGGTACCACTCTTATAAGCTGAAAACCTTAGCTGCTGTAAACAGCAAACTAACTGACTGTAAGGCTATCAGAACTACGTCTTTTATACCGAGAATTGGACGATGGTGGATGCAAGAATTTACTTTTAATATTAAGTACCATTCTGGCGTTAAAATGGCGCATGTTGATGCCCTAAGTCGAAGCCCTGTTTTTGAACCGACCACCGCAGATGGAAAACCTCTGTGTATCTGTATTAGAAGTTAATATGCATCATCAAATTCGGTATTTCAGTACGACTTTAAAACAATAGATGTTTTTCTTCCAGACAATAAGCAAAATGAATAATCGATTATACAAAAAGACGGAATCTGGAAAAAAATGGAAAGTAACAAATCAGCTCGAAAACCAATAACAATGCATCTTTATGACGGTGGTGGACACTTGGCTTTAGATAATAGGATACCTAAATCCAATAAAGAGAGTCGCGGAACAATTCGACACAATAAACGTTGATCATTTGGGATATTTTGTAAAATAAAAACGAAAAAACTGGTACCTTCACTTTATTTTTATAAAGGCTTTGCACTCGACTAAAGTAGGTTCAGTTGTCATAGCAAATTATGAAGTACCCAGGCGAATCATAAGTGATCGTGGTTCTTATTATACCAGTAAAGGTAATGGTGTATTAATTTAAGCATCGTTATTAGCAAGTCTGGAAAAAGAAGAAATATGAAATAAACAAATTCAAAAGGAAAATGGGGTCTTGATATCAGTGTATATTCAACGACAAATAAATCCCCATATAAACTAACATTTGGCGTTACGCCGAGAGGTGTATCCAATAAATATGTGTAGTTTTTTCTATGTGACCGTTAATAATGACCGCATTTCTATAATTTTTGATTTTTTTTCAGATAAAAGATCAGCATTGAAATTAAGTCCATTCCATGTTTATAATATATTTCTTCCGGATTGAGGGAGAAAGCGTGACTAGCGAGCTTATTCCAATCTTCTTTCTTTTTTTTTCAGATTCAAGATCAGCATTGAAAAGTAGTATAAAAAACATGTATCACACTTTCTGGTTAATGAAGATGTTTTTTTGCGATTTTTTTTTGGCCCTCATTTTGAAAAAAAAAAAATGACAATGTTCGGCATGTGCGATTTTTTTCGATTTCGGGTATGTTAAAAAGTAGGCAAATCTAAGCTGAATAACATTAAAACCGCTCGTGTTACAATTTGTTCAAGTCTAAACGCTAATTTCAGAAATAGTGGACTATTATTAAATAACATTATTACAATCAAAAAGCTGGTTGATTTTGCTAATTTTATAGATAGATTAGTGCCACGAATCCTTAAATTATTGATTGGTTAAGGTAAACTTTACCCTACACCCCAATTTTGCAGAAAGGAAAATTACGTGTCTTTCCTATAACTTTTTGATAATTTTAGTATTAAATATTAGACGTTCCGTCTAAATGAGCTGGCAAAAATTTTGATGCCATTCATACTGATGTTTAAATAATGTTTTTTCGAACACGATAGGTGTTGACAAGATAATGATGTACAGATAGGACAAACAAGGTTTTTGCTTATAACATAACAAAAAAGAACAAAATTTAGAAGAAATTGGTGCAAAATAAGCTTTATTACTAATTCTAAATAAAGCTTTATTTTAACTCAAAGTTAGTGCTCCGGAGGAGTGCTAAGGTAAAAATATATATTTTTCTAAAAGTATTATATTACAAAAATATTTTCTTTGTTTAGTGCAGTAAAATAAAGAAAATAATTAATAAATAATTATTTTCATAAAATGCCAATGACAAATTTTCTTCAACTAAAGCAATTATTTTTAAATCAAGATTTTTTTAATTGCATAAATATACATATATAATATATAGTAGGATTTATATATAAATAGCTAGCTTTAGTTCAGTTAAATACGTCAAAGATTGATTTTTAATTAAGACTATATTTTTGCTTAAATTATAACCAAATTAAGGTTGTAAAGATTAGCTCCATAAAAAATAAAAGCATTAGTATTTTAATTAAAACTAAAGCTCAGAAATTGAGTAAAACGACTTCCTCTATTTTATTATTACCTGGTTTTTATTTTAAATTTATTAAATTCTTCACCAGTCAGCTGTGTAATCTCCAAAAAATCTTTTAATAACATTTTTTGGTAGCGTATTTATTTTTTTCTTTACTTATATGGGAGCTGAACTATGCACCAATGAGCTTCTTGTGCACCAATGAGCTTCTTGTGCGCAGGTATGAGCAGATTTTTTTTAAATCGTACCTAAAGCCACGGGAAACTCATCGCAGGAGTTATAACACCTGTACAGATTACAAATTTTGATTTGGGCTTTTGTGCCAGACTTTTTTAAGCTCTTTTTGAACTATAACAAAACTCAAATTAGGGCAATGAAAAAAGTTTAACTTTGATTTTATTTCATTGCACTTATTTGTTATATTATGGATAAATAATCTCCAACCGCAAGTTTAACCGTATTCGAGGGTTACCTCCCGTTACAAGAGAAGATGGCGACCAAGTGCCAAACCTACTTCCTGAGAAAACTCGTCATTGTCGAAAAGTTTACACTTTTGTTGAGTTGTGGTTTTGCTATTTTATTTATGTTATTGTGGTTTTTTCGTGTTTTAAAATTTTGTGGCGGTATTTTCTGTGATTAAATAAATATGGTTATATAAACACTAGACAACACTTTTAAAATAAGTATTTACGTCACTTGTCCGGAAAATTGGTCTATACAGGTCGACGCAAGAAATTTACAGGGCGAGCCGCAGGCGAGTCCTGTAAACCTGCGGAGACCTGTAAAGACACTTTCCGGTATCGTACGTACTTTTTTTTTCAAACGATCAAAAAACGAATACATTAGCCGGACGTATTAAGGTAATTTTTGAGTTACAAAAGTGTTAATTTTGTTACTTTCATTCTCTATTATTTTTTATAAATAACTTTAATTTGTTGGTAAGTGTAACTTATTACTATATATGCATAGAATTAAAAGTTTATGTAAGTAGGTAAATATATTTTTAGGTAATTTGTTTATTTAAAATTGGTATTAAATTAAACCTCTACAACCTAGTAACTAACTACATAGGTATTATATCTACTAGAAAACGATATATAACAATAAAATTATTTTTTTTCTTGAGTATAAATATTGAAAATGCAATTATGCACATTGTGAATTTGTATAGTGGCAGCCGAAGCATTGAGAATTTTGGGTGAATTTCTTTGCTGGATATTAATAGTTTCCGATGTTGATGTAATTGGATTAAAGGTATTTTCTGCAGATGAACTAGATGCAGCCTGAGACACATTCAGCGTATATCTCGAACTATTTGCATCGTCCGCTGCTGCTGGGAAGCTTCTGCGTGGTCCGGTTCCATTTTTTTTTGCATTATCAACTTTTTGTCTCAAGGATTGTTCAATGTAGTTTTCTGCCACCGAATTTGAACGCCATCCGCCGAAATTCTTAAGATTTAATATATCTCGTCCACCTTCAATTAATAGGGTGGCTACGGTGCGCCTGAATGTGTGTCCTGTATATTCTTTAGGATGTTCAAGATTTAATTACCTTGCTATTTTGGAAGGTGCCCCTCCCACACCATGAAGACCCACTGACTGCTTTGCGCATTAACCATTAGCGTAATAAATGAAAAATTTATCATGGGTGACATTCTGGGGCATTAAATTTTTGTATTTTTTCTATCTATTATTATTACTATTATCATATCTTGATTTTCCTGTAAGTCTTCCAGGGTTATCTTTGTTAATTCCTCCCGCCTCATTGGTCCCGAAATGCCCATGATTGTTAAAACCTGAAAGTAAAGAAATATCGGTTTTGAGAAAACATTTTAGTACCTACTACTTTGGTCAATGCCTAGCCACATTACGTAATTTATGAACAGTCCCCTACGCAGCCTCACGCAGCCTACGAAGCTGCGTGTGTCGACTTGCGAGGTTAGATTTTCTTTATTTTGAAATTTCTTAAAATTCTCCCAAGAAAATCAAAAACAATTTGATGTTTTCAAACTTCTAAACACCTAGAAATGTTTTAAACGCATTCTATTTCGAAAATAATTTGTGCTTTTCGATAAAATTGGAAAAGCCGGAAAATTTGATATTGAGATTTGTCCGCTTGCTTGCGTGCTTGCTTGCTTGATTGTAAATCCGCCTTAAGCCTTCTGTTTATTGTTAGCTAGATAGCCATTGTCGCTAAGGCCAGTAGTTTTTAAGATAAAAACCGATCAAAACTAAAGAAAAACAAGTAAACTTTTGTGGTTAGAAATTATTTTTGTACGTGCAAAATTGTATAAAATATTAACAAAATTATACTGTAATGCCTATTAGCTTAGCTAAGTCAGTGATGACTGACGACCAGTTATGGCCGACCATGGCCCACTTATCAAGCAAAATAGTGATAAAACAACTTATGAAAGGCAGATTTCTAGGTTTGTCCTTTATTTATTTATATTTATAGTATACTTACCTTGAGCATTAAATATTCTTCGTCATTCGCATCTTAAATAAACTTGACAATTCCTTCCCTACTAAAAACTCTTGCCTTTTTAGGCTTGTATCCAGCAGATTTCTTTCTTTTGACAGCCAAGCAAGATTTAAGTGTAGAGTATAGACTCCACAAGCTTGATAGCTTTAATGTGGTCGATTTTGCTGAAAAATATGCGACCAATACATCTTCATTAATTTTTTTAACATTTTTTGATTCACACCAGTTTATAAATGCATCAAAGTTTTGCTGGTAGCGCCCTTTAGATTATTCAGGCAGCAAATCAAAAGTGAGTCTTGAAGCAGCTTTTATTATTTCCTCTGGATTCAACTCATTTTCTAGATCCGAGTCCATTTTTGTAACCAAAACTTTTGTAAGCAATTTAAAAGAGCTTTTTTAGAAGTGTCAAAACTGCCAAAAAAAAACAAAAGCTGAAAGCTGTCAACAAGAAGTCATGACCAACTTGGTCAAAAATGGGACCGGAAAAGGATCAAGGGACCGAAAAATTGAACAAAAAGGTCCTATCTGGAGAGTGGAAATATTTTGAAAAAACATGACTTGTAATGTAGAACTTTCCATATGAAAAATCATAAGGAAAGTGGCTATTTTCCGGTCGTCTGAAAAAAAAAATTACGGTAGTGTTCACTCTTTTAATAAATTTTCCAAAAGCAAACAAAAATATTAAACAGAAACCTAAATTTTCGCTGTCAGATGGTCGTCAGTTGCTTTCACTACTGACGCAATCGACGCGTTTGCCCGGTAGACTCCTCGTCTCTGGATTATTTCTAGGCTAACTTGATTGGGAGAGTTATTATCGGTACGCATTTTTCTCGGAAAATGCAAGGACAGGGCCGTTATATTATCTCATAGTTATATGTATATACCAATTTACTCCCTAAAATAAAACGAATATATTTTTTAAAACTAAACCTTTAATATTATAATATTAGCGCCCTCACCATAATGTGTCAATTCGGCAATTCACCTGATTTCGAATAAAAGATGATGACCTATTATATTTCCCCCATTCGATTTTATTTTCCTTTACTGGCCCGCTGACATAAATTCGAATTTTATTGGACATATTCGGAAAAACGGTTTGCGGCCACCCTTTAACCATGATTATTCCCGTATTTTCGCTTTATTGCCTTTTGTTCGGAATTTTCGTAATATGTATTGCTTAGCATATTTTATATCCTTCCAATATTCCGGGAGGGGCATAAATCTAGGGCCCGCGTTCGAATTTTTCCGTTTCGGTGAAAAATGTATAAATGCAAAATGGCTGTCGAGTAGGGGAGACTGGCGACTATTTTTTCAAATGGACTTACTTGGACGCAATAGACCATTTACACATAATTATTACAAAAGATGTAAATAAAAAAGAAACTCTTTTTATAAATAAGCAGAGCTTCCAAAGACCCTCTGCCGAGCGCTCTATCCTAATTTTACAAACGGGTCGGTCAAGTTTGCCCCTTCCTCCAGACAGCTTTTGTGAAAAATTTTGATGCCTTACTTTTCCATGCTAAAAATTAAATTTTGCACACCCTCCCACTCTCGCTCCCACGGATAACTGTGGTCATTTTTATATATGGGGGGACTAATTTGACGGTTGTCCGCTTCCGGACGATATATTTTTAAAATTTTCATGTCAGTACACAATTTTTTACACCCAATTTCAATTTTTGCACACACACCAGATGCCCTCAGTAGCAAGGTCACTAATCCTAGAGCAAGCTCTAAAGGAAGCGAAGCGTGACATTACTTTGAAAGTTTTAGTTGTCATTTGTGATTTGTTTGCCTCGCTTTTGTCATGGGCGGCTCGTTCTTGTTTTAAATATTTTAATGAATGATAAATACGATAAGAAAGTATTTCTCGAAAGCACGACTAGTCCATTATCATACAGTCGCGAGTTACTAAGGTAAAAAATATAGTCCTTAGTCCGGGTTCTCTGTATTTTGATAAAGAAGTAAAACGACAGGAATTCAGAATTACTAAAGTTATGATTAAATTATCAATACGAAAAGTTCGGTAAACCCTCTGTAAAACCGGACAACAAAATTTTCAGGTAAGTACTATTCACAGGAACTAAAATCTGGAAACGTATATTGATATCTGCTTCTTTGCTTCAAAAATTATGTTTTTTAAAAAAATATAAGACCTCTTTTAAATATTTCATGAACTAAAGCTCTTAGTAATTTGAACCATACTGCAGAAAAATGTTTATTTCAAAGTTAAAATTTTTTCAACTATTTCACACTTTTCTCTTCCTAAAGCCCCATCATTCTATCAAACATTTACTTGGTGGGTGGCCAAAAAAACGCTCTGGTACCAAATTTTGGTTAAAATCATAATACATAATGCCTTCTCTATCAAGTGTGCAGACCAACAGAAAATCCTTTTTTTTGTAGATTTAGGTGTTTTGAGACCCAAATACCATACGTTGATATGATGATGGTGTACTATAATAACACATTTTGTCTCACTGGGTTTCAAGTAAGAATTAAAACAGTGTTTTCCTTTCTTTTGACTATTATATTTATACTTATATGTAAAAAAAATAATTATTCCGTAATAATTACAGAAAACTGATTAAAGTTATCCAAATTATTTAAATGAACTTAAAACTACATTAGATTTATAATGTTTAAAATCTTTGACCAATACAACGCATTCTTATCACAGTACCTATATGTTACCGTTAAAACCCGGTTTTTTCTTAGTAAAAACTAGTTATAACTTCATATTAGATTAGATTAGACTAAATTATATAAGTTTAGATTAGATTTTAATCTGTCCTAATCCAACTGACCTAATCTAACCTAGTTTTTCCTAGGAAAACCAGGTTGTAACTGAAATCGGGGTTTTACGGTAACATATATACAGGTGAATACTTGCCCCAAAAGAAGTACTTAAGTTCTTACCATAAACTAAATAACTATGTACCTATATCTTTAAAAAATGATTTTTTTTACCAAGAATAGCTAAACTCGTCTAAAGATCAACTTTTACAACGCCGTAATAACTTTTTTACTAATTTCGGATATAAAATGGGAGACAAAAGTTCACACACTAGGCACGAAAATACCCAAGGAATCGAATTTATACTTCCATTTTATTAAGCACTATCGTCGGGGCAAAAATAGATACTGTTATAAAACTTGCCTCACAAATCATTAAATTTTCGTGCTGCTTAAAGTCTTGTCCGAAGGCTTCCAGCCAAGCTCTCCTTCTATTGCTATTTGATTTTCCTAAGAAAAATACTTCTTTACTCATTATAACTTACCTTTAATAGGTACTTGAAAGAGCTGAACTTCGTCGCAGGATTATTTTTTGCAGCCTGGCACACAACAGGAATAAATAATAAAATTAAATCGTTTCTTAAAAAAACTATTTATAATAATAACGAGCCGCCGATGACAAAAGCAAAAATGACAAAGCAAGTGTTAAAATAAATGTCCTTCGCTTCCTTTAGAGCTTGCTCTAGGATTAGTGTCCTTACTACAGAGCTTGCTCTAGGATTAGTGTCCTTACTCAGTAAGGTTTTAGCCAGGATAGCTGCCCCAGATGACATTAAAAAATATTTATATCATTTAAAGGGTAATTTTGCACAATTTTGCACACCCAAATTAAAATTTTTTCAATGATCCCTCCTCCATAAACCCTCGGGTGGGGTTTCAAGTAACCGTGTTCCTAAGGAGTTAACAAAATTTAAAAATTGTTCTGCAAAATTGTTTAAAATTAGATCTACCGAACAATATAAAAATTTTCAAAATATATTGCCCTGAGAGGCTAACTTGGTTACTGGAGAACCATCCTGCAGGTTTCTAAGGGATGTGCGACGTTCGAAAATAGCTGTACAAAATTGTGCAAAACTACATCATTTATACCATGCACCATGAAATACTCGATAACCCTCCTGAGGGTTCAAAAAATGTTGTCTGGGGGGAGGGGAAGGAATACGTCGGTTGCCTGAAAACCCTCCTGTGGGTTTCTAGGGGTTGTGCAAAATTTCATATTATAAATTACATTTTTTTAAAAATATTGTCTGGGGGGGGCTAATCTAGTTTCGAGATACCTCTTGTAGGTCCCCAAGGGTTTTGCTCGAGAACCCTCCTATGGTTTTCTAGGGGTTGTGCAAAATTTCATCTTTTAAATTACATTTTTTTTTAATATTGTCTGGGGGGGGCTGATCTAGTTTCGAGATACCTCTTGTAGGTCCCTAGGGGTTTTTCTCGAGAACCCTCCTGAGGGTTTCAAAAAATGTTGTCTGGGGGTAGGGGAAGGAATACGTCGGTTGCCTGAAAACCCTCCTGTGGGTTTCTAGGGGTTGTGCAAAATTTCATCTTTTAAATTACATTTTTTTAAAATATTGTCTGGGGGGGGGCTAATCTAATTTCGAGATACCTCTTGTAGGTCCCTAGGGGTTTTGCTCGAGAACCCTCTTGAGGGTTTCAAAAAATGTTGTCTGGGGGGAGGGGAAGGAATACGTCGGTTGCCTGAAAACCCTCCTGTGGGTTCTAGGGGTTGTGCAAAATTTCATCTTTTAAATTACATTTTTTTTAAATATTGTCTGGGGGGGGGGGCTAATCTAGTTTCGAGATACCCCTTGTAGGTGCCTAAGGGTTTTGCTCGAGAACCCTCCTGAGGGTTTTAAAAAATGTTGTCTGGGGGGAGGGGAAGGAATACGTCGGTTGCCTGAAAACCCTCCTGTGGGTTTCTAGGGGTTGTGCAAAATTTCATCTTTTAAATTACATTTTTTTTTAATATTGTCTAGGGGGGGGGGGCTAATCTAGTTTTGAGATACCTCTTGTAGGTCCCTAGGGGTTTTGCTCGAGAACCCTCCTGAGGGTTTCAAAAAATGTTGTCTGGGGGGAGGGGAAGGAATACGTCGGTTGCCTGAAAACCCTCCTGTGGGTTTCTAGGGGTTGTGCAAAATTTCATTTTTTAAATTACATTTTTTTTTAATATTGTCTGGGGGGGGGGCTAATCTAGTTTCGAGATACCTCTTGTAGGTCCCTAGGGGTTTTGCAAAATTTTGAAATTGAATATGCAACCGCCAATCTCCCTTTTTACATTTTTTTCTTTTAATACTAAGAAAACCTGTGCTTTTCCCTTGCTAAATCACTTATATGATTATTGTAAGTCTAAAATTCCAACAAGTTTCATTCAAGTTTAAAGAATTACTCGCATAATTAGATTAAAAACGATATGCGTTCCATAGTCGTAAGCCTTAGTCCATAAGTAAATACTGCTCGTAGGACGGTAAAAATGTGCCCGTTTTCCCCTATTTAAGGCAGGTTCAACCTGGCCAGGTTAGAGTGAGGAAATTGAATTAATTGCTAATGTGTTTCCATAAATTGGAACGCGAGCTGGGAAATGGGCTGAATAAGTGGAAAAGGAAAGCTTCAGGAAGAATGATTTATCGAAAGCATTTAGATATTTTTTTCGGCATCGCTGAAATTCTTGTTAAAATTTCAAAAGTTGGAAAATTAGACTCTTGACGTTATTTTGCTGAAAAATGGCTTCAGGCCACCGCAAAACGTTAAGCGGAACTTTTTTAAAGAGGGTTAAAAATTCTAACTCAAGAGCTCGAACATTTTGGTATGTACATGAAAGTTTTGTACAAACTAATTGTGTGAAAATTTCACAAAAATTAGAAACATGGTTTGCTATAAAAACTTTGTTTTAAAGGACACTAGTGCTTTTCAAGAAAATATCGATTTGAAGGAAAGGACTCTAAAAAAGATATTTTGAAGTAAGTTATTATGATCTTGAATACGGCCAACCCTCCTGGGTTCTTGAATTAGAACTCTCCAGAAAAGGAAAAAAGGCTCTTTAAAAAAGCGTTTTTATCTTGTTTCAACGAAATCCAAATTTTAAACGAAGAAATCCCAGTAAGTTTTATCTTCATGCAGACAAAGCACATTTTCCCTAATTTTTTTATTATTAGGCTTTATATTTTAGTGGATAATCAGAAAATTAAATAAGTGTACCTTATGTGATAATGTGTAGTTTACATTGAAATCAGTTTTTTTTCATCCTACACAAATCTGAAACAAATAATTTTTAAAATGTAAACTGTTTAATTTAACGGGGATGGTGCAAAGCCTCCATTAGAGCTATTGCATACGTGAAATAGTTACCCTCATTCTCATGGTAGTTTGACAAAAAACCATTATGTATCAATATGCCATCAGTTAATGTCGTAAATTTTTTTACCATTATTGGTGTTTAGAGGCAGATCATTAATCGCAGAAAATTATTCAAATTACCTAGTTTAAGCGTGCTCGGTAAAGTACTTTGGTGGTAGTGGTTGTTAGAAAAAAAAAACGGTTTAAGAATGCTTATTAGCACTCCAACCATATTTTAACTAATGCTGCTAACCCCATAATACAATAGGGCTTTTTGGTTGGAGATTAGAAACCGATTAAATTAATTGAATCGTTTAACTTTAAAAAACTATTTTATTGAGATTTTACACACACTTATTAACATAATGCCAACAGCCTATTTTACTTTGAGAAAATCGTATCAGAAAGGAACGAAGTAATATAAGTATAATTAGTAATTATTGTACCTAATAAGAAAATGGTGTTAGGTATGTAGTGGATTTAATAATGTAGGGAAATAGTCAAAAAATTATTTAAGCAGGTTATTGGTTTGAGGCATATGAGACCTTTCGTTGCGATAAAAATTATTGAACATCGAAAAAAATATGAAAAAGTTTTTGAATAATAATTTGGGAACGCCAGAATTTACGCAATATTTAATAGTAATTTACGTTATAGGACCGGGACATGGTCTATTAAAGTACAATTCTAGATTTTTACGGACAAGATATCCGGAATTAGTCTGGAGGAAATCAAAAAAAGGTGGAAATGAATGGTACAAGAAATTTTTTCACTGATTTGGTTAGCCCAGATGCTCTATTTTAAAAATCCGATTGATGCTACTCTGGCACCCTTGGGCATTTTGAAAAATCCAAGATGGCGACCATTTTTAAGTGAAATAAATAGAGAAAAAATGTTTGAACATAATATAGGTAACTGGCCCATAAATTTAGTCGACCACGAATCGCCTAAATCCAAATCCGGTATTATTTTTGTTCTGGGGGGTACCCCAACGGAGAGGGGGTTGATTTTATTAAATAATTCGACCTACTAACATAGACATGTAATACATAAATTTTGAGGTTTTTGAGTTCGCTAAATTCAAATATGTGGTTAAAACAATTTTTTGGGGTAATCTGGAGTAGTTGGGGCGTATTTATGGGGCAAACAGTGAAACTGCTTATGTGGGACTTAATGAACAAACTTTATTTAAGTTTTTTTTGAAGATTTCGACAGCTCTGCTTAACCCCATTATAAAAATAATTACTGATATTTGGGCATCATCCACCATTTTGAAATATTCAAGATATATAATTATTTTACTACCCCCTATTAAATTACCCCCCACTTCTCCAAGTTACAGCCAAATATTTTTTAACAACAGATTTGAATTCAGCCGTCCCAAGATCCCCATAATTGATGTATCTCATTCATATATGCTTCTCTTTTGATTGTTTGACCACGGCCCGTCACGGCCGCCATGAATATTTTAAAATGAAGGACGATGCCCTAAAATAATTAATTAGTTTTATAACAGGGTTGAGGGGAGCTGCCGAAATCTGCAACAAAATTTAAATAAAGTAAGTTCGTTCAGACTCCATATAAACAGTTTTACTGCTTACCGCTTCTTTAAATTACCACCAATGTTTTTTTTAACTACAGATTTGTATTCAGCGGACCGAAAAACCCTAGTATTGATGTATTACATGTCTATGTTAGCAGGTCATTTTTTTTTCATAAAATCCGTTGAGATACCCCCCAGAATAAAAATAATACCGGATTTGTATTTAGACGACTCAAATCCAACTGAAATGATATTCCACACAACAATATGTTGTTCAGATATATTTTTCTGTAGTTTTTTCACTTGAAAATGGCCGCCATCTTGGATCTTTCAAAATTCCCAAGGGTGTCAGAGTGGTATCAACCGGATTCTTAAAATAGAGCATCTTGGCTAATAAAATCAGCATAAAAATTTCTTGTCCTACTTGAGGCAAAAATCGAGGTGGTGCAACCAGACTAAATTTCTAGACGATTAAATGATGTATCACGACCGTGTACCCTACAACGTTTTATATCATACTGTTTTATATTTCATTTAATCAAAAAAAAATATTATTTGATAGGCCAGCGACAATAAATATACCAAAAAAAGTAATTTGAGTTACAATAGTTTCAACTGTAACTTCAAAATTTTCATCAGATTCAGCAAAATCAATTAATTGAGTTTTAAAAATAAAAATAACTGCGAGAATTCCCCTGGATATTGGTTGATTGGTTGAAAGCTTCTGATGTGCCTGATGCTGCCCCTGTAAATATTTTAAATAATTAAAACTGCAGTATTAGAGACATAAAGCTATTTGTAACTCATCGCGGTATACGTATCCGCATCTAGCGAGAACCAAGCACATTAATTGGTCAGAAACTTGTACCACGTTCGAAAAGAGCAGATATATGCTAATTTAAGGTGTTCTTGAACGTGATAGCTGTTGAGATGCGTTAGGTATCACGTATCGTTACAGCACATGTATCGTATCTCAGCACCTATTGCATTCAGAAACACCTTAAATTAGCATATATCTGCTCTTTTCGAACGTGCTACAAGTTTCTGACCAATCAATGTGCTTGGTTCTCGCTAGATGGGGATACGTATACCGCGATGAGTTACAAATAGCTTTATGTCTCTATTACCGTTATCGTTTACACGTATCTTTATTGTATTATTAATAAAAATTATTCAGAAAAAACTGTGTGTTATTTAAAACAATAAATTTCAATTTCAGTGCCGTAAAGTTACTTTACCGGACTAGTGATGTAATTTATCATTTCCCGGACTAAAACCGATAACGTAATGGAGTATTATACAATACAGTAGGACATAAAAGCGTCTTCATTTTAAAGTGTGCCAAATGTGCTTCAACTGTAAACTGCATTAAAATTAAAATGGTTTTAGAACCGTGAAAATGAAGAAGTTATCAATATTGGATTTAATCTGTTATTTATTTATTTAGGTGTTTAAACATAACCTCCATGTAATAAACGAAAATTGTGGTTTCCAAGGATTTAAAATTTTTAAACTAGGCCTATATCTATTATTACCTATTCTATCACTATGCCTAAAGGTGCAGTTAGACTGTGGTAGTGTAGTCGCATTGTAGTTGAAGTGAATTTTTTTCCATAGATAATGCAGAACAAGATATTTTACAGATAAATAGTTAACAATATTTTTTGATACACTTTTTAATATAATTTACCTTGTTTAATATTTTAAACAAATATTAGTGATAATAGACCCTTGTATTAACCGAGAAAGTTCCGTTTTTTCTTAATATAAGTTCAAAAATGCTTTAGTTTCACAATTAAAGTTGATTGGGTACCAAAGATGGACAAAATAAAACTTAGGGAAGAAAAAAATGTGGTAATTCCTTATTTGCATGTATACATACAGTCAATAGTGTGTTCAGTGGTATTAGCGATAAATTAACAAGGTACTATACTAGTTATATCTGATTCGGTAATTAATAATTCTGGTTTATTATAATTGCGAAGAAATTAGAGCCTTTTTTCTAAGTGACAAAAAGCGCTTACTTTTAGCAATACTTCGCTTGCATGGACAAATTATATTAAATAATTTATCTTCTTAATCTTATATTTGCTTTAGTAATAACCTTTAGAAAAATTATAGTACCGTATTATCAGCGGTGCACGGTGGTTGTAGTAAAAAAAAACTCATTCAGAGATAGGTAGATATTTTCGGGCACGTATGAAAGAGATGGCATGAATACACCAACGTTAGGCATGGGAGTGATTTCGTGGAAAAGCATAGAGTCAATTTTTGCAATAAAATAAAATGAAGAAGGTATTATATTTACTTATTTCCCCATCCCCTGACCAACCGATGTTAATAATATTAATTTTACCTACCTACAATAAGAAGTGGCGATACAGTAAACCCCCCCCCATTTTTTTACATTAAACTATTAATTTTCTAAAACTTATTGGTACATTTATTGGTAAATCTCTAATTTCCGTACATTGAATATTTTTTAAACCAAAGAATATAAATACCTACAGCCTTATATAGTCAATATACATACTGCAATACCTACAGCTATCAAGTAGAGGTGACCAAACTTTTTATCTCTAAATTTTGTCTTTCAGCACTCTATCAAAATAGCAATAGCAATATTATAAATAAGGCGGTCGTGTTATTTTTATTACCTATGAACAAAAACTTAGTAGATACCGGCTATGTAGTAATCTAGAACTCTATTTTCAGCCATCCATACTATAGTATAGGCTAATGGTATCGGCAAAAAGAAAGACCTAAATATAAAAATTTTTGATGGTGTCTGTCTGTCTGTTTGGGAGGCAATTAGGCAAAATCCACTGACTATAATTAATTGTTTATCTATACATATAATAAATCTATAACAGGACCATTTCTGTACATTGAATTGTACATTGACTATTTTTTTATATTTTAGTATTTTACGAAACGCGATACCAAAAATGCAATTTTTACAATTTTTGTCTGTATGTATGTCTGTTTGTTCCAGCATCACGCATAGACCGCACAGGCAACACATAGGCATTTATTTCATCAAAATCGGTTTACGGAAACAAAACTTATGGCACTTAAAAGAATAAAAGCGGGAAAAATGGGTAAAATCGCAGGCAAAGTGGCGAGGCGGTGTCTAGTGTGTAATAAAAGTAATATGTCTAGTGGGTAATATAAGTAATACTTAAGGGAAAATGTTCTTTAAAAAAGTTACTTTTAAACAGTTTTATAAACAATTTTAGAATATTACTAGTTTGACGTAGAACAGGGGAGAGGGGTAATATAGCGCCGCTGTTTATTGTAGGTAGGTACCATTATTAATTATTAACTTCGGCTGGTCAGGGTATAGGGACATAACTCCCATGCCTAACGTTGGTGTATTCATGCCATCTCTTTCATAGGTGCCCGAAAATATCTACCTATCTCTGAATGAGTTTTTTTTACTACAACCACCGTGCACCGCTGATAATACGGTACTATAATTTTTCTAAAGTTTATTACTAAAGCAAATATAAGATTAAGAAGATAAATTATTTAATATAATTTGTCCATGCAAGCGAAGTATTGCTAAAAGTAAGCGCTTTTTGTCACTTAGAAAAAAGGCTCTAATTTCTTCGCAATTATAATAAACCAGAATTATTAATTACCGAATCAGATATACCTAGTATAGTACCTTGTTAATTTATCGCTAATACCACTGAACACACTATTGACTGTATGTATATATGCAAATAAGAAGTTACCACATTTTTTCTTCCCTAAGTTTTATTTTGTCCATCTTTGTTACCCAATCAACTTTAATTGTGAAACTAAAGCATTTTTGAACTTATATTAAGAAAAAACGGAACTTTCTTGGTTAATACAAATAAATATGTAAGGTGGATTTTTAAACATGTTCAAAAATTTAGCAAGAGGGTCTATTATCACCGAAATTTATTTAAAACATTAAACAATCCAAATTATATTAAAAAGCGTGTACCAAAAAATATTGTTACCTATTTATCTGTAAAATATCCTATTCTGCATTATCTATGGAAAAAAATTCGTTACAGCTGCAATGCAACGACAACTACACTACCACAGTCTAACTGGAACTTAATATATTTGTATGTTCGTACACTTACCTTAAAATGGAAGTTTGACCTCATAAATAAAATTTTACTGTTTCTAGCCGACCTTCTCGCCATAAAACCGTTTACTACATAATTCCTTCGCCATTTAAATTATACTAATTCCGACTTGCCGACTCGACTAATTTTAACTTAACAACTCGTATTTATATTAATTTTGACTTGCCAAATCAAAATTATACTAATTCAATTCAGTTCAATTCAATTCATTAGTTTTATTTTTTTTTTAAATTTCACAATTTTAGTAACCATCTGTTCCTTATCTTATGTAAAAAAGAATATAGGAAGTAAAATTGGAAATGAAAACATACGCATATAATATGCAACCCCTAAAATAATTCTTGGACCGCACCGGCCTTAAAATAAAAAGAAAAGATATACGCAATACGTATCATATAGAAACCAATTTTTTAGCGATATAGAACTAGATGCAGCAAATCTTATTTGCTAAAATGTATTAGTAATTGATATTTGTCTTATGGTTTTATTCATTTCTTAGGAATGCACGGAGCTTAAATATATTTAATATTATATGAGCTATTCCATTAGTACTTTTCGTATCTGTATTGCTTAAGGAATTTACAAGGTAGTCGAGGTTTGTCCAGAACGGCGGACGAGCAGATTTATATAGTTGACAAACATAAAAAATGTGGTGGGCAATTTCCAACTTGTGCATATTGCAGACTATACAGTTTTCACCCGTGGACACCCGCTAAGTGTAACCTTTTGCTTTAAATTTCAAAAAGTACTTATTGCTTATTATTAATTGGGCAATGATTCTAGTTATATACATAGGAAGGTGCAGTTTTCAGCAATCCTTTTGTCTTTAAACCGTAACATCTCTCTTGAAATGCAGAAAGTAAAATTTTTTTGGTTTTGTTTAAGTGATCTTGCATCAAGGTTTTCAAATAGTTCTCGATAGCCTATCTCGCTAAACCATGCCCTGACCTGCGTTTGCCAGTTATATCTCGATTCTGCAGCTTTAGCAAAAAATTCATGCAAAGTTTAAATGTTAAAAAGGACAACAAATTACATTAATTTCAAACTGCTAACCTGAAATTAGCCTAACTTCGAGTTGCTAACTCAAAATTTGTATAATTCCGAGGTGAATTAACATATATTTTAAAGTATCAACTCAAAAAATTACTAACCTCGACTTATCATTTCAGAATTATTTCTACTAATTGCAACTTGCCAACTAATAATTACACCGATTTCGAGTTGTCAACCCGAAACTAAGTTTATTTCGAATCGTCAACTTGAAATTAGTATAATTCCGTGTTGTCAAGCAGAATTTATACTAATTTCAAATGGACAACTCAAAATTATATTATTTTCATTACTTGGCCCTTTCGTACTTATGAAAAAGTTTTTCTACAATTTTGTTTGATGAGAGAATAGATGCTGCATAAACCTTTAAACTGTTCGAGCAATTCAAACAAACATGCATATCCCGCATTTCGTATTACAAAGTTTTGCACAAAATTTTTGAACTAAAACAATGTGGGCGGCGACAGGTGACACTACAAACATTGTACAGCACGGGTTAAAATGATAAAGGATTGTTATAATTATTTAAAGCACCCACTACTCAGATAGTATCATTATGAAAGTAATACTGTGGAGTGGTAAACAACCCACGTCATTAATAATGTAACGCTGTCTATTGGAAAGTCCGAGGTTTGGTTTAATATATGTGTTTTATTTTTATATTTAGATAAAATAAAGAGGAGGCTCGGGTAAACCGGGAAAAATATAGCCAGGCCGGCGGATGTTTGAAATGCATTATCAGGAAGAAAATGTCTATTTTGGGATCTGTTCAAAATTCCAGCAGTTTATAAATCTCATCCTTTAAATTTAGAATATGGTGCGGCCCCATACAATTGAATGAAAATCTCAAATCTACAAACTGTCCCAGATATTCTTCCAATTTCTCAAAAAGAGTTTGACAAGGTGACCTCCGGGGAACTGGTGCGGTATGTTTTTTGGACTGCGATGATTTAAGAGCAAAGCTGTATATCTCGCTCTTTAAGAGCCAGAAAGTAATCTTGTCCTTTGGGTACTCTTCTGGATAATCAGACCTAGAGGCCCTCTATACACCAGAGGTGGGCAACTCATATTGCCCACTCTTTCTAGTTTTTTCATATTTTCCTGTAAAAGCGATTTTATGAAATGGACTGATGTTTTGTTGTCTCTTTTTTTAATTTCCTCGAACAGTTTTTGAAAGATTGATTTTCTTTTGATTAGTAAAATATGTCAAGTTTTGACAAAAGAAAACAAAAACAAACAGTGAATATACACGCGTAGATATTAAAAATGTAAATAATACGTAAAATATAAAGACTCCTATTGATCTATATTTTTGTTACCCTTTTTCTTACAATAAAGCACGGAAACATAATGTATTATTTATTGTATTGTGTATATTTGTACCTACTGTTTATAGCTTACTTACCTCGCAAATTCGGCTATTTTTATTAATTCTCCAGCTTGGTAAATGCCTGTTTTCTTTCCACTTTTCTTGAGTTTCTTTCTCCGTTGGACAACGGAACAATACAAATTCGTCGAGGCTCGTGTTTTTACAGTTTTTGATACAGCAAAATTCCATTTTTAAACCGGACGTTCCTTAATAAAAAATGTGACAGTGACAAAATTATTTATTGTCAGGGGTTGCCAACTATCATTGCCAACACAAAATTTGTTTTTAAACATTTCCCTAGTAACTGTCAAATCCACTTGCCCACCTCTGGTAAAGCAATAACTGTTAAAAATCGTATACAGGTCCTCTAATCAGACCTTTCGTGTTTCTGTTGCTTTGAGGCTGGGCGTTCCTGTTTACGAGGCTTGTGGCCAAACAGTAGATATTTTTGGCTATCACGGCCTAAGCTGTCACATGAGTGCAGGAAGGATGGTTTGCCACAGCACGTTAAATGTCATTCTTCAACGGACTCTAGCTTCTGCGCGATTTCCTTCGGTTCTCGAGCCGGTTGGAGTGGAAACCGGAAAACGGGCGGACTGAATGACCAGATTTCCATGAAAGTCTGGCAAACCTCTCATCTGGGGTGTTATTCATTTGTTATCAAAAACAGCAAGGGAGGTTTGTAAACTGGGAGAGTCCTTGAAGAGGGGAAGTATGAGGAACTTTTGGATCGCTTCTGTTTCACGCCCTTTTCCGTTGAAACCTTAGGCCCTTTAGGACCTGAGGCTAAAAATTTAATAAATAAAATCGGTCAACTTATAAAGAGTGTATTGGGAGGCGATTCAAGAGTTAAAATTTATTACCCAAAATATAAGTTTGGCAGTTCAGAGGGACAACGCGGATCAGTTCTTGGGACTTCACCTTGCCAAAAAGGTATGAAAGAAATGTTTTATATTTAATCTTATTGCTATTTTTCGTGGATATTCATTTAAATTTTTATATTGTTGTTATACTTACCATACTTTCTAGGTTTCTTTTAAGTTTCAAATGTAGTTAGATATTGTTGTTATCTCAATAAATAAAAATGTGATTTGGATGTTCGGTAAAACTTTTTTTATTTTTTTTTAAAGCAATATCCCTAACCCAACCCAAGCAAGATTCTCATAACATTCTACCAAATCTGGAGAGATCCCAACGTTGTCCAGGCATCAGGATGCAAAGTTATAACAATCAATGAAGGCTGCTGACAACGTTGACCCAACAAGAATGTAGTTTCGGGAATCCCAACGTAACCGTTTTAGTAATCTGTTGAGGTCACTCCGACGTTGGAAATATCGTCCGGGGACCTACCTATTGCAATAAATATTAAAACGACCCAAACGTTCAAAGCAATAACACACAAGATAATGAATGACGAATTAATCAAATCAATGGCGCGTGTTATAAATGTCAAAATAATTAATAAAAACAATCATACGTGGCACTCAGGAATATACATGAATGACTACTTCTACCGTAGTGTTTCTTTTCTGAAGATGTAACTAGTACGTGAACTAGTTGGCTCTAAAAATAATACAAGAAAGTTAGAACTGCCTAGGCTTTGGTGATGAGGTTGTGAAGATATTACTTGGTTTGAGGCAAGTCTGCTTGCTTTAACGGAATTTGATGCAGGAATTTAAACGCCAAATTAAAATGATTTGCTGCTTTCCATCGCATTTTCTTTGATACGTCAATTTTATTTCATTAATGTTGTATCAGATCGGTCAAAAATGCGTTAAATTTTTAAACTCATCTTTGTTTTATAGTCGGCTTAACTAAATTTAGGTAACAAGATTTATCGGTACATAAAGTTGGCATGGTCTGACTTTAGTAAGGTCGGTAATATATTTGACAGTTCAGAACCAAGGTTAAACAACTGGTACATATTTTTGGACACTTTACCCACCTGCCAGGAAGTTACTTGAAAAATTTTCGCATTTTTTAGGACAGTTTCACTTAAATTTTCACATTTAACACAGCGCAAGGAGCGCGCAACATGAGCATCTTTAAATGACAACAATATCAGAAGTGGTTGCAGGAACGTTAGGTAATCAACTTAGGGGCAATTCATAAATTACGTAACGCAGCAAGGTCGGGGTAGACGGTTACACTGATAAAAATGTTTTTGAAAAGTCAACCACTTCGTGGGATTGACATATATTTATTTAACTCAACGAACGTTTTGTTGATTTAAGCTCTTAATTTTTAAACCAATGGAGTTGAAATTAACTCTGTGTTTTGGACTTACATTTTTTATTTATGCAGGACGTTTCGATCAGTACAATATCTGACCGTCTTCAGGTGCAAACTGCAATCTATTTCCAAGGTTACGTACTAATATACTATAAGAAATCATTCAACTGTGAAGTTTAAGAAGTTGGCTCTGCCCAAGAAGAGGCTTCCAAATATTTGGAGTTTCAGCACTTGGTTTACTGAAAATACCTGATTCTGCCCAATAAAGGCAGCTTCAAGGAATTTTTGCTTCTTCCAGTATGACTCCTTGTGCAAAACCTTTGCTTTTGTTTACTTCATTCGGTGTTGTTTTGACCATGTATGTTCGGCGATTCGTGATTTGGTTGTTTCACCTCTTTGGGTATTCGTTTGATGTTCATTAAGCCTAACAGATAGTGGTCTTTTTGTTTTACCTATATATGATTCACTACACTTACAAGGTAAATACATTCCTTATTTTGTTTGTTCTCTGGTTTTTTTTTACTAAGAAGGCTTTGAATTGTATTATTAGATTTAAAAGCTATTTTAATATTAAAGTTTTTCGCTACTACTCGAATTTTGGTCTTCTAATCTCTATCCTGTTTTGCTGAAATTTAGAAATAGTGTAACTATTCTGCTGCAATTCCATTTTAATGTTTCTTATTTCTATTTCCAAGTCATGAGAATTGTTACAAATTTGAACGACTCTGTTATAAAAAGTTCTTATTATGCCTCGTTTGTTTGTAGCAGAATGATTTGAACCTTGATTTAAATATTTTCCTGTGTGAGTGGGTTTACGATACACTGTTGTTCTGATGTCACTTTCTACTCATTTGACAAGTACATCAAGAAAAGGAATTTGACAATTTTTCTCCAATTCCATTGTGAATTTAATGGTGGGTCTTATGCTACTTAGGTGGGGAAGAAATTCTAAAAGTTGTTGGTGTTTCCCGGTCCAGAAAATAAAAATATCATCAACATATCTCAGCCAGAGCTTAGGCTTATATGTTGCGGTATCAACCATGGCTGGTACGTTCATAAAGAGATTCGTTATCAATATTATTAGACAGAGACTGCATGATGACGAACGTACCAATCTAAATTTCAGCAAACAAGACAGAAATTACAAGGAAAATCAGGCAAATGCATTCCGTACAATTTTGTATATTAAAGCAGTATCACAGTAGCGAACAACTTTAATATTAAAACAGCTTTTAAATCTAACAACAGAATTTGAAGCCTTCTTAGTAAAACAAACCCAGAGAACAAACAAAATAAGGAATGCATTTACCAACTTCCTTGCAAGTGTGGTGAATCATAAATAGGCGAAACAAGGAGACCACTATCTGTTAGACTTAAGGAACATCAGACGAATACCCAAAGAGGTGAAACAAGGAAATCAGGAATAACCGAATATGCATGGTCAAAACAACACCGAATGAAGTGGACAAAAGCAAAGGTTTTGCACAAGGAGTCACACTGGAAGAATCGAAAACTTAGTGAACCAAAGTGTTGAAATTTCAAATATTTGGAAGCACCTCCTTGGGCGGAGCCAACTTCTTAAACTTCACGGTTGAGTGATTTACCATAGTATATAAGTACGTAGGAAAAGGAATGAGTAGAGAATTTGTTGAAATCGGATACATCGGTATTTATGCTAAATACCCAATTTATTTATTTTCAATACATTTTTACTTAGACTAAACAAAAACTTGTTTCACTCAAATCTAATTTTGAAGCTTGATACAAATAAATAATGACTTTGATTCAAGAACACGTTTGTTTCAGTCTATTTAAACAAATATTTGTTTATATCAAATCCATTTTTATTTAATTTAAATAAGTTTTTTTTCAGTGTAACTGGAAATGTTATAAACTGCGACAAAGGCAGGAGGAGAGATTCACACGAAAAATGTGAGGATTTGTTCAATTAATTTTATGAGATGTAGGCAAGTCCCTAAAAATTTGTTCTAGTAGTTTAACATTCATGCGGAACTGTCAAAAAATAGTGCCGCCTTTATTGAAGTCAGACAAGGACAACTTTATCTACCGATAAGTCCCTATTTTCTACTATAACAATGCACTAAATTATTTTTAACTAAAGTGAAAACAAATTGTTATTGCCATAGTTAACTAGCGACACGTTTGCAACACATTGAAAAGCCCAATAATTAAATGTAAATAATAGAAATTGTGATTATATTTATACAGGATCCCTGACAAATGATAGGAACATTTTGGGCCATCTAGAATAATATTTTCTGCGCTTATGCTTATTTAAGCGAATGTGTACTAAGCACAAAAATGGCAGGTAAATAAAATAGGAACAACGACAAACTTTATTAGACATGACCTGTGCCTATTTTTAACCTCAAATTTTTATATTTTCAAAAATTTGCGAAAACATTTTGTAATTTGTGTTACCATCTGTATTAAAAAAGAAGAAATAAAGTTGTTATCATCAGATACATAAATTTTCTGCGACATATGAGTGCGCGTTATTTTTAACATTTCTGGCGGGCTCAAGGTCTCTTAAAAATATGTCCAATTTTATCCTTATCCTTAGACAAGGGCATCGCTGCAGAAGGGCAGGGGAGACAACTGACCGCCCCCTAGAGATTTGAATACCGCTAATTGAAAACTAAAATAATCACGCGCCCACGGCTAATTAGCAATAAAGCTAACTTTGAATTCGAGAAATTCCGGAAGCAACAGCGACACTGTTTCGCGAAGCTCTATTCTCTATTTTTTGTACTCTGTGGTCTCAGTCAGGTTTAGTTCGGGTTTCGGTAATGTCCAGGGACAAAACCGCATTTTTAGTTTAATTCTCTAAAAATTTCCGCTTGCGGCGTACCTAAATTATTCAAAAAATTTGAAGGCCTTTCTGCTTAAATTGTAAAATTACTTTATTCATAACTACTCTTGATTTTTTCTTCTGTTCTTATATATTTCCCCCCTGGCTTATCGGCTGGCGACGCCCTTGACCTTTTACTAAAAATAAGCACAACTACTGTCAAATGTAATCTTATATAGCCCGACTGTCTATGGCAAGGGGGAATGCTTTTGAGTTTAAATGGGGTATGTATGTATGTGTGTGTGTATTTTTATACGTGTCAAGATAGAGCCAAAACGGCTGAACCGATATTGACAAAAGTATTATCGATGGAAAGCTCAGAGATCATAGAGTTCTTCACACATTCAAAAAAGAAATGGAGGAACGTTTTGTATGCGATTGCAAAACGTTTCTTTATTCTGTATACTAATTCCGATTTAAAGGTATCATGTCGAAACTACTTTTTTTGGGTTTTTCGCCACTAAGTTAAGGAAATTTTTTCAAAAATATGTTAAAACCCACTGCGTAAATTCCTAAAGAAAAAAATTTGTTCATTTGTCAGTGGTTTTTAAATAAGATAAAAAATTTGCCTACACACACGCAAATCCTAACTAGAATCTAAGTACTTATCTGACGTTTCGGCAGAAATTCTACTGCCGTTATCAAAGAATTTTATCCTTTTCAAAAACTTTTTTCGATTCTTTTTTAAAATATCTGTCTGTTGTCATACAACTGACTGACTTTGACTGATATATATTTCAAATATTAACTTGACAGTTTGGTGCGTCGATAGTAGCCAACAAGGTATTGAGTGAATTTAGTAAAATTTAAAATCAAAATTGAGTATTTTCGATTTTAGATTACTTTATAAAAATACAAAATTTTGATTTTAAAATATCAATTATAAAAATTATCTTTTGACTAACTTTAAGAAAAAATATATTAGAAACCTAAAGAACATCAATGCTATTTTTTAATTTATTTAAAAAAAAACCTTTTTGAAAATCTTCTTTTAAAATTGGAAGCCAAACTGTATTTATATCAACTGATATGCTAGCTATGCATTCATCTTCGTTAAGATAGATGCACGCTGCTTCTTTGATTTTTCGTTTAATTTTGTCTGGTTCTTTTTGTAATATACTGGTTTCTCCCCACATTACTCTATGATCATTTTCAAAAGAATGTTGGCAAATTTTAGACTTCTCCCAGTCTCCTCTTCTGAGGTAACCCTTATGGTCATTTATTCTAACTTCAAGAGGCCTTGAAGCTTCTCCAATATAAAATTTACCACACTCGCAAGGAATTTTATAAACGATATTTTTTGAGTTTTGCTCAGCATTTAATGGTTTTGTTTTGGTTAGAATTGATCTAAGAGTATTTGATTTTTTTAAAATTGTTCTAATATTATAAGTATTAGCGATTCGTTTAATTTTTTCCGAAATACCTGGTATAAAAGAAATTATTAAATTTGTTGGTTGTACATTATTATGTCTTCGTTGGTGTCATTATTTGATTGTCATAGGGCCTCTGCAAACTGGCTTTGGCAGCAAGTCTTTTAACAGTTCCTCCCAAGCCATCGCAGGCACTTTTGCCATGCGAGGTGGCAAAATAATGCCACTCTGCTTCAACACCAAAATATTTTTTATGCAGGCATAAATTCAGAAAATTCTTTTTGTTTTTGTACTGCGCAGCACATCCATCCGAAAAATAAAAAATTTTGTTAAGTCCTGGTATTTTGATTTTTAAATCAGGCATTAATTTTTTAAAAAATAAATGAAATGCAATTGTATTATGTGTCAAGCTTTCCGAAATAAACACATAATTCAGGTTGTGCAGTTTACCATCACTTAGAAAATAAATGGCAAAAGGGTGGAGGGTTGCCTGGCTGTTATTCCAATGATAAGACTGGACTTCATCTTGCATAACAAAGGAATAATTTTCCGCAAAGTCGCAAGTGATCAAAGACTCTCCAGGTTTAAGGTTAATTTTTATTTCATTGTATCTATCTTTTTGCATTTTTGCAATAAAAGAATGTGATTTAAGTTTTACAAGATCATCAGTAAATTCCTGGACAAAATCATCACTTTTCTTAACAACGGTTTCCATAGTACACCTATCTACTGAGACCCACTTTTTAAATGAGACCTCATCAATTAATTCTTCCTCAAATTTTTCTATTAACGTATTTTTAAACTGTTCTACTCCAGGACATTGCTTACATCTATTGCTTAAAAAACAGTCCACTGAAGGTGGATTACACATTAGTTTCTAAAGGCAATCATGATAAGATATTACAAGAGGCCTGTTATTTTCATCATATAGCTTATTTAATTTGGAGCCATTGAGCATTAGTTTTATATTTTGATGTATAGTACATACACATACAGTATGAGTCCCACTTTTTCCTGCCAGTATACAGTTTTTGGGTCGCAGTTCACAAAATTTTGAAAACCCAATTTTTTCATTGGGGTACTCAGTTTTAAACAATGTATAAATTTCTTTTAAATTAGCTAAGACTAATTTTTTTTGTACATATTCTTTTTCAGCTCCATATTTTCTGATAACAACATAATCTTTTTTACCTGGCATGGTCCTGCTAATGTCATCCCTTTGGTAAAAATCTACCACTATTTGGGCCACTCTATCACTAAGGGTCTTTCCCGGTTTGGGGTTAGGAGAACATAATATCCCATTGTCCTTAACTAACTGTTTTACAGCTCTGGCCAAATATTGAGAAACTCCAAATTCTTCTTCAATCTTCTTTCTACTCCAACTTTGAGGTAAACATGATAAAACTAGTATTTTCTCACTCCTCTTTTCGGTTTTTAAAAATTTGTCCTTTTACTGCTTAATAATTTCACTTTCGTCACTCTGGCATTCCTTTACTAGCGTTGAATCTGATTCCTTTGTAAATGCTTTCGCAATTGTATGCTACAATATCAATTTTTTCTTTGTATACATTTTTTCTTTTAATCGGCGACACACCAAGAAGCTCCAATGACTTGTTTAAAAGAGTAAATGATTCAGCAGGATCTTGAAAATCTGGATCATTTTCTGGAACTTGACTGGGTCTAAAAAAATTTAAAAAGTTAGTTTTTTATAAGAACTTAAAAAGGGGGTAACAGCTGACCCAAAATGTTTACATAATGCCAAGAAATTTGTACATAATGTCTGTATTCTCAAAATGCCATGCAAAATAATGCCATGCAAAATAATGCCATGAGATTTTTCCACTCCGTATTAATTTTATATTAAAAAATACTATTTGTTACTTACCCTGCCTCATCTTCTTCAGATGCCTTAAACTCCTTTGAAAGCTTTAGTCTACAACCATCACAGATTTTCATTCCCATTTTGACATTTTTGTAACTGCACATCCACTTGGTCACATTTCTTAATTTCCCAAAATGCTTGATTTTTAACTCTAGTGGATCACAGCACTTTACTTTATATTTAGTCCATCCACTTGCCTCACCCATAGTTGAAACTTTTAAAATTACACAGAGATGACTTCTGATAAACCTTCAGTCGAACTATTATGTATCGATTATTTGGAGCTGTATCAGGAAGATACTTGCCAAAAATTTAAAATCAATTTATGCAGGAATTTTCATGTCAGAAAATCCCCACAATGTACCTAAACAGACCAATAAAATGAAGGAGGTGTGTCCTTAATGTTAAACAGGAATAAACAGGCAGTATTTCACAAAAGTATTGGCAGGTTTATACAGGCATATTTTCCTAAGAATTGGAACATCCAATAGTACGTCTCCGGTGGAAAAGAGGTTTTGTAAGTAAATATTACAATGGGGGGCAATGTTAATCTGATTACTGATACATAATGAAACGTAGGATATAATTTTTTATTAAATAAAATATTGTTAAATATTTTTATAATATCGCTTTAAACCCCATTATATTCTTCTAATTACCAAAACGCATTGTCTATTTATAGGCGATTTTTCATGCATGTGACATTTTTAATAAATTTTTTCACATTGAACCCATGATTTGTCCATCTCAAAATTTTGTGAATAGTTTAATAACACTTTAAAGAAAATAATATAAATTTTTGAAAAAAATTAAAAATGGCCTTTTTGAAATTTTTCAAAAAAAAAACAAATTTTTTTTTTTTATTTTTTTTTTCAATATATGTTATGCAATATTCTCATATGAAAGGTCTTTATAAGAGCTTTAAAATGAACCTTCACCTACTTTTCTATCATAAGTGGTTCTTTGGATATTCCTAATTTTGTGCGCACATGTTAAGGACAAATAAGTGACTTTTTCGATTTTCAAAAATTAATTCAAAATAAACAACTGGTCAAAAAAGTCTGAAATTTTGGATTTTCCAGTTTTTTGGTAGGAAAAACATGTATACTACAAATCATCAACATCGGAGATGGTGTGGTAAAATACCCTGGTTGACTTGATATGGACTGACCCAATTAAAACCTTATCAATACGATAGGCTTATGTTTGAAAATATTTTAAATAACTCCCGTTTTTCCTAAATTAATAGGGTGTTCAATAAATCCAGTGGCAGGCACTGTAGTGATGATATTTGTTTTGCTTGCCTATTCATAATTAAGGCTCTGCAATACGCAATAGAGTTATAAAATCATGCACTAACTGAATATTTTATTATAGTATCTACGTAAAGTTCATTAATCACTTTATTTTTAAAGTTGATATTTTTTCTAATTTGACATATTTACCGTTCTCTGTAGTTGCTAATTCGCATGTGCCTATAGAGAATGATTCAAAATTCTCTACAAAAATTTTAACAGTGGTTAGATATCATTCAGTCAAGAAAAGTTAACCGAATTATTTTTTGAAAATTAATATTTTTTTTTCTCAAAATTTAGATGTTAAATTTCGGTTGAAGAATCCTCTGGCATGGCTTTTGTCAAACACTTTGAAGTTGACAAAGTTTTACTTTCAATAAGTTATCTTTTTGGTCGCTAAAAAATAATACGTAGATAAACGGTGCTTCTTAGAAAAAATTAACAATTCTTAAATGCAAATATCTCTGAAACAAAATATTTAAAAAAAAATTGAAGACGTGAATTTGTATTTAGTGCAAACTAAATTTATTTTTCTTTTTCTAATTAGTTTACGGACGTTTAGATTTAACTTAATGTATTTTAAATGCAAATGTCCGCCTTTTTTAAAGTGTTTGTTTCGTCCTGTTGTTGTGAATGGAATCATAGAATTTTGACTCCTAGTCTAATGATGGCCTGTAAGGGTCCAAAACATGATCACTAATTAAAAAAAAAGAAAAATAAATATAATTTGCAATAAATACAAATTCACGTTTTTATTTTAGCTTTAAAGTGCACGCAACCCCCTTCCCAATTTCAATTTAAAAAAATGTTTACAAATTCTACCTAGATTTAAAATCTTTCTAGGGAATTTTGAACCACACTGTATAAATCTCACTTGAGATTTTTTTCCATTTTTTTTTCAATTTGTCGCTTTTTCCTAAACTAGAGAAAAATTTAGTACGAATATTTGCAGGGAAGTGATATCTCTACGCTGGTTATTGGGTTAGAAGAAAATTTTCTGATATAAGCACCTAAGAATTTATATTCACATCAACTATAGATATTCTTTTTTTAATATCTCTTGCATAAAGTTAGAGTTGGTATAAATGGATTTATTTTTTTTTAAAGCTATTGTTTCGACCATCAGATAAAAGTACAAAATGCAAAAAATTTAACTTTTAAGTAATAGTTTTTATAAGAAATAATAGATGTAAAAATTGTATACAATCTAATAGTTACCTTATTTTAATCCTTTATTGTCCCCTAATATGCGTTCTTTGATGGTTATAGAGATCATAGACTTATATACTCCTTCGGAGTAGACTTGGCACACCATTAGTAAAACGCAATATTTTTGAATCCTTCATATAATTTTATTTAATAAATAAAAAAGGGAAATATGTACCGGGTGGGCCATAAAAAACCGGACAAAATGTTTTTCGTTATAACTTTCGAACCATACCACCGATTTTAATGCAACAAACTGCTCTTTACAGGGAATTGAGCAAGATTGTGAGTAAAAATATCTAAGATGGCGGAAAGAAACAAACTTTATCCTTTAAAGAGCCACGTTTATTCTTACGTTACGGAAGATTTTTGGATTTTTTTATAAATTTATAGAAAATCTATATTTCTGCCACGCAGAACGAGGTGCGAAACATTAAAATCGGTTAAGTGGTTCTCAAAAAAAATAGAAAATGTTCAATCAGTGTTTTACGGATTATGCGATTGCTGTCTCAATTTTGTCTGCATACATTTTCTCATAAATTCATTATTACTAAACCGATTTTAAAGAAATAAAAAGGCTCATGGCGAAAATCGGCTATTCTTTAACTACTGCCATTGAAATTTGCTGCCATCTTAAAATCCAAGATGGCGGACAGAACCAAACTTGACCCTTCAAAGAGGCTCGTTTATTTATATTTTCTGAAAACGTTTTTATTTTTTTTATTCGTAGAAAAGTTCTGTTTTCACCACGCACAACGAGGTATAAATCATTAAAACCAGTGTAGTAATTCTTAAAAAATGAATTTTTATTTCCACCATTGTTTTCCAGATTATACAATTGCCTTTGCAATTCCGTGTGCATTAATTTCGTCATAAATTCATAATTACTAATTTTTTTTAATAAAAAGTATTATGACAAAGATTCATTGAATTTTAAAGACCACTATTGAAATTTGTCATAATTGGTAAACCCAAGATTGCGGACAAAAGCAAATTTGACCCTTCAAAGACACTCGGTTATTCTTTCGAGAACCTGTTCGACTTTTTTAAAATTCGTAAAAAAGCTCTGTCTCCGCCGCGTATAATTAGATAAAAATCATTAAAAACGGTTAAGTGGTTATTAAAAAATTAATATAAATATAAAAAAGGGTACAAAAATTACCCGCAACAAAAAAAAAAGAGCGGCTTTTTTAAATGGTGGCAAATTTGGCTATCTTTAAAGAGAAATCGATTCTAACCATGATGTTTTTATTTTATTAAAATCAGTTCAGTAATAATGAGTTTATGAGTAAACAGTGGTTAAAACAAAAGTTAATTTTTTGAGAACCACTAAACGGATTTTAATGATTCGTACCTAGCTATGCGCGTTGGAGAAAGGGCATTTTTAGGTTCTTGAAACCCAAGAATAAACGAGCGTCTTTGAAAAGATAAATTTAAATGTGTAAAATGGCGAAAAATTTTGATTGTGATCTTTTAAAAGTTTTTGATCTTCGCCATGATGCTTTTTATTTTATTGAAATCGGTTTAGTATCAATTTGAGAAGGCAATCGCATAATCTGAAAAACAGTGATGGAAACAAAAAGTAATTTTTGGAGAACCGCCAAACCGATTTTGATGATTTATACCTTGTTGTGCGTGGCGAAAGCAGAACTTTTGTACAAATTTAAAAAAATGTTTAAAAGTTTACAAAACATATGAATAAACGAGCCTCTTTGAAGGGTCAACTTTGATTCTGTCCGCCATCTTGGATTTTAAGATGGCGGAAAATTTCAATAGCAGTGGTTAAAAAATAGCCGATTTTCGCCATGAGATTTTTTATTTCATCAAAATCGTTAGAAAAAGTTAAATTTCACCGGTGAGCAAAAATTTTTCCGTAAATGTGTGGAAAAGTGTACGATTACGTTAACTGTCACCATACTTTTTCGCACATGTGTTGCAAAGTACTTTTCCACTTTTACAAAATGAAAGACTAATTTTTATAAAAATTAGTTGCAATTAATCAGTGTTCGTAGGAAAAATAGCGTACAAAACTCGATAGAAAGTAACTTTCTTACACTGGGGTGTTGTTTTACTCGGCTAGCGCCTCGTTCACAAAATTCACGATCGTGTGAAATTTGTCACGTTCTTCTTTTTTTATGGAATATACTATGATCGTGTCTCTTACGCAGATAGATTTTTAGTTTCTGAAAAAATGTATGTTTCTAAACAATTTTTACTTTGATGAGGCTAAATAAATATTTATAGGTGTGTCAGTTTATAGAAACTATAACCCATAAATTATTACACACTTTAATAAAACCAAAATTTTACAGCACAAAAGCTTATAAACTTTATAGTAACTGACAAAGATCAACTGTGTTTTTTTTTTTTAAATTTAATGCGGTTTTTTTTGGCATTGTAGTGCTGTGATATTTCACTAGAATTTAAGATCAAAATCTAGTTGAAATCCAAGAAATTTGGTATTTTGAGAAGCTCTAATGGAGAATTGCTGTTTCATCGGAATCCAAGCACCTGCGATGTATTAAAATTAAGAAGTAGCTCATTTACATCACACCAGCACTTTATGACGTTAATAGCTTCAGAGATGATCTGGACCAGCTCGACGGTTATTTTGTGGCATACTACCTTAACAGCATCCGCGAATGCAGCAAAGATCCCAGATATGTCAAGACACAGAAGATCATTGATGTATATGAGGAATAAGATGGGTCCAAGAACTGATCCTTGTGGAACTCCAAAAATGATCGGCTTTTCTAAGGAGCTTTTCCGGTTCACGGTAATACGCTGGCTGCGATATGAAAGATGTGATTTGAAGCACTCCAAGATCACCCCCCCTCCCCTGAAAACCATGGACTTCCAACTTGCTCCATACCGCTGTCCACTCTTTTTTGAACTGTCCAAATTTCGCTTTGTGTAGTTTAAATAACTGCCGTATAATCTACTTTTGTGACTGGGTTACTAAGATAAATAACAATTTCCTACATGCGCCCGGTAAAGTGCGCTCTACCGTCTACTTTTAAACAAAAAATACCGTCTTAGGGGGCGATTTGGGACAAGTCTGATTTTGACATTTAATTGAAGTAAATAGTTTCCAACTCTTTTGTGCAACTGCACTACCGAATATTTTTTCCTTTTTTTCTTTTTTTGTATTATGATACTTTTAGTCTATTTTTAATATTTTATTTTATCTTTTAATCTTAGGGCATACACAGATTTAGATAGTTAGAACTCTTTATTATATGTATATTGTTACATTAGAAATAAATAAATTGATTTGGTTTGATTTGAAATAGTTTCCAAATCATGCCTAACTTTTAAGTCACGACCTTCTCTTATAAAAATTAAGCTTGTTGTAAATTAGGATATCTATTAAGGTTAGGTAAAGAATTAAGCGGGACGTTTTGCAAAATATCATGGAACGTTTATTTAAAAGCAAAGAAAACGGTTATGTCTGCATAAATAGATTAAAAAAAGTAATGTCAAGATACAAAAGATCATTGACGTATATGACGAATAAGATTGGTCCAAGGACTGATCCTTGCGGAGCTCCCAAAATGATCGGATTTTCTGAGGAGCTTTTCCGGTTCGCGGTAACACGCTGGCTGTGATATGAAAGATATGATTTAAACCACTTCAAGATCACCTCCCACCCTCCCCTGAAAATCATTGAGTTCAAACTTGTTCCGTACCGCCGTCCACACTTTTTCTGCACAACTGCCACAAATTCTACTTTTGTGACTGAGTTACCAAGATAAATAACTATTTCCTACTCGCGTGCGTTAAAGTGGACATTACCGTCCACTTTTAAACAAACAAATACTGTCCAAGGAGGCGACTTGGGACAATTTTGACTTTAACACTTAATTGAAGTAAATAGTTTCCAAATCAGCCTTACTTTTAAGTGACGACCTTCCCTTATAAAAAATAAGCTTGTACGGCACAAAAAAATTAATCAAAATAAAAATTAATTAAAAGTTGATGTTTCAACTTACTTACCTGTAGCAAGTTAGGGTAAATTTGGATTTCTATGAAAGTTAGGTAAAGGCTTAAGCGGGAGGGTTTGTAAAATATATTACTTATTAGTACAGTTCAGTACAAAATTGAGGAATGTTTTGTAGTTGCATGCTTTTAATTGAGTTCGTTAGTGCAACTTTACATAGGCATGCGACTGCAGAACATTTCTCTATTCTGTACTAAATCGTACAAAAAAACTAGCCGTCGGGTAGTTTTTTATTTTTTTTTTTTTGATGTGTCACATAATATAAAACTTTAATCCCACGCCATAGGTAATCCTTGGGGTAAGGGGGAATTGAGTCGGTAAAACAAGAGGAGACACGTTAAAAAAAATGGTGAGGTCACTGGGAGTAAAGCAGAAAAAATGATCAAAATCGCTTTGTATTTCAGAAAGTTATGCTTCTAAAAGCATAGCAAAATTCACATTATGGCGCCTCCCATCTGCCATATTAATTTTTTTTAAATAAAATATAGCCTATAATACTCCCGAGACTCCTAGCATTCCAACGATGCCACTATTATTAAAATGCGTTCACCCGTTTGGTCTCTATCTTGACACATATAAACATACCTACCTCATCCCAACTCGAAATGCATTTTTTCCCTGACAATTTTAATTTTCGGCTATTTGTGTATTATCAACTTCTGGAAATACTTAAAGCTTTTGGGCGTGATCCCCGCTCATTACATATTTTTATATATTAGCCCATCAACATAAAAAAATTTAAAAGTAAAAAAAATCCGCATGGGAACATTTAAAAAATACTTACTAATAATATCTAAACAGAACTCGGATAAATTAAAAACATTGTCTCCAAACAAATATAAAAAATATTATACAAAATTTTTAATTAGCATACTTTAACACCCAAAAATGATGGTTCTGAAACGCCGGTTGTTTTTATGTAATTTGTCATTTAAAACATAATATTTTTTTTATACATTTACTTTGAAAGCTTTAATTAATTTAGCCAAATCCCACCTTGGCTTTTTTTCCGATCCATCACTTTACTCGTAACTTTTAGCTGAAAAATACAACACAGAAAAATAAAAGAATAACATTTTCTAAATAGTAGGGTAACAAACTTTCTCCACAAGGTGAATTACCGGACTCAGTTAAAGGAGTTTTTAAATGTTGCATCGGACAGCAGCAAAAGAACAAAGTTTATTTCTCAAAAAAAATATGTGTTTGGCAATAAAAAATTCTTAATTTCACAGGATGAATGCTCCAATTGACATTTTTTTTTCAAGAATACGCAGTGATACTTTACATTACAAATTTTTCTGTGTTTGATACCTTTTTAGTCCGCCATTTCTTAATTTTATCAAAAATAAGTTACTAAGATTCCAAAACACCTTAATCGATGAAAAAAAAGTTGTCTGTCGGTCTGTTGTCTGACTTTATACACGATAAATCAAGAACGCCTTAATCGATTTTAACGAAATTTGGTACAAAAATCCTCTATCGGCTGACCATAAACTGATTAACTTTTGGGTAAGGAGGTAGAGAGTTGAAGGGAGGAAAAGGGGGAAAAATATTTAAAAAAATTGTAACTTTGGAACAAAAGCAATTAGTGATATACGGTTTTCAGATTTAAGTTTCCATGAATATGGACTACAAATTTTGTCATAAAGTACAAGTTCGTGGGAGCTTTAGTTTCCGAGTTTGTAAAAAAACGTTAAAATAAATTAAAAAAAAACATAACTTTCAAAGTAAATCAACTACTGATGTGCGTTTTTCAGATTTTGGTTTTCGTAATTATTACCCAAAAATTTTTTTATAAGGTTTAAATCTTTCAAAGCTACAGTTTTCGAGATATTTTCATTTCCTTTCAACATCAAATAATTGATTTTATGGTGGACTATCCGTGCTTTCTAGCACCGATTTTTAAATCTGGTACAATAAAACTGAAATAAATTTTTAAGTTACACAGTGTAAAAAATATTTTGATTATCTTAGTTTTTTTTTTGAGAATTATACAAAGCAAAAAAAATTCTTTAATGAATCTGTGTCATGACGAATAAATGAGAATACAAACTTGAACAACTCAACAAACAAAACTATATTTTTTACCCAGCAAACACATTTACGTAAATATTACAGAACAGTTACCTACATCCCATGATAACTTTGCTACATAAATTCTAGGTAACGTGCTAATCACATTAAAATTTATATGTTTGTGGCATAAAACCTACATATTTTCAGTGAGAAAGTGATTTTTTTCATCAGGTTTTTGGGATGGCAGTGGGCTCTCTGCTTTATCCTCTGCTGAGTAATATTTTTATGGAAGATTTTGAAAATAAAATTTTAGAAGAATTTAATTTTAAACCGGACATTTGGTTTTGCTACATAGATGATATTTTTAGTTTTGGTCCTCACGATTTAAACAAATTTAACGATTTGCTTAATTTTATAAACAGTAAAGAACCAACGATATAATATACTTTAGAAGTAGAAAACCAGCACGTACAAAGAGATATCTCAATATTAACTCAAATCATTCCTCATCGCAGTAGTAATAAAAAGTCTATACGATAGGGCTAAAATAGTTTGTTCGGACAATAACACATTTTTACAAAAAAGCAAAAAATAACGGAGGTCTTAATTAAAAATTTGTGTTTAAATAACTATCGAAAATTCTTTTAGACAAATTGAATTTCCATTAATAATTATAATGTACTAACAAAAAATTTAACAATTCCTTTTATATTATAGTTATTTTGGATTAAATTGAACGAATTGAAAATAATTACAATATTAGAAAAAAATTTCAAAAATCAAATACTCTTAGATCAATTATAACAAAAACAAAATCATGAAATGCTGAACAAAACCCGAAAATTATCGTTTTTCAAATTCCTTGAGAGTGTGGTAAATTTTATATTAGAGAAACTTCAAGGCCTTGGGAGAGGTCTAAAATCCAGTATATTACAAAAAGGACCTGATAAAATTAAACGAAACGTGAAAGAAGCAGCTTATATCTACTTCAATGAAGATGAATGCATAGCTATTATATCAGTTAATATAAATACAAAGCTCAACACTAGTAGTAGTAATATAAGTAATATCCATTTGTACTCACAAGCTAAATTTAAATCATACCTAAATATTCTAAGCTTAACCTAAATTAAAGTATGACCTATAACCACTAATATAGAATATAGAAAACCTTAGAAACCTTAGACAAAATGTTACTCACTCATTTTATTTGATATATAGTTAGTTTGCATGCGTCGCACATAGAGCGTGCGGCGCGTTCGCCGTGAATCGTCTGTATTATTCCTGTATAAGAAGGTAGAGTCGACATAGTATATTTACAATTTATATTATTTTTCATATGCATGGTGAATGATCGGTGATGGAAGTCGGTAGTTAATATCTATTAAAAAATAATTAAAGAGTTTTTGAACAGTATATATTGACTCGATGCCTCCGATATGCCGGAGGTATCGATTGATTTTATTTATAGTTTTGCATTTACTGAACATACCTTAAACCATATAACTATGAGATACTATAACGGCCCAATTACCGCAAAATGTGTAACGAAAATAACTTTGAAAAACAAAGAAGAAAATTCAAAATCGAGGTCGGCTTTGAAACTGTTTGAGCCACCAGGCGACAAACTATAATTCTACTGCACGTGCACTAACAAATCCATGCCTGGTGTCGTAGTGACCTTACAATAATTTAATCACAAGGTATTAATTTCAGTGACAGTGACAACGACATCAACTGTCCGAAAACTTTGATTTTATTTAATTGAATTTATTTATGCTGAACAATTTTATGGATAAAGCATCTCCGACCGCAAGTTTAAACTGACTAGAGGGTTTGAATCCACAAGGTAAACCCGTTACACGAGGACATGGCCCCCAAGTGCCGAAACCAGTTCTTGAGAAAACTGGGCATTGTCGAAAAGTTTATATTTTTGACGAGGTATGGTTTTGCCATTTTGTTCATGTTGTATAGTTTGGAGTTGTGGAGTTTTTGTGTTTTAAAATTTTGTGGCGGTATTTTCTGTGATTGCGTGCGTTATTATTACGGGAAACACTAGACAACACTTTTTCAATTTTTTTTACGATAGTGTCCACTATTTTAATAGATTTTCCTAAAGTAAACAAAAATATTAAACATAAACCTACATTTTTGCTGTCAGATGGTTGTCAGTTGCTTTCACTACTGACGCAATCGATGCGCCTGCCCATTACACTCCTCGTCTATGGGTTTTTTTCCAGGCCAACCTGATTGGGAGTGTTATTATCGGTACGCATTTTTCTCGGGAAAAGCAAGGGGAGGGCCGTTATATTATCTCATAGTTATATGCCTTAAACAGTATCATTAGAAAATGAACTGAAAACACTAATTATATTCTATTTTTTATTTTCAAAAACCAACGGTAATCACCCATCATGACTGGATCCCATCGACCTTGATAGCGAATTTCCCTTGTCCTGATAGCCTGGTGGAACCTGTCGCACTGCTCGTCACTGAGAGTTCTTAAATTTTCAGGAAAAAATTACAGATGGGCATGAAGGAAGTGAATTTTTAATGACATTCGGGCACCATGTAGGCATCTAAAAGTTCATCAACTAACTGTTGGTAGTTTGCATCCATATTGTTGCCCAAGAATCCCCTTACTACACTAACAGATGAGTTCCATGCTCTAAGTTTCTGCCTGATAAGCTTCTCTGTAAAGTTAACATCATCCAGCAATTTTCTGATATGTGGCCCAATATAAACGCCTTCCTTTAATTTGGCATCACTTAACTGAGGAAAAACTTGTCTTAGCTATTTGAATCCATCAGCGTATTTACTCATAGCCTTCACAAGGTGTTTCGTCAGCCTAAATTCAATGTGAAGAGGAGGCGAAATGACATTTTTGAAATCTACAAGAGGTCTAAACTTAACGTTTTGAGATCTTGGTTAAAATTCAATTCTTTCTGGCCAAATTTTTTTTTACTGCACGACTATCCCAGAACCAACGTTGCACATAATCGGTTTAAATGTCCAGGGTCACGGCGGCTTTTGTACCGAAATCAAAAAAGTAGTAGTTTAGGTAATTTTTTTGTTATGAAATGCATCTCTGTTAACCATCTTCTGATAAAACTAGACTAGCTGCTAATGTAAAATGGTCTTAATTAAGCTATTGAAAAGTAGTACATGTTAGGGCTTTAGACATATTTTTTCCATTATAAGAATGGTATTTTCATTTTAAAACTAAAGAGCTGACCTGTGTTTTAAAAATATTGTCGGTCAGTGTTACTTACCGACCTTCTGTATTTTCTGACTATATTTTGTGACTTTTTGACTTTAAGTTAATTTGGAAATGCAAAATGCACCTACTTACTCTTACTTAGAATATTTAGTAAAATATTGAACAGAAAAAGTTAACGTTAAAAATAACAGCGACTCTATTACTCTATCTTTCATAGCTACCTATACATTTTTTTATAAATTAAATTAACAATTATACGTACATTATTTGAGTATTTAACTAATTTTTAAAAACACCCCCTTTTAAAATTTTTTGGTGTTAAAACCTTGCATGTAACTAAATTTAAATTAATGTGATTTATTACAGTCTTATCAAATAAATTATGGCGGTTAGCCAAAATGCATTAAGTTCTATATTTACGTTACGGCATCCAACAGAATTATAAATTCTGATAATGCTAATATATTGGAGAAATAAAAGTAATTTGTCGTGTCGTGCATAAAAGTGGAGTGGAATAAATTGAGTCAACAATTTTTTGACATTTAGATTTTAGTTTTTATAGGGCATATCGAAGTGTATTGATAAAAGTAAGGGCGAGTTTTTTTCTATATATAATTTTTCCCAAAGGTTGAATAACAGTTAAAATACAACATCCATCTGATGTTAATTTTTGTTGGAGCGATGGCGCCAACAAAACTAAATAAGAACGCAGTGAAAGAAACATTTTAACCCATTTTTTTTAAATTATAATAAAATTTTTTTGGCTAATTTAACGGAAGTATGTTAATTTTTTATGTTTATTTTTGAAAACAAAATAATTAATTTCAGGTTACTGCAGGCATTTCAAAAAAAATGCAGAAAGAAATTCAAAAAGAAAGGGGTAAAAACAAAAAAATTTCGGTTATATTTATTCCATTAAATCTTATTTCTGACTGAAATTGAATTTTTCATTTGCTTTTGTTTTCTTTTGTTAAATAGTTCCAAATTTATCTCGACTGTTTCGTTTTATTTTCCCATGTTGACCAAATTTTTTTATCTATGGCCTGCACAATAAGTGGCTATTATGTCTTTAATTTTGGCTGCTTGTCTGTTGCTTATTTATTTTAAAAAATGTTTATTTATTATAAATAAAGTATTAAAAGTAAAACTTGGGCTGTTTAAACGTTTCGAAAAAAAAATCTTTTATTTATATAGTAATATTGAAAAAATCTAATTATACTTGCCTAAAAATTAAGCTATTTCTCTTAGTTTTCATGAATTTACGAAAAAATCATTTAAAAACATCGTCAAAATGATAAACTATCAAAGATTAAAACGTCACAAGAATGAACGTCACCTAGTAAAAAGGAAAATCGCTATGGAAACCATAGTTAATTCATTTACCAGCCGCTTTGATTTATAGTGTAAAGATGTTGTGTTGTGAGAAGTGCTCTTCGTTCGAGATTTTTTTTTTTTAAATAGTGCTAATAACGCGCCTTTTTTTACTCGCGTTTTTAAATACCTCGCTGCACTCGTTATTCAAACCAACGCTTGTAAAAAAAGCACTATTTTAGCCACTAGTTGTTAAAACTACTATTTTGATTCGGGGTCGTAGATAAAAGGTTGTAGGTATATCACATATACGGTGGGGCTCATAACAGCTCTCGTGTGGTAACCAATCGTTACTGTTATTAAACAAATGCTACTTGTGGTAAAACGAGTTTTCAAAAGTAAAAGTCGGATTTTATAGCCATAAATAAAAAAAAGATGAAAAAGAAACAAATTTGATTTATGCAAAAAAGATTTAGCGAGGGTGAATAAATAACAAAAAACGCTTTTATTTAAAAACGGTAATGATAACCATAGACCCGAGTTTCACACTTGTGGTGCTCATCAGTACGGTGCTAGGGGTTAGAAGTTGAAATAATGATGAAAAAATTTGAAATAGGATTCACGTAAAAAACCATTATCTGTCAAATTATAGAATCGGCAAATGTACCTTCAATTTGAAGGAAAATTAAGCATCTCTACGGAGACAGATATAATTTTCATTACAGATATCATTACCTTAGCTTGATATAATTTGTTTTTTGAAATTTGATTTATTTTGGTAAATTTTATAATACATTATTTATACCAATTTTGTAAGTTTAATATAAATCCAAAAACATCATATTGATGGTGGATTTGGTCTAAAAGTTAGTTCTTAAATATCTTAAAAATTAAACTACAGCGGTTTTTGACCTGGATGTCTTTTCAGAATTTTGTTCCTAATATACACGCAGAAACATCCGGCTTTAGTTCCAGAAGTCATAACTTTCTACAAAATGTCATTTATTTTTCTTCATCTCATACGTCACCAAAAATGGTTTAAAATTGTTTTAACCGTTTTTTGGTGGTGTAGTGTACAGATTACACAGACAGACGTCATCTCAAACTCACATATATCATTACAATTGTACGCTCTTTTATATTCTAAATAAGTTATTTTTATGTAAAAAGAAAACAAAGTTAGGATTGTTTTACACAAACCAAAACTACTCTTTTTTGCCCTCGACGCGCGTTACGGTAACAACGTTAGCATCATGAGTAGACGGTAAACAATAAACTAAATTAACCTACACTGTATCTTATATACTATCTCTTAGTGGGCGAAGATAAGACTAAGAATTTGTGATTGGTCATGCTTTATAATCCCCTGAGAATAACGGTATACACACATAAAATTTTCAACACTAGTAAATAGTGTTGAAAATTTTATGGAAAAAATAAATAACACATATCCCACAATTAAATTTACTTATGAAACAGAGAGCAACGGTACACTGCCATTTCTAGACACTTAAGTTATAAGAAATAAAATTAAATTAGAATTTGACCTATACAGAAAAGGAACGGCCATCAACAGGTATATTCCAAATGACTGTTTTCATTACTTACAACATAAGCTTGCAAGTTTGCACTTTTTAACATATAGATTAGTAAATTTCCCCATAAACAAAGAAAGATTTGAAGCAAAAAAGAATAGGATTAGGAATATAGCTGGCGAAAACGGTTACGACGAAGGCTTAATAAATAAGCTGATAAATAGACATTCCTTTTAAAAGACCTTTCGGAATTCCACTTTCTTCAGACAAAAAGATACCTCTGACTCTATATTTGTATCAATTCTTTATAATCGTAATTATACGTAAGAATTACAAAAAGTATTAAATAATCCGGTCTTAAATTAGTATGTCAATCCAGAAACACAATAAGAAATTTACCAGGAAATCTTAAGGATTGAACTACAGTTCAAGAAAAAAGTGGAATTTACGAAATTAGTTGCATGGATTGTGACAAAAAATATGTTGGCCAAATGAGATGCTCTATTCAAACACGTTTTAAAGAACACTTAGCACACTTAAAATACGGAAGAACAGAAAAGTCAAGTGTGGATGAGCATGCTTTTGAAAACAATCATAGATTCACATTAGATAACCTAAAACTTCTAAAAAGTATACCAAACAAAAGACTTTTGAATGCATTTGAAAGTATGGAAATCATTAAATTCAGAAATAGTTTAAATAAAGATACAGTCCCCATTCCGTTTATTACATTTTATCCTTTAGTTGAGGGGAGATAGGATTATAAAGCGTGACCAATCACAAAATATTAGTCTTATCTCCGCCCACTAAAAGATAGTATATAAGATAGAGTGTAAGTTAATTTAGTTTATTGTGTATCGTCTCCTGATGATGCTAACGTTGTTAGCGAAACGCGCGTTGAGTGCAAAAAAGTGTATTTTTGGTTTGCGGAAAACAATCATAACTTTAGTTAGTTCAATCAAAGGTTCTAAATTCCCAACACGTAAAAAGAAGGTTAATATAGAAAACAAAATAAAAATAATAGTTTGAGCATCCATAAAGATTTTGGAAATATTATTTGAGTATGAGGCTCAATTCTAAAGCGTATTATTTAGTTCAATCTCCTTGTTTAAGCGTATTATATTGTTGAAAGTATTAAAATATTCATAAATACGCATATATAATAACTACTCTCCAACCAATTTTTTGTAAATAACGTATAAAGCATATATACATTGCAAAACAAGGAAGGTAACAGTTTTTCAAAAATCTAATATTTTATGCATATAATGCAGTTGTAAGTAAAATATGATCTAGGTACTTATAAAGGGCTTTAATCGATTAGTATAAAATTTAATTTCTAATAAAATAAATGCTTTTTGTTTCTCGGTCTTCAAGGCCAAGTGGAATTGTCCATATCCCCACACAGGTCTTTCTCTGTATTAATAAGAATCACCAGAGAAATGGACTTACCTGACATATGAAGCTGAATAAAAGCAAGATTTTTCTTGTGCCTGGTTTTTTGTTCAAGTGCCACAAAACATTCAAAAAAATATAAAAAAGGTCCAACAAATAACGAATAATTATTTTCTCACTGAAACTGGGCCTCTAGAAAAGAGTGACTTGAATCGTTTCTGCGATGCCATGCTTTATTTTAATAAAAAGAGTTTGTTGAAATCTTGCCGTCTCGAGTAAAGTAAAATGGCGAATATAACACTACAAAAATTTATTACCTCTCGCCAAAAATGGGGCAAACGTGCATTGTGCATTATTAAAACCGCTAAAACGCTTCGTAGAAAATATAAAAGCGAAGCAGTGTTAAAACACGAAAAATTTAAATGATATACCGCCACAGAGTTGTTATTTAATAAATTTTAGTTAATTTCGTGTGGCCAGCAGGGTTCATTCTTACTTAAAAATTTTCGGTGTTGTTATATTTGTAAGTCTGTTTCAAGGGTTTATGCAAATAACTATGAAATATCATAACGGCCCTGCCCTTGCATTTTCCAGAAAAAAGCCATACCGTTAATAACTCTCCCAATCAAGTTAGCCTGAATTCGACTGCGTCAGTCATGCGCAGCAGATTTTTCGCCTTTGGCCTTACCCAGGGCCAACCCTGGGTTTAAAATTATTCTCTTTGTTTTTTGCAATAATTGGACCATTTTATATAGTATTTCGAAGTTATATGTTTCCCTTTTAAATTGCTTTTTAATGAAAGGCAAGGAAATAAATTTTTATAAAGAAAAAATCTTTTAAAGAACAAGCTTTTATTAAATGCACAAAAAGTAGAAAATAATTTTTTATCTTTCTTATACCATTATAAAAGCAATAAGCGCAAAATAAAAATTTTAAGTTTAGGTATCGTATATCGGTCACATCTCGATTCACCCAAGAAACAGTTGTAATACTCTATCTCATCCGTTTTCAGCTTCTTTAGATGAACGCATTATGTTTATGATTCGAATAGAAGAAATTCTTCTATTGCAGTTATCGCTAAAATTTTTAATTTGTGCACATCGCTTTTATTATGGTATAAGAAAGATAACACATTATTTTCTACTTTTCACTGCATTTAATAAAAACTTGTTCAAAATTTATTTTCTAGTTTTTGGATTGGTACCCTAAATCGTCCATTTTTTATTCAAATCTGATCAAAAATTCATATCTGTCTCTCGAAAAACCCCTGTATGCCAATTTTGATGTAAATCGAACCAACTCAATCTTTTCCTCCCTGCACTTCCCTCGCTAGAGGAAAGTGTGTACCTAATAATACCATTTTATTGTATTGTCGCCGGAATTATAAAGGCATACCAAATTTGAACACACACCCTTAATTTTTTGATATGTACCCTTAATCATCCATTTTGAATCCGCTATATTGAAATTTTCAAATCTGATCATAAATTCATAATCCCCCTCCTTTACAACCCCTCCATGCCAATTTTGATTAAAATCGAACTTAAAATTTGTCCCCCTGCACTTCCCTCGTTAGAGGAAAGTATTTTCACCGGAACTACAAACGCATACCGAATTTGAACACAATGGGATGTGGAAAAGTCAGCTAAAATAGGTTAGCAAAACATGACCGAAAATCGTCCATATTGAACCTGCCATATTGAATTTTCAAAATTAGATAAAAAATTCGTGTTTCTTATGCTCAAAAGCCCCCGTATACCAATTTTGGTTGAAATCGGACAAATTTAGGTGTTTTCCCCCCTCCACTCCCCTCATAGGGGGGAGGGGTGCCTAGTAATAGCATATTATTGAATTTTCACCGGAACTTTAAATGTATGCCAAATTTGAAAACAAACCGATGTGTATAAGTTAGTTAAAATTGGTTACCAAAAGATTACCAAAAGTCGTCTATCTTGAATTTTTAAAATTTAATTAGAAATCTCCATCCCCAAGTGCCCCAACACACCAAATTTCAAAGAGATCGGGCATACTTCAACTGTACCCCCCTCCACCTCCTTTGAGTAGGGGGGAGCTGTCAATTTCATCACGCCATATTCTTGTGTTGTCTCTGCACCTATATAAGCATGCCAAATTTGAAGTCCATCGGATGTCGGGAAGTTGGTCAAACTTAAGTTGCGAGCTTGTAAAAAACTGAATCTGTTTAATATTTGCTTGTATTTTGTTTTTTAAATTATTTAATATTGTGTCTTGTCTTAGCTACTGCAACCTTACCAGGGGTGCGTTTGAAAATTCTCACCCCAGGGTAAAGGTTATACTTTGGCTAGCCCAAAACCGTTCGAGAATGACAGCGATGAAAGTAATGACGTCATACACCTCCGTTCGAGAATCAAAAAAGTGATCGACTGGGGTGCTCCAGAATCGCCGTGATCTTGAGCTGTGTAAAAGTTATCCGCGTCTGCGCAATAGCGTGTTGACATAAGAAGGGTGTTTTTATTGTTTACTTTTTTGGTTTGGGTGAACAGAAAGTCTATTTTACACAAAAATAATGTTATTTGAAGCAATTTACATTGCTAGTGGATTAATCCCATAAACTGAAATAAAATTACTTTTCAAAACAAATACAACATCCTTGTTCGAAAATTTAAGGAGATATTCACCCCAGGGTGACCCGCATACTAAAGTTTATGCATGCATAAATTAATATTGTTTTTATATTTTTTTTCATTTAGATCGCAGAACCAATGTAATGGAATGTTTAAAAAGTTAACATAACGGGCTTTATTTGAAGTTTTTAGAGAAGTACATTTTGGTAGAATTTAAGTTTGCACATTAAAAATGCTTTTTATTACCGGAAGCAGCAAATACAACTTGAAGGTGTCGTAGGAAATGCAATTTGATCTAGAATAAGATCCAGGGAAAAGCGGGGTCTTCTTTTGTATATGTCAGTAATTTTGTAGTTAAGAAAATCGGACTACGCCACTGAAAAATTTAATTTTATGATATAATATAGGTCATTGCTCTTAGATCAACCCTGCTAAGTAGCTAAACTATCATTAGGTACTTATTGATAGAGAATTAGAAAGTTAACCAAGAAAAACGCTTTTTTGGAGTTTTGGAAGGTTAGAAATGACAGTTCCCGTATGTTAAGTGGTGGACGTTCCTAAGCTTGTTAATGAAAGGAAAATTTGGGTTATAATTTTTTCGTCTATTTTTATTATGTAGCTTAGCCTATTTTTTATGAACTGGAAAAATTTTTTACCAACAACTTTGGAGAAAATAACTTTAAAAATAGCAAAACGCATAAATTGTAAGATCACAGACCACTGTCCAATCATGTTCAATACAACTTCAATACAGTCAGATATAAAAAATACACAAATTACAAAAAACTAAAACAAGATATAAAGAAACACCAATGGATAGAGGTTTTTCAATGCGCTGACATACTTACGGCCACATTTAACTTTATGCGAATACTACAATCTCTAATATTAAAAAACACACAAACAATTAAAACAACAAACATCAAAAATGGAAAAACAAATTGGATAAATAAGGAAATAAAAAGAATTATAAATGAAAAAAATTAAACATATAAAGAAACTCAAAAAAAAACACACAATATAACCTTAAAAAACAAATATGCTGAATATAAAAACAAATCTTGCAAAAATGATAAAAAAAAGCAAAAAAAGAATACGCAGAAAAATTAATATTAAAAACTAAAAACAAATCAAGTGCCTTATGAGACACTATAAATCATAAATCAAAGCAAAAAGTAAAACTTGAGAAAATTGACCTCTCCAAATCGCAAGTTATTACTGACAAAACAAATATAGCACAACACTTCAATAATTTTTTTTGTGATATTGGAAAAAAACCTTGCTAAAGAAATAAAAAATCCAACAAATTTCAGTGAAAATGCAGAAAGGAACCAACATAGCCTCTATTATTTTTTAAAAAAATACTTTAATAGAAGTACAAAAACAATATGTAGCATAAAATCAAATAAATCACCAGGCTGCGACGGAATAAGATCCGAAACACTAGAAGCTATTTAATTGCGCCTATACTAGAATATCTTATATATATATAAACCTCTTTTTAAGGCAGGCTAAAATCTTTCAGAAAATTATTAAATTTTGTATGGTACAATTCTTAGAAAGACACTAAATTATTTCGGAAAAGCAAGTTGGATTCAGGAAAGGCAGGTCTACAGAAGATGCTATTTTAACTTTTAACGCTTACATCGAAAATAGATAACGTAATTGATAAAACACAAGCATCACTATATGTATTTGTTGACTTGACCAAAGCCTTCGATACTGTTTGCCATGAGAAAGTAATAATAAAATAAGAACAATGTGGATTTAGCGAAAGTGTGTTAAACCTTTTAAAAGATTATATCAGGGAAAGGAAACAACATGTTAATGTGGAGGCGATAAGGAGTGATCCTATAACGGTCACATGCGGCGTCCCGTAGGGGACATTCCTTGGACCGATCCTTTTTACCGTATTTATAAACAACTTATTTAGAATAAAGAGCTTGGGTGCTGTAATCAGTTTTGCAGATGATACTGCTATTTTCTACCCTGATAATGACTGGAAATCGTTAAAAATAAAAGTAGAAACTGACTCGTTAAGATAAGTAAGTAGTTTTAAATAAAACAAAACCGAAGTTTGTTTCCTTTACGTCATACTCAAAAAATCTACCAAGCTATGACTACCTTATTATTGACAAGAATCAAACAAGAATATAACATATTCAAAAGCTGAAAACATTAAATACTTAGGCATAAAAATTGATTGTCAATTAAGATGGAACAAACATATACAAAATCTATTAAATAAAGCTTGGTAAGTAGATTCTCCTATCTTAAACCGTACCTCGATATAAAACACCTAAAACAAGTATATTTTGCACTATTTCAATCAGAGATAAGTTATGGTATAGTGGGCTGGGGCGGAGTACAAGATATCTACTTAAGTAACCTAGAAATAATTTAAAAATGGTTAATAAAAGTTATTTATGGGAAGAACCGAACCTACCCTAGCGATCTATTGTATTTTGAATCAAAAATTTATGATATTAGGCAACAATATTTTCTAAAAATAATTAAGTGTGTACATCGTAAAAAACTACAATTAAACACAATTACATATTCACACAACACAAGATATAAAAATGATTGTACAGTAATGCCTCTAAATAAAACAGAAATCGGACGCAAATCATTCCTATACCTAGCTCCAAAATTCTATAACTTCTTAATAAATCAACTAAAGTCAGCAATTTTTCAAAAAAACTTTAAAAACATATTAGAGCAATGGATCGGTCAAAATAATAGAATTATTATTCATAACCTTTTCAAGATTATGGTTTAAAAACTTTAAAAACATATTAGAGCAATGGATCGGTCAAAATAATAGAATTAATATTCATAACCTTTTCAAGATTATGGTTTAAACAATGCATATTAAGAAAACAGAAACAAAAACAAAATTCTGACTTCAATACCGAAAAGTGACGAAATATTTATCGAATTGTGACTTAAAATCCTACTTGTGACGTATAAACCCAACTAGTGACCTATAAACCTAAATTGTGACAACAAAAGTCTAACCAGTGCCTAAAGAACTAACAAGTAATTATATACAATTACTTTAGTGTTTCTAGTTTATTCTTAAATTTAAGGTTAAATTTTTGTAAAATTATTGTGTGTATATAACCTTTTGGAATAAAAAATTATTGATATTGATTGACGTGTCGAAAATATACAACGTTCGGAAAGGAAGACCTTTTAAAATTTTTTGGATAAGCCAGAAAGAAATCATGTCTAAAGTTTCCTATGTTATTAGGCAAGAATATAAAACTTTACATTTTCCATGTGGCAAGTGACATAAAACGTATACCGAGTTACTCCCAAAGTTTTAATTTCTAAATTCGAATAATTTTTGTAAATATTGATTTTTGCATATTGCACATTTTAGTGCTAAATAAACCGGCCCTGGTAGTCCAGTCGGTTAGCTGACTGACACGATCCAATTAGGTTTCTTGGTTGCCGATGTGTCGTGGGTTCAAACCCTGTGCAGTCCTAAAACACTTTTTACCTTGGATAATACTTAATAGGCTAAAAGACCAGGGAAGAGTGTAAAAGGTAACTTGGTTCTACCCACACTGCCTAAGTAGGTAGATTACTGAAGGGCAAAAAGACCAGATAAAAAAATACCTGGGGTTCGAAGGTAGTTGATGACACTTCCGATTAAGGTTATAGTTTCTCCCCAGATTTTAAGTAAAATAAGTACAACTGGCAACGCCTTGTTCTTTAATTTTTTTAATCTTTTGTCAGAGTGCACAGGGAAAACTAAACGTCAGAATTAGCTGAAATTTTGCAGGGGGTGATCATTTTTAAATGCTTAAAAAAAATATCTGAAGGATTTTTCAAAATTCTCAATTATTTTTTCTTCAAAATAAAAGCTCTGGTGCTGTTATCTATCCCAAAAGCCTAAAAATAATTTCGGTTTAGAACAAACCCGATTTACAAAAAAAAAATAGAGAAATACTCACAATTTCCTCTGGAATACATTTTTCATTTTTATATTTCCTTGCTTTAGCTAAAATAAAAACTAAGTTTCCTTTTTTTTCTAAAATCCTGTGCACTCTAACAAACGCACAAACGCATTTCAAGTGTTGGCTGATAGATCGCAGAATTTATACGATTCCATGGTAACTGCAGATGTTTTGTCAACAAACTTTAAATCGGGCCGCAGTGGGACAAAAGAGTATTTTTACGTTTTCTGACAGAAAACCATGTTTATCTTTGAAAACAAATATGAAACCACTCCGCGTGTGCGGTCGCCCTCCGAAAAAGGCCTAGCGCTGCGCGGGCATTACTCCGAGTCTATCAAAGGATTAAGAGAACTTTACTGGCTCGCTGGGATTACTAGAAATTCGCATAGAAACATTCGGCGCCCATAACCCCACATAATTTTGTTTTTGTTTTGATTTAACCATTTTTTTTTAGTTTAAGTTATTGCGGCATAGTTATGCGCAAGTGTACTATTGAAATCTTGGAGTGCAAAGGATAGATTTTAGAACCTCAGTTTCAAAAACACACGGATACTTCAGTACTAACAAAACCGGTCAGTAAAGCTTCATTTAGAGGTTGGAAAGACTCTTGCTAGTCGTCGACGCTCCTGTTTAAAATAGAATACGATTATTTCTTCTAGCGCCAGTAGTCGATTTTTAAACCTGCATGCTTTTAAGTTACCTGTTGTCAGTATCAGCTAGTGGGAGTGTTTCTAATTCAATTATAAATGCACCTCAATATGCAACCTTAAACATTACACCAAGTTACTTTAGTACGTATTTGGTAGCGTTTTTTTAGCAGGTAATTCTGCAATAACTGGTTTTCTTTTATTTTAGTATTTAACCTGGTTTTTTAGCGGCGTAGAAGACGAAAAGTCAAAATAAGTAACCTAACCCCAAATTTTTGACCCGGTGCTAAAAAATCTCTGGTGTCCCACTCTGGATAAACATAAATAAAGTCTGGAAAACATGGAAAACAAATTCAATGGGGTAAAATTTTAAAAAAAAATCAGTTCGACATGGTTAAATTGATTGCCTGTACATTGTTGCTAAAAACAATTCCCCAGATTTTAACTACGACCTTAAGTTAATAGTGCCTACGGGACTCAAAAAAGTGACGGTAAACAAAGAGTAACAACATTAATGCTAAATAAGAAAGGATTATGCTGCATGAGATTTAAATACGAATTTATAATCGCAATTTAATTGTAGCATATAGACAAATTTAAAAGTCGAACGTGCGTGCTTTTTTCTTAACTTACTCACGTTTGGCATAGCAATAGACTATTTTCGGAAGTAAAAAATCAACTCCCAAAACATTAACAACTATTCTAACGCAATCTGACACCGGCATCTTTAGGGAATTTCATGCAGATTTAAAAGACGGGGGCGAAGCCTGACTGGCATTTGTCACGAAAGTTGTTTGCAGCTTACCCAACTCTGACATGCTGGGAATAAGAGGACAACCTAAACTATTTAGTAAAGGGCAAAAACTGATCACATTTTTGTCCCGTCGCACTTTTACGTAGGATTGGTTTAGTAGATTAGCACCCTTAGTAAAATACAGGGTTTTTGTTTTGACCACGCTTATATTAGCTAGTTTTATTTGTCTGTCTGTCTGTATGGGTGTCTGTATGTCTGTCTATCTGTTCGGTACAAATCGTGCAATGGATTATAAAGTAACTTCCCGTTAACCAATTTTCATGAAATATGGTATACTTATGCAAGGCCGATGACACTACAATATTATGGAAAAGCTATGCTGGTGAGGGATTGTGGAAGGGGTATATATGTTGATTATTCCAAATTTCCAAAATTCACCACTTTTAAAGCAAAGCTGCTACTGCAATTTTCAGATTTTACTCGACACAAACATTTTCTAATCCTGGAAAAAAAAAACAACGTGGGGAAGTGGATCAGAATCAAAGTGGAGATGATGGTGTGGAGTAAGGGGGGGGGGGTTGAAAATTAATTCCATTTAAACCGAAGTTGCTACAAACATGCAGTTTTCAGATTTTACGTTTATTAAATATTTTCTAATTCTGAAGAAAAAACTGCGTTGGTTGGAGGGGTTGTGGTTAAGGGAGTGAAATGGAGTTAAAATGTTTTAAAGTTTATAACTTTTGAACCAAAGCTGCTACGAATATGCCGATTTTTCAGATTTAAGTTTAGTAAACATTTCTCAATTTTGTTGAAAAAAATTAAAGTGTAGGTTCATATGGAGCTAAGAGAAGGTTAATTTATTTGAAAATTTATGGTTTTTAAACTAACCTTTGTTGAAAATTGTTTATTTCCTTTACTATGGAAATCTGCCAAAATACGTACCTACTTCCTCTTCATACATCACAAATAACTGCACAACTTAGGACTTTAACTAATAGGTATTTAAAAATAACCTGTCAGCAAAACAGTTGTTTAATTCAAACTGATCAAATGTGCTCTATTTGCAGCATGCAAAAAAAAAGAAACTAATAATATAAAACATTTATTTTTTGAGTGTCCTTTTTACGGTCCCTTACGCGAAACCTTTTTAATAAAGAACAGTATAACTGATTAAACAGAATGACTGGAATGCTGGACAAAAACTCCTATCAATGCCTTACTGCGATAAGCAATTTTATTTCCAGTGAAATGAAGGTTTGGTCATTTCTTAGAAACGAGTAGGCAATACTTAGTTTTAATAGAAATGTCACGCTTATTAATATTATTAATATTGCTGTATAATTTGTTAACATTAGCGATTTTTCAGAGTGAGTTGTATTTACTTTTGTTTTATTTTCTCCTAGAATATTGATAATTATCTAGTTAAATAACATGTGTAAATATATAAGCATTGTTTACAAATTTAGAATTAACAACAACCAACTTCTTGTAATAAGGATTTAGTTCCTTTTAGTACAATAAATAAATAGAACCAAAGCTGCAACGAATATGTAGATTTTTCGTTCACTTAATATTTCTTGACCTTGAAGAAAAACATAATGACGTTGGTGTGGAGCTTGTTGAGGGTATGAAAGGGGGTTGATATGTTCTTAAACTCATAAATTTTGATCCAAAGATGCTACGAATATGCAGTTTTAAGATTTAAGTTTTAATAAATATTTTCCAATTTTAGAACGAAAAATTACGGCAATGGGGGTGGGTGGTATGGGGGTAAGAGCGGGGTAAATATATTCAAAAATTCATACCTAATAAATAAAAAGCTGCTACACGCACTTTTTAAATTTGAGTTTCTCTCAATATTTTTCAATGTTAAAGAAAAACTATGTTGGTGGGAGTAGTAAAAAATATTGCAAAATTTAACACATATATGACTAACGAGCAAAAAATAATTATAAAAAATAAACTATTTTTTTTGCCTGATACAGATAAACGATATACGAAATACGCCTGCAATAGATAATTATAACAAAAATAATATAATAATAAAGGGTCGTATAATTAGTTGAAAAATTTACATACAAACCGCAATCACTAAATACGACTATAGAATCGTTAGGTGAATAATTCATGCGCCCCACGTTGTTTATGTATCGTTTGCCTGTATAATGCTAGGAAAAATTATTTTAGACTTTTCGGTCCGTTCGTTAAAATTTTTGAATTTTTTAAATAATAATTTTTAAATATATTTTAGTAAACTGACCCTATTTTTTTGTTGGTTTACACATAATTTTTGCATTATATAAGTAGGTTGGCATGCTCAATTAAATACATTTCTCGATTGTGTGCGACTTCAGAAACTAAAAAAAAATAACATATAAAGTCTACGAAAAACTAAAAGTAGATATATGGTGGCTTGTTGCCTGGCAAGTAGGCCTTCATGGGCTCTTTTTACTCTACAAAAAAGTTTTGAACTAAAATTTTTTCTGTAAACCAGTATTGACATATTAGTCTGGGGAAGTGCGAGAGTTTACAGATTATGAATCCGTCGGCTGACATTGACATAATGGACTAATTCAACATTTATAACTTTTTCTTAGTCAATGTTGTTTGGTATCGATTTATAGGTTTTGTAACATGAGAAACTTAAATCTCCTATCAATTTCTTGTCGGCATTTTATTTTTTATCAAGAAAAAATTAAAATTTTAAACTTGTAGCAACACTAAGGTTATTAAGCACTAAATAATAGGTTTGGGGCGATCAGACATTTAAACCTTTTTTCAGAAATTAAAGTAACTGATATTAGAAAATTTCTTTACATTATCTAATTATAATATAAATTACACCTCATTCCAAATTCTCCGGTCCAATTTCAGCATGCGGTTGACAAATAAACACAGAAGGTAAATGGAGCTGTCACTGTTAGCGTCAAAAAACTGGTTCGTAGCAATTTGGAATGGAGCTGATGTTTCGGCAGAAAGTCTACTGCCGTTATCAATGAAATTATTTTTTGAAAATTGTTTGTAGACTTCTTGACTGATACAATATTTTAACAAATTAGCACTTGAAAGTTTGGTGCATCGATAGTAGCCAACAATGGATGAGTATAATAAAATTTAAGACTGCCTTATAGAAATAAAAAACTTAAAGTGAAATCAAAAAATAAAGTTTTACATTTTGATTTTGGTTTTAAAATATCAAGAATAAAGTTATATACTTGACTTGACGTCAATGCCATTTTTAATTTATTAAAAGAAAAGCCCTTTGAAAAGTCTTGTTTAAAAAAAATAAATTTAGATGGACTGTTTTTGTTAAAATTGATTTAAGAGTGTTTGATTTGTAAAAAATTGTTCTAATATTATAATTATAAGCAATTCGTTTAATTTATTCCAAAATACCTGGTTAACAGAAATTATTAAATTTGTTGGTTGTAGATTATTTTCAAGATTATTATTTCTACGATCTTGAAATTTCCGATAAAGTTGTTTGGATACAATTTAATTAAGACCTATTTTATTGTTTGTTTTTCTGTTAACAATGCGTTATTCTCCGAACAAATTATTTTTGCTCTATCGTATATACTTTTTATTGCTTATTTTTTAACCGATGAGGAAGGATTTGATATCTATTGTATGTGCTATTTTTCTATAGACAATTAGTAATTAGATTCCAGTTAGGATTTACAAGTATGTAGGCATTTTTTATTTTTATGTAAAAATCACTGACAAACGAACAAGAACTTCTTTAGAGATTTGCGCAGTAGCTGTTAACATATTTTTGAAAAAATTTCCTTAACTTAGTGGCGAAAAACTTTAGTAAGTAACAGAATGAGAAATAAATTCCCAATATCCATATTGAGGTAAATATAAATCAAAAAAAGGATTTTACCAACAGAAAAACTATTGGATTTTTGGCTTCCTCTACTAGTTCCATTCACCAGTCGGGCTTTTTACTGTGACGAATCGATAGCAAAAAGCTATACAAAATACATCGGAGTACTACAAGAATACATACCGAGTGCGACTTGGAACAAACACGTGTTTCACCCTTGTTAAGGATCATTAGTGCGACATAAGTTTTTATAGACGAATATTACGAACACATGTGTTGCAAAATACTTTTTCACACATGTGCGGAAAAGCACTTCCATTTAATTTGTGCAAAATAAATGACCAATTTTTACAAAAGTTAATGCAATTGGTCAGTGTTCTTAGAAAAAATATCGTACGCAACTCGATAGAAAGTAACTTTTTTACACTCGCGGGTTATTTCACTCGAATAGCACTTCGTTCATAACATTTCTCACTTTCTTCTTTTTTTATGTAATATACTGTTTTAAATTCTGACAAAAAACCGTCAAATATCAAATTACACTAGCGTTACCACAAGTAGGTACCTACTATATTTAATTGAAATTATTTGCTAAATAAAACTGTCAAAAACCGTCAAATGTCATTTTATGTAATATCTGGGAAAAGATCCAAGTTCCTCATACTCACAAACGTATAAATGGATACAAAATAATATTTTTGTTGGAATAAATATCTAATTTAAATTTAAATTTTTTATTTAAAAGAAGGCAAAAGTGTCAATTGTAACTTTTTGTAATTTTAAGACTTAAAAGCTTACAAATTAATCACAAAAAAAATCTGTTTTGCGACCTGTGTAATTTTTTTAATAAAAATTTTAGTTCTTTAAAACGTATAAACTAACACCATATAACATTAATTTATCCTAATAAAAACTTGTATTTCGAAACCACACATTGGAAGCCGTCTTAAATATAATGTCAAATATCTCAAAACGCTCAACACATGCGAGATATCATCCGCCGGATTTTATGTGACACCAAAAACTCTAACTATGGTATGAGAAAAACGGTTCATCTAAAAATTCTTACTTATCCTCTAGACTATATTTTCTTCTTTATTGTTAACTCGCTGACAGTTAATTACCGAGTAATGTGAGCCCAAAATAATTCCTTTATGTGACGATTTTACTGCAACCAAACAAGAAAGAAAAATAAACTTACTACCGAATTTTCCCTTTTTTTCTTTGAGGTTTTTACACACAAAGGCTCGTTCTTTGCCTCATAAATTAACTAATTTAAAGAAACTAGAAACTCCATGCAAAAAATGTCCAGGGATATTTTTAATTATAAAATCATACATCGGTTAGTTTTGAGGATAGAAAATTTGATGACTTTGAATAACATACAACAATAAGGTGTTCCAAAAGAAGGTTTCAAGAAATGTTTAAAATTTAAAAACTTTTGAGGTCGACGAAATTAAACCCACGTCAGAAAAATACAATAATAGAGTAGAAATAGTTCTTATTTTTCTATTTGATTTAACTTTCTTTAGGTCTCGGCCTTTATACCTATTATAATGTACTACTTACAGGCGGAGAACGGCTTTTCCAATATACCTTTGAAGCTTTTTTAATATATGTATTTTACATCATAGGCGGTGAACGGCTTTAATATATATTTTAATAGTTCTATGTAATATATTTTTTTAATATATCTTTTTATCTTCTTATCTTTTTAATATATATCTTTTTATATGTCCATCACACTGTAATTAATAAAAAATAATAAGTATAAAATTAAGACCATTGCAATGATAAGAGTTTTGTTATAATGTCAATTCTGCCAGTTTTACCTAAAAATGCACTATGACACGACGCAAGAGAAAAATAACTTATAAATATTAATTTATTATCTGCAAAGCAAGCACACACAACAAATTTAAATTAAATGTTCAAATAAACCACCATTTTCCGTCTTGTACAGGGGGTATAAAGGAGTAGGAAGAGAATATTTACACTGAAGGAAAATTTCGGTTTTATAGTTAACAAATGTTTGTTATTCCGTGTTTTTGTTATAATTAATAAGATATATTACAATATTCTTGTTTCTGGTTCATCACTTCTTTAAAAAAGAAGGTTTATAAACAACAACTAATTTGTTTCTTTCAATTTTGAAAAACATGGTAACTGAGAACACCACTTATTAAACAGAAATAAAGCCAAATAGTTTTTGAGCCAATAATGGTCTGTGTCTTATCCCAAAAAAAACCTACAGTTATAATAAACAAGCTCTTAGTACTGCGTAATCACACGTCTTTTTTCCTGTTAATCGATTGTTTTTGTTGGAGTTATTAGCACAAGAGGATAGTTTCAAACCATTTGTTTTTTATTAAAAAATATTTTGTCTGAGTATAAAAAGGTCGATTGTTTTTTTTGAAGTTAATAGCACAAGGGTATAGGTTAAAAACGATTTGTTTTTCATTAACAAATATTTTGTCTGACGATAAAAAGTCGGCAATAAGCATGCGCGGGAGCTTCGATCGAGTCTTTTAGAGCGCGGCAACGGCTGTCAGCGTCAAGTGTTAGATGATGCGGTCACTAGTTCAGCAATTTTATTTCGCCATTTTGGCAAATTTTGGCCGCCGTACCGTCGCGTCCTTTTTATATTTTATATTGGTCATACATAGGAGTTTTGTATGTCACGATTATTGCTATATTTGTGAAAATTTGTCCGTAATACGTATGTAAATGGAAACAATGGAAGGGAACTAATCTTCGGTTTTTTTGAGAAATGCGGCGGTTGATCATGAAACCATCAATAGGTTTTTGGGTAAATGCAAGCGTTTGTTTCTCCTATGTAGGTATGTAGGTACCCATTTATGTTCATCGACGCCTTCCAAGACAACTTTATAAATAAAAAAACAGACGGTCTATTTGTTCACGGTTAATAAATAGAAGGAAGTGGCTAAAGTCACAGAGTCATGCACAGGTTATGAGAGCAGTAGCAGATACAGGGAGGAGGCGGGGACGGTGGGAGCGCCCCCCACTTGTGTCTAACCCAACCCAAGGTAACCTCAATAAAATAAACCAATTTCTTAATTTCAAATTTGGGTAAAATCCCTACGGCGTGGCGCCCATCGCTTCTACTGTCATATTGCCATTCATTGGTCATGGTTTATTTGTTGCTTTCACGAAAATAAAGAAAATAGCCAGATTTCATTTTACTTTTTGGTTAGTTTTTATAGCGAAATTTTAGTCACTTTTTTTTAGAAATAGAAAGTCACTTTTTCACTTTTTTTAATTCATATTTGGGTGTGGAATCCCCCTGTTCTTCCATCTTTACATTGTCTAAAAACAAAAAATTTTTTAAATCATTTTAATCAAATTAATTTTTATTTTTAGCCGAGTAGCAACTTGGAGGAAACTATCGAAAACAGATAGAGCTGCTACAAAAATATGGGCTACCCATCGATGCTGCCGTTTATAATAGCAGAATAAGAATAGAATTTTTTTTTCATTTGAAACAAAAAGTAAACAAAAATATGAATAAATAAAATATCCAAGAATAATATTTTTACAAAAATCTTTGCGTTGATTTATTTTTTGTTTTAGGTAGCTCTAGCGGAGGATATGGAAAAACCGACGTTACAAGGCTTGCACCCGGTTCTCACCCATAACACCCCGTTCCCGTCTTCGACTTGTTCGTGCGTTCCCGAGTACCCGTCACATGGCTGCCATAACATTTCATACTGACATCATGTGACGCGTGAGTGGGCACTCACGAAATCAAAGTTACTGATTAACATGCATTTATTAAATTTTAATAGATCGCTGTTAATAGCAAACATATATTAGTTTACTATAACCAAATAACCAAAGAGAATGCGTGAAATATATTTATTTATTATAAACAACTCAGGGTTTATAGGTAATTAATATTTATTTACCATAAACAAATCATTATTATTAGCTAAATTATAAATATTTATTTTAAACAAATTTCGACTGGTTAATCAACTATCCTTGTTTTCTATTCTATATTTCTATATTTCTGTTACTATTTTATATATTATTTGGTTACTATTAATAAATAGGAGGGTTCCTAAATCCCATTTTTGGTTATTATAACAAAGTTGGTTATTTATAATTAATAAATAGGTCTGCCAATAATAATCACTAACTTGATTTTGATTACCAAATATTTGTTTTTAAATTTTGAAATTATGGTTGGTTTCTCAGAAACAAATATCTATTAAGCCGTAAATCACAAAATCCTTTTGTTCTGGTTATTAAGATTTAGTAATTATAACTAAACTCTTTTCTTAGTGCAGAAGACAATCTCACCTACACGTGGTGCACCCTGTCTTTGCCAACGAGGCTTTGGCGGCCGAACATGGGCGGAATAACCCTATGGGCAGCCCCAACAGTTTACGAAGAGATTGTGGGACATTACATTCTTGGCTAAACTAAGGCCCATCGTATGCCAATACGAGGCGCTAGATCGCAAAAGGCACTCAATTTTTGGTGAAGTTGAACTAGACCTAAAACCACTAGGAACTGCTTCATTACAAAAGAATAATAATCAAATGAAGTGGTTAAACTAGAATCAAAGAGTGCATAATAAGCCAAAATGGCTGCAGTGTAGCTGATGGCTAGTCAGAGCAACAATCGGGTCTTTTTGTAAGAATCTGACACTACCCCGGGCTGTCCTAACAGAGGGATGAGATTCTGTCGGGGGAGTAGACTGGACGGTTGCACAGGGTGTCTCATGCAAGATTTTTCCTCGATACCCTTGAAAAAAAAGGATAAAAATTTTGCATAGTTTCGTACTCATTTTCTACGTAAATTTGATTCCCAGATATCCCCATGTCTGGTCGTGAATTCTTGCAACGTCATCAATAGCAGAAACTATGTCTTCCTGATGCAGTTGCAGAAAATGATGGCCTTTAAAAGTGTTTTATATCGAAAATGGTCCAATTATGTGCTGCCCCGTTATTCCTGTCCAAACAGTAACGCTACCAGAATATTGAGTATTTGTAGGTACAATTCGATTATTTGTTTCAGCCCAATATCAAAACTTTTAAACACTAGGATCTCCTTGTTTGGTAAACATAGTTTTGCCTATGAAACAAATGTTTCCTAACCAATTTGGCTTCTTGTTGGCACTTTCCATCACGTTTAAACAAAAATCAGTTCTTCTTAATGTTTTGAGTGCAGTGGGTTTTGTTTAAGAGCCATACAAATTTGCATATCCCTTTCTTCAGTTTCATTTTATCATAGGTAGTTTTTCTTGGGTCATGTAATAAGTAGTTCATTTTTCGTTAACAGTGTTTTAACAATTTCTTGACATTACAATTTAATTGGTTTAATTGGTTTATATTATATGCATAACCCGGTATATTTTTTCAGTGCGGTAAAATTGGTGATGAAAATTGATTAAACCATTTGAAAGTTATGCTGAAAATAAACCCCTACACTGTAAAATCCAAGAAGATAAGAAAACGAGAATTTAAAGATTGTAATTAAACACACGATATTTTGTTTTTAACTTATGTCAGTTAGGAGCCGCTTCAAACAAAATTTAAATTTGTAGGATATTTCTTCCTTTTTGTGGATATTAGTTACTTATGCATCTAAGTTAAAAAAGTACATCTTTAACGCCCGCAGTGTGTAAATAACAGCCTGTCTTGTTAGCCGATGGATGTTACACGCTGAAGGCGTTACAGCAGTTTTTGACCGAGGCATGTTATTGTTATACACGATGAGCAGAGAGTTTTTTTAAAAAATAATAATATATAGTTTTGTAACGCGACTGATCAAATTCACTTTCAAATAAAAACATGACAACTCACTTAAAACAGCCACAAATGAATGCACATAACTAGTTATTTTAGATAGAGATAGAGCAGGCATAAAAGGTGCTCATTAAAGTTTTACTCACGCCTGAAAATTCGGTCGTCAAAATGCTCTTTTACGCCCGGTTGTTCATTATTAACGCTTAATATCAGGGCTCTGGCAAAAGGGAGTAACCAAAAAAAAAAGCTTATTCCAGAAAGCAATAAGATTTTAAAGGTAGTTGTTAAAATTTACCATTTTGGAAATTGGAATTAAATTATAACCAAAATTCTTTTATATTTATAATTTGGGCGACTCTGGGGCCTAATTTTGAATATCAAGAGAATTAGAGATCACTTAACAGCGAATGCAAATCAAATGCATTTTAGACAATTGTTCGTATGAAACTGTACACGATGAGAATTCAAGTGTGTAAGAAGTTTTTAAAATTTGACAATTATTCGACTTTTCCTTCTATATTTCAATCAAACCAACATTAAAAATTAGGCACTCTGGGGGACTTCAAACTTTTAAGATCACCTGTCCAATTAACTTTGAAGCGTAACGAGTCATTTTCTTCGCCAGCCATGCCAGCTAAAATACTTTGTTGAGTGAAAAATAAAGCCTGACTCGGTGTGGGAGAGGAAAATGATGGCACTTTAGGTTTCCCTATTTTCCTTGTCGCAAAAACCCAACAAAGATTATTAAAAATAAATTACATCAGTCGTAGCACATCCTATTTTTTTCTGAAAAATGTGATTGGAAGAAACTGTAAAAATATGAGTTTAAACAAACCAACAGGAGTAAAACGACTTGTTTCAATTAATAATAAGTTAAACTTGACCAATTTTTACTTTAGTATATATTAGAAAACCTATAGTCTAGTCATCAGAGAATTTTAGCTTGCGAAAGGTGAGTTAGTAGCGATTTTGAAATATGTTGTTTAGATTGGGCCTCTAAAAAAAATTTAACTTTTCGACCTTGGGGGGGAGGGGTGAGCTCATGCCGCCATCTTGAATTTAGTGTTTTTTTTAAATAACACCAAAACTATAATTTTTAGAACAAAAAACCTTATTAGAAAGTGGAAGGGCATGAAATTTCCTACAACTTTGATGTACACAATTTTTTTATAGCTGTTAGCTGTAATGAGTTACAGCTTTACAAAGCCAGATTTTTTCTGCTTTTTTCTCTTTTTTTAGTTTATCCTGATTAAAAAGCGACAAAACTTATGTATGATGGCTCCAGTAGACCTAATCCACATATAACATTAGCTACGAATACTGATTATCATTATATGGATATTTTACAATGTCTATTTAATTTTCATCTTCGCTTTCAATAGAAAAATATTTTTCTCGATTTTCACACTCCTGTCCATTACCAAATTTGAGGTTCGCTTTTCGGCAACCACAAGCTCAGGTGCAGTCTTTTTTGCATTTGCATAAAATTACTTTTAATAAGGTGTCCCTAATTCCAATTGGTACCAATCCACTCAGGCTTTGTTTCCAGCCCCAATATTCTGGTTTCTTTTTGTTACCACCCAATTTTTGGATTTCGCGGTATGTTCGCAACGAATGGTAGCGGACAGCATCTTTTGTAGGTGGTAACGATAGAGGGGCGACTGTGGATTTTATAAGATTTGATGAATCGTTGGTATCGGACTTTCTCTAAGCTGTCAGAAATATTACCACCATAAAATACTACCAGGAATCGTTCGCCAGTTTTTGTAACTTTGTCAGGATTAGCATCTGGGTTGTTAAAAACTTTAATATCAGTACAAAGATTTAAATTTGTTTTACGAGTGGTACAAATTATGTTTTTCCCTGATCAAAGATCGCCGAATTTGTGCCACATCCACTAAATGCGTGCAAAAAGAAAATTAATTCTGTTAGATTTTTCTGCTTTAAGATAATTGGTAAATACATTTCCTCTGACATTTTTCATTTCCCTGACTTGAGAAGGAAGATGTTATCTTGATATGGAACCAATGCCGTTAGCAGAACTAAAATATCAATATCTTTACGAGCAATAAACACAGAACCATGATCTGAGCAAAGCGTAGCGTATACAGTCCAATTTTTTGATTAGCGCACTGAGGTCATTTTTGCCTCTGAAAACGTATTTCTTTTTTTGTTGTCAACAATTCACATGTCAAATAACTTGCTGTTATTGCTTTTTTTACATATTTATTGTCAATGTCTAAAACAATGTATCAAATAGAGATCCAAAAAAATGACATAATGCCGCTCATCAAAAAATTGGACCATACCTCAGGGTAACGATTCAAGGAGACTGACTGCTGCTGACTTGATGGACTGATACTCTAGACGAGAGCAAATCTCAGCAGGGCATGTATTCTTGACGACCAGAAAGCTACATGGCCAACATATGAAACTGAGACGCTCAGTACCCACATCACCAGCTATATAAGTGCATGATATGTCATCATTTAAGACACGTAGAATGTCGGCGTCTTGTTTGTTATTCAATTTTCAGGGCACTTTTATGATGAGCTTCGGTTACGCTCTTCTAATGTGGAAGGCTTTGAGAACTGCTGGCTGCTGGCAGTTCCTTGGTTTACATTTTTACGTCCGGAAATGAGTATTCTGATGGGTCTATGTTATTCAAATATGATATACCTAATTGGTATATTTCGTCGGTTCGATAAGCAGGTATATAAAACTGTAATATTAGGTACCTGCCCTATTTAACATATAACTCAAAAGAAGTTCCCAAAAAATATAAACATGGGTTATTTTTTAGAGGTCATTTTCTAGTATCGTCCTAAAGTTTGTAGTTTTCACGCAAATTTATGCACATTAGGTCGAAAACACAAACTTTTTTTTAGGGGCCCGATCTGAACAAAATATGTCAAAATCCCGACTACACGGAAAAAAAGCTCTTCTTGGAACAAGATTATTAATCTTGATCCAAGAATAGCTTCATCTTTGATATCCTCAACTCTAGGTATTCTTTATCCAAGTAATATCCTATTCTTAAATATAGTGCATGACTAGCGTCGAGATAAGTTTAATTTATATGATAATTCAAATATGGATCTATACTTATTTTAAGACAATGTGGTTTTTTACTTTAAGCGGACGCTGATTAAAAACCTGATTTATATTTCTTCTTTGCTTGTTTAGAACACTGGTTTAGGTTGTATTGATGTCAAATGCTATTCAAACGAGAATAACATGTTTTTAACGCAAAAGTAACTATACTTCAATCAAATAATATTTTATAGTTATTAAGAAAAAATTATACTTGACTGAAACCGACCTTATATTTCACTTAACACCAATTGTAATTAAAACAAAAGTAGCATATATATATAATATATGCTAATATAATAATGTTATTTTACTATAACGTAGCGTAAGCCCATCACTTGCAAAATAATCCTTCTCCTATAACCATGCTGATTCAGTCATAATCAACTCAACACGATTATTGGATACAAATTAAAAAGACTCACATTTCTATAGGCGGATTATGTGGAGTACTTCCAGTGCCGAGTTTCTGCGGCTCACGCATATATCAGAAAAATTCCCCAAGCTGCCAGTGAGAAGTTATGACCACAATTTCGTACCGACTCTCGCAACAGCACGCTCTGAAGCGCTCTTGCAAAAGAGGCGGTCAAGACCGTGCCAAACAATAGGTGCTTTCGCCACTTCATCCACACTTCTTAACGACCGTGGGTATCGGTTTCTCCTATTAATATAAGGGAAGTATTTAACTTTTTAGGCGTTTCTAATAATCCGAATCTTTAAACTAAAGATATAGGTGTATAGTTTTATCTATATTAAATGATAGATGTTGAGATAAAAACCTGAAACTGAAGGCTATTTAGTCTTTATTGCCCCCATACCAAACAACAAAGAGGGAGAATGGATTAGCCAAGCGGTCTTATGGTGCGATTCGATATTGGGATATTTCTTGTTTTTAGTACAGCTCTTCTTATTTTAAAAATAACTAAGGCTTTATAGCAATAATAAAAGGACTTGATCCAAATTAAACCTTTGTAGTTAAACTAAGTTTAAAGTATGATTCAATATGTTTTAATATGTTTTCGCTTTCAAAGAAGAATTTCTGGTTTTAGTCAAGTAAACTACCTATTTTTTGAAAGAATAATAAACTCCTATCGGTTTACCTATAGAAGATATTTGATTTAATAATAGCTTTGGTTTTGATTTAAATTACCGCTTCTTCTTATTTAAAGTATATTTGGTTTCTATTTAAGTATAAGAACCTTCGTAGATCAAAAATAGGTAATTGCTTAATTCTAATAATTCCTATTCTTAAACTAAGAATAATATACTTAAAGCAAATATAATTTTTCAAGAATAGAGCTATTCCTAAATATAGAATAGATTTTTTTCCGTGTACCACACCTTTTCCAAGCTGATGGTCTTTTTTGATTTCTAATGACTGGACTACTATTGAATATTTAATACTTTTTTTAAAATAAATTTTCAAGATTCCTATTTAAAGAGAGTACTAGTGCAAGGATTTTAACAAATTAAAAGCCTGACTAAAAGCACAGGTGCTTGTTTGATAAAATCCGAGCCTACTGATTTAATCCAGGATAAACACAACATAAACGATGAGATTTACTAAAAAGGTTTAGTCTATTTTAGAACGGTCCTAGGTTTAAGTGAAATTTTTGGTTTTAAGCATTTTAAACCAAACCTCCTTGAGTTTTGGACATACTTTCATTTATGAAAAGAATTTTCATACATATGTTTATTGAATAATCATCTTAACACATTCTTTTGTTAGATTTAAGAGGAAAGTTTCAATTTAAAAGAAAAGAAATTTAATAAAAAACTAAAATGCAAGTTTTTCTACATTTCTGTCACTGTCAAAATGTCAGATGCGTTCAATCACAAACAGCGTACCAACCTCTACTGATGAAAGCTACAGCTTTAAAATAAGTGGGCCTTGAGTAAGGAACGTTTTTTTGACTGAGCTTTTAGATAACCTCAAATTTTACTTTCAGTTTGTAAATAAATTAATATAGTTTTGTTGGGTTTTTTTGTTTGGTGTATTCTTCGTGCATAATCAGTGACCTTCACTTATGTTTGCTTTGACTCGTAGTTTCCTCATAAATATATTTTTTGTGCTGAAAACGGGTTCAAAATATGGCGTTTTTCTGAACAAAGTAGAAGGTAGTTTATTGGGTAATGTACAACTTGGGATATGAAATAACGTAAATTAATCCTTGCAAAAATGGTTACTTAGGGAAATTATAAACGAACTTATTATCAAATGCCACAAAACAATCCTTTCTGGAGGCTATAAATTTAAATCACCCCTTGAGGTGGTCTACAAAATCACCAACTTTATAACCTTAAACACAAATAATGGAGCTATAATGTGCGAAATTTCTGGCGTATTCACCATTTGCCATTTTGAAACCTATCAAACAAAAATTAGTTTTAGGGCATTTTCTTCTAAAATCTGGTGTAGTTTGAGAAAAAAACAGTTTTTAAGTGGTATTTTGCAATAACAATTCAAAATAATCAATAACTTTGTATCTTTTCTGTATGGGTAAGTGTTTTTTGAAAATCGGTTTTAAAATTTAGTACCCCCACAAGTGTAAATATTTAGACATATGGGGGGTACTATTTTAGATCTTAGTAAATCACACTGAAAGTGAATATAAGTTTTCCGTTAACCTAAATGAGCATACGTATGACAAGTAAGTAATAAAACACTCTCATAAAGATCTAGAACAGATCCCCTAGCTTACATACACACATATGGATTTGCCGAAAAACATAGTGCGCCTGGTGCTTATGCTTTTAGCGGACCTGGGATTTCGGCAAAACACTTTAATCCCCGGGTAATTTTGTTTTATGTGGGTATCCAGCTTAACGGCGTATAGCAGAGAAAACTGACCCAATTTCGCTAAACAAGCTCTGGCGAATTAGTTTCATTCCTGAAAACGGGGCAATTAAAAATTTTTACAATGTGTACACATTTTAACATTTAATTGTATAGTTTGCGGTTTCAGTTTTAATGAATTCGGGTAACTTTTAACGAACCTGCTTTACCTTAAGGTAGCCATAGTCGTGAAAACAAAACCTAAATTGTATTAACAATCGCTTTTAGTAAATATAACTATGAAATAATGATTGCTATCGAAAAATGTTTTTGTGTACAGAATTTTATGTGGTACGTTGCTAAATTCGTGCCGCTTGGGTTGGTATTAAAATTCAATAATTGGGTAACATGGAAATACAATGATTGTTTGAAATGCCAATCCAAAACTGAACGCGTTTTTTTAGCCATATTCGGTATTTGTCACACCCGGTTCCCACCTACGAATTTTTCGTGCGTACCCGCTCACGCTTTACATGACTGTCATAACATTTCGAATTGACATCATGAGTGAGCACTCACAAAAAATTCGTAGGTGGGAACCGGGTGTAAGAATAGATTAGCAAATATTCTGCGACTGATTGTGGGGTAAAATGAAAAAGCAAATTAGACATTTATGGGCACCATGCCTTAAGCTGCTACAAAAGTGCCGGTCGTTCGTCTCGACATGGGTTGCTCAACAACATTATCAGGAGAGCTCTTGTATCTGCAGGAATACCCTCAGTCCTTGAACCTCCTGGTATGTGCAGGGGAGATGGAAAGCGAGTGGATGGTCTGTCCTTGTTTCCCTGGTGCAGAGGAAAATTCCTAATTTGGGACGCCACTTGCAGAGATACTTTTGCATTATCTCATCTCGACAAAACATCCGAAGGAGAAGCTGCACATGTCGGAGAAAAAAAAAAATAAAAAAATATGAAGAGCTAGAAGCCAAAGGGTACATTTTTGTACCCTTCAGCTTCGAAACTTTGGGATCCTGGAGTGAAGAAGCTAAATCTTTTGTTAATAAATTGTCAAAATTAATAAACAATAAAAACGCAGATTGCGTCATTAAACACCAAATAGGTCTCGCGATTCAACGCGGTAACGCAGCTTCCATTCTAGGAACAATCCCAGACGATTCTTGTTCAGAGAAAATTTTTGATTGTTAAATTTTGTTTTGTGCTTCACAATTTTATTTATTTCTTGCATTTTACTGTTGATTTTCACTTGTATTTATTGCCAATAAACTTTATGATATAAAATGCAAAATTGTACAGGACATACCAATGAACACCTAAACATATTTACAAAATCCGTGTAATTTAAATCTGGAAAGCTCTGCTTAATTTTAAAGTTTTTTAATTTAAATAGTTTTCGTAAAATTAATAAAGTTTGGAATAAGGAAAGTAAAAATTAATTTACCAGCAAGTATAACTAATCTAAATATTATAAAGTTTGCTAACATCCTGCTTCCGTTACTTAAAAGTCAATATTGGGAATTTAAACTTTGGTTTAGATTTAATAACGCGACAGATTTTAAAAGTTTTGCTACACGCAGTTCATCTTTGAGTATATATAATATAGCTATAAATAAGAAGACATTTTTCCAAAATGATAAATTATTAAAAAACAACTAGTCTCTTAATAAATTATAATAAAGTAAGGAAAATTAAGTAAATCCATTTTGTTTTATATTTCCGAATTTATTTATTTTTGTAAAAAGTATACAATATATTAACAACAACCGTGAGCATCTAAACGTAAAACCTTCATGCTCATTCGATTACTGCATAGCAGGAATTCTTTCCAGAAATAAAGTCGTGTTCCTTCCTTAAATAGCTAGAGTAATCCTCTGGAACAAGCACTCTGATAAAATTTTTGATTCGTTCCCCCCTCCCCAGGACCAAATGGTTTAACGCAAACAGAATTGAATTACTTCGAGACGTTTCAAAATCCTTTATTAGTTTTCCCAGATTTTTGCTGCTTCCTCCGCTTTTTACCACGTTTCTATTATTTTATCTTTCTTGTATATCTGTTTGATACAAATTTTGCAATCGATTCTAAACCAATTTTCCTTTAACCGATTTTTATGAAATTTGGTATATTTATGTAGGTCCGATGACAATCCGATATTATAAAAAAAATAATGTTGATGCGAGGGGGAGGGGGATTAGAGGAGGTTAATATATTTAAAAATTCACAAATGCACGTCATACAAATTAATGATGAACAAAATCGTGTGACGTACTTAATAGTAGTAATAGTAATATACAAGTATAATTCGTTGAAAAAACTCATAGAAATTTGATTGATTGATTTTAGAAATATGGTACATTGAATTTTTTTAAAATATTTATTTTTTAAAGTTAACTTCCTTGTGTCGAAGTAAGTTGCGTCCCATACTAGCAGGGGCCTACTTCTTTTTCATTAAATTAAAATTAAAACCATCTGCTTCCTTTCCCTCGATTCCGCGAATTAATGGAGATCCCAAGATGACCGGGACCTTAGCAGAAATTAAATTTAATTTAATATTAATAATGAAAATAATAGTTTATTTAAGTTGATAATTTTATAGTTTACAGAAAACACACTTCACAAAAATCAGCTCATTTGGTCGTTGGTATTGTATTGTATTTTAGGTTGTTTTTTTATAAAACCTTAACTTTGTGTTAATCCTCTTGTATTTTATCTTATATTTATATTTAGTTTAAAGTTATATATACACTGACGGGATTTCGATTACAAAAAATACACACGGTTATTTTAAGGCAATTGTGGGCCAATATATCAATTTCGAGTATAGCTTTTTCAAGTATTTTTAACTTGCGTAAAATTACCCAATTTAAAAAGAAAGATCGATATGAGCAAAATCCTTGCCAAGAGAATACAAAAACAGATAAAGCAAAATGAAACTAACTTGTTTGTGTTTTGCCAGAGGCAGATGCTAGCATTATTCCAGAGGATTTGGCAAAACTCCCAAAATTAAGAGTAGTTGTAACGGCAATAATTTTGGGAGTTTTTGTTCGAAACGCTGTTGCATGTTTGTGAATAGGTACATTTACATGGGTAGGGGGTATATGTTTAGGGGTTTGTTTATGTTTTTAAATATCTTTTTAATGGCCATTGGTAATAATAATATTTGCAAAGTAGGTATGCGATCACCAAAGGTTCTATGGGGGGATAGAGGAGTAATTACCCTCTCCCCAGATCCTGACAAATATAAGTATTAACATAAAAAAAGAGGATAAACTTAGTGGCTATCCTTCTTTACAGCAAACCCAACTCATCTTTTTTTATTTTTTTTTTTAATCAATTTTCATCGAAAGCACTAAAAAAGTGTAATAAATGGCATTTTTGGTATAATTATCCAAAATTTTTGCTTGCGGCGCATTTAAAACATTATTTTGGCAACAAGTCTTAAATTAAGATCATTTCTCATCCCAACTCAATACACATTTTTATTATTTCGCTAAAAGTTTTCTGCTTAACCTGCAACATTTTGTCCCTGCGGCGCTTTAACATCACCAATTTTTAAAACTTAATTAAATGTGGGAAATCTTTGTCAACAACATTTAAAAACGTGTAAAAAAATAAATTTTCACTTATAATCTCCCCAGAGCTTAAGTTATTTTCAAATATTCTTTCGACGTGAGAATTTTCTTATAAAAATTCGCAACAGAGAAAAAAGTTACGGAGATTAATTCAAGCTTGTGGGAGATTCGGTTTATATCAAAAATTATTTTTAAAAAAATTACTAATTTTGATAATTTGGCGAAGTTTTATTTTGCTTTGAGGTTTGGTGTTGTAATATAAGGTGGCTATTTAATTACTTTGTTGACACTTTGAATGTCTGTGTTATTACACTTATTCATCTATTATTTTTGCAATTCCCTGGTACTCTAGTAAAATAAGGTTTGCATCTTTGTATCAAGTTGATTACATTCTATTTAAATTACACAATATTATATTACTAGAGGATAGGGAAAAACAGGTGTATAGGCACATGTGTTATATTGGAGGATAGGTGTTTTGTATTTCAAATAGTTTGAGTTTGTTTTTTTTTCACTTTTCCTTTGCCCTAGTAAAAAAAAAAGATTCTCAAAATCCCGAAATGAACACATTTCTTCATACTCTAATAATCTTATACCACTAGAGAGAAGGGAAAATTAATTATTCTCTTGCAAAGTCGCTGACAATTTAAAGCGTTAAGTACATAAAATCTGCGAAGTTGGCTATGACTACTGTAGCGCATTGATGGAATGACGTTTCACCAATATCTTTTTGTTTTGTTTATTAATTATTTTTTTGTCATATTAAATTTTGTTGTCGCAAAGAAAATATCATAAAATGAATAGAAAATTGTATCTTCGGCTCTGTTGTTATTCTGACATCTGCACGTGACATCTGTCAAGCCAGGGAAATTACCACTTTTTAATTTTTCAACTAGGTCACGTGACCGAAAAAATTTCCGAAAAATTCGGGTTGTTGCCATAGCAACCTGTCCAAAACAAGGCATCTGATTGGCTTAAAGCAACTGGTATAAAATTTTCGGTTTAATTTTTCCAAAGTTTTCACCTGCGCGCTGCGGTGAGACTAGATCTGATCAAGAATTTGTGTTTTTGCTTTTAAATATAAATAGAAAATTTCTTTTTAAACACATAAATCCTTCATCTAATAAACCATCTCTTCCCCTGCAAAAAACCTGCAGCAATTTGTAGTACTCCCCCGATCCTCCCAGAATTTGGCAACAGAAGTCCGTTCACAAGGACTTGGCGTTCGTTGCCCTTATTGTAAAAGGCATGCTCACAATTTTTTAAAAGATATGATCTGGTTAAGTGTTAAATATATATACTTAAACCTGAGACAGTGATCAGCTTTGGAAGTGTTTATTTACCTTAAATTTACTTTAAACTATTTTTCCTTTGGCGCAATCAATCAAAACATTAAAAAATGTGTTTTTAAATCTGATCTAATTAAAATGTTTTTTTTTAATTAACGCGCGAAAAATTGTAAATTTTTATTTTTCATATACAAGAAGACCTGACCATACATAGGAAAACGTAACCTAAAAAATTATTAAAATGTAGTAGGTTTGTACACGAAAAAAAAAATAGTATTTTTTACTAATTCGTCTTTTAAATAAATTATTTTAAGACGTAATACATTTTTATTAAATTTTTAATAGAGCATGTTTTGATTTTAAATATTTTTTTACGTTTAATTAGTTTATTTTAAAAATTAATACCTGAGATGGATATTTTTGTGAAAATAATATTTAGATTTTTAAAACAAAAATACAATTTTTTAACTGCTGTCCTTAATATACAGATACTTTGCATAATATTTTACCATTTTCTTTAAAAATACGAACATTTTATGAAAGAAAATACCAGTATTTTATTAAAAAATATGATTTATAATTTTTTTAAATTAAAATACAATATATTAAGCCTTTCCTTAAAAATAAAGCTGTTAATAAAAGATATATAAAAATTTAAGTATAAAAGATAAATAAGAGTTAGTCAGTTCTTGTGCAAAGCTCAAAGGGTAAGGACGTGAACGTGCCGCGTCGCTCTTGCAATCTTGCAAATTGAAATCAGCGCACAAATAACGATGCCGACGTGATTCGATCAAATACTACTACTGCGTTGCCAATCTGTGGGGGGTTTGGGTATTTGGGTTGTGTTGCGGGTACCCATTCGAGTAAAGCATTTTTTTTAAAGCTATTATATATACATTACCAAAATACTATATTTTACAATAGTTAAAATAAAATATATTAACTTTTAAAATACTATATCCTCAGAAGTAAAATCTATATCTATATAAAAAGTATATTTTTATATTAGTTTTTAAAATATTGGGTTGTTGTCCTACATAGTAATGTAAAATGTATTAAGTTTTTGAAATAATTATTTTTAAATTTAAAATATTTTTTTTTCCATGTATATAAAAGGAATTAAAATAAATACATCTTCACAGGGATCTAGTATAGTATTAGAATTTTTTAAATAACTTTAAATTCTCAAAATATTAAATTTCTTTTTAAAAAATTTAACGATCAATTTCTTTCCATTGAAATTTTTACTACGTATATAGGGTGTTCCAAGTTCAATGCTCACCATGGGGATCTCCTAAACGGTAGGAGATACGAAAAGGTTTAAATTAGGGCAAATTTGCGCAATTTGACGCTTTCCTCAAAACCAAAAAGAAAAGTTTACAAATTCCGGGTAGTTTCGGAGGCGAAAAAAACCGAAATCTTTATTTTTAGTTTTTATTTTTCTGCGCCCTTATTCTTAAAGCTGTCAAAAAACGCTTCAAACTTTCCGCAGGTACTTTTTTAAGATCTACCTAATAAGAGGTCCGTTTTGGACACTTGGCATTTCAGTGTGACAGGGCACTGTCAAGTTAATTTTTTCTTATGGACACATGCCTTTTTTCTCCTGCCGTTTGGTTGAGAAAGGAGTTATTTGATCATCATCATCCCAAATTTAAAGATTAAAAAACAAATAAAAAACGTATTTTTAAAATTTTTTAATTTTAAAAATTTAGGTACAGTTATTTTGTTATAACAAAATGTCAAAAAATCTATTATTTTTAAAATGTTAAAAAAGTACTGCAATCTGGTTTCCAAAATATCATGAGGAAGTTAAAAGCAAATCTTAAATTTGGGCTGATGATGGTCAATAAACCCAAAACGTCAGGTGACTTGACAAAATCAGGTTGCAAAATATTATCTGTCATCCTTTATGAACCAAAAGGCAGAAGAAAAAAAGGATGTGTCCATAAAAAAAAAATGAACTTGACAGTGCTCCTGGTACACTCAGATGTCAAGTCTCAAAAACGGACCTCTCACTAGGTAGATCTCAAAAAGTGCCTGTAGAAAATTTTAAGCGTTTTTTGGCAGCCTTAAGAGTAAGGGCGCAGAAAAATAAAAAATAAAAATGAAGATTTCGGTTTTTTCCTCTTATCTCCTAAATTATTCGGAATTTCTAAACTTTTTTTTTAGTTCTGAGCAAAGCATGAAATTGCGCTACTTTGCCCTAATTTAAATCTTTTCGTATCTCCTACCGTTTAGGAGATCCCCATGATGAACATTGAATTTGAAACACCCTGTATTAAACACAGTTTTTCTAGTCTATTCTTATTTATTATATTTCAGGAATTCAAATGTTTTTACATTAGCTAAAGACCCGCAGCGTTGGTTTTATCCGTTTCTCCTGTTTTCCTTGTTCCTGTGAACCAATTATGATGAAGTTGACCTGCTCAGGACTCCAAGAAATCCATTATTGAAACTTCCATCAAAATCAAACAGACAAACGGAAAAAAATTGTAAAAATTGGATTTTTGATATCTATATACTTTATGTTGGGAATTTGGAACCTTTGGTTGCACTAAAACAAAATTATGATTGTTTTCCACAAACCAAAACTACACTTTTTTGCACTCGACGCGCGTTTCGCTAACAACGTTAGCATCATCAGGAGACGATAAACAGTTGTTAGCGAAACGCGCGTCGAGTGCAAAAAAGTGTAGTTTTGGTTTGTGGAAAACAATCATAATTTTGTTCTATATACTTTGGTTAGAAGCAGACGGCAAAAATTAAAAAAAATATTCATGCTCGTATCCACCAAAGCTCAATTTCAACAATTAACTTTTAATAGTCGATTATTAAAGAATTTCTAATTATTTCCTATGCACCAAGCAATTTTTTGTACTAATCGACTCTTTTAACTAATCGGCCGAATTTGGCCAGTTAACAAAACATAATTGATGATTAACTAACAAGTGAGGTTATGTGTGAAGAATTGTTATTTAAAAAAGTAAAAGAATCGACGATGATGACCTGGACATTCAGGATATCATCCTTGAAGGCTTTCCAGGGCCTTGAAATAAAAGGTATGAGCGATTTTTTCTTACTTAAAAGAAGCTTGGATAAAGGTCAATTCATACTCGCAACTTGGATCAATAACAAAGTGCGCAGATTTTTTACTCTATAAAAACTTGCACACGTTGACATATGTTCATCCAAGGTACAAGCATTAATTCACCTTAAATGAGCCAAATACAAGGCCAAATAAGTTGTGCCAAGTTGATAATAATATTTTAGAAAATATGGTTGAATTTATATCTAGTAAGTTGATGGAGATGTACAAAATCTTGGTCACAAAGGCAGAGCCGCCCACAACCACTATACGGAAAATCAAACGGAATAAAAATGTGCAATGTGACTCCTTGCACTGGGGGCCTTTAGAAGACAAAAAATAATAAACTGCTTGAGCAACTACCTGTATTGGGAAATTAATGTAAAAAGGCAAGTGAAACCTTTCTTTTTTTGAAATTGTATTTCTAGTTATGAGATGTTTGGAAAAAGGGGCTTTTAATTTGAGGGTCGTTGAATGCCATGCCTGAGGATATATTTTTCATTGATCTTTATAATTACCTTTTCTGTTCCTAAAATATTTTGGAATGAAACTCTTTCCATAAATCTGTTATGCAAACTTGTGTTTTCTGCCAGTAAATTATTTATTATGTAAAAATTTTAACAGTGGGATTTACTAAAACGGCTTAGTCTATTTTAAAATGGTCCTAAGTTTAAGTGAATTTAGACGAGTTTTGGACATAGTTTGATTTATAAGAAGAATTTTAATAAATTTGTTTATTGAATAAATCTTCTTAACACAATCTTTTGTTGGATTTAAGAGGAAATTTTCAATTTAGAAGAAAAGATAATTAAGAAATTTAAACCCGCGCGGGGTTTAAATAGTCAACACTCTGTAGAATAATTTAACATTGGGGTTATATGTCACCCTAATTAAAAATTGCCCTTGTTAATTAATTTTTTCAATTAATATTTGATGTCACACAACGATTTAGATGAGTAATAATAAAATAAGGAGTAGATTAATTTTGTATTTACTTAAAAGGTGTTTTTATTTATGAAATGTATTAAAAAACTTAAATGGAAGTTTTTTTGACGTTTCTGTCACTGTCGAAATGACAGTTTAAAAATATTAGCGCTGCGTTCAATCACAAATAGGGAGTTCGGATCTTTTACCTCTGCTTGCACCTTGGCTTGCACCAAACTCTACTGATGAAAGCTATACAGCTTTAAAATGAGTGGGCATTGAGTAAGGAAATATTTTTGACTGAGCTTTTAGATAACCTCAATGTTTTACTTTCAGTTTGTAAATAAATTAATATAGTTGTTTTGGGTTTTTTGTTTGGCATATTTTTTGTGCATAATCAGTGACCTTCACCACGTTTGTTTTGCCCCCTAGTGCCCTCATAAATATATTTTGTGTTCTGAAAACGAGTTCACAATATGGCGTTTTTATGGACAAAGCAGGAGGTGTTTTATTGAGTAATGAACAACTTGGGATAATAAATAAGGTAAATTAATCCTTGTAAAAACGGTTACTTCGGGAAATTATAAACGAACCTATTACCAAATACCATAAAACAATTCTTTCTGGGGTCTATAAATTTAAACCACACCCCTGAGGTGGTTTAAAGAATCACCAACTTTATAACCTCAAGCACAAATAATAAAGCTATTATATGCCATATTTTTGGCGTATTCGCCATTTGCCATTTTGAAACCTGTACAAAAAAATTAGTTTTAGGGCATTTTCTTCTAAAATATGGTGTATTTTGAGAAAAAAGCACTTTGTCAGTGGTATTTTGCAATAACAAAACAAAATAATCAATAACTTTGTGTCTTTTCTGTATGGGTGTTTTTTGAAAATTGGTTTTAAAATTTAGTACCCCCACAGGTGTAAATATTTAGACCTGTGGAGGGTACTATTTTAGATCTTAGTAAATCCCACTGTAAATGTTTATCTTATGAAAGAGAGATACCTATGGGTCCAAAAATATTTATAATTTCTTAATAAAAGATCCTTTGACTAAAACATTTAGTACCAATGTCACCTCAAATTTAGTTAAAAAATGCATTAGAGAAGGTTACGGCAAAGATGGGGTTGTAGAAATACTTGCTGTATTTTTTTTTATTTGCAGATTGTGAAATGTAAGCAAGAAAACTACGGAACAATACAATTTTTATAAATTTTAGTTATTCACAGAGCAATAACAACTACACTCCATTCCAAATTGCTTTACACTAGTTTTTTGACAATGACATTTCCATTTAGCTTCTCTATTTAAAGGTCAGCCACCATATTGGACAAGAGATTTTGCAGCATTTTTGTGAAGTATAATTATTTTTAGCAATTTTAATTAACCATCATTTAATAAAATTTTAAAAAATATGTAGAAAAAATAATTTTTTTACACCTAGAGCCTCTAAAATTGCAAATACGTATAACACTTATTTATATTTCAACGTAAAGTTAAAGTTAGTTAAGTTTATATAGCGTTATAACACCTTACTATTAACATGCTGAGCCCGACATGCCCACAGGCAGGCATTTCTTTTTTACGTCTCAGGACCGTGTGTTTACGATGGTCATGAAACAGCGGAGGATCAGTTTCCACCGGTAAGCATCCGGTCCTTGGAAGTAAAAAAGGAATTCCCAGATGGCTTAATGTGTTGAGTTATCTATGGCATTGTAAACATTTATAAGCAATTTAATAAATGAGATTAAAAACTTATTTTAAAAATGCTTATTACTAATCATTTAAAATAAATCTAACTTTAAAAAAACACAAAAATAATATAAAATTATGAATTATTTATTTCTTCTTTGGTACCGCAAACTAGTAGCTGCATGTAGTTTCAAATGTTAGTCTTCCCGTAGTTAGGTACTAAAATAAAAAAAAAAACAAAAGTATAGGTTTATGAATGAGTTTCATTAAAGCAGTAAAAAAATAATTTCTTTAAGAGAAAACAACAAAATTGAAGAGAGTTCTTGATAACAAGGATTTTTTGACTGATTTTGGTAGCTAAGCACACCGTTCTTTAATAAGGTATAAGTTTGACAAAAGATTTTAATTTTTTACTTGATTTTAATTGGTAAAGATGTACATTTTATGAATCCGATTGATGCGCCCCTGACACCCCTGTAAAACTCAAAATATTCAAGATGAAACACAAACGTTTCAAAAGAAACTAGATCAAATACAGACATGTGATATATAAACTTGAGGGTTTTGGGATCCACTTATATTATTTTTCCAACATAGTGTGGTAGAAAAAGAGAGAGATAAAAAATTATGCCCTAAATTTAAGAATTGTGCATTATGTTGCTGGGTAAACCAGGCCCTGAGGGCTCGTATTCAAGATACATCTTGACATAAATAATATCGTTACCTGTATCTTTTGAGTTCTGTTTCAAATCTTCAGTTTATAATAGTAGCATCCATGATCATCGTCTAGGATAAACCTATCTCTCCAAGAACTAGGTATAGCAATTTTATGATGTAAATTATATTTTTCCGCACAGGCGTGAAGAAAATAAACCGCCACTGATCGCATTTACTTAAACTTTTTTTACAACATTTGTGTTCTGCTCTGTTTTCTTTTTGTGGACTTTTGTAACAAATTATTCAGCTTTTGTTTGTTTTCACTTTACGTTGCTCCCACAAAAAAAATACAGAAATGTCAAACGAACGCATATATTCTGATAAACGTTGAGTGTGCTCAAAAAGTATTGCTGTATTTGTTTGCCTTTGTTAATGGACAGTGACAGAAATATCACCCAAAGACGTCCGGCGGGCAGTTTGAACGTAACCGTCGAACACGCTGATTTTCCAGTCTACAACGTTGCCAATCCTTTTTTTGAGTAAAGCCTGTTTCTCTCTTCAGCCTCGCTCAATTAACTAACTGTTGCCCACCATATTTTGGTGAAAATTAGTTAATTACAAAAAACGTGTAAATTGGTGGATACGGACATCAATGTATATAAATTCTATGTTCTATCTAGAGATATATTACATGCACAGATTACTTGTTTTAGTTTTCCCTTGTATTTTTCATTTTCCACAGAAAGTAATTCTCATTTTATTGCGCCAACAGCTAAAACCGTAATCACGTAATAGTGACACTCCCATTCCTTTTTATAGTAGCCCACGTTTTTATTCCTTTTCCTTGCTCCAGCATACAAAAGTAAGATAAAATGCATCTAAATTTATAGCCTTTTATTTTGTTTATTCGTCCTGTATTTTAGCATAACAATGTAAGCAATTTAAAGTTTGGCCTGTGTCGGGCCACCTAAAGTGTTCTTCTACCAAAGAGTTTTTTAATGATTTTTATTCCGCTTGCGTCGAGCTATTCAGTCAGGTTCACTAACCAGCAGAGGTAGAAAAAGGAAAAGGAGAATGGCCATTACATGCGCCAATTAATACAAAATTCTGTGAACCTAGTTCATAAGATTTGGGTACACTAATAAAATCCATGCGTAATAGGGTTTTATATAAAAAATACGTAATTTTCAGATGCTTAATCTATACAGAAAAATTTGGATATATTGCTGTCTTGTCCTCTTTAGAAAAGCTATTTAAATTATGTTTAAAGTTAAGAACACATCAGTCTGTCCTTGGTTTTGAACATTGTAGTAGTCTTTGAATTACACAAATAAGGTCAGGCGCAAACTTTATTTTTAACCTTATTTTTTGCTATTTGGTTACTTCTTGGTTTTTCTAATTTAAAGAGCTATAAGGTTTAGTTAAGGACAAGTTATTGCTTTGATATTTTTTGCATACGTTCTTGTTTTTTGTTGTTACAATTTTATGGCCGGTTATCGTCTGCGCCCAATTTCTGTTAGTGTGAATGATGACAATGCAGGAAAAGTTTGTAAAAACGAAATATTTTTTTACCCAATTCCAGTAAATTCCAACGTCAAAATACTCCCCGACTTAGCCTCATGCCAAATCGATTGAAAAAAAATTTGGTGGTGCTTTTTTTCTCATTTCACAAAATACAAATTTCTTCTCACAAATAATAAATCTATATATTTAAGCGAGACCGGCTTTGATAATGTTCCAAGAAATATTTTTTATTTCGACAACCGATCTGCAAAGTCTATATACCTAGGGACTAAAGTAGTACTTTTTTTCGAAAGGTAAAAAGTTTGTAGCTCAAGCGATGACGCTATTAATAAAGTCAGGGAGATAACAATTATTTCCCGAACATATCCTATCGATCGATTTCCGCAATTTTGCCAATTTTTTTGTACTGGTCTTTAGGGAGAGAAATCAAACACACCAATTTCTATTTAAAATTAAAAAGAAAATACATTGAGCCAATGTATTATGTATGATTCTTGTTCCGATGTAAAGTTTTATTAATATCATAATCAAGTTTACATAAATTTTATAGCCAAAAGGAGTTATTAATTTTATTTCTGCAAGACTCAGTTTCAAAAAAATGTGGTTATAGCATAAAGAGTCTTTAAGAATGATTTTTTATAAAAGGTGTTATGAAATCAAGGATTAAGAGACATGTTTTCATAGCTTTTAGTTACACCCAAAAATGAATTTAGTAAAAGACTGTTACGTACATAAATTTCATAACCATGTTTATGTATTTTGTATGCTCGGTTCATAATTTTTATAAACTTGTCCACACATTCCATAACAACTTTTAAACGACAGTTAATAATCGGCATTTATTAAATTTATCTACGCATTGACTAAAATCCTAAACATGTTTTATTTATTTCATATGCTCTTTTATTATTTCCATAACCTGTACATACTATTAATAATAACTCTTTAGAAAATGTCAAAGACAATTTTTATAACTTTTCTTCGCCTTTTGTCACAGGTACGTGTTATTGATGTATAATTATCTATAAAAAATTAATAAACGCTTGTTATTAATACTATGTACGATATTTTTTTCAGTGTAGAAGAGCCAGCGGCCAAACCGACTAAGGTGTTTTAGCAAGGCTATAATTTTGTAAACATATATTTAAATAGTCGTTAATAAAACTGGTACTGACCTGCAAAACCATACCGGGTTGAGTCCTTGAGAACTAAAATAATTTTGCTTTAACAAAGCTATAATTTTAACATGTTTTATAGTGTCTATGTCTAATATCAAAAAATAATGGACAGACGATTTCGATGATTACATCTCCCTGGCAGGCGGGCACTTACTATATTTTATGAATTTTTTATGTTGCTGTAACAAAGCTACAATTTATAAGAGATGTTCATGCATCTATTGCATGGCACTATGCAAAAATGACTGACAGGCGAGAGTTTTTGTTTAAAAAATGTTTTTCTTTCAATAAAAATTAGACTTTTCAGCAAAAAATTAAAAGTTTCTTTTAGTATGACTTGAAAGCACAGAAAAAAACTCAATAGACGTGTTATTGCGTTTTATCCGCATTTATCACCCTGAAGCTGTATCGAGTTTACCCCAGTTAAAGTCCTCCCCTGTATACTGAATACATACTACAATGATTTTGCATATCCAAAGTAGCCTATAAAAATGTTGTTACTGTCATGTTGCTCATTGTTTTAAAAATGACGCGAAAAAAAAATTGTCCATGCGTTTCAATGCTTCATTGAGCAGTTTTTACAAAAATTTTTATTAAATAAGAAAATATTTTTGATATTAATGATGGAACGGTCAAACTTTATTTGCGTAATTTAATATTTACAGCCAAAGCCCTATCTTACAGCCGTAATATCTTAAATATTAGACAAAAACGATATCGTGTTGCCAGCAAAAATAAGTGTCATTAAAAATAAAATTAAAAATAAGCAATATTTTTCGCCTACGGCGTAATTTCTAGCTCACGTTTTAAATTTCGATATATTTTTCCTTCAAAAAGGTTTTTTTTTAATAAAAATTAGGTACCTATTAAGCTAAAATCATTTTTTGCACATTGTACGTCAAAATTCTTGTCAAGATCAACCTTAGGTATAAAGCCCCCCCCCTAGATAAAAAGGAGTATTAAGCAAAAGTGGATTTATTCTCTTAAATATTCAAACAACCGTGATAAACACTTAGAGCAATTATAGCCTGTCCATTGTTTTTTGATATCAGGCGTAGACACTATAAAACATATTATTTAAAATTATAGCTTTGTTAAAGCAAAATAACTTTTAGTTTTTTTTTTAATTTACTTTTTCAGGGATGCAACCCGGTATGATTGGCTGGTCACTAAAATTTTTATTAACGACTATTTAAACATATGTTTTCAAAATTCTCGCCTTGGTAAAACATCTCAGTCGATTCGGCCGTTGGCTCTTATACTACAATGGAAACTGCGCATTTCTGGGGAATAATTTTGTTTTCCCTGATTTCCAGAATAGCTACTCTGATATCAAGGATAGCTACCCGAAGGGAGGGCTACAATTGGCCGAGGGATAAAAAGACCCTTTATTCTAGAATACTGTTTTTTAAACTTTTGGGATTTGTTTACAACAACAAAATTGACACAAAACCAAACCACCTATCATTATCTAAAGTTATGTCAAGTTATATTTTTTGTTCGATAGCTTCATTAAAAATAGTTGGTTATTAGGGTACTGGGAAATATCTTTTTAAATAAAGAGCCAGTTAACTCTTCTTCCATTTAGTATACTTTAGCTTATTATAGCGGTAATATGGGCAACAAACTAACAGAAAATTCATGTTTTATCTATCAATTTGGTTACAAAAACGGCGGCACCACTGAACTAAAGGGCACTGAAGAGGTTTCGATTTTTAATTGAGAACGGTGTTGTACTGCGAAAGTTTCTAAAATTTAATAGGGAGATTTTGGTCAGGTTTTTTGTCAGTCTGTTACCCTTACCTTTATTCCGGGTAGGCGCAGTAGCGCTCTGTCAGGCTGTTACCATTATTAAAGGTAACTACTGGCGCTAATTCGCGTCGAATAGCGACTACCTTTACCGTTAAAAAGACAACCAACCAAACTTGATGTTCTGTGGTTAAAGATTTGTAGGTAATAAAAGTTTGTTTTGTTTTACAAAAGTTTTGTGTATTTGGATTTTATTTTTTGTTAATCGTGTTTATAGTAGTGTTGGGGTGCCTTCTTTACCGTTTTTTTTTGTAAACAGGTGAGTAAGTATAAATAAGTTTGCAAAGACTCGATTTCTTCTATTACTTCACCAAATATATCTTGCAAAATCATTTGCCTGACTAAATTTATGTTGGGATGTCTGTCTCTCAGTCCTATCACTAAATTAATACTTTCCTCCATGATATAGTTAGAAAAGCAAATAAAAAAAAGACTTAAGAAAAAAACAACAAAAGTCAATAAAAAAGTAAGGTTATTTTTACCGCCAAACGATTCAGTACGTTCAAAAGCTCTATTTTTAACCTCTTGAAGTTACCTCTATTTACGGTAACGGTAACCATAAGAGTAACGAAATTTGCCGTTAAACTGCCTGACCAAAATTTCCGTAATAATAATGGACATCGACAAAATCGCAGAAGATTTACCAAAAACAATTCCACGATTATCTTCAGTGGTGCGGAATACAATATGTCGAGAACATAAGTGAAGATAAAGTAACAGTGCTTTTTCACTTCGGTCACAAGGAAGTCAGATAAACTAAGACCAAAATTGGATCAGGGGAGTTTGAAGTAGAACACAGCTTCTTGTTTACAAAATTCTTATATTACGGCACCCAGATAGTTCGGATAGGTTGATAACACTGTAAATTAAAATAAGCGATGTAAAATTTAGAAATACTAACCTCATTTATGCATATTAACTTATAAAATTTAGCTTAAAGAATAGAAACCGTAACTGTAAATTAAGATAAGCGATGACCAGGCCCTCTTACATCCTGTGATGAATTTGGGAGAGAAAACTCCAGGTCTACCACCAGGTTTAACTACATATGGCGCACAAATTTGACAAATTTGACAGGGCTGTTTTCCCAGACTCAACGCACACATTAATACATAGGTTTGCAAAATTTAAATAATTAATTGAGCGCATTGACCATTCTAAGTAGATGCGGGATTAAGATCGAAAATAGTTGGTCGTTTTAGCACAACTGTCCCTATAGCTTTTAGTTAGTTACCAGTACTTCTAGGAGCACATTTGATCACTAGACGAGAGATAAAATAAAAATAAAGTAATCTCTTCTTTTCTGTTTCAAGGAAATAATTAAGGAAAAAGAAAGAGGTTGAAACAAGTCATGAAGTAGCCATGAGAAGCATGGAAAATGCCTATTTTCACACTATTTACATTTTCTAATAGATAAGTAGTAAACGCCACTTTTTTTTGGGCCGGTATGACCCCTCTTAATAATTAAATTGCCAGCCTTGTACAAAAAGTTACATTTAACAGGTTTTAACAAAATTTTAATATTTGCTAACGTGGCGAAAATACACCGTTTTCTGTATGGCGGTGCCGGCGCCGCTGGTTATTTGTTATTAATTCGTAATAATAAACATTATAATTTAAATAAAAAGAGAGATTTACCAAAAGAAAACTGCAGGATTTTTCACCTTCTCCACCAGTTCTACCACTGACTGTTTTTACCACAACAGTTTTCTGTTAGTAAAACTCTATTTTTTATTTATTTATTTATACTTAACTCCACTATGGACATTGGGAATTTATTTCTCATTCTGTTAACTAATGTTGTGCTAAACATTCGTCCATGACTTGTTAATTAGATCGTTCATATTATTCGACTATAAAAATTTATGTCGCACTGATGATCTCTAACAAGAGTGAAAACGTGTCTGCCTCAAGTCTCCAAGTCCAACCCGGTATTTATTCTTGTGGTACTCCGGTGTATTTTATAAGGTTCGTTTTTTTATTATCGATTCGTCATAGAAGAAAGCCCGACTGGTGGATGGACTGTGTCTGAAACCAGTCAGTGATAGAACTGGTGGAGAAGGCGAAAAATCCAACAGTTTTCTGTTGGTAAAACTCTCTTTTTATTTATATTTAACTCCACTATGGACATTGGGAATTTATTTCGCATTCTGTTATTATAATTGAAGTTAAGCTTAAGCTTTTTAAATGATCAAGTTAAGTACTGCCCTCCTTGTGAAGAACGCAGTAGCTTCCAAATTTTTTGAGATTTTTACATATTATTATGTATGCTTCTTAAAAAAAAATTGAAAAAAAAAAAAATTCTAGAAAAAAAAAACGCCTAAAAAATATGCAGTATCTGTAAAACGTCAGGCTTTTCTAGAGAAAAACGCAGCATCTTCTTATACTAGTCAAAAATGCAGCATTTTTCTGGTCGCGCCATCAAATACTGCACTTCTTCTTAGACGAAAGCACGCCACGGCTCATGGTTTTCCAGTGAAAAACGCAGTGTCGGAGCTTGCTACACTTTTAACTAGTATGTGATCGCGTTTCGTCATCAATTACTAGACAAGAATGTAGGATTTTCAATCTAACGGACTTTTCAGCATTGTGATATTTTTCTTGTAAGTTTTTTTAAAAAAAAATTTCAGTTTTGGAGAAGTTAATAAAAAATCAATATTAAAATGTATAACCGGAGACTTTAATTTGTGTTTTTTTTTTAATTTAGAAACTAAAAATAGTTTAAGTGTCGACACTAACGCAAAATATTAAAATTTTGTAGATTAAATCCAAAACGCAACTTATACTGTGTCCAACCCAAATTTTATGTCGGTTTAGAAAATGAAAATTTGGCATCCATGGGTAGTGGTGTTACTGAACTTTTTGACTAGTTCATTTGATTATGGTTTTTTGATTTTTTAGATTACACATTACTATAATTATCTGCAAAACCCCAACCCAGAAAAATTCATTCAGGAAAAAAGTTGATATTACTCAAGAAACTCTGTCCCCTGATGAGTATAGACAGACAAATATCTTGGGAGGAATATTTTGTAATAATTTTTCATCATGTAGTTTCTATTTTCTTAAATCCATTTATTTAATTAGTATTTTTGTATATTTTTATCAGTAAATTCGTTTACTGTGTCGATATTTTCGTACCACTATTAAATGTTATTTTACAATGTTTTTTTGTCTATTTTTTTGTATACTAGTAAAAAACAACAGTTTATTTGATAAACCAACTATTATTAGAATAATCTGACTTCACATACTGCATTTATAGCTAGTAAATACGGCATACTTCGTTTTTGTTAAACAACGCTGATAGGTAGCTCTAAGTAATACTGGACAAAAACGCAGTATGCGTAATAAAATCTTTTTTTTTAAACCTTCATCAAAAACATGATTTTAGTAACTGTCTGCAGATAACTAAAGCATGGCTTTTTTGGTTAACGATGAAAAAAAACTTTTTTTTTTATCACGGGTGCAAAAACGATTTCTGTCTGTTTTTTACCTAAAGTTAAAGAGATATAGCGGAAAATAGTAATATTGAAAAAATTTAATTATTCTTGCCTAAGAATTAAGCCATTTCCGCCAGTTTTCACCAAGTATTTACGATCATTTAAAAATATCGTCAAAATATCAAATTGTAAAAAATTAAAATGTCGCAACAATGAACGTCACCGAGTAAAAAGACACACCGCTATGAAAACGATTGTTATTTCATTTACCAGCCACCTCGATTTCTAGTGTAAAGATGGTGTGTTGCGAGAAGTTCTCTTCGTTCGAGATTTTTAAAAGTATTTTCCTATTTTTTTTGGATTTCTTAATAAAGGTAATAAAAAATATAGTGTTAACAACTCGCAGCTAAACTGTGCTTTTTTTACTCGTGTTTTTACATACTTCGCTGCGCTCGTTATTTAAACTAACGCTTGTAAAAAAAGCACTATTTTAGCCACTAGTTGTTAAAACTACTATATTTGTGTTCCAAATGCACTCAAACCTATATCAAAAAAATTGTTTTAAAATTTTTAATGAATCTGTCACAAAAAAAAAATAGAAATATTTATTTATTTTTAAAACGTTTTTCGCTTTTTATCAAAACTAAGGTTATGAAAGTTAGTACGTTCTTCACCAGGAGGGCAGTGTATAGTTCTCACTAATAAATTTTGCTCCCCATAAATGTCCGATAATTGAAAATATCAAGTTTTTTGTAAACATGATATTTTCAGATTTTGTCCATTTTTTACAGTAACGAAGTTGTCAGGAAAATTTCATTTAAAAATGAACATTACACCACTCAACAAAAAAGAATGCGGCAAACCATTTTGCAGATGCGTTTCCCGCTCGCCTAATCCACGAGCATCCAATGATTAAAAAAATTATCAAAAATAGCACTGTGTCTGAGAAGAAACGTTTTTAGAAAGTACAGGGAAAAACACATGAGCATCCCTATATTGGGAAGGTAAGCGCATAACCCGTTATAATTAATTTGAGTTGACGTCTGTATTAAAAAGCTCTCCGGCCCGATTACCTAAATAAAAATTTTGTTTTACTTCTTATTGCACCCCATAAAAAGCTTAACTTCCAACCTTATACCTACTTTAAAGCAACGAATGGGCCCGAAACCTACTATATGAAACAATGTATAGTTAGATCATGTGTGGCTACAGAGTGGTCCAACATTTACTGAAAATAATAGAATATCGAACCATATAAGACAGTCTTTTAAATTACTACATCGTGTTTAATTAAAAAATTATTTAGGTGGTTATTGTCTGTAAACTACTCACCCTCTATTTTAAAAACACACTTTCATTTGTTACTCATGCGTTAAAATATCCATAAAGGTGCAGTTAGACTATGGTAGGGTAGTCGTCGTTGCATTGTAGCTGTAGTGAATTCTTTTCCATAGATAATGTAGAACAAGATATTTTACAGATAAATAGTAAGCAATATCTTTTGGTACACACTTTTTAATATAATTTACCTTGTTTAATGTTTTAAACAAATATTGGTGATAACAGACCCTCCTGTTAAAAGATTCACGTTACCGAGAAAGATCCGTTTTTTCTTTTTAAAATTTTTAAAGTTAGGGTTGATTGAGTACCTAAGATGGACAAAATAAAACTTGGGGAAGAAAAAAATGTGGTAATTTTGTATTTGCATACATACATACAGTCAATACTGTGTTCAGCGGTGCACGATGGTTGTAGTGAAAAAAATTCACACAGAAAAAGGTAGATATTTTCGGGCGCGTATGAAAGAGATGGCATGAATACACCAACGTTAAGCATGGTAGTGATTTCGTGGAAAAGCATACAGTCGATTTTTGCAATAAAATGAAGAAGGTATTATTTTTACCTATGTCCCCATCCCCTGACCAAACGATGTTAATAATATTAATATTACCTACCTACAATACGCAGTCCCCCATTTTTTTACACTAAACATTTAATTTTCTAAAATTTATTGGTGCATTTATTGGTAAATCTCTAATTTCTGTACATTGAATATTTTTTAACCAAAGAATATAATTACCTATAGCCTTATATAGTCAATATACATACTGCAATAACTACAGGTATCAAGTACAGGTGACCAAACTTTTTATCTCTAAATTTTTCTCTTTCATCACTCTATTAAAATAGCAATTGCAATATTATAAATAAGGCGGTGGTGTTATTTTTATTACCAATAAACAAAAACTTAGTAGGCACCGGCTATGTAGTAATGTAGATCTCTCCAATTTTATGAAATTTGGAAAAATCGCAACTTATCCCCCTGACTATAATTAGTTTATCTATACATATAATAAATCTCTAAAAGAACCATTTCTGTACATTGAATTGTACATTGACTATTTTTTTTTATATTTTATTGTTTGACCAAACGGGATACCAAAAATGCAATTTTTACAATTTTTGTCTGTATGTATGTCTGTTTGTTTCAGCACCGCCCAGCCGATTTTGCATTCCCTGTGTTCCTAGGCAACACATAGGCATTTATTCCATCAAAATCAGTTTACGGAAACAAAAGTATTTAAAGGAATAAAAGCGGGAAAAATGGGTAAAACCGCAGGGGAGCGGCGCGGCGGTGTCTAGTGTGCAATAAAAGTAATATGTCTAGTGGGTAATATAAGAAATATTTGAGGGAAAATGTTCTTTAAAAAAGTTACTTTTAAACAGTTTGACGTAGAAAAGGGGAAAGGGGTAATATAGCGCCGCTGTTTATTGAAGGTAGGTACCATTATTAATTATTAACTTCGGCTGGTCAGGGGATAGGGACATAAGTAAATATAATACTTTGTTCATTTATTGAAAATATCGACTGTCTGCATTTCCACGAAATATCTCCCATGCTTAAAGTTGGTGTGTTCATGCCATCTCTTTCATGTGCGCCCGAAAATATCTACCTGTCTCTGTGTGAGTTTTTTTCACTACAACCACCGTGCACCCCTGATAATACGGTACTATAACTTTTCTAAAGGATATTACTAAAGCAATACATGTATAATATTAAGAAGGTAAATTATTTAATATAATTTGTCCATGCAAGCGAAGTAATGCTTAAAGTAAGTAAGCGCTTTTTGTCACTCTTTTAACATGTTCAAAAATTTTGCAAGAGGGTCTATTATCACCAATATTTGTTTAAAACATTAAACGAGGTAAATTATATTAAAAAGCCTATACCAAAAAATATTGTTAACTATTTATCTGCAAAATATCCTGTTCTGCATTATCTATGAAAAAAAAAAATACTACAGCTGCAATGCAACGACGACTACACTACCACAGTCTAACTGCACCTTAAGATAATTGCTATTTTAGAGATTTACAGCACTGACTTTTTTTACTTACGTTAAGTGATAAAGGTTACACAGAGAATTTTTTATCTGTAATTTAAAGCTAATTAGATGCCTTTTTGGACCGCAAGTGACCCAGCTGCAAAATTAATAAGTAAAAATTTCCTGGATTGACAGCTCTCACGTAACAACATTACAATACGGTTAATAATTTCTGAGCTAAGGTCACTGACAGAAAAAAAAGAATCTCTACTTTCAGGTATATTTGCAACCCTTGTCACCGAAGCCTTCTCATTCTATCGTAGCTGGATTGACAATAATTTTAAAAAGTGCTACCGTAGCTTTTTATTTAATATGCTTGCTTTAATTTTGCTATACATTGGCATCGGATCCAAGTCTACTTTTTTTTTAAAACTATGATACAGGACGATTCTGAGGTCCATATGGGTTTGTACTTCCCAAGGTGTTTATTTCTGAAAGTAAAAGAAAGTATTGATCCCGGGGAGCATTTCTCCTGAAAGAACGCATCTGGTCAATATTTCATTCTTTTTATCATGTTTCTGTCAGTTTTGGCAGTAGTGGCATTAGTTGTCAGCGATTTTGCTCCCCTACTCTATACTAGGGAGCAAAATGACAGTGACAGAAAACTGAGATTTCGACCAATTAGATGCGTTTTTGTAAGAGAAGTGCTCCCTGGGTGCGTATTCTTGAATGTGAGAGAAGGGAGTGCTCCCGGGGACCATACTAGGGAGTGACGAAAAAAGTACTAAAATCAAAATTAATAACGAGTTTTAAAGGTTTATTCTACTCTCTGACTGAGTTCTCTTACATTGAACTAGGAGAACGCAGCATTCCCTCGATATACCACTGAATTTTGACTACTCCCTAATTTGCTCCCTGGGAAAATTTTGCTCCCTACACCTCCCCGGCACACAGCGGATCGAGGTAATGTAAATAGACGGACATTGACGAATTTTCAATTATGGTTTTATGTAACCAATATTATATTTTTGTATTGCAAACATATTGTTCTTTTTAGAAAACACCATATAACGCTTTTGGTTGTCTATACTGTAGACGAAAATAATACAATTATGAGTTAAAATCAATATTAGTCCAATACGACAAAATATTTACCGATATTCAGTTTATCAACAAAATTATTTGTACCAGGCTTATGATTCCTGCTTTGTGGTATATCAAAAACATATGTTTTGGGTATGTTCTGTTGTACTCGTTTTTTTGAAGTATTTTCTAATTCTGAGGTACTATTTTTTTACCAATGATTTGGTATTTGCATATTTTTAAGTTTTTTTGACTTAAAAAAAAAGGCCTCAAAAGACCTGACTGAAAATATGAATTTTAATGAGACCACAACTTTTCTAAATAAAATCCATAAACATAGGCTGCGAGCCTTCGAAATGATCGTGTAATAAATTAAGGGTGCAAGTCTGCTTAGGTGTGTGTAAATTATTTTAAAACATAATTATTTAGAAAAAAATAAACCTTCTAAATAAAATTTAATTAAATATTAAAAAAGGTACATATTCTACTTTAGAGGTTTAAACACGCCCCCCCCCCCTCTTCAGTCAACTATCCGCCATAAATCAATAATTTTAACAAAAATTCCATAAGAACGTAATTATTTGAACAAAAATTGTATTTTCTATACTTTTACTGGATCCCCCCCACCTTTCAGTTACTCTACACTAATGTTATTAAAAGAAAAATTCTTTTTTATGCCACTAGGATATATCAAAACCCAATTATTTTTAAACAATCACTTTGTACACGTATAATTTTTAGGAATCGACCCCCCCCCCTCCTTAAATAGTTAGGTGTTTTATGTCTTGGGTTACACAGTTTTTTTCACTTAGATGGCTATCATGTACAATTTTAGGCATTTTAATTAGACATGCAATGCAAAAAAGTTTAGTCCAATATGATTTATCCGTTTTCTAAAGAAAGCGTAAAACATGACACATAATTAAAACCGATAAAGTTGTAAGTCAAAATGAAAAAACTCCATATTGCTCAAAACTAATTATACAGGGGCATATAATTAGTTATACATTTTTAAAATCAGGAAAACCCTGACATTTTAAAATGCATAAAAATACATAGGGCTTTACATATAGAGAAGTTGCTGGGTCATTCCATATCAAATCAACCAAAAAGTCACAAAAATTTTACGCGACCAATTTCAATTTTGATGATTTTTGGTATATATTTTCTTCTTACCATAAAAGTTGAAAATGCAAATTTTTAGATGTTGTTGATTCGTAGTTTTTTTTTTATAATTTTTCAAAATAAAAAAGTCAGCATTTTGACCTTAACAAGAATGTACAAAACTAGCAATATCTCGAGAACCACTTACACTAGGAAAGTAATAAATGGCTCATTTTAAAGTCATTTTGAAGCTCTTTTTTATGAAATATCACAACATAATTTTAACAAAAAAAAAAAATGAAAATAAAAAATTGAAAAAAAAAATTGAAAAATTCAAAAAGGCCATTTTTAATTTTTTTGAAAAAAATATATAATTTTGGTCAAAGTGTTACTTAATTATCCACAAAAATTTATGATGGAGAAATGATGGGTTCAATGTCAAAAAAAAATATCAAAATTATTAAGTACATTAAAAATCATGCATTTAATTGTATTTGTATTTTAGGAGCACCAATAGTGCACTGGATATTAAAATAAATAAATTTGTTGGATGGATACAGGTTTTAAAAAATACCCAGAGGCTTTATCTACAAATTATTTTATTTTAAACTCGCAAAAGAAATAAACAAACTTTTCTACTTCGTTGATAAAAATTAGACAGAAAACACTAAGACTAACTATATACCTTAAATTTATTTTTTTAACTTTTTTTTTAAGAATTTCTGATGAATCTGACATTTCTTTTTTGCTGACATTGTAAGTTCTGCCAGTAGCAGTGTTGGGTTCAACTTTTTTTATAAGACTTTCTGGTTTAATAATTAAAATATCTTGAGGTGTTGGGTAAAAAAATGATGAGGCAGGTCCTCGTGGATGAAGAAAGCTTACTTTCAGTTCTCCGCTCTCATTATTTTTCCCCAAGACACAAGCCAGCCACCAAGCACTGTCATATTCTACAGTGACAAACCCTGACTCGATATTTTGCAAAATAATGCTTCCACCTTTAAAAAGATTATGTGTTTCGACCTCTAAGCATGTAGAAAACTGTTTTGCCAAAAACGTGCTTTCTGTAAGAGGAATTACAGCATGAATTTTTTGTGTCCCCGGTATTGTTAAGACTTCCGCAAATCTTTTATTCAAAATTATTTCATGATTTGTATAATCTGCTTCTGTGCAATATTTAAAATCAATGCCAGATATGTTTTCTTCACACCAAGTAAACAATTGTAGAGGTGTCATTATTTGATTGTCATAGGGCCTCTGCAAACTGGCTTTGGCAGCAAGTCTTTTAACAGTTCCTCCCAAGCCATCGCAGGCACTTTTGCCATGCGAGGTGGCAAAATAATGCCACTCTGCGCTTCAACACCAAAATCTTTTTTATGCAGGCATATATTCAGAAAATTCTTTTTGTTTTTGTACTGCGCAGCACATCCATCCGAAAAATAAAAAATTTTGTTAAGTCCTGGTATTTTGATTTTTAAATCAGGCATTAATTTTTTTAGAAATAAATGAAATGCAATTGTATTATGTGTCAAGCTTTCCGAAATAAACACATAATTCAGGTTGTGCAGTTTACCATCACTTAGAAAATAAATGGCAAAAGGGTGGAGGGTTGCCTGGCTGTTATTCCAATGGTAAGACTGGACTTCATCTTGCATAATAAAGGAATAATTTTCCGCAAAGTCGCAAGTGATCAAAGACCCTCCAGGTTTAAGGTTAATTTTTATTTCATTGTATCTATCTTTTTGCATTTTTGCAATAAAAGAATGTCATTTAAGTTTTACAAGATCATCAGTAAATTCCTGGACAAAATCATCACTTTTCTTAACAACGGTTTCCATAGTACACCTATCTACTGAGACCCACTTTTTAAATGAGACCTCATCAATTAATTCTTCCTCAAATTTTTCTATTAACGTATTTTTAAACTGTTCTACTCCAGGACATTGCTTGCATCTATTGCTTAAAAAACAGTCCACTGAAGGTGGATTACACATTAGTTTATAAAGGCAATCATGATAAGATGTTGCAAGAGGCCTGTTATTTTCATCATATAGCTTATTTAATTTGGAGCCATTGAGCATTAGTTTTATATTTTGATGTATAGTACATACACATACAGTATGAGTCCCACTTTTTCCTGCCAGTATACAGTTTTTGGGTCGCAGTTCACAAAATTTTGAAAACCCAATTTTTTCATTGGGGTACTCAGTTTTAAACAATGCATAAATTTCTTTTAAATTAGCTAAGACTAATTTTTTTTGTACATATTCTTTTTTAGCTCCATATTTTCTGATAACAACATAATCTTTTTTACCTGGCATGGTCCTGCTAATGTCATGCCTTTGGTAAAAATCTACCACTATTTGGGCCACTCTATTACTAAGGGTCTTTCCCGGTTTGGGGTTAGGAGAACATAATATCCCATTGTCCTTAACTAACTGTTTTACAGCTCTGGCCAAATATTGAGAAACTCCAAATTCTTCTTCAATCTTCTTTCTACTCCAACTTTGAGGTAAACATGATAAAACTAGTATTTTCTCACTCCTCTTTTCGGTTTTTAAAAATTTGTCCTTTAACTGCTTAATCATTTCACTTTCGTCACTCTGGCATTCCTTTACTAGCGTTGAATCTGATTCCTTTGTAAATGCTTTCGCAATTGTATGCTGTACAATATCAATTTTTTCTTTGTATACATTTTTTCTTTTAATCGGCGACACACCAAGAAGCTCCAATGACTTGTTTAAAAGAGTAAATGATTCAGCAGGATCTTGAAAATCTGGATCATTTTCTGGAACTTGACTGGGTCTAAAAAAATTTAAAAAGTTAGTTTTTTATAAGAACTTAAAAAGGGGGTAACAGCTGACCCAAAATGTGTACATAATGCCAAGAAATTTGTACATAATGTCTGTATTCTCAAAATGCCATGCAAAATAATGCCATGAGATTTTTCCACTCCGTACTTGACGCAATTGGTTTAGTTTATTAATTTTATATTAAAAAATACTATTTGTTACTTACCCTGCCTCATCTTCTTCAGATGCCTTAAACTCCTTTGAAAGCTTTAGTCTACAACCATCACAGATTTTCATTCCCATTTTGACATTTTTGTAACTGCACATCCACTTGGTCACATTTCTTAATTTCCCAAAATGCTTGATTTTTAACTCTAGTGGATCACAGCACTTTACTTTATATTTAGTCCATCCACTTGCCTCACCCATAGTTGAAACTTTTAAAATTACACAGAGATGACTTCTGATAAACCTTCAGTCGAACTATTATGTATCGATTATTTGGAGCTGTATCAGGAAGATACTTGCCAAAAATTTAAAATCAATTTATGCAGGAATTTTCATGTCAGCAAATCCCCACAATGTACCTAAACAGACCAATAAAATGAAGGAGGTGTGTCCTTAATGTTAAACAGGAATAAACAGGCAGTATTTCACAAAAGTATTGGCAGGTTTATACAGGCATATTTTCCTAAGAATTGGAACATCCAATAGTACGTCTCCGGTGGAAAAGAGGTTTTGTAAGTAAATATTACAATGGGGGGCAATGTTAATCTGATTACTGATACAGAATGAAACGTAGGATATAATTTTTTATTAAATAAAATATTGTTAAATATTTTTATAATATCGCTTTAAACCCCATTATATTCTTCTAATTACCAAAATGCATTGTCTATTTATAGGCGATTTTTCATGCATGTGACATTTTTAATAAATTTTTTCACATTGAACCCATGATTTGTCCATCTCAAAATTTTGTGAATAGTTTAATAACACTTTAAAGAAAATAATATAATTTTTTGAAAAAAATTAAAAATGGCCTTTTTGAAATTTTTCAAAAAAAAAATCAAAAATTTTTTTTTTTATTTTTTTTTTCAATATATGTTATGCAATATTCTCATATGAAAGGTCTTTATAAGAGCTTTAAAATGAACCTTCACCTAATTTTCTATTATAAGTGGTTCTTTGGATATTCCTAATTTTGTGCGCACATGTTAAGGACAAATAAGTGACTTTTTCGATTTTCAAAAATTAATTCAAAATAAACAACTGGTCAAAAAAGTCTGAAATTTTGGATTTTCCAGTTTTTTGGTAGGAAAAACATGTATACTAAAAATCATCAACATCGGAGATGGTGTGGTAAAATACCCTGGTTGACTTGATATGGACTGACCCTGCTGTCTAAATTTGACATTTAGAATTACACTTGCCTTTTTTAAATAAATATTTTTAAGGCTTCTTAGAAGTTGTAGAAGCTTTTTATTCTTAGCTTTTTTCTACCTCACATATAAATATATACAATAGTTGCAATTATTTCAATGAAGCATCCTATACGAAAATCTTTTAAAATGTGATATTTATTAGAGCAAAGCAAAAAAACCCTAAAATTGTTAGCGGAATAACGCAAAAACTGTTTGTTTTTATTTAAATATAATAAAAATATCAATTTCTGATCTGGCGAAAAACATTCACCCTGTATATCCTTAAAAAAGCCTGTAAAAATTTTCTTTGTTTTGTGTACATTACTTACTATCAAGGACAGGTGAATATTTTGTTACTATACTAACACCGAACAAGCGATGTTTACTGATACTGCTAATAATTATGAAATATATATTTGTAAAATGATACCCTAAATTTTATTGAATTTTTGTACAAAATGTAAACATTTTACCTTTTTATCAATCCAAAATAAAGAACTAAAAGTCAACGGACAAAAAAGTAATAGAATTTCCAAACGAATGTCCAAGTTTTCCTATACCTCGATCCACTGTGCGACAGTCAATAACAAGCACCCTGGGAGTAGTCCCTTTTTTAAAATTGAAGAATAAGGGCACAGGCAGTATCCTGGTTTTCCAGGAAGTAAAGCAGGCGCTAGTAAAACGTCTCATTGGTCCACCCTGTATTGTTTATTCGCAAACGTTCGTAGCCGGTCGTTAAGCTGCTATCACGCAGAATGGCTTCATAAAAGTGTCTAAAATGTGCGTTACGATCTAGATATACAGTTTAATTTACACTAAAATATAGCGAATTATTTTAGAGCATTTTTAATGACTTTGTTATTCAAGGTGAAAATAAAAGCGGTCATAAATCCTTGTCTAGTAAAAATTCAAACAAATCTCTTTTTAGTTTCCAGTGCTATAACTAAATGTGTGTTAATGCAGGAATTTGAACTATTTTTTTTTAAAGACGCAAAATCAAACTAATTTAATTTAATATATTTATTACCCTGCATATTCGTGTTTTATCTTTTTAATAAAACTAGTAAATTGTAGAGTTTTAAGGTTTCTTTTTAGTAATTTTTCATCGGGTTTTTAAAAATCTTAAGCAGCAAAAGAATTCAATGGGAAAACACTCTATTCCTAGAGAAAACCTAAGGAGCAGATTATATCAATAAGAAGAACATAATCTTCAGACAGCCAAGCAACAAAAAAGACGTTTGCGTTTTAACAGATAAAATTAGTATCAGATTGTGTGCAAATTTTTCAAACCCTTGCGGGTTTGATGGCGTGCGCAGATATTGTTCCTGGATGGGATAGTTGAGTAATAGTCTTCAGAATAGACCACCATTTTATTCTTGATTATTGGCGAAAATTCAATCTTTAAAAGGCGATATTCAATGCTTCTGGAAGGAAAGGCTCGAACACCTAACCCCTCCCCAGAATAAGTAAACCTTTACATGTTTGTCGGAGCATACGCACGGGTGTGTCCCCCATAGAAGGAGTCGATTTCTGAGCATGGTAAAAAAACTGAAAGACATTTTTGGAAATTTTGGAACCTTGATACGTACATATAAGAAATAGACTAGAAAGAGTCTACGCCACAATTTTCTGTAAATTTATTATGTTTTATTTTTACAATCAGTTTTCATGCAAAGTGGTACATATAGATCCAGCGTTTTGAGTGTAATTTGCCTTTTCTGCAAGTGTAAAAGAAATTAAGTGTATACCTTTAACACTAGACATGGCTAAAACAATTTTCAATGGGCGTAAGCTCATATCCAAGAGAGTATTTTGGCATTCTTAAGAGTATAAAAAAACATTGGTGGAAATTTGCACCCGCAAGGTTGTAAGAAAATAGTTATTTAAACAACAAGGTTTGAAAACGACTCTTTGCACACGATCGAGACAGTTTGGTGGATCGAGCCGAAGGCGAAGTCCACAAGTCGAGGAAGTGTACAAAGAGGTTTCGAATCGAATTTTTTATGATACTTTTTACACGACTGCAAATAAACAGAGACCAGACAAATCAAATTTCAATTTAACTCGTTTTTTGTAATAAAATGTATAATATTCCATTTGAAGGGTTTAATCAACAAAACAAAGGAGCCGTGACGGTTGCTATGGAACTCAGCCAACTTATATTGTTGGGTGATAACAACAAAAATCACAATGACGGAGACCCGTGTGCAAAAATGACGTAAGCGTGCTCAAAAATGACGTAAGCACACGGCGTGCGCAAAATGCCGTTTTCAGATCGTGTTCTCCGTGTGCCAAACCCCCTTTTTTAAGACAGTCGTATAAAAATATTTTTTTAGTTTATATGGTTTTTCTTTGTAAGTTTTTCACATTATTAAGCAAAAATTTTAACCGCATTTTATAGTTTTATTTCCAAAATATCGGTCCGTAAAATAAAAACTCACTCCTTTTAACTATTTTTTTAACATTTTAAAAAGGTAATGCCAAAAAATTATTTTTCGACAATCGATTTAAAATGTGATTTTCTACACTATTTTTAGTGTAGAAAATTCTGCTTTGAGGCACTAATGTGGAAAAATTTTGTAAAAAATGGTATACTAGCTTAATTACTTTTAATGGCTTTGAAATACTTGAAATACTTGGTTGCTAGTAACATCTTCGTTTCTTGTCGACTTGCCGCAAAAGCGTAAAAAAAGGTACAAATATTTTTAAACCGAAGAGGTTTTTTTGGCATAATTTGCAAAGCTTTTGACAACATACACGCCACCCATGTTATGGTCACGGTATTCCATGTTGAAAACCATGCTTAAGCTCAAGAAAAATGTTAAAACTAAATGCATTTACTCAACAGAAAATTGTCGGGTGTAGAACAAAAAAATCAAAAATTCTTAGCGCAGATCAACTTGAATTATTTCTGTCAACAGCACCCGATCACAGTTATCTTCTAGTGAAAGTGGCTACGATAACTGGTATATCCAATGTAAATTTTTTAAACTAATTTCCGGGCGAAAATGTAGAAATAAAACAAAGTTTGATTTTGATCAAAATACTAGACAATAAAACGCACGGCAGCAGAATTTTGTCGGTCTAAGTCCAAAAGATACTCCGCACCAAACATTTGTTGTTATTTTAAATTTCTGTTAATCAAAATGAATGATGCACGATCCGGTGTGTGGGAATTAATAAATTTGGAAAAATGCTCTCCAACGGCGCAGCTTTCTTGAGACTGACAAATTCTGAGCACAATACTGGACATTGCTACAGAAGATCTTCTGCGACTACGCTTGCAGATGCTGGTGACATCACAAATCTCAAACGTCATGGGGGCTGGCTTTTAAAGGTGCTGAGGTTTACCTCAAAGAATCCATTAATAACAAAAAAGATATAGCCAGCAAGGTTTTGTCCTATCTTCCCCACAGCAAGACTAAAATGCGACTTCTCATTCTCAAATTTCGAAAAAGCAACTACAGATCCTGCCGATTCCATCAAGTAGCCAAATGATTGTTTCTAAAGCTTCCTTCGGTCAACTAGGCAGTTTACTGTAGAAAAAGTGGATTTTCCACACTTGGTAGAAAAAAAGCTATTTTCTCTATAAAACTAAAAAATATTTAAGGATTTTGAAGAGAGAAAACAATATTAAAAAGAGTATTTTAGAGAAAGATAAAGATAATTACCGCCATTTTTTAATAAAAATTTTGAATTTTCTTCTTCGTCATCTATCATGTCACCTTGAGTGGTTTCAAGCATATGATTTTTATTTTATAACTTTTATCCAAAAAAGGCAACAAGTGTAATTTTTTAAAGCATAAAGTATGTAAGACATAAGTTTGTATTATTTTTTTAAAGTCGAAGTTCTTCAGTATTTAATATTATTACATTTAAAAGGTATTTAACAAAAATATCTGAGGTTTCATCATGGCCGTACTATTAAATCTTTAAAAAATACTTTCTGTTTAAGGGAATAGTGGCAGACTATAGAGGACCGATATTTTTATCCTTTTTAATAAAGTTGACTTTGATGGGGTTGTCGTGTCTCTCTTTCATTAATATATGTCATACATACACAAAACAATGCTAACCAGCACATAAATCACAAATTATCGATTGTCGTAGACGGTACAGAACTATCCTAACTTTAGCCATTTAACAAAGTAATAGGAAAGAAATAGCTAAATGTACCCAATTTTAAAATGCCATTGAAGGAGAAATTATGCCCCCAAAGAGCACTTTTATGATTTTTCATCAAATAAACTAAAATTTTTGATAAGGCCACCAGTTCGATATATTCAAACATATGAATTGGTGGATAGAAAGAAATTTTAGCTAATTTGGCAAAAATAAAAAAAGTGCCCTGAGTCGTGTTTTAGTTTTTACAAAATGTACCTTTCATTCAAAGTTGAGCCACTTTGATGCTTATTTGACTCCAAAAAGTATGACCCGTTTTGAACATCTCTTTGAAATTTCCTGGGCTAAGGTCAATGACAGAAATAAAAAGAATATCTGCTCTTAACAAAGATCTTCTTTTTTTAATTTTTGTCCTAAACTAGGACATCATATTTAGAATTCTTGAATGCAGTACAAAAAAACAAAAACGAAAGCCACTTCAAAACTGTACAAAATACAAAAATTCTCTTCTCACAACTTTTTTTTTAAACGGGCGCGGGGAGTAAAGGTCACGTCTAAAATGTATACGTTACCAAATAAAGGGATCATTTCACACCCAAATTAAAATTTTTACCAGATGAAAGTTACGTTACCTATTTTTTTATTTTTAAGGGTTATTAATCACCAATAAATATTTTCAACTCCCGTTAACGAAAAATACCTGTTTGAAAAGTGTAAAATTTATATTGCCCAAATGATCTCAGCCGACACCTTTACGTAAATATTACTTTAAAGTTACTTTAAAATTACATATATTCTAGGTAAACTGCTCACAATAAGGTAAAAAGTACCATGTATTTCTGCATAATGCCATGCACAAAGTTCCCTAATTTTTATGTAAAGAATATGTGATTAAAATAATGTAAATAATACATGGCAACAAAAAAAATGGCAGATATCGATTAACTAATAACTAGAAAGTAAATCGAAACGCAAAATTGGGGTAAATTTGTTTACATAATATTTATATCTCTTGCAAGTAACATCAAGGTTAACTTTACGTCACGTAAATAACATACTCTTTATGTAACTATTATATAAATTTATAACATAAATGTTATATAAATATTACGTATTGGAATGTAACATTTACGTAAAACTAATACTTCTAATGTCACAACAATTTTTTTGAAAACTGTTTTATGTAAATTTTTTAAACTATGTTAATGTAACAGATGTTTGCTGGGATATTTACAGTTGAAATTATTTCTTTACTGTGTATGTAAAGGGTATTAAGCACTTAATAAAGATGTTGAACACCCACACAACCATTTTTGCCTTACCAAGATTCACTAAGTAATTTGGCGTATAAGGATGTATGTATAATTATGGGAAATATTTTTTGTTAAAGTATTAAAGTTTACACACGAATTTTTACCATGGTGAAAATTATTTTTAACCCCATCATTTCTTTTACTGTGTATAGTTGTTTGTAATTGTGTACCTGAGAATTTAAATTTGACAAGACAGTGTTGCCCATTGTATAAATTATACAAAGACATTTACAGTGGGATTTACTAAGATCTAAAATAGTGCCCCCCTCAGGTCTAAATATCTACACCTATGGGGGGGTACTAAATTTTAAAAAAACACCTACCCATACAGAAATTTTTATTGCAAAATACCACTGAAAAACTGCTTTTTTTCTTAAAATATACCATATTATAGGAGAAAATGTCCTAAAACTAATTTCTTTTGACAGGTTTCAAAATGGCAAATGGTCGCGATTCTTCAGAAACGACAGAAAATCTCACTCGTCACAATTCTAGAAAGTGACGATTTTTACTTATTGTCTCATTTAAAATGAAAATGCAACGTCTTTAATATTTATCCTAACGTTGCAAGAGAACCTGAATCATTTGTTTAATAACATTTTGCAAATTTAATATTTTAAAGATAATCTGCAAGACTAGTTTACGGCGGAGCTAATTGCTACTACGCGTACCAATAAATGTCAAAAAGCATAAAAAATTCTCTACATGTGAGAGGACACAATTTATATAAATTTCTGAACAACGATAGCGACATATTCCATTGCTATCTATGGTTTAGTATGTTAAGAGCTTTAAAGGCTTGCGTACACACAAAAATATGCTTAATAAAACTGACATATTTCTTCTTTACTGGAACATTATTAAGAAACTAAATTTTAAGCAATATTAGCAACTAAGTCCTGACAAAAAAGCAGTTAGTGATTAATAATTGTCAGATTTTTTGTAAGGGCGAGATTTTCCGACGGTTTTTGAAGAATAACAGCTTCATTATCTAAGTTTGAGGTTATAAAGTTGGTGACTTTTTGGACCACCTCTGGGGGGTGGTTTAAATTTATAGCTCCCAGAAAGGATTTTTTGTGGCAATTCGTAATAAGTTTATAATTTCCTTACGTAACCATTTTTATAAGGATTAATTTCCTTATTCAATATGCCAACTTGTTCATTAACCAATAAAACACCTCCAATTTTGTCCAGAAAAACGCCAATTTTGAACTCGTTTTTAGCATAAAAAATATATTTATAAGGGCACTACGAGGCAAAACAAACATAAGGGAAGGCCACTGATTATACAAGAAAAATATACCAAACAAAAAAACCCATAGCAACTACATTAATTTATTTAAAAACTGAAATTAAAACATTGAGATTATCTAAAAGCTCAGTCAAGAAAACTTTCCTTACTCAAAGCCTACTCATTTCAAAGCTGTAGCTTTCATTTAGAGTAGAGGTTGGTGCAAGCCAAGGTACAACCAGAGGTAAGAAATCCGAACTCGCTGTTTGTGATTTGAACGCAGCTAGTATTTTGAAACTGACATTTCGACAGTGACAGAAATGTAAACAAAACTTGCATTTTACCAATATATTCCATAAATAAAAACAGTTTTAGTAAATCCCACCGCTAGAGTTTTAATTTTAAGATAATGCAATCTTAATTGTGCGTGTGTACCAACTTAATCAATTTAAAATTCAGAATCAAAATAAAATTTAACTTGTATACCTCATATGACTCTTTTTGATAACCGACGCAAAAAGCACAAAAAAATCTGTCATATTATTCCTCAATCGTTGCTAAAGGTAATTTTAGATAAAGGACGCGTACGATAAAGTTGCTGCAAACTTGGGTCAGACATTCATCACCCTAATTTGACAGACTGCTTCATTAAATTTCGCTTTTCGCACATTTTTAATGCACGAAAATGCATTAAGTCGTAAATCAGGAGATAAAAGCCGATAATATTAAGGAATATCGATTGAGCTATAAATCGCGATTTTAAAATTGTGGGCCCGCGAACCTTTTTGACATGATAAAATGCCAAGCAGAGGTTTATGAGGCCATAAACGAGAAAAAATTGGTAGGCTCAATATAAAATCATTTTCGCATAAACTTTTGGTAATAAATTGAAAATTATTTTTTTTAAATCTCAGTAAAAGAAACTCGCTTGAACATAAATGTGATATACGACTAGTTACCAGTTTCTGGATCTTACATAAATTCTAAAAAATTAGCTAAAATCAATATGTCCTAAGTGTAAAAAATTTTGAGGAAAAACTTAATACAATTAGTTTTTTTATTTCCTCCTATTGTATTGCCTTTGTAAATACAATGGTAGATGTATGTTTATTGTGAAAATGTCTTTTAAACTCGGGCAAATTATCCTTATTAATTCAAAACAACATTATGTCATGTCTTGGTATTCCGCAGACAACAGCGGTAAGTGTCGTGTAGAGATATGTGCATAGACTGTGTGCATTTGTCACTTTACTCGTGAATAAGCTTTTAAATTATTACGCGACACCTTGCTTGAATGGGAAAATGCGAAGGGTAAAATTTAAACTTATGAGGTGAAAGTCAGTAACATCTACAAGAAGTATTTTTTGTCCTGTAAGATGTTTACGATTTTTAATAAACATGAACAGGGAAGCAGGGAAGTAGCACAGAGCAGATAAAATATGGACGGGGGTAATAGTAAGCCCTAGGTATCTTTTATAAATACACAGGTTGGATGAAATAAAAAGAAATCGTACCAGCAGTAGTAAAGTGGCGTCTGATAGACCTGTGATTAGGTCGCTACATGAGCTCTTTCCGCACTTTTATTCTTTTACATCTGTTTGGACTGCCTACTCCCTGTTGCTATTGTATTAGACGAATTAGTACACTTTTCGACACATAAAAGGCGTACAGCAAAAGTTAGGCATATTTTAAAAATTTTGCTTTATTATTATTACCGACATTGGCAGGTTAACACTTTTAGACATAAACAAATTTTGTTAAGGATACTGAAAGTATTTGTACCAATATTTACTTGTTCTTTAGTTTTAAGGTTGCTGTTACGAAATATATAAAAAAAGATAAAACACTTAAAACAAAATTTGTATTATAAAATAAGCAATTCAACTAAGTTTTGGAAAAACTAGAAGAAGGTTGGTCTCTTCGTCAAATAGCCGGTTACAATGGACGAAACAAGTCCATTATAGTGCGACTTAAAGGAAAATACGAAGAAGAAAGACCTGGAAGGTTTTAGGTTAAGCAAGGGCAATTCACATCAACAGGATCAGTTTCATAAACAACAAAATATTAAAAAAATAAATAGAAATAAAACAAACCTATCGATAAACAAAAATCGAAAATATTAACTTCATTATCTGGCATTTGCTTGAATAATTTTGTTAAACGCCTTGGCATTTAGTCTGCTAAATTTTCAAATAAATTTCGATTTTCTTCCACGATCTCTTCATAAGCTCTAACTAGTATCTCCATCAAATGGTCAGCATTCCGTGGAAGAATATTAAATTTTGATAACTTTTTTGCAGTGAGCCTCCATACGTTCTCGATGGGATTGGCATCGGGGGTCTTTCCTGGCCATGGCAAAACTTCAATAGTACGCTACCTGAACCACTGCTAAAAAATACGGGAAATAATGCAGTGTGTACTAGGCAGTTGTCTTGTTGATACACAAAACCATGCCCTCTTGCCAAAATCAAATTCCACACGTTAACAAATGGGTGTTCTTCCAGGAAATTAGTGACTTGCTGATCCTGTTGGGGTGTGCTGACTTTATTCAAGCCAGTTCCTTCCTTTCGTCGAGCAGTTCCGTCTTCTTCGTATTTTCTTTTTAGTAGTACTATAGTGGACTTGTCTCGTCCATAATAATCAGCGAACCGGCGAACAGACCTACCTGCATCTAGTTTTGCTAAATATTGGGAAATATCGAATTGCGATTGCTATCGTGGCATTTTTAAGTTGGACAAGACTGTGACAACAAAACATGACAATAAGTGGACTTTGACACTTTGTGACAGAAAATGTTGCTAAATCGTAAATGACATATATAAAATTGGCGTATGCGTTTTATGTGTCGCAAAGTGTACTTCGTTCGCGTATGATCTAAATTTCTTTATATAAATATAGCAATAACTATAAATGAACATATTCACCTATGACTGTAAAAGCCAAGTAAGAAAATTATAAAAATGCAGTTTCCTTCACCCGGGGACTCAAAGTTTCAACGCGTTCTGTGTATTTATTTATTTTTATTAATGGACTTCCACGACCACGTGTAGCTTTTCCGGCTTTCTTGGAAGTTTTATCTAAATATGAATGTGCAAGGGTAAATCTCACCTGGGCCTAAAATTGAAGATATACCTTATTACCAGTGAAACAAGGTGACCCCATTTACCCATTTTCCGTTTTCTCGACACAAACCAGGAGGTTTAAAAACTGATAAAAATTCGGCACGGTGTTCATAAATATCAACATTTTTGCAACAAGTGCAATCGTGAGTCCCGCACATGGGCCGACTCATTCTTAAGAAGATAGATATGCGAAAATGAGAGTAATCTAAAAGGTTTCAAGTGCTGAAGACGGAATGGCTTGTAACCCGATACCGCTTTCTAGCTGCTTAAGAGCTAGAAGCCTAGCTTGGTCCTTGGAATTATTGGAAGAGAGCATGTAAATCCGCCTGAGAAACTGCTTCATCACAATCTTTCTGGTAAATAATTAATTGGAATTAGGAACATCGTTTGATAACGTGGAAGTCCAAAAAGTTTTTAAATAAGGTGGACAAACAAAGTGACGAAGAATTAAAATTACCCAGTTGTGTCATCCAATCGACAGTTGATAATATTTTCCAGAGATTGTTTGTTCGAGCGGATTGTCAAAAGATAATAAAGGATTGGGAACTTTCCAACATGAAGCGCAATGGCAAAAGCTAATATTCTGAATGTGAATTTAGCACAGATAGAGTTTCTGAAAAGTGTTCAAATATATCAATTTTTGTATGGATTTTGGAACTGCTCGTAAAAAAAGGACCTTCTAATAGACTGGAATTATTTTGGTCTACTTTTTTTTAAAATTTAGGTATCTGAAAGACAGAGAAGGAACATTCTCTTAGAATATTCCCAAAATCACATAGAGTAACGTTGGGATTTTCAGTAAGACTACATTCATCAATCTACCATAAATTAGTTTCTAATTTTAAAGAGTATAGTTGGATAAATAGATTAACAGAATAGAACAGGAACTAAAGGTTGTAAAATTCAGGTATGGTTTTTTTACTTTATGAAAAATATCAGCTCTATTGATTATGTTAAAAAATCATTCTTTAAATGCATCTCTGGAATTTCATAAGAAAAGACTAATACCAACCGTGATAGGATGAATTGCCTGTGTTTTCAATCGAGTTACCACTTTTTATCATGAGCTTCTGGAAACCAAAACATTTTTTTTAGAAAAACAAAAAAAACAAAGTTTTTTGTTAAATTAATTAATGCATAATTGTTCTTTACAAAAATTTTTAATGGTTTATGTTATTTTAATGGTTTGGACACATTTTGAGGTTGCCATTATGTTGGCCGTTTTGTAGTAACCTAAATTTAAGACTAATTTATATACATTTTCACAAGTTAAATAAATTTTTTTTCAACTTTTTCAGTTCATGTTGAGTCCTTGAAAATGGTCTACCTACGACCGAAACTAGTTTGTTGATAAGATTTCTTGATTAATTAATAAATAATATCTATGTGGAAACTTGGGTTTTCTTTACCTCCTTAACAGAGAGTACTTTATTTTTCTTCCAGGATAACAGACTCTCTTTCCCTAAAGGAGTTAGTAAATTTGTTTGTAGTCTTTCTTGATTTTTTAGGAAGTTTAGGGGTAGCATATGTAAACAAAAATAAATTATACCATAACAAGGCGAATTTTCTGAAGAGCATATTTTTTAAAAATTGAAATTTTTTTAGCTAAACAGGAATGAGCTCCTTTGGGAATCCGAAGTATTAGGTCAACAGTAGATCTTGAATACCGTTTTTATTAGGAGTTTAATTTAATTTTTGCATATAAAGGATATTTCAAAAATTTATCATTTGATATTTTTAAAGGAGAAGCGGCAATATTGGAAATATTGGATGAGGTTAGATAATCGACCACAAGTGTAATTCTTCTTTGATGGTTCTTTGATCTCTTTGAAAAATGTGATATAGACTTTGAATTTGAGTATCCCGAGATTCTTCTTGAATTGGTGTTAATAATAGATCAAAATGTTCAGAATCCAGATTTCCAAAAAAACGTAAATTGATTATTGTTCTGCAACTGTCTGTTTTATACATGTTTCGTGGAGGACTATTAAAATTTTGTCTTTGGAGAGATTTTTTGTGGAATTGTATATAAATCTTTTGAATTTTTTGGATAATGCCAGACATTCATCACCGTGCCAACGGTTCTATTTTTATACATTTATTTGTAATAATTTTGTTTTTTTGAAAGGTCCAGTTGTCATTAATTTACGCGACAGCATTTTCTTTTAAAATTAAATGGAATACTTTCTAAATCATAAAAGGATTTAATCACGTCAATAAATAAGCAGTTTTCATCCTTTGAAATTGATTTTTTTTTTGAATTTTGGTAGTTCTCATAAAACGAAAATTTGCCGTTTTGTTGGTGCAAAATAATATGTTTGTTTTTAGTATTTGTGGGGTGTAAAAAAGAGTAAAATATTTGCAAATATCTTTGAAATTTTTTTATCACAGTGAAGGGTATATTTCGTGTGTTTCTTATTCTTTTATGTTCAAGTAATCAAGTTTATTTTTATTCTTTAATTCTGTTTCCTTGTTATTGTGAAATTAAAGAAAGTATTAAGAAAAAGAAACTGTCCGGCGAAAGGAAGAAATTGGCGTGATCCAAGTTATCACAACTTAAACAAGGTCTATTTTGGCTTTTTCTATTTTTTTTTGTGCTCAAGTTATCAAAGTTATTTTTCTCCTTTAATTTGTTTCGCTACTTATTTTTTAAGTTTTGATTGTACCTGTTTCTTTGTTATTCCTAGAAGACCTACCTTTTGCTGTTACCTGTTCGTCAGCCATATGATCCTCCTCTTTACCTCAACTCTTTTGCACTTGTCCCGCAGTCGTAGAGGTGCTGCCATATCATTTCCTTTTTTAAAAACATATCAAAACGGACACCCTGGAATATTTTTATATTTATGCGCAATTATTCTTTTCCTAATTATTTCAAACACTAGTAGAAAATGTCCTTCTTGGAGCCTTTGTAGTAGACCTACGATGTCCAAATTAAAATCACAACGAATTTTAACTTACAAATTCAGATGGAAATACATTAAATATTTTAAACATAAATTGACACAGCGAAATCTTGGGAAAGCACGTAAAAAAATGATTTTCAATTGAAAACTAAAAAGCGTTTGTTAAATGTCCCACCTTTTAAAAAGTCTGTGTAAGGTACTTATAAAACCTAACTTTTAAAAAACTAAACCTTTTTTGATCCACTGGCGTTTTAAGTCTTAAAAACTGCATAAATAAAAAAATTAACCACTACTTGTGCAGAAAATCCTCAAACAAAAATTTGTTTTGTAAATCAACCACTGCATAATTCTTTAGCAGTCAGGAAAAGGCATCCTTAAATAATTTACATCATTCAAGATTGCAGCGGTCTTACTTTTGTCCCAAAGGAAAACTTTGTTTCAGTAAATTATTCCCGACAAACTTGGCGTCTAGCAGGAATATTAGCGGACAAATTAAAGGTACATAAACCTTATTAATCCAGAAACGTTGGGCACCCCTTAGTGACAATTAGCAAGTTTCAATCCGACTTTGTAAAACATAGAATAGATAAACAGGGCTGACTTCATAGACGACGAATGCTTTTAATGCTGACTCCCGTAGCGCAGTGGTTGCGGTCTCGCTCACTGCACGAATTTCCAGGGTTGGAATCCTGGCTTAATGCACTGTTTGTGATTCTTTAACTTTGCAAAAACTTGGTTATATATACTAACTGGTTATTAATTAGTAATGGATGAAAAAGTACCAGTAAAAAGGCTGACTAAGATTTTTTTCTATTTATGTATTTGCACTGTAAGACACCGGAAGTTTTTTCATGTGATATTTCAAGTTTAAGACATTTAATAACGGGTGTCCCAAAAGTTTTGGGAAAAACATTAAAGGCATATTAAAAGAATATTTTAAAAATTTATTTATCCATCACAGTACTACGTACAAAGTGGTTTCTTAACAATAAATAAACACTACTACAGCACCGCTAGGGGTCCATTTTCTTCGATATGGCGCAGTTTTGTACTGACGCGTCTCATTAGGTACTCTTCAACATTAAAGTCCCTAATTTTTTGAAAGATCCTATGCCGCAGCTGCTGCTCGTTTTGAGCTTCCCAGCCATTTTCATAAACTTTGCTTGACAATCTTGCCCAAAATGTCTCTATTGGTCTTGCTTGGGGAACGTTCGGGGGGTTGTCCTGCTTAGAAATAAATGGCACATTTTGAGCTTCTAACCATTCTCATTCCATAGAGGCACCCACTAGGGTCCCCAGGAGGGAAAACCGTGTACTGCATAATTACCCACTGGGGTTCCAACCCCAATATTATAAATAAAATAATTGTAGAAATTGTTTACATTATCGCTTGATTTCGACACAATACTTAATAAAATTGTTTGACTTGACAACGTAGATTTTACACAGGTAAGATCAACTACAAAAATACTAAGTTTTACATTTACTTATACATAATTAATTTTAGACTTTCATGGTCCGATGATGGCTATAAACTAGCCGAAAGCGTTCACCATTCAATGAAAACTTTTCACTAATACAAAACTTTTCCTTCTCTTCTGTATTCATACAAGTGCACGCAACCAACCAACCCTCTCAAAAAAAACAATTTCTGTTAATTAAACACTTGTATTTTTATATTGACATATTTGTGGCATAACTAGATCAAAGTACAAGTACCCTACATTCCAAATTTAATCGCACCAATTTTTTTAATAGTGGAAATGATATTTTTATTAAGTATATTAGCGCCATAATGAAATTGGTCCGGAGAATATGGAATAAAGAGTAACTTGTTGTTTCTTTTTGGAAAATACAGGATGTATACTTAACAAACCCTATATTTGAACTACAAAAATTGATTCTAAACAAGCATAAATTTTTTCCAACATTAAGAAAACAGTTTTAGATTCAGAATAATTGATTTTGTTATATAATTTAGCTAGTCACCGGTTAAGGCATACAATCAATTATTTTGTGTTGAAAGAAAATGAAAATATCTCGAAAACTGTTGCTTTAAAAGATTTGAACCTTATAGCAAAATTTTTGGGTAATATTTACAAAAACCAAAATCTGAAAACCGCATATCAATAGCTGCTTTACTTCTAGAGTTATGATTTTTTAAATATATTTTAACGTTTTTTCAGATAACTCGGAAACTAGAGCTCTCACGAATTTGGACTTTGTAACAAAGTGTGTAGTACATATTCATGGAAACTTAAATCTGAAAACCGTATATCGCTACTTACTTTTGTTCGAAAGTTACAATTTTTTAAAATATTTTATCCCCCTTTTCCACCCTTCAATCCCCCAACTACCTACCAAAAGTTAATCAGTTGATGGTCAGCCCATAGATGATTTTTGTACCAAATTTCGCTAAAATCGATTACGCCGTTTTTAATTTATCGTGTATACAGACAGACAACAGACAGCAGACCGATAGACCGACAGACAACTTTTTTTTCATCGATTAAGGTGTTTTGAAACTTTAGTAACTTAAATTTCACGATTTTAATAGTCCCCCATACCATATTGGTATGGTGGACTAAAAATTAAAAATATATGTATATTTAAAAAAGCATAATTGTATAATATGCTGTTTGTTTTATTGGCATGTTGCATTAAAATTAAAGTATTATTTATATTTTGCATCACGAATATTTGCCATGCCGAAAACATTATGTTCATCATGTTTTGGGTTTAAAATAATTGATATTTTTAAATAATTTGGTTGTTAATACCTTTTTAAATTTAAATAAAAAATTAAAAAGTTATGAATCTTTAAAAACGTATAATTTTATAGGGGCATCAGTTATAATTTTTGTTTGCTTTAATGGCATGCTACATTAAAAATAAAGCATTGTTTTTAATTTAGCATCAGGATTATCTGCCATGTAGAATGGTTTCCTATATTAAGTTTAAGGTAAGGTATAAAAATTGATTGTTAACGAGCATAAATACTTTCCAACATTGATCAAATAGTCTTCATCATGTTTTAGGTTCAGAATAATTTGGCTAGTTAGCGGTTAATGTCTTTTTAAATTTAAATAAAAAATTAAAAAGTTTTAAATCTTTAAAAAGGTCTAATATAGGGGCAAAAGTAATTTTTTTTTTGCTTTGATGACATGTTCCATTAAAAATAATTACAAAGTATTATTTACATTTTACATCACGATTATTTTCCATGCAAAACGATTTCCTATAATAGACACCTAAAGTTAATTTTCAGTTTTATCAGCATTCGTATCCTTATCTCTATCGAGTCGACCAATCAAGCAGGTGCACTTTTAATATCATGGTGAATGCGTGACAGCTCCAGCTGATTAAATGCACGAAAACTTCGTTAGGTACGATAAGGGAGTCGTAACATTACGACCGTCCCTGCATACGAAATGATGTTATGACGCATTTGATCAGCTGGAGCTGTCCCGCATTCGTCATTAGTCTAAAAGTACACCTGCTCGATAGGTCGACTCGATAGAGATAAGGATATGAATGCCAATAGACCCGAAATTTAACTTTAAGTGTCTATTATGTTTAAGGTAAATTTATATGGTAAGTATTTAAATGATTGATAATGAGCATAAATCTTTTCCAATATTGATTAAATAATGTTCATCATGTTTTAGTTTTACAATAATTGATATTTGTAAATAATTTGGCTAGACGCCCGTTAATTTCTTATAAAATATAAATTAAAAATTAAAAAGTTATGAATCTTTAAAAAAGTCTAATTTTATAAGGGCCACAGGCATAATTTTTACTTGTTTTAACGGCAAGTAAAATTAAAAATAAAGTATTATTCTTAATTTATAATCACAACTATTTGCGATACAGAACGATTTCCTACATAATGCTTAAGGTAAGGCATGTATGGGGTTGCTTAATCTAAGCTGATAAATATCCGAAGAGGAAACTTGAACGAGGATTAGTAATGTTGCGTTGCCTATATAATCAGCTAAACTGATATCTATGGTTTACTGATTAAAGATTATTTGGATAAAACTTTCACTCTATAGGTGACTATCAGTAATCATTTTTAATTATTTTGATATATTAATGGGCAAGATTTATTACATCAAAATGTAAACATATATTTTGCGATAATAACGTACGTCTTATTAAGAATTTTTAACTTCTTTTATCACTATAACAACAGTAAAACCTAAATTAAACTATGACTTCCTAACAACTTAATATATTAAACTCAAACGGGCTTTACAAATATAAGAAAAAGTTTTACTCCTGCAAGTAGTTATCGTCCACCAGTGGCTGTGAGAGGAATGTTACTTTAATGAGTTTTCGATATACCAAAGTACTGTATTTTAAGACGTATTTAAGTCACTAGACCGGAAAATTGTTCTTTACAGGTCGACGCAGGAAATTTACAGGGCGAGCCGTAGGCGAGTCCTGTAAACTTACGGAGACCTGTAAAGACACTTTCAGATCGTGTATCGTACGTACTTTTTTTTCAAACGTTCTGAAAAAACATTTTAGTACCTATCACTTTCGTCAACGCCTACCCGTGTTGCGTAATTTATGAACAGTCCCCGATGTTTTCTGCTTCTTGTTGGCTAGATAGCTAAGGCCGGTAATTTTTAAGGTAAAAACTAAGAAAAACAAGTAAAGTTTTGTAGTTACAAAAGATTTTTATATTTTTAGCTTGTGCAAAATTGTAAAAAACATTAGAAAAATTATAGTGGAGTGCCTATTAGCTTCACACAGCTAATTCAGTGATCACTGACGACCAGTTATGGCCGACCATGGCCAACTTATCAAACAAAATAATGATAAAATAGCTCATAAAAGGTAAATTTCTAGGTTTGTTCTTTATTTACCTATATTTATAGTATACTTGCTTTGAGAATTAAAAATGTTTGATCGATTTTTCGGTGTATGTGTCTTTTGCAGCAACTTCTATTATTTTCTCCGGATTCAACTCATTTTCTAGAACTGAGTCCATTTTTGTAAACAAACTTTTGAAAGAAATTTAAAAGAGCTTTTTTAGAAATGTCAAAACTTCCCAAAAAAACAAGCTAAAAGCTGTCAACAAGAAGTCATAGGCAACTTTGTCAAAAAAAGGACCGGAAAAGGATCAAGGGACTGGAAAATTGAACAAAAAGGTCCTCTCTTGAGAGTGGAAATATTTCAAAAGAACGTGCCTTGTAATGTAGAACTCTCCGTAAGAAACATCGTACGAAAAGTAGAGATTTTCCGGTCGTTTGAAAAAAAAAGTTGCATTGCATGAAATGTCATCGTCTTTTCCTTGAATAACAATAGGTCATTTATTTATCGAAACCACACCATTTAAAAAATAATGTGCAATTATTGTATGGACTAAAACTATGAGTTACCTGTGATCCTCGTCGGAATTTTTTTAATACGTTTCTTAGTACTTAATGAAAAAAAGTCTATTGTTTAACAGCATTGACGACTACTGTTGGGATAAGCCAGCTGTGAAGCAGGTACTCTTGATTTATTTTTCTTATAAAACGACCTGAATGTTAGAATATTATATGTATATATATATATATATATATATATATATATATTTTATACCATTACTACATTTATCAAAATATATATATATATATATTTATTAAGAAAAATTTCTGTCTAATTGTGGTTTAATATGGGAAATAATTTAGTGAATAGTAACCAAAAATTGCCTCAAACGAAATGCATTAAATGAGAGCACTGTTTTTGGCACTATGTTAGATTTTTTTTTGTAGCGAACGGGAGTGTTTTAACACCTAAAATATACTTGTTTCTGTCTGCATTATTGCTCTTCTATAGAGGTTCAGGGATTTAAGATTTTTACTCTGTATTTTTAACCTAAAAACAGCTGATTAACTAGATAAACATCATTCATTGCTAGGGGTTTATTAACAATCTGACTACTTTGGGTTTAACTCAAAAATATAAAAGATGAGTATTATTAGTCAAGATAGGGACATACGAATCTATGAGTCTCTTTACCATTACATTTTCAATAAATTGTTTTATAATTTTACAATTTTTTTACAATTTGTGTTTGCTTAACTTGTGCCAGGTCTGGAAAGCATTTACAGAAAAAAAAAATCACCAAAAACGTCTGTAAACTATGTAGTAAAAAGCCCCCAACCTCAAACACAATCATTTTGGAATAATTCTGCGTTGTATTTAAGTAAAATGGTTTGAAAAATTCACCGTTAAAAAAGGTCAAAAAAACTCAATAAAAACAAAATTAATTAGTAAGTCAAATTTTCTAATGGTGTATTATAAAATTCAATATATACCTATATAATTTAGAAACAAAATATCAGTCATTTTACTTTATGCACTCTATTTTAAATGCGAAAAAAAAATAGTAATATAAATAGGTAACTTACATATAATTATAATTACAGGTCTAGATAAATCTTAGGTTTTGCGCAGAAGGCAACATTGTTCCAAACTACGGTAATTAATTTCTTCGCCGCTGCATGTTAACTGCTGTTGGTGCCTGTTTAGCACCTGCTTTGTCTTTGAATATTAAATGAAGTAATGACCATTGTTCGTTATGTACTAAATGCATAGCTACATACATACCGATGTGTTACGTGCTTGCAACTAAGCAAATTGAATTTACATCACATACATGTGAAAATTTTGGTCTAAATCTGAACTTATTTAGCAAAAGGATTGACGTAAATGTATAACTTTTGCAATTTTTAGCAAAACCTAAACTGATATAAATAAATTTCTGTTTAAAGATTGATTATATCTCTTTTTGAAACTTTACATAAAAAATATGAATACCTATATTTTTTGGCTATGAAACGAACTTTTACATATTTTTACCTTTTTTATTCTGCCTTATTTCTTTCCCTTTGGCTTTGTGCTCTATTGAGACACTGTAAATAACACTTACCAATATTCGGATGAGGCAGATCCATAGATGAATAAAAGAAGGCAAAGAGTCAGCATTCAATAATCCTAGAGAATTTTTTTTTAATTTTAAACATAACCATTTAAAAAAATTGGTAGATACTGATCAGCAAACCAAAATAAAAACCTTTGTGGTTGTCTTTATTTCAAAAGTTGTGAAGAATATAGTTATTTTGATTTATTTTTCTAACCTTTTATACGCTTACTCATAAAGCAATATATTCTGCAATCTGAAGGTCAGTGGTTTATAACTAAAAGATTTCGAATGTTTTTATTTGCTACTCTTCTTTCATTTCTTCTATTTCATTGTGGAATTTACTACAATTTTAAGAATGGAGCGATATACACTTGAACAACGTATTTACATTATTAAAACATATTTACAAAATGGATCTTCTGTGAGTGCCACATATCGGCGAATTCGTGATTATTTTGGTGTACGCAATCGTCCTTCAGAAGTAACCATTCGCAAAATAGTGCATAAATTCTAAACTACCTAAACAAAAGTACGGGAACGTCCACCTCGCTCGTTTGAGAATATTCAGGCTGTTCGAAAAAACCAAATACGAGAACATTTCCGAAAATACTTTAAAACTGCAACCTTGCCAGGGAATTTCTACGTTTCTCTGACCAAGCAGCAGCAAAATATTCCTATCAATGACCAGACAGAACCTACGCTTTGTAACGGGCATTCTCACCGGTCACTGTCAACTAAATAAACACCTCAATAGAATCATATCATCTGAAATACCTCTATGTCGAGGTTGTTAACAAGAAGATGAAACCATGAAACACATTCTCTGAGAATGGCCAACGCTGTCATCTACCCGAAAGGTTATTTTAGATGAGTTTTGGCCAACACTACCCAACATACGGGAGGCTCCCCTTGGCGACGTTAGCAACTACGGTCGAAGCATAAGATGGCTGACGAACTAGGGGAAGCCCTATAGGAGAATGCATAACGAGTATAATGGGATAGATTACTAAACTACTCAATTTATCTTCGGCTTGGTATAAAAAATGTATTTCTAAGAAATATCCAAAATTTAAAAAATTGTATAAGTAGTTTTTTATATAGGGGAAGAGGCGCTAAAATGAGATACTTAAGCCTTAACAATTCACAAAAAGTAATGCTAGATGATTAGAATGTTTTTCTGGTGATAAAACAACACTGAAAAACACTTACTGATAAATGTGTTATTTTGGAAAAACTATCACAAGTACATTTTTCCTTATTAACCCCATAGTGCGGGTAAAATGATACTTACTCTTAAATAAAACTGCAAACAATGGTAAATGGTTTCAAAAAATATACATAATAAAATACTCTACGCACACAAAAAGTCAAAACTAAAATAAAATATTATTTGGTAATAATATAGTGCATAGGCCATCTAAGGTGGAACCAAATAAATAAACGATCCAATTTTACCCCAATCTCATTTGAATTTTTAAAATAACGTTACAGTTTGAATGATACTCCTATATCGACAACAGCAAATTTGATGGTAGCCAAGTCCATATGCTTTACAAATCACCAGTTAAATTTACTTTAGCAGTTGCAAACGAAACACATAAACATATACAATTATGGTTTCACGTGCTCATGAAAATCTAATTCCTAATTTGAAAAAACGCCAGACCCTCGTCAACATTGTCACCTTAAGTATGGCTAGAGTCACCAGATCGCATTTTACGTCATCACTATATCCAATGCCACCTCAGTATCCTATTTTAGGACCACTTCCCCTACCACCGAAAAACGGTCTTACACTTGATTTTATTGTAGACATCCATGCATATCTAAATGTAACAACAAAAAGCTCCGAAAAAAAATAAAAAGAAGTTCTCAGGAAGAAAACCTCCAGAAAAAATTATTATATTTTATTAATACTATGTAATAAATAAACTAAATAGTCGTGGATTTTTTCATCAGAATAAAACCCTTAACAGAACGCGTTTCAATTTGTTTGTAAATCAACTTCAAGTGTGCATTAAAAAGCGAAAATCAGCATTTAGGTGTAAAATTATTAAACACAAAATACACAAAATTAAAATAATAAAACATGTTATACACATTCACAACGTTAGTCAATCATACACACATAAGAAAATTGAAGCGACTAAAATACGACTACAAAGTAATAAAGGAAATATATTAAATTTTGTACAAAAATCAATTTTTGTGAAGTTGGCGCTAAACGGCTTTTCTAATGTACCTTTTTGAGTTTCCCAACGAACGTAGCTTTAATACGTTCATGATGTTTTCGTTATGGAACATTAAAGCTGATAGAGGAAAATAGTTTTTACCTCCAAAGGGGGAAAATATTTTTTACTTCCACAGGCACCCTAAATTCTAATGAAAAATAAATGTTTAAACTTAATTGGTCTATAATTATCAAAACCACTTTTTTAAGTTGATTAAAATATGTTTCTTGCATAGACGTTATTGCGAGATGTCGAATAAATGAAAACACTTCAGGTCATTCTCGACCGTTTATTAAAAAATCATCCAATCCATCCATCTTTAGGGGTTTACTAAAAAAATCCAACTCTCAATAATGATATTCTCTGAATTTTAAGCATTTCTTGGTCTGCCCATCCGCCAGACACAAGCATGGCGCCAGCCAATCAAAGAAAATGGCAGATAGCCCACAAGGAGATGCACACACCGAGCCAGCAACCAACCGATGAACAGACCAAGCGTACTCCAAAACTGAAAACCGCAAAGAACCTTAAAATCTAATTTTTGATAGGAAAATTACTCTAGGGTGGTGCTAGATGTATTGGAAAAATAGGAAAATGTTTAACAACTCATATTGTGTTAAACAAAGAAGTGAAAATAATGAGAGTAGTCTTAGAATAGAGTGAGTAATTGTATATTGGAAGTAAAACTAAAAAGTTGTAAGTCTAAAAATTGTCAATAAAAAAAATTTAAGGAGGAAACAAAAAAACCCGACATAATTCTTGCCTTTCATGCTGGAATAATTTAACTTAAAAAATTAAAAAATGACAGCTCAGCATGCATGACAGATTAGATATTCACCACATGTTTTAAAACTTACTCTGCGACTATTTTTCTTTCTAGGGGCATAAGGCGAGAGAATCGTGTCTCAGATGACTTTAATCATTTGTTTCGGTCTTTATTTGAATTGCAGTATGGCGAGCGAGAAAAAAAGAAAATTTAACTTATTTCTGGCCATGAACACCGCTTTAGCATTTTTCCTTTGCACTATCAAGAAACTGGATTTCAACTGGCTATTCCAAAAATGATTTCTGCTAGCATTAAAAAGATTCTGCGTTCAAATCCCGTTCGAGGTAAAAAAAAAATCCCAATTTATTTTTTGCCCTCTACGCTACAACCACTTATCTTTGATATTGCAGGATGATTTTTATTTGCATTACATCAAAATGACAGCTCAGCTCAGCATGCATGATAGATTAGATATTTACCGGCATGTTGTAAAGCTCACTCTATGGCTATTTTTGTTTCTATGGGATAGACAACTTTTCCATCCAACTTTTTATCTAAAGCACAGCCCGCGGACGTTTGTGGGCCATCGAGGGCGAGAGCAGGTCTCAGGTGACTTTGATCATTTCTCCTTATCTTTATTTTTTGAATAGCAGTGTCGCGAGCGAGAAAAACCGGGAGGAAAGACCGACTGATTTATTGCGTCGTGTAAAATTTTTAAAAGCTTTAAAACTTTTTCTCCTTCTTTTCGAGGTCATAAAATCGTAAATTTTAAGGCCTTGAAGGCATTTATTTGCTTCTTTTACTACCAGTAAAGTCGCAAATCTTTGTGAGCTACTTTTTTTGTTAAATTGTGTTCTTTTTCTAGCGTAACATGCTATTCGTTTTTTTATGCAACACTATTTTTAAGTTATTACGGCTAAGGTTTAAGTTTATTAAAAAAAGAGATGAATAGACTGCTACGCATTTAGAGTTGTATTTTATGCTAAATCTAAATCACTTGATTCCACCTATTCCAGTCGGTAAAAAGGACAGTTATTTGGATGAGCTGGTGAAATACTGAAATTATTTATTTTTATGAAGACCTTAGTGGGACTAGGTTGGAAGAAGAATCGCCTCGGCGGCATCGGCACCTGATAGAAGGATGTAACGCACAGGCCAGATTAAGGCAGCTGACGTGAAATTGCTCCACGATAGAGGGGAAAGAGCTGCACTTGCTTCGATGGACTGATACACTGAACTTCGTAAAGAAAACAGGAAGGCCCAGAGAGGGTGTCGCAGCCCGCGTAGCGGGAGTAGAAGGATAGGGGTACAAATCGAGGTATGGCAGAAAGGGCCCATCAAGCGGACTATTTGCAAAGCCCAAGGGCCGCCTTTCTCTACTTCAACTACTACTATATTATCGTTTAGCCTACTACAGCGTCCATATTGACACCACACTGACAGAAAATACATATTTTACCAGTCAACTTGGCTACAAATATGGCCGCACCAGTAGGCTAAAGAGCACTAAAGAGGTAGAAGTTAACTGGCTTTTTAGTTGAGAACGCTGTTGGGTGGGGAGGGTTAGGATGTTTCCCACACCACGTTCTTTTTTATTTTTAATGACTCCATTAATCCACACAAAAAGAAATGTCAGATCATATATTTTTTATTTAACTTAAAAAGACCTATAAAGATAAATTAGCAATTTTTTGTTTTGTTCCCTTTTTCTAAATTCATTCTACTGCGAGAGATCCAGCATACTCTGGTGCACCATACCAGGAAACTGGTCCTGGGCGGTTCACATCTTTTTTTTTAATATCTAAATAACAATTACTTTAACTTGGACATCATATCTATTCACTTCACGCAATTTTATGCGAAATTCATACAACATACGTAACAACTATTGTGGAGTCAAAAAAAGTGGCGTAACATTCATAATAAATACTGTTATTTTACGGCGTCGTGCAAAACCAAAACGAACGCTGTCGGTAATATTATTTTCCTACTAGCGTGCGTAAAAGTGCATTATTACGCACACATTTGCGTGCGGGAAGTTGCATTTCCAGCACGCCGTGCGGGAACGTATTTACCCTGTATCTTTTTTGCAAGGCGTGCGTGAAATTTTTTTTTTTAATTATTTAAAATAAAATTTAATTTACTATTTTACGCAGATAGAAAAAATTTTCTACCTGACACATACGAAAGTGTCTTTCCCGCCCTTAACGGCGGTCGCGTACGGAAAAGTATCACTCTTCTAGAATCCATAATAAACGACCTTCAAGAGCGGTACTAACAGGATTGGTGCTTCTCCATGTTCATAAAAACGTTTCTATGGAAATAGAGGAAGTTTTTAATCGTTTCGCAAGAAGACAGAAGAGGAAAACTGATTTTGTAATTTGGTTCCATTTTTTAGTCCACCCTACCAATATGCTATGTATTTTTTTAATTTTATCAAAAATGAGTTTCTAAGGTTTTAAAACACCTTAATCGGCGAAAAAAAAGTTTTCTGTCGGTCTGTTGTCTATTGTCTGTCTGTATACACGATAACTCAAGAATGCCTAAATCGATTTTAATGAAATTTTGTACACAAATCCTCTATCGGCTGACCATAAACTAATTAAATTTTGGATAAGGTGATGGGGGGTTGAAGAGGGAAAAGGAGGATAAAATATTTAAAAAGTAGTAACTTTGGAACAAAAGCAAGTAGCGATATACGGTTCTTAGATTTAAGTTTTCATGAATATGGAATACAAATTTTGTTATAAAGTCCAAAGTTGTGGGAGTTCTAGTTTCCGGGCTATTTGAAAAAACGTTAAAATATATTTAAAAAATCATAACTTTAGAAGTAAATCAGCTATTGATATGCGGTTTTCAGATTTTGGTTTTCGTAAATATGATCCAAAAATATTGTTATAAGGTTCAAATCTTTCAAAGCTACAGTTTTCGAGATATTTTTATTTCTTTTCAATTTCAAATAATTGATTGACAATTTAAAAATTTATATATATACCTATCTTAATCATATGATGATTAATATAAGTCACAACAATAATATAATAAATATTATATAATATAATTATAATATATAATATTATAACATTAATTAATTATATATTTTTATAACATTAATTGATTATATATTATTATATATTATATATAAATATACAATCCATTATTTTATGTTGAAAAGAAATGAAAATATCTTGACAATTTTGTTATAAGGTCTTTCAAAGCTACAGTTTTCGAGATATTTTCAGTTCCTTTCAACATAAAATAATTGATTGTATGGTTGAGTATCCGTGCTTTCTAGCACCAATTTTTAAGTAAAATTTTTGTTTTTTGCGTCTTTTTTTTCTCGTCTTGGAAGGGGATAAATAATTCTGCTTACCTTTATGCCACTGATGTGACCCCCCCCCCTTACTTAAAAGCTGGATCCCCCTTGCGCATGTACAACCTTCGACCTAGATATAAGTACCGATGCAATTAAAAGAAGTAAACAATAGTAACTATGTTCAATAAACAAAAAAATTGGTTAATGAGTATGTTTAGTTCTTTTGGAAATCGAAGACAAATTGACACTTTTAGAGAAATGAAGGAACTGTCATTATCAGTGTGAAAAAACTTTTTTGTTTGGTTGAATTTGGAATAAGGTGTAAACGAAACGTAGAATACAAATAAAAAGAGAGTTTTACCAACAGAAAACTGTTGGATTTTTCGCCTTCTCCACCAGTTCTACCACTGACTGCACTGAAAAAAGAGATTTGTGAATTTACATTAAATTTCATGGCTTTTTGGAGGCCATAACATATCGTGTAATTTTACTTAACATTTGTGATTTCATAAATTAGGTTTAAAATTGCCAAGTATTTGTGAAATCCTTTTACAAAATAATATGTAAAATTACAATGACATTGGCGTACATATTTACAAACATTGTGTGAAATTACTTTGTATTTTCACAACTTATTGGGTTTTTTTCTATGCTAAATTACATATTTTTGTTGAAAATTACATTAAAACACATGTGAATTTACAGTATAAAATAATTTCAATTACACTATAAATTCACAGCATTTTTGTAAATTTACTAATTAGGCTGTATATTAAAAAATTTTATTTAAAAATAAGTATTTTTTATTAAAAAATTCAAAACGAACACAAAACAAAGTTTAATAAAAAGGATTACTAATCTAGCTAAAAAAATAACTAACAAACGAAAAAGTTTCTTAAATTGTTAACAGAAATCTTTAAAAGGGTTTTTAATAACAAAGAAATATCACTTTTAAACAAAGGTCTTAATTTTGCTCTGCCCCCACAAAAAGATAATTTAAGTGATATTATTGCAAATATTGAAAGTTCAATCTCTTATCTTTCAGAAGGTACAAAGGGCTATGTGCGAGATGCTTGCCGATATCAGATCTCTCAAAACATCATTCAAAACAATAAAAATAGTACATTAAATCACAATAAAACAATTAAAAGTTTGAGAGAAAAAGATGTTTTCTATCTAAAGGCTGACAAGGGTAATAAAGTTGTTATATTAGATAAAACAGATTATTTCAAAAGGGTAGATAACCTAATAAAAAATGGACCCTACAAACAAGTCCCAAAGAACCCCTTACCAAAAATGATTAACGAAGTAAAAAACACAATTAAAAAATGTAACAATATTATTACTGATAATATTAAATATAAACTACAAGTAAGCAATCCAACTATGCCCAAACTGTATTGTCTTCCGAAAATCCACAAGCCTGGAAAATCGGTTAGACCTATAGTTTCTGCTGTAGGATCACCTACTTACAACATTTCGAAATGGCTAGCAAACGAGTTCGAAAATTTACCGATAAAGGAAAAAGGTTTTTCTGTTCAAAATTCCCTGGAATTTATCAACAAAGTTAAAGATATTTCACTCCAAGAAGGTGAAATTTTAATCTCGTTTGATGTTAGTTCGTTATTCCCTAGTGTGCCGATACCCAATACCTTAAAATACCTGGAGGAACTACTAAGAAAAAACAATCTAGAAGACAAACAGACTTTAGAATACCTATCTTTGACAAAACTCTGCATGAATCAAAATTACTTTCAATATAAAAATAACTACTACCAGCAATTAGAAGGAACCACAATGGGTAATAGTTTATCACCTTTTACCGCAAACCTATTTATGAGCAAATTTGAATCAGATATAAGTAAAGAATTTGAGTATTTCCCCAGAGTATGGTTCAGGTATGTAGACGATGTGTTTGCAGTATTCAACACTAAAGTAACTAGTGTTGAAAATGTTATGGAAAAAATAAATAACAAATTTCCCACTATTAAATTTACTTATGAAACAGAGAACAACGGTACACTGCCATTTCTAGACACTTTAGTTATAAGAAATAAAAATAAATTGGTCTTTGACCTATACAGAAAAGGCACGGCCACCAACAGGTATATTCCAAATGACTCTTTTCATTGCTTACAACATAAGCTTGCAAGTTTGCACTTTTTAACATATAGATTAGTAAATTTCCCCTTAAACAAAGAAAGATTTGAAGCAGAAAAGAATAGGATTAGGAATATAGCTGGCGAAAACGGTTACGACGAAGGCTTAATAAATAAGCTGATAAATAGACATTCTTTTCAAAAGACCTTTCGGAATTCTACCTTTTTCAGACAAAAAGATACCTGCGACTCAAAATTTGTATCAATTCCGTATAATCCTAATTATACGAAAGGATTGCAGAAAGTATTTAATAACACCGGTCTTAAATTAGTATATCAATCCGGTAACACAATAAGAAGCTTACTAGGAAATCCCAAGGATAAAACTACAGTTCTAGAAAAAAGTGGAATTTACGAAATTAGTTGCATGGATTGTGATAAAAAATATGTTGGCCAAACGAGACGCTCTATTCAAACACGTTTTAAAGAACACTTAGCACACTTAAAATACGGAAGAACAGAAAAGTCAAGTGTGGCCGAGCATGCTTTTGAAAACAATCATAGATTCACATTAGATAACCTAAAACTTCTAAAAAGTGTACCAAACAAAAGACTTTTGAATGCATATGAAAGTATGGAAATCATTAAATCCAGAAATAGTTTAAATAAAGATAGAGGACCTATCCCGTTTAGTACACTTTATTCTTTGGTTGAGGGGAGGTAGGATTAAAAATCGTGATCCATCACAATTTATTAGTCTTATCTCCGCCCACTAAAGGATTGTATATAAGATAGAGCGTAGATTAATTTAGTTCATTGTTTATCGTCTCCTGATGATGCTAACGTTGTTAGCGAAACGCGCGTCGAGTGCAAAAAAGTGTAGTTTTGGTTTGTGGAAAACAATCATAATTTTGTTTCAAATAAATTAGGATGATTAGATTAAATTAAAGCTCTATCAAGAAATTATTTAAGTATGATGCCTACAGAAATTTTGAAATGAACTTCTGTAGACTGGGTGGCAAATTAAAAACTTTCCATGCCAGATAAATTACATGAACTTAAAAAAACATAGAGGTTCAAAGATTGCACTAAACATGACTGGAAACATATGTTTTCAATGTCCTGAAAAAAAAAGAATAATAACTAACGTCGGCTGAAAACTATGGCTATAAAATTTAACTCTTTTCCTTACATTGGCAAAAAAAAATGTTTCAGTCATTTCTGAGTCATCGCGTTAAAATATAAACCGACAGACAGACAGGCATCTAGACAAAAAAGCACGACAAAACTTAACAAGCAAAGACAATTCGAATACTTGAGACAGGTATCAAAAAATTATTTTTCAATTTTAAAATTCTGAAGGAATGTCAGATATATTTTTTGCTGGTAACTAGAAAAAAAACTGCTAGTAACTGTACATATTGGCCTAAAAAAACAAAGAATTTTTATTTTGTACTGTATCGAATTTGCTTTAGCACCACAGTAATAAGGAAAAGTAAACCTACCTCAAATGAAATGAAAGAAATCATGATGACAATTACCTAGTATAGCAGCACAGTCTTTGATCAACTTCACTGTTTTCCTAATCCCACAATTATAAATTATAAGTCAACCAACATCAAAAATTGTGCTATAACCTATTTTAGCTTTTGGGTGTTAAAGCGTGGCGGAACTTAAGGCGGATTTACTATTAAGCAAGCAAGCAGGCAAGCAAGCAAACAGAGGTGTGCTACCTATTCTTATTTTTCAATTTTCTCAAAAAAGTACGATATGTTATGCCGACAAAATACTTTTAAAATAATAGAAAAGCCCTCAGCTTGCCAACACAAGTTTAATTTTCTAGTTTGGTTGGCTCAATTCGATAATATTTAGAAAAAAAGCGAAACGACAGCTGTCAGCTGTCATTTTGTTTTTTAGAATTTCATCGAAATGAGCCAATAAAACTAGAAAATTGTATTAGTGTTAGCAAGTTTAGGCCCTGTGCACATCAACGAGTTCCCAACCTGCTTCAAAAAACGCACCATGTGACTGTACATATATTTCCAATGGTTTTAAATGCCAGAGTCACGTGATGCCATGTGTGGGCAAGCAAGGACACGCGTTGGTGTGCATCGGGTATAAGACCTCCTCCATTGTTTCAAGCTCCCTTAATTGTCTTAAAATAGCATACTTTACGGGAAAATTCCAAAAGAGTGTTTAGATTGCTTGCTTGCTTGCTTGATTGTAAATCTCACACCTGCACACAAACTGTGCCGACGGAAACAACTTGTGTCAACTTAAAGCAAAAGCGGAAGATTATAAGGTCACTGATCGCTTTTTTACGATCCCTATAAATTTATTTACATTTTAGGAATTAAAGCTAATTGTTTTTAAATGTTTCTTTCAAAAACATAGAATGCTCTCCCCGCTACATGCCGAAATGAATCCACGCCGTATTTTTTATTAGAAATTAGCTTCCTTTTGTTTCAAATATTTTACATGATAAGTGGCCTTATAATAATTACGAAAAGATGGGAAATTGGTAACTATTGTTAAAAATATGTTATTTTATGTATATTTACAATTTTTTCTTAAATGCCCAAATGATAAATAATTTTACATAGTAAAATGAAAACGAATTCAACAAAATACATCCCGGGCGTGTAATAGCCCTATTTTTTGTAATTTTACATATATAAAGTAATTTTACACGTAATTTTATGGAATTTTTCCTACAAAAGATTTGAGAATTCACTAGCACTTTTTTCTATGCGGTTTTTTTTTCGTTTTTAAAATAGAATAGCTTGAATCAGTTGAAACTAATTTTTTGTTGTTGTTTACAATTACCTAAATAAAATAAATATGTTTAGAGAAAAATACGTAAATAAATTTTGAATAAAAAATCAAGAATATTTAAAATAACAGATATTGTACGTAGGGGCTAAAGTGGTACTTTTTTATCCCGAAGAAAAAAGTTTGTAGCGCAACCGCAGAAAGGGCTACAATTTGGTTTATTTACTTTTTTTTGCACTTTTGCGATTTTTTTTTGATTTTTTTTAAATGGTTGATTTTTCGTCTCATTCATTGTGTGTGTGCAATAAAATAAATGTGAAATTTTTACTTACTAGTAATTAAATGCGTTTTTAGTTCCTAAAGGGCAAAAAGTATTTTTCATTGAGATTCATAACTAGTAAATCAATATTTTTTATTTGGTTCGCTACTTCAAAATTCAAAAATATTTTGGGTATATAGGGTGAATTCTTTAAACGGAACGGTGCTTCTAGCGGGTTAGAATTTGGTTTTATAAAAAAATCCAAAAACACGTCAACTGAGATTTTAAATTTTCTTAAAGCGTGCTATATTGGATTTTTTTATGTCGTTTTGTTTACGAGATATCGCAAAAAAATATTTTTTTTCCAATAGGACAGGAATTTAAAAAAAATATATCTTTTTGACAATACCACACAGTAATACTCTATCTCTTATGGTTTCCAAGATAGAAGCATTTAAACTTGCATTGGAATTAAAACGAAAAAAACAAAGTTATGATTGTTTTCCACAAACCAAAAACTACACTTTTTTGCACTCGACGCGCGTTTCGCTAACAACGTTAGCATCATCAGGAGACGATAAACAATGAACTAAATTAATCTACGCTCTATCTTATATACAATCCTTTAGTGGGCGGAGATAATACTAATAATTTGTGATTGATCACGATTTTTAATACTATCTCCCCTCAACCAAAGAATAAAGTGTACTCAACGGGATGGGTGCTCTATCTTTATTTAAACTATTTCCAGATTTAATGATTTCCATACTTTCATATGCGTTAAAAAGTCTTTTGTTTGGTACACTTTTTAAAAGTTTTAGGTTATCTAATGTGAATCTATGATTGTTTTCAAAAGCATGACCGGCCACACTTGACTTTTCTGTTCTTCCGTATTTTAAGTGTGCTAAGTGTTCTTTAAAATGTGTTTGAATAGAGCGTCTCGTTTGGTCAACATATTTTTTGTTACAATCCATGCAACTAATTCGTAAATTCCCCTTTTTTCTAGAACTGTAGTTTTATCCTTGGGATTTCCTAGTAAGCTTCTTATTGTGTTACCGGATTGATTTACTACTTTAAGACCGGTGTTATTAAATACTTTTTGTAATCCTTTGGTATAATTAGGATTATAAGGAATTGATACAAATTTTGAGTCGCAGGTATCTTTTCGTCTGAAAAAAGTGGAATTCCGAAAGGTCTTTTGGAAAGAATGTCTATTTATCAGCTTATTTATTAAGCCTTCCTCGTAACCGTTTTCGCCAGCTATATTCCTAATCTTATTCTTTTCTGCTTCAAATCTTTCTTTGTTTAAGGGGAACTTTACCAATCTGATGTTAAAAAGTGAAAACTTGCAAGCTTATGTTGTAAGCAATGAAAAGAGTCATAGTTGCATGGAATTGTTGCTATGCCCTGTTTTACGGGAGATATTTGAATGAATATCGAAGTTTTCCATACAAATTAAGATAAAAATATCTTGATTATCGTAAAAGATAAATCCTACTGTGTGATATTGCTGAAGAGAGAATTGTTTGCAGATCTAAAAAACTGGAAATTATACAGGGTGTCCTATTTTAAAAAAATTAAAAGTTGCCATACCTCGTAAACTAAATGACATAGACAAAATCCAAGATAGCACGATTAAAGGAAAATAAAAATCTCAGTTGACGTGTTTTTGGATTTTTTTATTCAACCAAATTCTAACCTGCTAGAAGCACCGTTCCGTTTAAAGAATCCACCCTGTTCTTCTATTGGGAGTTAATTAAAAAATACTTAGCATAGTAGGTTGGGTAAGATGCAAGGAAGAGGGCTACCTACAATACCATAGCCATCCTTTTAACTGATGAAAGTGGGGGTCAAAACAAGTCAAAAAGTTCATATGACTTATGGGGCAAAACTCAACAGATTTTTGTCTTTAAAGTTGAAAAATATAGGTGCCTATATCTACCAGAATTTTACAAATATTCATGTCTAACTTTAACCATTTTAAAACAGGGCCATTTCCAAATAAACAAAAAAAAATCTTTCCTTTAAATCCTCTAAATTTAGTTTAGTTTAGTTTAGTATTGTTTTTATTGTCGCAAAATAATGAAATACAAAAACAAATACAATTAAGTTTCTAGACACTACCTGACATAAATAAATGATGCGACAAAAGGCAGAGTTCACACTCTCCTATTAAGAAATAGGAAGCAGTGCTCTTCCACTCAACCTTTTGTAAAATACCTAAAATATTAAGAAAATCCTTTAAAGTACTTAAATTAGAAAGAATATTAAACCTAACTAAAAATAGAGAACCTAAAGAAAAATAAAGAAGATGTAAACAATCATAGTATTTAATATTATAATAGTGCAATTTACTTTTACAAAAATAAGGATAGTTGAACCTCAAAAATGAATTTAAGTATGTTTCAAAAAAAAAAAAAAAAAACTAGGCTCCACTTACCCAACACTCACTCTGCTGTATTTTTTTAAATGAATTTTTAATTGCCGTCTAAAGCTTGACGGATTTAAGTTTTTGTACCTATCAGGTATTTTATTATATAGCTTCGAGATATAATAACTAAATGACCCACGATACGCACTTGTTTTGTAACAAGGAATACATATTTTGTTTTTTTGTCTTATATTTAAACCGTGTGCGTCATGCCTGAATTTAATTTTTTTAAACAAATAAGATGGTTTTTTATATTTAGTTATTTTATAAAAAAATAAAGAGGTATGCAATAAACGCCTCTGCCCCATGTTAAGCCACCCAAGTGATTTAAGTGCCCCTGAAACATGGTCCCGTTTTTTTAGTCCAGATATAATTCTTACGCAAGAATTTTGAAGTTGTTGAAGTCGTCTCTGTTCTAGTTTCCGAATGCATTGGCCATATATAACATCGCAGTAGTTTAGGTGCGAAAGAACCAAAGAGTCACACAATACAGTCTTAGTGTACTTATTTAGCAGATGTCTGTTGCTATAAATCAACCTTAGATTACTAAATCCTCTTTTACTGACTAGAGATATATGTTTATCAAAATTTAATAATGTATCCATAAGAAGTCCTAAATTTTTGGCAGTGTCGGATATTTTTAGGATTTCATCATCAATTTTAACTTGAATATTTTGTAGGCATCTGGCAAAAATAATAATGATTTCCTTTGTGTCAAAGATTTAAAAATCACTTGGCAACAACACAATTCGCTGCATACGCCTCTCTGACTTCCGACCCAGAACAGCTACTACAACAGCATCTTCCGCTGTTCGTTGTGAAGGTCGGCAGTCGCGCGAGTCTACCTACCGAGTTTTTTGCAGTTTCATGTAAAATTAAACTAAATTAAAAATTTTCTCCATTCAGAAATACGCTGACATGCTATTAGTATATGGTGAAGCTCGCAGAAACTCAAGTCTTGCAGTTCAAATGAAAAAAAAGTTCAGTGATTTTAAAAAATTTAAAAGATTTGCAGTATTTAAAAAAATGCAAGTGTGTCTCCAAGTTTAGAAACAAGTTTAAAAGAAGTGTTTTTTTAGTGTTTTCCAAAAAAAAATTCATTAAAAAAGAGTGTTTACAAATTGAAAACAGTTTCGAAAACTGTGTGACAGGTGTTTTTATTGAAAAAAAGGAATTTATCTCCAAGTGTAAAAACAAAGCTTAAAAAAAGTTTTCAAATGATCCTTCAACTAAAAAAATCCAAAGAAATGTCTTCTCAAATTAAAAACCGCTTTGAAAAATTTGAGTCATTGTTATTAAAAAAAAGGAAGTCTGCCCTACCAGAGTACAAAACAGGTGCTTAAAAGAGGTTTTTTTTGAGTGTTTGCCAATAAAACAATTATTAAAAAAAGAGTTTTTAAAAATTATAAAGAGCTTTTCAAAGCAAAACTTTGTTTCATTACTGCAAAGGACTTTTAAATAAACTTTTACAACCAGACAAGGCGCTAAAATTATTTTTAAATAATTAATAACTTGTAAGATATCAAAAAAGGTGATATGTTGATATTTCCGCTGCAGGCCGCTGCGCCGCGCCACTCTATCATGAGATCTCCTTTAATTTTCTCGCATCTAAAAGCCCACTTGCACTGTTGCTAAACTGTTTTTAACTTAAAAGTCGTATATCTCCGAAACCACTAAGTTTTGACGCCCATGTTATACAGGGTTCTTAAGCAAATCTTAGGGGGCCAAGCAGCCGTGTATAAGACGCAGACAAACGGAAAAGCACATTAGGCAGAAAAGGATTGACATGGGGCGATGTTGTCACTACATCTTACACGCATTCCAGGTTGTTATTTTCTAATGTTTTCCATTTTCATACCTTTAGGACTGGAATAAAAATTGTTTTTGCTCGACTTTAATACCAAACTGATGAAAGATATTGTAAAAAAAATATTTTTCGGCTTTTCATTTTGTAACCATTGTCCTTACGCACTGTTTACAGGCTGGGGACTGAGATACATGCAAATGCCTAACCTAAAGCGTTCATACACGGCCGGAGAAATCGACTGAGATATTTCCGTAGAAACTTTATCAAGCAAATAGGACGGGTTGACGCCTTCGAACGTCCAACCCGGGTTTTGCACTTTGATTCGAAATCAAAAAGGAGGAACAGTCAGATGAGGGGCTGTGCACAAATTACGTAACGCTGATTTTACCAATTTTTCACCACCTCCCTATGTAATGTTTTGTAACGGTTTGGCACGCCACTCCCCTAATATTACGTAACGATTTCAAAACCACTAACCTCCCCCCAAAAAAAAAACTTTTCACTTATTTTCATTCCAAATTTTCTTAGTTTCACACAAATGCAAACGCTGTCGAACACCCCCCTCCCCCCTACGTAACGTTTTGTAACCCCCTTCCCCCCATGACCATTACGTAATTTGTACACGGCCCCTGTAGTCCCAGTGGAGGAGAGCGAGAAAATTGATATTTTTTTCTTAAAAATTATACTCTTTAGACCTATTGCTTTGCGTTCCCGAAATTACGTAATTTTTGAAAAAAAATTGTAAGCGGCGCCATTTTCATTTTGTGCTTTGTTTTTCTAACATTTTTGCGTTCGGCTAATTTAATTTCTTTTCAGTTTCTAAATTTTTTCGAATAAAAGTAGAGTATGACCATGGGCGAAATAATTTTTTTCTACGGTATGACGAAAATTTCAAGAAAGTTGAAGAAAAAAATAAAAAAAGTGGCAGAGCTCAAGTTTTTCATAAAAGAAACGTTTTTTGTAAAGAAACAGAGCAAAATAAATCTTTTCACTCCTTTTTGGGTGTTACAAATATTGTCAGCCCCTTATTTTTCGCTTTTACCCTCCCGCTAGTTTTGAAGAATTGGTTCGCTACATGTTTCGAGATCATGTCATAAAACACCTCGAAAATATCAAATGTAGCGTAGGGCCAGCTTTATTTAAAATCAATAATATCGCAAGCAAAAAGCTCTGCAGGAAAAACAGCGCCGTTTATTGATTTCTTTGGCTGCTTGACTGCATGGTTTGGCCGTTTCCGGATGTCACTAGTAGAACAGAATGGAAAGAAATTTAATTAAAAGCGAAGATATTTCTTTCTAATGTTAACAACCTCACGAGTTTATCGCTCAGTATCGTAAATAATGGACCCTGCCGCCTCCTTTAAGCAAGAAAAGCTGTGGTTTGGACATGAAAACATCTAATATTTTTTTCCTCGATCATCTCATGGTGTGGCCGCCATCTAGCGGAATTTGCAGACATCTTGTCAACGGTTGTTATTGCAACTATGATTTATGCTCACAATGAAATAGTGGCGACAATTTTTTTTCATGAAAGCAGTCCGGAGATAATAACAAACTGGCAACATTGCTCAATATACCTGTTTCTTTTGTGAGCGCAGAACTTCCTATGCCATTTCTGTTTGATTTATTGAAATCCTACCCCTAAGGAAAATCTAAGAAACCCTGTATGAACTTTCTTGCTTGTTTTGGCCCCCTCTATCACCCATTTAAATAATGACTATCATATCGTTTATCCATCATATTAATAAAATATAATACGGGTTAATAGAAAACAAAACTGGTAAACGTAACGGCCGGTGTACTTAAGCTAGTTCTTCAATTAAATATTTTTATTTTCATGGCTCAGGGGGCGCATTTATCCCACTCATTTTCCATGTGCGTACGTCGCTGAATACGGCTGCGTGTATGTTTGTTTGACAATAGTACTTGGATCAAATATTCATGAACTTACCTAGTTATTTTCTTGAAGTCTTAACAACTACCTACTTAGAGGGTTGACATACCTAAAACAAACAAAAATAAACCGATTAAATTTGGCTAATTGAATTAGGTACATTTTATGATTTTGTTTTCCCAAATATTTGTGAATAACTAACGAGACAGTTGCTACATAAAAATAAGCTAGGCGTGATATAGAATGCTGGGGTATTTTTTAACATAACTGTTTTTGTGGCCAACTTGATTAGAAAAGAAAATTCAACATACATACATCAAGTTGGAGCAGTGTAATCCTTGTTTTGCATTTTAGCAAAACGCCTCCTTATTTGGGGAACCAAAAGTATCAATATTTACTATACCTACGGGATCACAAAAAAGTACCGTCATTGTGCCGATTAAAAAGACTACAAAACTTATTCCTTATTTTGATAAAATATAAAAGAAATAGTGTTTGTACAATGGCACATTATTCTTAAACAATTGTTTCAAACTATACATTTTTTAGTTAACAGAGCTAGAGTCAGAATTTTTGTTTTGGCTTAAAGATGATGCGCAGGGTGACTTTTTCATCTAAGCTTGGATTTGTTCAAAATCTCATTTATAATAAATCCCTAAAAAAAACAATTTCTCTACAGGGTGTTTGTGTGTTTGTTTATAACTGGCACAACTTTTTTTTGTTGCTCTTGGTATACAGTGTGCGGCAACAAAGACAATTTTTTAAATAGAACACCCTGTATATTTTTAGCCTTACAAAAATATCAAACACTATTTCAATATCTTTTGTAGTTCCTGAGATATTTGCGTTTAAGTTTTAATAATTGTCAACCAACCAAGTGGGCCATAAATGTATTTCTTTATTTTAACAATATAAACTTAAAAATCTAGTGGCCCTGAAAAAAAGACGATTGAAGGCAATGTAGCTTGATCAGATGGTCGTTTCTAATGTATTTTATTAAAATTTTTAACGCAAATATCTCAGAAACTACAAAAGATTTTTTAATAGTGTTTGGTATTTTTGTAAAGCTAATTTTTTTAAAAATTATACTGGGTATTCTATTTACAAAAATTAGCTTTATTGCCACACCCTGTGTACCAAGGAGAACAGAAAAAAATTATAGCGCTTAACTTCGTTGCAATTTGCCAAGTAATAAAATTCAAACCTATCCCTTCTTTTCATTAATAAAAAAGATACTGAATGTTCCAGTTATAAACAAACACCCTGTACATTGAATATTTTTTAAAAAATTCTTGGTGTTGATTTCTACCACGATATGAAAACAAAATCCATTTTTTAGAATTTTTTTCTGTCTGTCTGTCTGTCTGTCTGTTTGTTCCCGCATCGTCATCAAACCTATTAGACTAATGTTGATCGGACTTTCAGTACTGCAGTTTTGAAACACCAGATTTATTTTCTTAAAATCTGTTTACGGGTAAAAAAAAAACGGGTAAAATTTCAGGCGAAGCTGCAGGGTCTTCAGCTAATTTTTTAATAATAATTCTTTTGAAAAACTGTGTATTTTACTCTATTAATAAGCCATGTGTGACAATTTTACCACATTAGGAACCTACAAGCATTTGTTTAAAAAAAACAGTTATCCATAAAATATCTTTAGCATTTTTTAATGCCAACGAATTTTTAATGCTGTCAGAGTTTGAATTAGAGCGCCATTATAAATTTTAGAAACTTGTAATATTTTATACATGTATAATAAATCCCTAGAAAGATCATTTCTGTATATTGCATATTTTTTTTAATTCTGAGTTGGGGCTTCTAACCAAACCCCTTAAATCACAAAAATCCAGGATTAAGAATTTTTGTCTCTCTGTTCATGGGAACAAGAGTTATGACAATTTAAAGAAAAGACACTGGAAAAAACCGAATGCAAAACGGGTTTAAGGGGCTGACGGTTTGAGCGCATGAAAGTGGAGTAAGGTGAAGGAGGAGGGAAAATCTGCAATTTTAAACACGCGAATGAAGTCCCGGGCGACCATCTCCCTCATTAATTTTCCAACAAATTTTTTGTAACTCTGGGATGTAAGCAAAAGAAGTTATTTGAAAATAGAAACAGTGATGCATTTATTAAACTACCATATGATAAAAAAATAAAAATAAAAGTAAAGCCCCACGCATGTTCCGACGTACTCGATAAAATGCAAACTAAAAAAATAAAAATTTAAACCGAATTAAAAAAAACAAATATACACTTCCGGCCAAATAAAATGCGTACGCCGATTTTATATAGTTTATTATGGGCCTTGCAACTGCCCTAACTAAGCGAATTCGGAAAGGCCCAAATTTTGGCAAGATTAAACGGTGGTTGGTCGGTTCGAAGCAGCCCATTATGGCCGAAACAAGACTTAAGTTGTAAGAATAAGAAGAAAGTATCAAGAAGAAGGAACACTACCCATTTGCGATGGCCTCAGAGGCGAAAATTGAGGCAGATTTTCCTGGATCCATAAGAATGACGCCCAGACGGATAAGCCGTTCTAGGCTTAGATGTCGCGTTCCCGCCAAGAAAATCTTGCTTAGTGCAGAAAAGAAGCAAGCCACGATAATTTTTGCACTAAACTATTCACTGCAAGAAGAAGAATTTTGTGGTCTTCACGGATGAAAGAATTTTTCAATCCCACAATGAAAGCAAACAAATTTTGATATATCGCCCGCCACGCTATCTCGAAAAATATATTGCTGGAAACAAAGACCGGGCTGGAGTTTTTTTACAACGCACACGCGTCTTAAAAACATTTAACCTAGGTTTCGTCCAAAAAAATTAATTACTCTGACCACTCTCTTGTTGCAAAAGCCAGATAGAAGGCATTTCCACAGTTTTTCACACAATACTTTACTAAATTTCTTGGTTGTACAGCAAAAATATTTTTTTTTACAGAGCATATTTTCTAAATCTTTTTCTTGACAGGTGATATTGCAAGAGTGTTATGAGTGGTCAAAGGACTGGTCACTGGATTTATTTATTTATACTATAAACTGTAAAGGGGTGGCCTGTCTTTTTATTAAAAATATTTTTGTACAGTTCAGTCTTCTTAAAGCCTAGAAATAATGGTAACGAGACTTATTGGGCCGCCTTGTATTAAAGATTTTTTTTAGTTTTGCCCTAAAAGTGTAAGGGCAATTGGGGTTTTAGGAATAAAGTTGTTAGGCTGAAATAAACTCCTTACATAGAACATACAAAACAAACTTGCAACCTTATGTGTGTAGTAGGTTGAAAAAAAGTATACTTCAACGCAATTTCATGTTTCTTATCTTTATCTAAATATTTTCTCAGTAATAGTGGTGGATAAATAAAACTTCCAGTAGTGGTTGAGAAAAATAAAACGTTGCTTTTGAATGAAATAAAAAACTAGTAATAAAAATATGTTATGGCGTTCGTTAGTTATGCTTAATAAATTATCGCATTGATCACCTGGTCTCTTAAAGTCGACTAAATAAATAAATCCAAACGGAATGTCATGGCTTCATTTTTATCTTATTCCAAATATTTTCCCAGTTAATATAAACTAAGCCCAATAATATTCTTATCCCGGATGATTAGTGTTGGCTAGATAGAGTTTCCGGTAGCCGGATATTGAGAAAAATGGCATCTGAAGAGGGCTAGATTACGAAAATAAATGTGATACCAGTAGAGCATAAATCGTTGTTAACCCCAACGACCGGCCTGGCTAAGGATAAAGTAAGAAGTTTCCCTTTTCCCGTTCGATAAATGCCTAGATTTTGACAGAGCAACGACAGCAGCAGCGTAAAGAGACAGTTTATCAAAATGACAAGTTCGGCTTAATCGATAGCAAAAATAAGGCTAATAAGATATTGGCAAAAATGTGTAGTTTACACAAAAGTCATGCAATATTTTAAACAGTTTTCAAGTTAATTCTTAAAATCATTTGTGAGGCTGCGATAGCACTATATCTTTTATTATGTTAATTGTTTCCGTGTATTAAATACGACAAAAACTGACAAATTTATCAGAATTCATTAATAGTTATTTATGTATCTAGGTCTTAAAGACAGCATTTAATGCCCGCGGCGTGAAAAGAAAGACCCAAGCCGATAGGCGAGGGTTTTTACACGATGACGTCATTAAACGCAATTGAGGAACGAGATACATACAATTTTTAGGAGAAAAAAGACTTCACTAATTATTCCACAAAAAAAAATTTTTGGTCTAAAGTTCTCTAATATTTTAATCAAGCAATCTGACAAAAATATTAAATAAAGCTCCTAGCAACCAAATAAAAAGCTGAGCATAACTTGAGAAGTTTCTTCTAAATTTTCATACAAACTGCATTGTTTTCGCGATTTCAATGGATATCGAGAAACAGAGTTTACCAAGTCTCCCTAGGGAAATCCTGGATGCCGCCGAAGAGGCAAAGAAGGACCTTTTGCCCAAGAAATCTTAAAAACTTTACGAAAAGGTATATGAGGACTATTTTTTTATGGTGATCAGAGAAGAATATTGCTGAAAGTGGATGCCTAAACCTAAAAGAAGACACTTTGCTGACGTACTTCAAACTGCAGCAACTGCATAATTAATTTTAAGTTGAATTGATTTGTACCTATCATGATCTAATTTTTTAATCGTTGTTCCTAAAATAAAAATTAAAAAATAAAACAAAAACTTGCTTTTCTTTGCTGTTAGATCTATGAGAAAACTAAAAAAAAACATATCTATAGGTAAAAAAAATCTATGTTTTGAACGAACAAAATGCAAGCGAAACAGAAAAAGCAAAATTACTATCAAATTTCAACAAAAATCTCTTTAATTCCCGCGGGCGTTAAGTGAGCTCTAGAGCGTTAAAGTGGCACTTATCGCTCTAAAACGCGGGTGGTAAAAGGCATTTTAACGCTCCGTTGTGCATAAATGTTATGCAAGGTTTTCATTCTCTCTCAATGGAAAAAAGTATTTCCTGACCAAAACTTTAAATTTCCGGATTTACTCTAGCGTTGATTCTTTTCCCCAGCTCTCAAAATTGTTGACGTTGCGTTGGCTGGTAAATTTTTAGGTAAGAATGTTTTTGTTCTTAATTTTAAAAGAGCAGTGCTTTATGTGACCAAATGATTCAACTCATCGTCGTTTTGCTCTTTAAAAATTTTTTTCGGACAGGACATTGACAAAGAGATTTACTAAGATTTAAAATAGTACCCCAACTGGTCTAAATATTTACACCTCTGGGGGGTGGTTTAAATTTATAGCCCCAAGAACGGACTGTTTTATGGTAATTGGTAACGGTTTTTACAAGAATAAATTATCTTACTTATTCAATATCCCAAGTTATTCATTAACCAATAAAACACCCCCGATTTTGATCATAAATACGCCATATTTTGAATCCGTTGTCAGCACAAAAAATATATTTATGAGGGCGAGGCAAAATAATCATAAGTGAAGACCACTGATTATGTACGAAGAATATACCAAACAAAAAAACCCAAAACAACTATATTAATTTATTTACAAACTGAAATTAAAACATTGACGTTATCTAAAAGCTCAGTCAAGAAAACTTTCCTTACTCAAAGCCCACTCATTACAAGGCTGTAGCTTTCATCAGAAGAGGTTGGTGCAAGCCAAGGTAGAAGCAGAGGTAAGAGAACCGAAATCGCTCTTTGTGATTTGAACGCAGCTAATATTTTGGAACTGACATTTCGATAGTGACAGAAATGTAAGCAAAACTTGCATTTAAGTTTTTTAATATATTTCATAAATAAAAACACCTTTTAAATAAATACAAAATTAACTTACTTCCTATTTTATTATATCCCATCTAAATCGTTGTGTGACATCAAGTATTAATTAGAAAAATTAATTAACAAAGGCAAGTTTTAATTAGAGTGACATATATCCTCAATTTTAATTTTTCTTACAGAGTGTTTACCATTTTACTGTATACCCCGCGTGGGTTTAAATTTTTTAATTTCCTTTTCTTCTAAATTGAAACTTTCTGCTTAAATCCAACAAAGGATTGTTTTAGGATGATTATTCAATAAACAAATTTATTAGAATTCTTCTTATAAATCAAACTATGTCCAAAACTCAAGGAGAGTTGGTTTAAAATACTTAAAACCAAAAATTTCACTTAAAATTAGGACCGTTCTAAAATTGACTAAACCTTTTTAGTAAATCCTACCGTGAGTTTTTATTAGAGGAGCCCAATACAAATCGCTTACGTTTAAAAAGTGCAAAAAAGAACACATCACAAAAGGAAAAGGAAGCAGCAAAATTGGTGCTCACAAATGGGCTTTGTGTGTAGATTTTGTTTTTTTCTTAAACAAATCAGTTTTTTTGTTTTTTAATAAAGTCAAATCATATCTACAAATAAAACACCTTTAATTCATTTTTTTTTAATATTAGACGCTAATCCTACCTACAACTCGTCCCAACAAATTCCATAAGATAAAAGATAGCTATAAATAATAAACAACAATTCAAACAAAGATAGCCATATCATATTTCTGAAGCCTAGAATACACAAAAAAGTACTACAAGTTGCATTTCCTCTCGTCTCGATCACAACTACGTTTATATTTGAACGCATAAACCTCTTGGATCCGTTTAGGTAAAAAGTTTAATTGCACAAGTACTGTCACGACCTAACCGCCTTTTGCTGTTTCGAGGGCGCAACAACAATAAAGCAAAAAACTATAAAAAAGTACATCAATTATTGTGTTTTAAGATAAAAATTAGAATCCATTTTCAACTTGCTGTGCGCATATATAAACGTATTTTTAAACCTTTTCACAATATTTGCCACGTTTGATGTTATTTGGTGAAACGACGTCAAAATTTCTACCGCAACTTTGCGGAACAAAATGCAACTTATTTTTTCATCTTTTTGTAATGTTTCAATTGTCAAAATCCATTTTTTCCTAGACATCAGTCAACTACAAAAACACGAAGACACACCAAGTAGTCTATTCGAAAATTAACATGAATGAAGTGTGCCCTGCACGTGGACAGACGTGCTTATATTCCATTAACGAAGCTTTACATTTTGGTGAACTCGCCCGTAAAGCCGCCTAAATCACAATAGCTATTTGTGAATTAAGAGCGCAAAGTAATAGTTTGCCACTTGAAAAAAGTTTTTTAAAAGCGCCAATATTTTTGCGCTCGAAATACATACAAATTTTTTTTCAACAACCGAACGAAAAGTAGTTGCAGGAGCGAAAAGTAAAAAAATGCTCGCTCCTCGGAAAAGTGCCACTTTGAGCTTGTGTGAGCTTGAGTGCAACTTAGCTATTTTTAGAGTTTTTAAAAGAAAACTTTCACTTTCTTTATATTTGTACCAGAATATATAATTTCCTTAGCCCAAAATATCACTTCATTATAGAACCAGGACAGTTCAACAAAATGACAATATAACAGTTTTTGCACTAAATATGTCTCTTTTTGTAAAAATGATCTTTTATTCATTTGGTTGGTTGATGATAGATAATAGTTTCATCGATAGCTCCTACTCTTGTAGTTTTTGTGAAAACTAACTTTTGTACGATTTCTTACCCAATTTGTACGAGATTTTTATGATCAATAGATACACCACCAACAAATCACACTTTTTATTGTAAATTTGCGTAGGTCCATATGCGAAAAAATATCCATACACACATTTCTTGACATTAGTAACTTATGTTTCCTTCGCAGACGTTTGGACGAGAACATTACTTTCTTATTCTCTGTTCTCACTATGCAACTTTTCCATGCATCAAATTTTCTTATAACAGGTTAAAAGAGGGCACAGTGGAGAGAGTTGTATAGTGAGAACAGTGCTTCAAATAAAAAAAGCCTATCTCTGTAAACAAGTGTTAATTTCGCCCTGTCTTTTCCCTTGTAAGATTTTCGAAACCACCCCCTCCCTTCTTACATTAGGTAATATTTTGAACTATTATGGTTTTCATTATTTCCTTATAATTATTTTTTTTTATAGTTGCGAAATTCCCCGCCCCCCCCCCCCCCCCATGGTAACATTTCATATACTCGCTCACGCCGCGTTGCATAATTTATGGATGCAACCAACAACAACAGAAAGAGAGGGTAGTGGGCGATTGATCCCCTTTTACCGCTACTGCAAGAAAGAAAGACTTTTATCGCGCAAGTTCATCAAAAGAAAAAAAGGGGGGCAAAAATATACATTTGAATAAGGCGAATTTCTAAGAACCCAAAAATTAATATTTTTGCCTGCGCTTTTAAAGCCGCGGACCTTTTATTATAAGTATTTACTTTAAAGGCGATATTTACTTTTAAGGAGAGTTTGGGTATTTAAAAATTGATTTTAAGCCGAACGCAATTGATAAGATATTTTTACATGGATGGAGGTCAAAGCGCACTTGAATAAGACGCGTAAGGCCACTTTTTCTCAAAACAGTCCAAATAATCCGTAAAAATTTATAAAGTTGGGTAGACAAGAAATCTGAGGATTAAGGGATAGTGATGCGAATATAACATAACCTTTATATCTGCTCATAATAGTTGGAGACTGTGCGGTCAGTATGATGGAAATACATCTAGCCTCTCATATCCAAATGCCAACCTCACGGTGGAGCTCCCTTTCTAAAGCCGACGAGGGTCTGGCGCCCGAATAATATACCGATACCGAAGCGTTAAAATATTAGACATTTAAAGTAAATATGTCAACCTAACGCGTTCAAAATAAAGCCAAAATACACATTTTTGATTTGTTTATGCAATGTTTCGAACGATGCCTGCTTTTTTGAAGGGTTCGATGACAGCACTGCTGATTGAAACGACGGAGTCAGCTGTTCTGTCATCGCACCCGTCACAGAAGCAGGCATCGTTTGAAGCATGAGATGAACAAGTCAAAAATGTAGTGTATTTTGGCTTTGTTTCAAACGCGTTAGGTATAGCGATAGGTTGAAATATTTACTTTAGTGTCTATTTACTTTAAGTGTCTAATATCGCCCTTAACGCATCGGTATCGGTGTTTATGCGATGTTTCAAACGATGCCCGCTTTTTTGAAAGGTGCAATGCCAGAACTGCTGATTGAAATCGTTGCGTACGTTCGTGAGTCCATAACGTTACGTACATCCCTCCACACGCCACAATTGGAATCAACTCTTCTGTCATTGCACCCGCCAAAAAAGCGGGCATCGTTCGAAGTATATTTTGACTTTGTTTTGAACGCATTAGGTATACCGATGCGTGGAAATATTTGCTTTAAGAGTCTACTTTCTGTGTGGCTAGTAAACACTCAAGACCACGAATATTGTAGGGTCTACGTGACCCGCGAGACATCCCGCTTATACCGGGTGGGCCATAAAAAACCGGAAAAAATGTTTTCCGTTATATCTTTCGAACCATGCCATTGATTTTAATGCAACAAACTGCTCTTTGTAGGGAATTGTAAAAATATTTTTTGTCCGCCATCTTAAATCTAAACGGCGAAAAGGAACAAACTTTACCGGTCAAAAAGCCACGTTTATTCTTATGCTACGGAAAATTATTTATTTTTTATGAATTCGTAAACAAGCTCTGTTTCTGCCGCGCAGAACGAGGTGAGAATCATTAAAATCGGTAAAGGGTTCCCAAAAAAAGGCATCATGTCGAAAATCGATTGTTTTTCAAACACTGCCATTGAAATTTTCAAAGAGGCTCGTTTATTCATATTTTCTAAAAAATAGTGATAGTGATGCGAATATAACTTAACCTTTATATCTGCTCAGAACAGTTGGAGACCGTGCGGTCAGTATGATGGAAATACATCTACCCTCTCATATCCAAATGCCAACCTCACGGTGGTGCTCCCTTTCTAAAGCCGACTAGGGTCTGGCGCCGGAATATGAGCGCCAGAGCCTCCTAGGTATACCGATACCGAAGCGTTAAAATATTAGACATTTAAAGTAAATATGTCAACCTAACGCGTTTAAAACAAAGCCAAAATACACATTTTTATTTATTTTTGTTTATGCAATGTTTCGAACGATGCCTGCAAACACTGCCATTGAAATTTTCAAAGAGGCTCGTTTTTTTATTCTTAGAAAAGTTCGGCTTTCGCCACGTACGAGGTATAAATCATTAAAACCGGTTTAGTGGTTTTAAAAAAAATAATTTTTGTTTCCGTCACTGTCTTCCAGATTATACGATTACCTTCTCAATTCCGTCTACATTAATTTCCTCATAAATTCATAATTACTGAAACGATTTTAATTTAATAAAAAGCATTATGACAAAGATCGATTGAATTTTAAAAACCACAATTTGTCGTATTTTGTAAATTTTAATACATTTCCTAAATAAAAAATCAATTAACAAGGGTTAGTTTTGAAAAGAGTGGCTCATAACCCAAATTTTAATTTGTTCTGCAGTGTATATGCCACTTAAACCCCGCGTAGGTTTTTTTTTAGTGTTTTCTTCTAAATTGAAACTTTCTCTCTAAATCAAAAAAAAAAAAAAAAATATTCACTAAACAAATTAAATGAAACTTTTCTTATAAATCACACTATTCCTAAAACTCAAGGAGAGTTAAAATTCCTAAAACCAAAAACTTCACTTGAACTTAGGACCGTTCTAAAATAGACTAAGCTCTTTAGCATATATGTAAACTAACTTTTTTTGACAGGTTTCAAAATGGCAAATGGCGAATACGCCAAAAATTTGCCACATAATAGCTTCATTATTTGTGTTTGAGGTTATAAAGTTGGTGATTTTTTAGACAACCTCAGGGGGGTAAATTTACATCCCCCAAAAAGGATTGTTTTATGGCATTTGGTAATAAGTTCGTTGATAATTTCCCTAAGTAACCGTTTTTACAAGGATTAATTTACCTTATTTAATAGCCCAAGTTGTTCATTACCCAATAAAACACCTCTTATTTTGTCCAGAAAAACGCCATATTTTGAAGGCATTTCCAGCACAAAAAATATATTTATGCGGGTACTACGAGGCAAAACAAACATAGATGAAGTGAAATATATCAAACAAACCCAAAACAACTATTAATTTATTTACAAACTAAAAGTAAAACATTGAGGTTATCTAAAAGCTCAGTCAAAAAAACTTTCCTTACTCAAAGCCCAATCATTTTAAAGCTGTAGCTTTCACCAGTAGAGGTTGGTGCAAGCCAAGGTGCAAGCGAGGTAAAAGTTCTGAACTCGGTGTTTGTGATTGAACGCAGCGCATTGAAGTTATTTAATACATTTCATAAATAAAAACACCTTTTAAATAAATGCAAAATTAATCTACTCCCTATTTTATTATTACTCACCTAAATCGTTGTGTGACATCAAGCATTAATTGGAAAAATTAATTAATAAGGGTAAGCTTTAATTAGAGTGACATGTAGGTCGCGATTCTTCAGAAACGCCAGAAAATCTCACCCTTCAGAATTCTGGAAAGTGGCGATTTTTACTTATCGTCTCATTTAAAATAAAAACACAGCGCCCTTCATATTTATCCTAACGCTGTAAGAGAAACTGCGTCATTTTTTTAATAATACTTTGTATATTTAATATTTTAAAGATATTCTGCTGGACTAGTTTATGGCGGAGCTAAATTGTTACTACGTGTACCAATAAACGTCAAAAAGTGTCGAAAATTCTCACCATGTAAAAAGAAAGACAAAATTTGTGTGATTTTTCTGAACAGTGACAGCGAAATATTCCATGACTATCTATAATTTTGTACGTTAAAAGTTTTAAAGATTTGTTTACACATAAAAATAAGCTTAATAACATACAATTTTAGATAAAAAACAGGGTTTTCAGAAATACAGGCTACAAAAATTAAAAGTGACATGTTGTTTATTTACTAGAACAGTATTAAGAAACTAAATTTTAAGGAATATTAGCAAATAGTCCTGACACAAAAGTATTAACTGTAAACTTGTGTTTAAAAATCGTCAGATTTTTTGTAAGGGAGAGATTTTCTGACGGTTTTTAAAGAATTGCGACCATAATCTCAATTTTAACTTATTCTACAAAGTTTTTACTGTTGAAACGCCGCGTGGGTTTAAATTTTTTAATTTTCTTTTCTTCTAAATTGAAAATTTCCTCTTAAATCCAACAAAAGATTGTGTTAAGATGATTATTGAATAAACAAATTTATTAAAATTTTTCTTATAAATCAAACTTCGTCCAGAATTCAAGGAGAGTTCATTTAAAATGCTGAAAAACAAAAATTTCACTTAAACTTAGGACCATTTTAAAATAGACTAACCCATTTTAGTAAATCCCACTGCGAAAGTTTTAATTTCTTTACATAAAAATAAAACGAAAATGATATCACTCTCCAAAGAAAACTACGGAAACCCCATTTTTTCCTTACTGATGACGTACCTAAACAATGCGCTTTAAATTGATATTTACAAGGAAAAGTGTTATTACGGCCGAGCTTTCGGGTTTACTGAAGAAAATGGGGGTTTATTTTTCAAAATAAATCCACTGTAAACATAAAATTAAAGGAGCTTTAGCTGCCTGGAAAGTTAAAGTCGAGCGGCAATGGATCTCTTAAAAATAAAACACCATGGAAGAAAAGAAAATACTTTTAGTTGGATGTTTAAGATCAGCAAAAAGTAAATTAAATTCCCTTGGATAAATTTTAAGGCGCATGGAGGAGGTCTTCTAAAATTGTCTGATTTAAGGGTTTTGTCCCCAAAATTTGGTGTGCATTTTCCAGATTCGTATTTAACTTTTCTTGGCTCTAGATGGTAAGTTTAGTAATATTAAAAAAAACTGGCAGAAACATACACTAAAATAAATATACAAAATTTTATACAAAAATCAACTTGCTAAATAAAAGTGCCCCACGGACTAGAGAAGGTAAGCTTGGGGGCTTAAGCTCTTCTCACTTCAATGACATAATATAATAAAATTATCGGCTGCTAAGGATTGAATTTTTCTTTAAAATTAGGAATAATTTTTAGAAACCTAGAAACTTCGAGCTCTTTCCATTAGGAACAAGTTCCGCCTTTACAAATGCCATGTGGATGCCATTTGTAAAGGCGTGGATGTTCTCTTATTGTGAATTTAACCTTTAATCCTTAAGCAATCCATCAAAAGACAAACAATAATTTTAGTCTTTATTAAATGACAGAATCTTTGCGTGGGATGCTGCCTGTTGGACCTCTTTCCAGTATGTGTTTACTAAGGCGAGTTTGTGAAGTAATCATTTTTTTTTAACGATTACATCCGTTTTTGGACATATGAAATATGACGTTCAATTGACATTCCCTTGTCGTTAAGTTCAATGAGTCACACGCGAAATGAGTCCTCTGAAACTGCCCTCAAAGAGGTTTATGGCAAGTTTCCCACGCCGCCAAAATATCTTTTTAACAGCTCATTCAAACGCAAGAACCAACTTAAAAACCAGCTAATTATGAGATTGTTGACATTTATCACTCACCGGCTCTCAGAGTTGGTGAGCATCGATGTCTTCAATTAGTGAAATGATGGAATTCATCAGAAACTTTAAGAACCTAATGGATGTTATCGAAACGGATAGATGCTTTTGAAAACCTGATTGCTTTCACTGGTGAGCTCCTCGGTGACTTGACAAATTCGCTCCTACTCAAAAATATATACTAAAATATATATTAAATGAAAACCATAGTTTCGTAGAAAGTTTTTAGTTAGCGATGTAAAAGTTTTACAACTAAATCATGTTTACAATAAAACTGTACTAAGAGTATTTTCTAATAATAAATATTATACCTAAGCAAAATTCATATGGCTTGTAAGTTAACATTTTGTCATTTATTATTAAGTTAGTATTTGTACTTTAATATAGTTTTGAGTATTTTTTTCGAAAACAGGAGGGCACGCACTTAATATATTCTATCCATTGTGGTTCCTTGCTTCGGATTTATTGAATTAATTATCATAAAGGTCTAACTGTACAATTATTATTATTACGAATTTTAATAAATTTGATTTAATTTATTTTGGAGTGAACCTCATGTAGTTTTATTATTTTAAACCTTTGTTTATTTAGGTAATATTATTTCTATCTTTTAAGCTTAACAAAGCATTTTACTGCCATTAAAAAGTTCCTTTCTACTAAAATAAAAAAGCAATAAATATGTACATATTATATTATTAGTCAACAAATATTTAAGTTAAGAAAATCTGACAAGTAAATAATACGTAAACAGAAGCAGTGGTGTACGCAGGGGCGGGAAGAATTAGAGACTCAAATATACCCAGATCCATTGAAAATTGAACCACAAAGATTGTATTTTTGCCAAACATGAAAAAAAAAACGAGAAAAAACGTCTGTATATGCCATTGAAAAAAAGAATCAGACGACTTAGCTATTATTTTTTAATTACATATTATTACACTTGCTATATTGTGTGGCGCTAGTATACACGGAAGCATTTTATAATTTGAATTAGAACACAATAAAATAAATTAAAATCAAAAATTGGAGCTAGAACGTACGGAAGGTCTACCATACAATCAATTATTTTAAGTTCGAACAAAATGAAATTATCTCGAAAACCGTAGCTTTCAAAGATTTGAACCTTTTAACGAAATTTTTGGGTAACATTTACGAAAACCAAATCTGAAAACTGCATATCAATAGATGCTTACTTCTAAAGTTAAGAATTTTTTGATACATTTTAACGTTTTCTTAAATAACTCGTAAACTAAAGCTCCCACGAATTTGGACTTTATAACAAAATTTGTAATCTATATTTATGGAAATTTGAATCTAAAAACCGTATATCGCTACTTGCTTTTTTTCCTTTTTTTAAATATTTTATCTCTTTTTTCCCCCTTACAACCCACCACCACCCTACACAAAAGTTAATCAGTTTATGGTCATCCGATAGAGGATTTTTGTACTAAACTTTGTTCAAATCGATTAAGGCGTTCTTGAGTTATCGTGTATACAGACAGACAATAGACAACAGACCGACAGAATGATAGACAACTTTTTTTTTCGTCGATTAAGGTGATTTTAATAGTCTTTTAAACCAAAAGGTGGACTAATAAAAATAGATATAAGTAGGCCAAGGTACCCAAAAAACAGATTGATCAAGAAGCTACTAAATTTTCAAGTTTCTGTATATCGTAAATCAAACATTACTTTTGACCTAAATTGTATTTTCAAGTTATTCTTTTACTCTCCTCTAATTTATCAATTAATTATTTAAGATTAACACACTAAACGCTTTGTATTTTTTGTCCGTTAATTCCCCTTTTTTAAGGGTTTTTAACGTGTGTTCTGCAGGATTCAGACCCTAAATTATCCAGATTTATAACAAGCCTGTAAAAAAGTCCGTCTGTCCATTGATTTTCGCCCTGTTTACTGGGACTCATAAATCTGTCTAAACTGCAAAGCGGTTTAAAGAGTATAAATTTTCCTTTTTTATGTTTTCCAGCTGCTGTTTGGCGCATTTTTTGCCACTAAATACTTACTTACTTCTTTATTCTTTTCGTAAAAATAATAGTTATTCACATACCAAGGGACGAAAGTATTACTTTTATCCATTTGTTATGAAAAGACCGGAACCAAATATAAAGAAAAAACACAGTAATTCTTATGAGAACTGATTATTTTGACAAAATTGAGGTTAGACGGCGCTGTTTTGGTCGCCGTTGCTATTTTTGGGTACGGTACTGCCAAAATAATGTTGACCATAATATTTGTACCAACCTTTAATAAACGACAGAATTCACGATATACGTAACACGATATGACATTGCGCATATCGGCGTGATGTCACTGTTCGACACGATACGAACACATGTGGAGAAGGTATTAATTTTTCCTAATATTATTTCGGACTGCACATTTGTAGTTTTCAAGTTTTTGTTTTTGAGGAATTTCGAAATAACTTCCTTGGAAATGTTCTGAAGAAAGCACCTGGAAAAAGTTACGACGATATAATTGCAGTTTTTAGCCTGATAGTAGTAATGTATTGAAAATGTACCTCCTTCTTTCTCACATAAAAAACAAAAATAGAATTTGAAAGAAAAATAAACGGGTTTATATATTTACGGCATTTCGTAAAACATGAATTATAAACTAATTAATAAAAACTTACAATTTTTTGAGTTTATTCTATCGTTTCTTTGGAAGACTATTATGTATAAAAAAACCAGAGCACTTTGGAATTTTAAACAATTTTTCATTAAACAAAAAAAAATAATTTTGATAGTGAAATAATATTTATTATAAATCAACAAAGAAGTATCGGCACAAGTTGTGTGTTAGTATCGTTGCAGCAATCTTTCAGTCAAATCGTATTTATTTGGAAGTGTGAGCGCAATAAGAATATTTTTGTTCTTTATGGTTTTCAATAGAATATGGACAAATATATCAATACATTGAACTAATCTACTCAATTGAGTACGATATAAAACTTCGAATGCTGACGACTGTGTTCGATGCACCAAAATAGTCGGAATTGGGCATAAATAGTCGCATACCTTGTTAAGTATATTGTGACAGCATTAAATTTGAGGCAATAGACACGTAAAGTAAATATTTCAACGCATCCGTATCGGTATACGGAACGCGTTCGGAACAAAGTCAAAATACGCTACATTTGTGACTTGTTTATGCGATGTTTCGAATGATGCTCGCCTTTTTGAGGGGTGCGATGACAGGACTGTTGATTGAAATCGTTGCGTACGTTCGTGGGTCCCTAACGATACGTAGATTCTTCCGTACGTAACGAGATTCTGTCATCACAACCGTCAAAGAAGCAGGCATCGTTCGAAACAATGCATGAGCAAGTCAAAAATGTAGCGTATTTTGACTTTGTTTCGAACGCGTAACGTATACCGATACGAATGCGTTGAAATATTTACTTTAAGTGTCTAATGATGTATTTGAAATTAACAGTTTGTTTCGGACTTCCATTACCTATATTTTATTTATAAACGACGTTTTCATCAGTACAATATCTGATCGTCTTCAGGTGCAAACTACAATCTATTTCTAAGGCTTCATACTTATATACCATGGGAAATCAGTCAAGCGTGAGGTTTAAAAACTTGGCTCCACGCAAGAAGGGGCTTCCAAATATTGGAAATTTCAACACTGATTCCGGTCAATAAAGGAATTTTCGTTTCTTCCAGTGTGACTCCTTGTGCAAAACCTTTGCTTCTGTCCACTTTATTCGGTGTTGTCTTGACCATGCATGTTCAGCGATTGCTGATTTCGTCGTTTAACCTCTTTAAGCATTACCTTTAATTATGTCGTAATTATAGGTGGCAAGCATGTTTAAATGAGAACAATGTCAGAAATAGTAACAAGGATGTTACATAATCAATTTAGGAGCCTACTTAGCAAGGGAAGAAGGGATATCTGCAAGTGATATAGAGTGTTATAAGGGGGGGGATAGGGTGGATTTACACGTAAAATTTAAGGATTTGTTCCAGTACTTTCACAGCAGGTGGGTAAAGTGCCTAAGAATATGTAGTAGTTGTTTAACCTTCATGCGGTGCCAGTCTCCCTAGCGCAGTAGGTATAGTGTATCGGTCTGCCGCATGAAAGGTCTGGAGTTCGAATTCCGGCTAGGTGCATGGATATTTTGTGTTGGTCTTTCACTTTGCAAAAACTTGGCTAAAACTGGGCATTGGTCTCATAATGGATGGAAAGTCCCAATATAAAAAAAAACGAAAACAAATACCTTCATGCGGAACTGTTAAAAATAGTACCGACTTTATTAAAGTCAGGCTCTACTGACTTTATATACCGATAAGTCTCTATTATTGTTTATTTAAAGTATATAGACAGCCAAGCGGCATGCCTAGAGGTGGTAGAACTGACTTCCAGTATGGAATTGCCAAGCAATCTATAAACCACTGCCACAAATTTACAACAAACGGTATTGGCAAAACTTCTAGGCTCCATCAAAAGGGCGGCTCTACAACATTTAATAACAAAAAAATGTAAAAAGGGACGACACAGTAGATCTGAAAAAGTGTATAGTTATTATCGAGGATTTTATGTACTACCCCAATCCAAAATCTAATCTAAGCTAATCTGTCCTACAGAGATCACAAAATAATTTTGATCCAACGAAAATATATATAAATCAAAAATAATTTTCTCTGGGCATTTAAAAACAAAGCTGCGTTTATTTCAGTTTAGATGTTAAAGTTTTAACTGTAACCAAAGTGATAAACCAGTCAAAGTTTAAATTAATGAATTAAATTTAAATTAGGTAAATGTGAATTTTACCTGTATGTAGGTATATCAAACAAATTCCCTTAAAATTGCCTTGCTTTATACAAAAACTCATACTGCTACATTATTCCATAAATTTCTGTAAAACTTTTAATGAGGGATTTCTATTCTGACTATATATATATATATATTCTGATTAATGCTCCCTGCCCTAAAAGCTGCAAAATAATGCAATAGAAAACTATTCATTTTATGTGGCTTAAAGCTTTGAGAAAAATTTGATACAAAGCTGACTTGTTTTACACGAAAAATTCAAAAACTAAAAAGGTAAACTTTAACCTCACACCTAGGCTCTAATGTTTTATGGTAAATAAATTCAAATAAATAAGGACTAAAAAGCGGCTTGCCTTTAGGCTTATAAAGATCTCGTCCCAAGAGGCTATTTTCCTTACCCGAAAGGTGTAACCTTATCTACAGAGAACCTACCCTATCTGAATTTCTCGTATCTCCAATATTTACCTTTATTTTAACAACATATATAGTCTTTTTTATAATGGAGGATGAGAATAAAAGTCTACCTGAAACTCACTGAAATATAAAATTAACATGCTCGTTACCATTACAAATCAAAAGCCAACTAAAAAGCCAAATTGCCAATCAAAAACTAAAATGCATGTTATGTTTAACCTGTCAATTTGGGTAAAGGGCGCTAAATCAGAAAGATACTGGTGACTTCTGAATTAAAAAATGGATCGGGTCAGGGTATTTTGTTCCTAATTACCAAAGAGACCAAAAATATGCAAAATTTTTATACCATCGTGAAGAAATTTGGACAAGGAATTGGGACAAAGTAGTAAGGAAATATACTGGAGAATAAAAAAAATGCAACAATATGTATATGGATAATTATTCGAATGAAAATAATTTGTGTATACCTTATCTCAAAAGAAATACTTGATAAATTTTTTGTCTTCTAATCTTTCCTTTTTTCACAGATTTTTTCTATTCATTTTCAAAAACAACCAACATATAAAAGACCTTTTCGGAAAATTTTAAATCATTTTTCCCGTAGTTTTTGGTCTTTTTGGATTGCGTACAGTTTACTTAAAAAATAAAAAAGCTAAGAGTTCACGGTCGCCAACAATTTCATTATTTAAACGACTTCGAGAAAGGACGCATCGTCGGCATGAAAGAAGCTTGTTTGGTTAATGCCAATCCATCAACAGGGTTAAGAGTTTAGAGAAGGTGGTCCAATGATGACGGGACAGTATACACCAAGTAAGAGATGTTCTAGTTGCAGCTACAAGACGAGCGTTTTTGACCCCATAACATAAAGATCGTCACTTAGAGTGGTGCGGAGCTCGGCAAAACTGGAATGATGAATGGAATAACATAAGCCTCAGCGACGAGTTCAGGTTTTGTTTAGGCGGCCATGATGGATGAATGAGGGTTGAGTGATTTAGAGGTGAGAGATGAAATGTAGTCTTTGCTGTTTAACGTGATACAGCAAGACAGCAAAGCATCATGGTATGGGGTGCTACATGTTTAGGAAGCAGATCACCTCTAGTCCTCATCAACAGCAATCTGATTGCTCGGCGATATATCGATGAAGTGCTGCAGTCAGTTTTACATCCCTACTTACCAACCATCCCAAATACGATCTTTCAACAAGATAATTCCAGACCGTATACTGCTCGTGAAACAATGGACTTCTTACATAAACTTGGCATAGAGACTTTGTAATGGTCAGCAAGATCGCCTGACTTGTCGCCTATCGAACATGTATGGGATATGATAGGGCGCAATCTTAGTCGATTACCACGTCCCCCTGGAAACTTAGATGAACTCTGGCATGCCGTAAGGAGGATTTGGATGAGTGTTCCTCAATATCATATAGACTATCTTATTTTGTCAATGCCCAATAGAACAAACGAGTGCATAAATAACCATGGAGGAGCCACTCGTTATTAATTTTTTGATGATTATCCTGGAGGAATCTTCATGAAAATGTAATCAATTACTAAAAGCCTAATGTATCAATATATAAATAAATTACAAAAAATATTGGTCCTTTCTGGTGTTGCATTTTTTTTGTTATCCAGTATCTAATATTTCTGACCAAAGGAATATTACGGCATATTAACATTCATTTAACATTAAAGTACTCCTTATTTAATAATTATTTTCGAAGGAAATAGTAGTTTTATTTAATTTTTAAATATTTTCAATGGACTAAAACTAAATTTTGTGCTGTTTTGATGTGCTTATGGTATTGATTCAAAAAACACTATACTCTTTGCACAGGTAAGTAAAATCGATGTTTACTTTTTTGAAATGTTGTTAAAAAATAAGCGAATTCATACGTACTGAGTTTCTAACGTTTCTTAGTCGCCTTTCCAAACCAGCAAATATTATGTAAATTCAAACTCGAATATAATTACTCGCACATTATCCCCTCGCGAAAATAATTTTAATAATTTTGTACACGTCTAAAAACATTTTCTTTTATAAATTTCTTATAAAAGCTTCTTGACAAACCAACAACAAACAAAAGTGGCACCGTCAATATTAAATTTATTTCTGAATTTAAGATCAGGATTTCCATAGAACAAAATAAAAACGCTTCAAGCAAGAACCCTTTTGTCTACCGGCAGAACAAACAGTGGCACACCCAGAAAAATATTTTTGGAGAACTTTTACATAGATACCTAGGATCGGTTAGGATATATTTGTAAATTCTTTGATATACAGGGTGGAGACTTTACATGGAATATTGACCGTAGCAGCTAAAATTTTCGGCAAATTTTTTGGTGACCGAATCCTCAAAAAGAAATTTATTCACATACAACTTTTTCTTTTCAAATGAGAGAGACTTCAAATCCAACATTGCCTTTAGCGAGTTGAAAATTTTTTTTTTTAGAAAAATCGAAAAAAACGTCAACTAATATTTTTAGCCATGAAAATTTTTGGCATAAAAGTGAACGGACTCTCAGAAAGGGTTCTATTTACATAAAACTTATGTTTTTCGAATGGGAACACCCCGCTTGTAGCACCCTGTTGGAAAGCTCTAAAAAAAAACGTTAGAGTAACTTTTTTTTATTATTTGTCAATCCATGTGTCAAAACTCCTCAAAAACTAATTGTGTAGGACTTTAAAATGGACATTGCCCCTAGCGAATTAGAAATTTATTTTTAGAAAAATCCAAAAACATGTTCCATAAAAAATTTTCGGCCTGACATTTTTGTGAACCTATTCTCAGAAAGGGGTCCTATTCATATACAACTTTTTTGTAATGGAAAAAATAAATTTTCAACCCACTATTTTGACACAGGGATTGTCAAATATCCAAATGTCAATAGGCCCTTCCTATGGATCCGTTCACAAAAAAATTTTGCCGAACATTTTAGCTGCTAAAAATCTTAGTTGATGTATTGTATTTTTTTATTAAACAGTTTTTTACCCCGCTACGGCCAATATTCTATTCTAGTATATAGAAATACAAAACTAAATTTAGAGCCTGTAGTGTTTTTCAAAAGTTAATACAAGAAACTAATACAAAAAAAAATAAAAACCTATTCTAATAGAATTCGGCGTTTCGATTTTGCTATCTCATCGAGTTCTTCGTCGAAAGATATGCTAATATCTTGAAAGCAGCCAAACCATTAAGGGGTATTTTCAGTAATAATATAACTAGTGCTTTTTTTTTGTTTAAATTCCATTTTTTAACAAAAGCTTTTGTGCATGCAATCTGAAAAAATCCCGAACCCATAGGGTGAGGATAAATTTTATTTAAAATATTAGAAAATCTAATATAAAGATATAAGATATAAAGATTTTCACTTATTAATTTGGAAAAAATGTTCAGTTATTAATATGCAGAAGGTATATTCTCAGTAGTATTTCTTAATTTTAAAAATATTTTAGATTTAAAAAAGACCTTGCTGATATTGTGGTGGTCATTAAAAAAGTTATGAATATTTGTGATTTTTTTTGATATTTGGAAACCCTTCAATATTCAATTGGTATAACTTTGTAAAGAATCTTGGTTTATATTGTGATTTTCTTTTTTTTTATTCCAATTTCAAGTTCTGCTTTCAAAATCGTTTCGTTAGTGAAATTTTCGATAACACCATTTTGATAATAAAATCAATGGATACCCAAAACGGTTTCAATCGTGTATCAAATGGTACTGATTGTAAAATGTTTATGTGGTTTAAGAATGTATCTTTTAAGTTGATAAATAAGCTATCTAAAAGTTTCAAGAATGTATATTTTATTTCATAGAGCTTTCTGTATTGATTACCCTCCCTTTGGTGCTCACATGTAACAAACAAACTTGATGGCTCTTTAAGGAAAAGGCGTAATCCGCGTTCAAAAAATAAACCTTTAGAAGCCTATACAAAATATTGTATCTGTGCTGTTTTGAAACAGCCATTTACATGCATGGATTTTGACCGGGATGCACATTATCAAACACACGGGTCTTCTTTTAGTCTGCATGCAGAAAATTTGAATTGCCTTTAGGGATCAGACAAAGCTACATCAGGTCTATTAGGGTCAGGTTTGCTTTGCCCTTATTTAAAGTAGGTTTTGTCAGTGACGTAGCCAGAAATCGGCTTTTATACTTTTGTGGGCCTTTGATGAAGATTTTACGAAACTTACTTTAATCGATTACTAATGGATCCACCAACACTGCTATCCTGCCACAAAAATGCTGCAATCAAAATCTAGGGTGAGGGTGTCATTTTTTTTTCTTAAATTCAGACGGTTTGAGCTAGAGCAATGACATTTGGTACGTATGTTGTCCTTCCCGCAACGTACTCTAGTATGCAATAAAAAAAATAATATATTTGGCTCCTAGGGGGCAACAGGGGCAAAAATGTGTTTTTAAACTATCCCCCCGTACCTTTTATACTGATGCACCTGCACATCTGAATTTCAGTCAGTTAGTAGATCATACTATTACCTACAAGTTAGCACAAACTTTTTTCCAGCTCTAATAATAAGGGAGGTAAGGGGGGTGGAAAATACGGTGAATCACCCTGTACGTATTTAAGACCAACTTAAACTATTTTAATGTTTTTTAGGTCACCAACGTGATTTTTTTTCACTCACTATGCAAGCTTGTTATTCCCAAAAGAGTAAACTGCAGACTTCTAAAAATTTTATAAGGCTTTAGTGACCTGCCGTGCAAAAAAAAAGAGCAATATAAGCGGCACGACATTGAGTGTGACGGGAGTCTGAGCGTTATTGAAAAGGCTGCATGTAAGGGACCGAACTTTCGTGATTTCTGAACCATAGTTTAACAATAAAGCTCCAAAAATTAGGTGGGGGCAGTTGCGGGCAACGGGTGAAAGTAACTGTGGCATATGTTTTCGCGCGCACATTCACGGAGTGATCAAAGACGGATATTTACTGCATGTCTCAGACATACGGCGTTTCTGACCGCGATCAAAATAATAGAGACATAAAGTTATTTGTAACTCATCGCGGTATACGTATCCGTATCTAGCGAGAACCAAGCACACTAATTGGTCAGAAACTTGTACCATGGTCGAAAAAAGCAGAGATATGCTAATCTAAGATGTTCCTAAACGCGATAGGTGTTGAGATGCGTTAGGTATCACGTATCGTTACGGCACACGTATCGCATCTCAGCACCTATCGCATTCAGAAACACCTTAAATTAGCATATATCTGCTCTTTTCAAACGTACTACAAGTTTCTGACCAATCAATGTGCTTGGTTCTCACTAGATGCGGATACGTATACCGCGATGAGTTACAAATAGCTTTATGTCTCTAATGTTTTCTTACGACCACACACGAAAGTAACGAAATCTGCACTCTATGACGCCTTAGAAAGTTTTATATTTCACACGCATATTAATTTTATTTTCGTCTCTAGAGACGAGAATGTTTTCTTCTCTAGTGACGAAAATTAATGACAGCAAACCATCCAAACAATGTAGGTATGCAGTAGGCTATGACTTGTAGAAGCATCGGAAATAGATAGAAACCATAAAAAAATTTAATAATAATAAAAAATCCGAAATAAATCCTAAAGTGGTCGTAGGAAAAATAGCGTAAACAGCCCGATAGAAAGTAACTTTCCTACACACGCGTGTTGTTTCACTCGGCAAGCGCCTCGTTCACAACATTCATGCTCGTGTAAAGTATGTCACTTTCGTTTCTCGTTATGTAATATAATGTTTTTTTCATTATTTTTCTTAAATTTTGTTTATAGAATGATTTAAAAAGTTTGTTGGTGCAATGCATATTACGATAAAGCAGGAAATACTTAATTTTTTATTTAAATAACGTTAATTTATATGTAAAAAAGAGCGTGACTGCTTTAGCTCGAATACGGCTCAGGTGTCCTGTACTGTCTGTGTTCAACTTTTCTATGTAATATTGGTGGTTCTTGAGTATTTTGAAAAGGGTATCAAACAAAATTATGTTTAAAACTGAAAACGTCTTTTTAATGATGATTTAGTATAAAAAATTATAGACCCTTACAGGGTGTAAACAGTACCATAGTCATCCTTTCAACTGATGAAAGAGGAGGTCAAAACAAGTCAAAGAGTTCATATGACTTATGGGGAAAAACTTAACAGATTTTTGTCTAAATGACTTTAAACCTGAAAAGTTTATGTGCTTATATCTATCAGAATTTTACAAATGTTCATGTCTAACTTTAATCATTTCACAAGAGGGCTATTTCCACATAAAGGAAAATAAATATTTCCTCTAAATCTTCTAAGTTTAAAAAAAAATAATAAGAAAGTAATAATGAATTCCTTTTAACTGAAGATTTAAAAAACACTTGGCAACAACGCAATTCGCTGCATAGGCGAGTCTCTGACCTCCGACCCTCTCTACATCACAGTGCATATTACATCGTCCGCTGTTCGTTCATTTCGTTGGGAAGTTTGTCAGTCGCGCGAGTCTACCGGACGCCATTATTTTCTCGAGTTTTTCGCAGGTTGGTGTAAAATTAAACTGAATTGAAAATGTTCTCCAATCAGGAATACCTTGACATGGTATTAGTATACGGTGAAACTCGCAGATACTTAAATCTTGCAGCTCAAATGTATCGCGGCAGATTTCCCCATCGGCTTAAAAGAAGTCTTTTTTAGGTATTTTTGAAAATAAGAAAAAAGTTTGTCATAAAAATAGTTTAAGTACTGGTGTTCTAAATTTTTAAAAAAGGGAGTGTGCCCTACAGGTGTACAAAAAAATGCTTAAAAGAAATACTTTTTTTGAGTGTTTGCCAAAAAAAATTAATAAAAAAAGAGTTTTTACAATTTAAAACTAGCTTTTAAAATTGTGTGACAGGTGTCGTACATTTTTTGTAATAAAAGTCGACCATATACTCTAAATTTTTGTATTGCTTTTCAAAGGAAAACTTTATTTCGATATCGAAAAGGGCTTTTAAATACACTTTTACAACCAGACGGGGCCCTAAAACCAATTTTCGGTAAGTACACATTTACTTTTTTGATTTTAATTATTTTTAAATAGTTAGTTTGTGATGTGAAAAAAAACCAATTTGAAGGTGATATTTATGATGCAGTCCGCCGCGCGCGCCACTCTATCATGAGATCTCCTTTATAGCGTATTCCTCTCAGATAGTTATTGCAACACTGAGATATCTCTGTCTCTTGTTTTTACCTAAAACCGCAAAGGACAGAAATATCCGAGTGCTGCGCTGTAAGTCTCAATAGAATACGCCTTTAATTTTCTCGCCCCTAAAAGCGCATTGCTGCCAAACTGTATTTAACTTAAAAGTCGTGTATCATCGAAACCACTAAGTTTTGACCCCCATATTATTTGAATCATATCGTTTACATCCGATATACATGTGCTTTGTTCTGTCACCAAATTCATAATTTAATTTTAGTTCAAACGTTTATGTAGGCAGGTAAAAACACCATAGATTCCCATGAAAATTGGTGAGTCTTTATGCTGTTTGTTACGGTTTTATAAGATTTTACGAGTCACGTCGTCATACACGCAAAAACTTACAGAAAACTGTTTATTAAGAAAGTAAATAAATAAAATATCATCAAATCTTGGAAACAGTTTGTAAAAGATTCGACGACATTTCTTTGCAGGAAATAGACATGTCAGATAAGCACGTGCCGTTTTACATACGCGAATATTACTAATATTATAACTGGGAGTTTTTGGTCTGTATGTATGTGCGTTTGTTTTTTAATCAAGCAAAAACGGCGAAACCGATTTAGATGAAATTTCGTATGAAGATAAGGTCGGGTCTGGATTGATACATAGGCTAATTATTATTATTTGATATTTGGCTAAATGACCGTTAGTAACTAATAAATGGTGAAGCAAATGTTTTACAGATTAAACAGGCAGTATTATTTTCCAATTATTATATTCCGAAATTCAGCTGGGGTTTTATAAATTATATTTGAATAATGTGCCTCAAGCAACGAACCTGACTAAACGCGCCACTATTACATATTCATAAGATCGTAAGGTAGAAGCATCTTTTTGGGGCTTAAAATTGGCCAACTTCGGAAAGTCTTCGGAATATATTTGAGGGGCGACTTTGTAAAGCAAGAGATTTTCACTTTGTTATGTCAAACTCCTAATATTGTATTTTTACCATTAAGATTTAATTTATTGTATTTTTAAATTATGAAGACCATACTATGCAGATCCCGTTCTCATTTTTTTTTCAGGTACCGTAATTTTTTTGCATTTAAAATGTAATTATCTACATTGAAAAAAATGTGTTTTGTGTTTAAGAATAACGCTATATTTAAAAAAAATATAGTTGGTGCAAGAATGTTATTGTTTCAGCATCGTGAGGTCTCTGGAAGCAAAAGAAACATCTTATTAATTGTAATTTTTGAAAAAGGAAAAAATTGGATTGTATTAAAAATGCTAAAAATTATTTAAAATAAGCCCATCACAAATGGCCTGGACTTAAACCGAGTCATAGTGTATGGGCTACGTGGGAGAAAAGGGCCGGTTTGTGATAAAAGCAACAAACTTTGCACAGTTGTTCTTTGGACCAAAACAATCAATTTGACCCGCAGCTCTTCTCTCAAAACCTATGCAGGCGCGGTGGGGAGTGGGGGTAAAAACTGGAGAGGTTTGTATTTTGTTAAATTTTATTTTTTCTGTATATAATGGCCTGGACTTAAACCGAGTCATAGTGTATGAGCTACGTGGGAAAAAGCGGCGGTTTGTGATAAAAGCAACAAACTTTGCACAGTTGTTCTTTGGACCAAAACAATCAATTTGACCTGCAGCTCTTCTCTCAAAACCTATGCAGGCGCGGTGGGGAGTAAGGGTAAAAACTGGAGAGGTTTGTATTTTCTTAAATTTTATTTTTTCTGTATATAATTATCATTGATATTAATTTATAGGTTTTCGATGATAGGCAAACCGAAAATTACCACCTCCATTCGTTTTATGGTGCCCCTAAGGGGTTAAGGGGGTGTTAAAGCTCCTATTTGGGCATTTTAATAATAAAAGTGTAGGATTTAACAACAAATTTAAAAACTTGCGTAGAATTGTTAATAATTTTAATATTTTAACTCATATCACTTAATTTTTGACCAAAAATCTTCATCCTGTTGGGTGGGTGGAAAGGGAGGGGGTAAAACTTAAAGGGGCATATGTTTAAAAAAAAATAGTTTGCTGGATATTATCGACATGGGTATTGTTTTACAGGTTTTCGAGGATGACCAAACCGAAAATAACAACCTTTATTCATTTTAAGGGATTGGTTAGGGAATAGTGAGGAGGTAAAAGCTCCAATTTGGGCATTTTAATAAAAAAAGTGTAAGATTTTAGTAAAAATTTGGATAGTATTGTTAATAATTTTAATATTTTAACTTATTTCACTCAATTTTATCCCAAAAATGTCCATCCTGTTGGGCAGGTGGAAAGGAAGGGGCGAAAAAACTGAAGAGGCATTTATTTAAAAAAAAAATATTTTGCTGAATATTATCGACGTGGGTATTAATTTACACCAAATTTTAAAAAGTGTGTAGACGACGATTAGTTGTCAATTAAAGCTTTATGTACTAAAACTTAGTTCAAGTCTACAAGTTAAAAGAGTCGATTTTGCTTGGGATCTTTGCGACCCCAATAGCCTAAAGAAAGCAACAAGAGACAGCATGGGATTCGAAATCCGACGTCAGAATTTGCCTACAAAAGGTAATTATTTTTTTCCTGCTATGTCTATTATTTTTACTGCAACTCTTACTTATTCAGAAACTTTGCTTACAGATATGCTACCCAGCGATTGGACAGATTATCTCCGAAATGCAGAAAACAAAAAAGATTTATTTCATTATTTCGACTATTTTAAATGGATTACCATAGTGGCAAGTTTTAACCAATATTGAAAACATTATGACGTCTAAAGACAAAAATTTAACGGACTTAAACCAAATGGACTGCATAAATTTAGGGGAGGCTGATGGCCGTATTTTCTGTTTCTCCGTTGCTCTGATACAGACGTTTTGATTTTGACAAATTCATTTTATTACATATTAAATGAGCCGTGTCATTCCAGCAAATTTAATTACTCTTGCTCTCAAGAAAGATATACGAAATACTAAGAGGATTTCATCCATTATCTGGCTGTGATACGACCTCTTTTTTCATGTGGAAAGGCAAACGCACATGTTGGAAGGTATGGACTGAGAAATACACTGAAGAATTTGCTACAATTTCCTAACCTCTACAGATTGGTGAAATATCTAAAATGTCTCAAAGCAAGCCGTTGATTTTAATGCCATCATCTGAGGGTGCCATCCAGCAGCATGTATTAATCAGCTGATAAGTTTGAAACTGTCGAATTAACCTCAACTCAGGTATAAAGAAAAGTGGAAACCAGTCTGCTCAACCAAATATATGGGAGACTTGTCGGGAATTGGATAGATGTGAGTGCAATACACAATGCGACACTCTAAAATGTCTTTGCAAAAAGAACAAACTACCTTGCACGCCTGCATGCAAAAAATGTAGATGGGCTTGCAGCAACATAAGATAAGTATCTATTTGACAAAGTAATAAAGTAAAGACGATGATAGTAAAAATGACAATTTGAACAAATAAACTAGGTATCTATTTATGTATATAGAAGTATTTTTGTCATTTTTGTTTTCGTTGTAAAAATAGGAATTTTACTTACAACAGCATAAAACATATCCTAAAATTTAAATAATGCATAATTTAAATATCTCTTTTCTCTTATCCCTATTAACCAAGATAAGGATTTTAAGTAAAACACTGGGGGGATATTTTAATAAAATCTTACCCTTTGATTATAAAAAATTCCAAATTGCAGCTTTTACCCTCTTCCATAACTCCTTACGGATACCTTAAAATGAATGAAGTTTGTTATTTTTGATTTGGTCATCCTCGAAAACCCGTAAATCAATACCCATGTCGATAATATCCACCAAACAATTTTTTTTAAATATATACCCCTTTAATTTTTACCCCTCCTTTTCCACCTACCCAACAAGTGATATAAGTTAAAATATTAAAATTATTAACAATTATTAACTCTTTTGGGGCACCTTAAAACGAATGAATATGGTAATTTTCGGTTTGGCCGTCATCGAAATCCTATAGATTAATATCAATGATGATTATATACAACAAACTAAAATTTAAGAAAATATAAACTCTTCCAGTTTTTACCCCCCTCTCCACTGCGCCTGCACAGATTTTGGGAGAAGAGCTGGGAGTCAAATCGATTGTTTTGGTCCAAAGAATAACTGTGCAAAGTTTGTTGTTTTTATCACGAAACGCCGCTTTTTCCCTTTTTGTTCATCGTAGCGCATGCACTATCACAGTACGAGTACTCTAGAAACATTTTCGCGTTCTACGCCGCTAAAAAACCAAGTAAAATACCAAAATAAAAGAAAACTATTTACTGTAATTTACTGAATTACTTGCTAAAAAACGCCACCCAAGTACGTATTAAGGTAACTATGTTTAACGTTGCATTTACAGGTGCATTTATAATTGAATTGAAAACACTCCGGCTAGCTGATACCGACAACAGAATAACTTAAAAGCATGCAGATTTAAAAATCGGCTACTGGCGCTAGACGAAATAATCGTATTCTACTTTAAACAGGAGCATCAACGACTAGCAAGAGTCTTTTCAACCTCTAAATGGAGCTTTACTGACCTGTTTTGTTAGTACTCAAGTATCCGTGTGTTTTTGAAACTGAGGTTCTAAAATAGATCCTTTACACTCCAAGATTTCACTAGTTCACTTGCACATAACTATACCGAAATAATTTAAATGAAAAAAAAATGGTTAAATCAAAATAAAAACAAAATTATATGTGGTTATGGGCGCTGAATGTTTCTATGCGAATTTCTAGTAATCCCAGCGAGCCAGTAAAGTTCTCTTGGTTCTTTGATAGACTCGGGGTAATGCCCGCGCAGCGCTAGGCTTTTTTCGGCGGGCAACACACGCGGAGTGGTTTCAAATTTGTTTTAGATAAACTTAACCTCAAATGGTTTTCCGTCAGAAAACGTAAAAATACTCTTCTGTCCCACTGCGGCCCGATTTAAAGTTTGTTGGCAAAACACCTGCAGTTACCATGGCATCGTATAAATTTTGCGATCTATCGGCCAACACTTGAAATGCTTGTGTCTCCCAAATTCAATGAAGCGTGATTGATTGATCGGTTTTCTTTTCCGGAGTGCACAGGCTTTTAGAAAAAAGGTTTAGTTTTTATTTTCGCTAAAGAAAGAAAACATAAAAAGGAAAAATGTAATCCAGAAGAAATTGTGAGTATTTCTCTCTTTTTTTTGTTAATCGGGTTTGTTCTAAACCGCAATTATTTTGAGGCTTTTGGGATAGATGACAGCACCAGAGCTTTTATTTTAAAGAAAAAATAATTGAGAATTTTGAAAAATCGTTCAGATATTTTTATTAAGCCTTTAAAAATGATCACCCCTACAAAAAATTTCAGCTAATTTTCATGTTTAGTTTTCCCTGTGCACTCTGGCAAAATATTAAAAAATTCAAAAACAAGGCGTTGCCAGTTGTACTTTTTTTACTTAAACTCTAGGGAAAAACTATAGCTTTAAGGCCACAAAAACGGCATAGATTTAACAACACTGCTTTGCTATTTTTTTGAAAGATCAACAATAGGTGGCATCACCAATAACATTTCGAGTAAGATCGTGCAGTGTTCAGAACATGGTACGAACACCATATGTGAGAAAACTATGATGCTCGGCTTCATGCTTCATGTATTGCAATGTCGCAAAATTAAAAAGAATCAAAAGCAAAATCATTATTCACCAAAAAAAAATTGGGCCTACTAAATTACGTACCTTGGCGTGTCAGAATTCCGGCAGAATATTGCTTACAAAGAAAAAAACCATAACTTTTTTGTTATCAGATAAGATTTATAAAAATCTACAACTGTATTCAAAAGGAAAAAAAATCCACAAATTGCTGTTGACAGATTGACGAGTCTAAAGAAAAAGCCAGATAAGATTTTTGACTATTGTTAGCCGTGTTTATTTTATTTCGAAAATGAGAGAGTCTAGCAAAAAACTGTCTGGATACGGTTGTGGGGAATTCAAAAATAAACATTCCTGCCAAATTTCAACAGATTCCGTTTTTTGATTTTCGATATTCTGCCCGGTAAAGATTGGCCCAAAAACAGCAAAGCAATGTTGTCAAATTTATACCGTTTTTGAGGCCTTAATAATAAAATGCGAATGTCCAACAAGTGATCGAAGAATCGAATTACATTACAATAGGGCAAGGTGACCAACCGTACGAGATTGGAAAATCTACATGTACTGGATTGTACTGAACTTTTGAATTTAGTCATGTTTTGTCTATTTCTACCTTTGATCAAGTCCTGAAAGATTAACTTACATTACACATTACATCTTAACGACACGCTCCGCTCTCGCTGGAACCTCTTGGTTCATTTCTGGCAGCAGTTAGCCTCGCAAGAGGACTATGGCTGCACTCTGCTTTTAGTGGGAAAGAGAGCGCACCAACTCTTAAGTCCGAACAGAAAAATTCGAGAACTCACGCAAAGAGGCGATGCTTGAATATTCTCGGTAGGTTTCGTTCTATCTGACGGAAATATCAAAGGATAAAGCGTAAAGAAGTCAGCCTATATTTGAATCAGTCGAGCTAATTCTAATAGAAAAATAGATAGAGCACGTATGTCTTGAAGTAAAATTTGGATTTTATTCCTCAAAACCACTCCTAATAAGACAATACTTGCCGATTTATGTCTGCAAAAAGGCGAAAGTGTGTGCTCAATGAAAATATCCCAAAAAATTACCCATTTAAAAAAAACTTGCACAAGATAATTCGAGGATTGTCTGCAGTTTACGCGGGTCTAAATTTTTAATCGAATCATCATCATCATAGGCAATCACTCTATTCTGTATCGTCGCTATCCGTTGTGAGTTTTTTAATGGCTATCTAAGCCAATTCTCGAGCCACACCCTTCCACAGTCCTGGCATACCCAGTCTCCGGCAGCAGCCGGGTGTTGTTGTTCATCCATTCTTCCATTTTTTCGCTCCTTTCTACGTTCTCTCTTTTCCGTCTCTAGTCTACGTCGTTACTCTTCAAAAGTTTGTGCTCCCTCATGGACTGTTCGGCGCCATGAACCCCTATCGTTTGCCGTGGTCTTGAAATTGTTTATATCGATGTAACCCTTTATCATATTGCCTTTGAGAACGTCCTTGTACCTTTGTTGTTGACCTCCTTGATTTCTCTTTCCCTCCTTGAGTTGTCCAGAAAATATCTACTTTGGGAGACGTGTTTCTGACATGCGGATAATGTGACCAGTCCAACGAAGCTGGTGCTCGAAGATAAGGGCTTCTGTACTAGTTGTTCTGGCTTCTTCTAAAACACTTATGTTTGTTCGTCGGTCTTGCGATTTGATTTTCAGTATTCGTCTTAAACAACTGTGATGATATTATTCTAGTCATTTGATATGCCTTCTGTAGGTGGTCCACGTTTCGCATCCGTATGTTAGAGTTGGTATTATAACTGTATTGTAAACACGAAGCTTGGTCTCCGCATTGATGTCGTGATTTTTGAAGACTCTCTCCGAAAGCCATCCGAACGCTGCGCTAGCATATTTTAGGCCATGCTGTGTTTCTGCATCAATAGTTGCATTTGATGATAGATGGCTCCCAAGGTATGGGTAATGTTCCACATTCTGCAGAGGATGGCAATTTATGGAAATGTTTGGAGCTTGGGGATTCGTACCTGGTTCTGGTTGGTGAAGAAATTGCGTTTTGGCAAGATTGACCTCAAGGCCAATGCTTTTGTAGGCTTGGTTAAATACGTTGATTACCAGCTGTAGACCTTCCTCGTATCACCTGTATCGGCCATAACGACGTTGCCATCGGCATACTGCAGTTCGATTACCGAGGTCGTCGAGACCTTAATCTTTGCTCGCAGTCTGCCTAGGTTAAGTAGGCCACCGTCAAATCTATATAGAATTTCCACTCCCGGAGGTAGATGTTAATGTTAATGTTAATGAGAATAGGGTGGGTGCAATAATACAGCCTTGTTTAACGCCTGTCGTAATCCTGGTCCATCGTTGCTCAGAACTGTTGCATTCATATTGTCGTGTAGTAATCTAAGAATTTGAATATATTTTTGAGGGCATCCAGCTTTTGCCAGTATTTTCCAAAGAGCTTCTCTTCTTCTCTATGAATGCCATGAAGAGAGGGCGATTTTGTTCTCTAGATTTCTTTTGCATTTGTCTGGCACTGAAGATCATGTCAGCTGTGCCTCGATTGGGCCTAAATCCACACTGTGTCTCTGGCAGATTTTGTTCAGCAATCGGAATTAATCGGTTTGATAGTATCCGTGCAAGTATCTTTCCAGCAACAGATAGCAGAGATATACCTCTGTAGTTTCCACATTGGGCCTTGTCGCCTTTTTTGAAAATAGTAACTATAGAGTCGTCTCTGAGTTCGGCAGGAATCGTCTCAGTGGTCCATATTTTACTTATTAGAATGTGCATTTGGGAATTAAGTGCGGGATCCCCTTATTTGTAGAGTTCAGCAGCGATACCATCTTTGCCTGCTGACTTGTTATTCTTTAGCTGTGTGATTGCCTTTTCGACCCCTCTAATCTCGGAATCTCACTTAGGTGTTGTTGTGTAGTTTTCTCCGGAATTTTGTCGAAGATGTCATTATCGACATGAGACTCTCTGTTGAGTAGTTCTTTGAAGTGTTCTTTCCATCGTGAATTGATAGAGGATCTGTCTTTAAGCAGCCTTGTTCCATCTTTGGATTATAGGGGATTGACACCTTGTGTAGTGGGACCATATATCATTTTAGTAGATTGGAAGAAGGCTCTGGTGTTGTTGGACTCAGCTAGATGTTGCATTTCATGTGATTTTGTGGTCCACCATTGGTTTTTTAGTCTACGTGTTTGCCTTTGTACTTCTTGATATTGCCTTTTCTTTTTTTTAGAGTTAGGGTGGTTTTTCCAAGCATTAGGGGCTTTTCTCTTGCTCTCAATAAGGTCCTGAATTTCTTTGTCGTGCTCATCAAACCAGTCTTGATGTTTTCTTTGTATGTCGCCGACCGTTTCTTCGGAGGCAGATGTTATTGCTGTCTTCAACATTCGTTTTTTTTTATAGCCAAACCCACTCCATGAATACGTGGTTCGTCTTTTTCTTTTCCTTTCCAGAAAAATGTGTAGCCTCGAATAAGGAAGTATTAGTGAAATTCAAGCGCATATAAAATCCGCTAATCATAGGACTGGTGCTTCTGCGGTTGCTGGTATGAGTAGTATAGCAAACTACTTCAAATCTAATACGTTGGATGAAAAATAACAAAAATATTAGCTGCGGAGGACACATGCACTTACACCATATACAACATAATCATACTTTCAGATCGGCGGATTGTGAGTCATTAGATGTGCAAGCGCACGGACAAAATCGGAAGCAATAATTAAAGGCGTTTTTGAACCTTTTGCTACCGTTTGCGTTGATGCGTCAAACCAAAAACTAAAACTTTTAGAGCTGAAAGATTTACCAGGCGAAACCTCGGCCCAAGTCAACACAATATTAGTAAAAAAATTGTTGCATTATGCGCTGATAAAACTAATTCAAATTTTGGTGGTGTTAGCCTTTTAGGGCAGAATAATGTGTATACCAAACTAAAACAATAAAAATATTATTGGAGTTGGTTACATGGCCCACATATTAAACAATTTAATAAAATTAGTTTGTGATATGTTACCCATAGATGTAGAAACTTTTTTATTAAAAAAAATTTAAACATCTTTTAGGTTACAGTAATACACGTTGGCTTGCCCTTCTTCTAGCTTTGGAACGCGTCCCTTAACTGTTTCCCGCTCTCAAGTCATACTTTTTATAATTACAAATTATTTTAACATTGCGGAAACAGAATTTTGGCTTTTATTTGTGCATATTGATGTGGCATTATTTCATAAAACAAGTCTACTTATACAAGGTAGGAAAATATTAGCAGTAGAGTGCCTAAAAATTTATATAGAAATCAAGAGCAAAATTAAAGCTTGAAAAGAGGAGAACTTTATTCCTCCCATTTTAAGAAATATGCTTCAGATGGACGACTTAATTACAAAAAAAAAAACTTCTATTAAAAGAACGATAACTGAGTTTTATCAAACAGCCGAGGAATACCTTGTATAATGGGCACCATCTTCTCAAATATTGAATACATTTAAATGGGTATTACTTCAAAGCATACCACCATTCTCAAAAATTCAACTCGCGATAGGAACTGATGATGAACTCTTCGACGAAATAGCTTTAATAAAGGGATATGTAGCTAACGAAAAGCTGAAAGAATATCAAGTTAATAGTACTAATGTTGGTGCTCGATGGCTGGAAGTTTTTAACAAAAAACCAACTGCCCTTTAAAAATACATATTTGCTAGTTGACTTTGCGCTTTGCCTTCCGGGTATTAATGCAAAAGAAAGAGTCTTTTTAATTCTAAACAACTTTTGGAGTAGTGAACAAACTCAGCTTCAATTTAGTACCTCAAAATCAGCGATGATAAGAAGGTGCAATGCGAATTTGATTTATTTACAGTTTCATGAAGTTTTATTAAAAAATGATGTGGCTTTAAAAGCAATAAGTACTCAAAATAAATATTCTTTTAAACAATAGGGTGTGTATAGAAAAATGATTTATTTAGTAGTTAAAATATGAAAAAATTTTTTTATATAGGTCAACCGGGGGGGAGGGGTGAAGTGTACTGGATTTATCTCTCTTAAACTAGGTCACCTTGACCTGCAATAGGGTAATTTTTTTTTGTTATTTCACCGTACGCCGCTGTATTCTTCTACGTGCATTATTTAATACCTCGAACAACTATTTGGTTATCCTTAAATTTCAAGATTAAGTATTTCTAAACTAGTAGTTTATAAACTTAATAACCAAAAATTTCATTTAAGAATACTTGGAACTTGAAATATAACCAAATCCTAAGTTAAGCAATACTCATCTAGATTTTACAATAAAGAGTCTATGCTCTCCACATAGTAACATCTTTTCCACAGGCTCTGCCGCAAATAAGTACTTATACGAAAAAAATTTTCTGTTCAGGATAGCTCTAATATGTGTAAAGCTTGTGCGAGTCTAAGGTGTTATTATTTAAGTGGCTGCGTCGTTGTAGTTTCCCAAATAGCATTTTTCCGTCTTCCGACTGGTTTTGTATGGCATCTAATGTTAGAAGTAGTATTAAATATAGTCAGTTGACGACTTTATTTAATATCAGTAAATCCACGACGTCCGTCCCACGTACGTCCGTCCCACGTTGGATGCGACCAATGTACACAACGTATGTGGTGATGATATTTGACCTACACCCGACGGTTTTTCTACGTTATGGTTTGAAATCTAACCCAAATTAGTGAAAATCAGACTTACTTCCTTTTTGTATTTTCGTTCGTGCGGTAAATTTTTGTTTGTGTAAAAATTACTGGGAATAAGGACACCTTATTATTGCTATATACGTTTAATTCATAAGCAACGTTTCGACAATAGCTTTTGTCTTCCTCAGGCTTCGAATTTGGTTGTATACTTAGATAGGCTGGTGATGTACATCTTTAAACTATTACACCTAATACATGTATGTGATCATTTTTTAAAACAAAATAAAAATTACAAAAATAGTTAATATCTATGTTTTATATTACGTGTAATAGTTTAAAGATGTACATCACCAGCCTACCTAAGTACACAACCAAATTCGAAGCCTGAGGAAGACAAAAACTATTGTCGAAACGTTGCTTATGAATTAAACTTATACAGCAATAACAAGATGTCCTTATTTCCAATAATTTCTACACAATCTGACTAATAGGACGTTAACTACCTTCAAAAAAAAAAGTACATTTTTGTGTTCTAACTAATAATGTCAAAGTGCAATTCAAATATTCTACGACGTTCTACAGGAATCTAAAATATCCACTTTAAACTTACCTTAACTAGGCCTTAAAGCAGTTTACCACAAACCGTTGTGTGTTGTGTATCACTTATGTTGATCACTTAGCGTCTTATATATAAACGTGTTTGCAAAACATAAAACGGAAGAAAAAATAAAAGGCAGTTGGAAAAGTTTGTTCCGATGTCGGACAGACGTAGTGGAGGAATATTTTTTGGAAGCAAAGTTCCTTAAACAGATTGTTAACCTAACACCGCCAAACTTACACGGTTGGCGACTTCTACGATCTTGTAGTGGCGTCATTGTTTATGAAACCAACGTTTCGCCAGAACGGGCGACCGATTAAGTAAACAAAAATTCACTAGAGGACAGGACAGGACCAGTCAGATTTGGGAAATAAAACTAGAGTTTCTGGAAAGTTTACTGGAATGCCCTGACGTAGCCATCTTTTCCTTGCGGTAGTTGTCGATAAATAATAAAGCCGATCGAAAGTTTTGTATTTTTCTGTGAAATATCTAAATAGAACATTCAGGCATATTTTAAAAAGAATGGTCAATTTTTTTTTATAAAATTATTTTTTTATTGAAAAAGTAAGAATATTTGTAGCGATCGTAATGGACGACCTCCTAACTCGCCTGACACAGGAAGGATTCGACGCGCAAGCATATGCAGACGACGACATGGTGAAGGCTGCTTCTTCGCCACTATCTGCAAAAGAATGCAAAAGGCGATCAGAATCATAGAAGACTGGTGCAGACAGAACGGCCTATCAGTTAATCCTGCAAAAACTGAAATGATCCTCTTCACCAGAAAAAGGAAACTAGAGGATTTCAGAGCTCCCATAACGTACGGCAGACCCATACCTTTAGTATCAGAGCTTAAGTATCTGTGAGTCATACTGGACAAGGGACTCACGTGGAGGATGTTATCAAAATGACTGAAAAAGTCCAGGCAACAATGTGGCCGTTGCACGGAGGTGTCGGTCGATCATGGGGTATCACCCCCAGGAACCTATACTGGTTATACAAGGCCAACATAAGACCAAGAATCCAATATGGGTCAGTTGCCTGGTGGCCTGTAGTAGAAAACCTGACCACTTCCAGAAAGCTCATGAGCCTGCAGGGGCTCTTCTGCAGGGGAATGAGGACTACCCCCATTAGAGCCCTAGAAACCATCTTAGGTCTCCCCTCGCTTTCACCCTGGATCAAGAAGGAAGCGATGGCGACGCACCTACGAGAGACAAGGGCCTATGGAAGGGCAGAGGGGAAAAAGTGGGTCATCTGGCAATCGAGGAACTGGTAACAAAAGAGTTGCATCTCGTAAAGATGCCAATAGGGACTCCTTCGAAACCATGGAGGTTTGACAAAAAGTACAAAGTCACAATAACTGAACGGTCTTTCAGGCGGAAGTATACACCATTATCATGGCGGAAACCCTACCAGAGGTCAGAAATAGCAGGAGGGACATTTGCAAATGTTCCGACAGCCAAGCTGTTAGGCTCTTACTTCACCAAAAATTGTCAGTATTCTAGTGGAAGAGTGCGTTAACGCGCTACATGCATTAGCTGAAGACAAGAAGGGAGCTCAATAAATGGGCGAGCGATCAACTAAAGTCGTCCTGGAAAGAAGAGCGAGAGTGCAGACAGTCCAAACTGTTCGTGAGTGGACTAGAGGCAGCCAGAACTAAATGGCTCCTGGGAAAAACTCGCAAGGACATTGGATTGTTAGTAGGAATGCTGACAGGGCATAATCGGCTGCGCAAGCACTTGACATGCATCAGAGTGTTGGACGACTCCGCCTGCCCAACATGTGGGTGGGCAGAGGAATCAGCGGTGCACCTGATAGGAGAGTGTGACGGGTACGCCAGATTGAGGCAGCAGACGTGGGGTGCCCCCACAATAGAAGAGGAGGAGCTACACTCTCTAAGATGGGCTGACGAAGGCGGGAAGTCTCGGAGAGAGAGACGCAAGAAATGTAGAGGGATTGGGAGGATAAGGGCTCATGAAGAGGCCTAGTTGTCAGGCCTGTGGGCCGCCCCCTTACTACTACTGTAGCGATCATGTATTTTTGGCCCTGCATTGGTCAAGTGTGGCAGTAAAGTGAAGTGCGTTGGTAATTTTTGGTGTTCAGCCTGGTTTTCAAGCTCGCACAAGTTACGTTTATCTTCTTATGTCTGCCAACGTTGCAAGTATAAAAATCTAGGAATATTTTTTTGACCTTTGGTTGTTTTTGGAATCAAAGCGTAGGGGTTTCCTAAATTTGGACAAAAATATTAACTTAGTTTGTTTTCCAGGCGTGGGGCTATTTGCCCTAAGAACGACTTATTTTGTAATACAAATATCTGTATTCCCTCTATGGAACCCACGTATGGCGACGTCGGTACAACCCGGATTTGTATTCCTCATTTTGGTATGAATTTGAGTCGGTGCGCAGTTGATCTGACGTAGCTTCCTGACGTCAAGTTGTCTACACCAACGTCGAAACAACATCCAAATTCTAACTGGGATATTTTAGGTTCTATGTCATTATTTAGGTTATATTATAATTTAGTTTAATTTGTTAGATAGGATTCCTTGACCCAAAGAATTCTTATTCTTAATTTTATCAAAAGTTGCGTGTTGGATTAAGTATAAAAATTGTTGATTTAAATAGTCTCTTTATATTCCCATAAGTATTACTTGGATTTGTTTTAAATACCTTACAGTGGATATAAGAACAGCCTAAATTTTCACACAAGTAGTTGTGTATACTTGTTCCAACGACTCTACTAATAGTGAGGAGTATCAAAGCAAAGGTAATCTTTTTTTAAACAGTATATCTTTTTTTCATGTAGAAAGTCTGTGGGTTGGTTCTTTGTTAGGCCTTGCAGGCGGCCATATAATTCTAGATTTACCGAAAAAAAAAAAGAAAATATAAGCAGCCTAATTTTTAATGTGTAACTACTAGTTTAATTAAAAATTCCATATTATGTTTTCTTTTAATGCCTGCCAAATATCATTCTGACCTCGCTTAATGGATGCACCACTGATATACTCATAAATAAAAAAAAGTATTGTACCCTTGTTGAAATTTACGTACGCTGATTTTTTTTGAATGGGTGTATCCCTATTTGGATGGCTTGCTAACCTGTACATAATTAAAATAAAAAATAAATAGCCCTTTCTTTTTTTACTCCCAAAAAAAAAATAACGCATCATTCGTACAACTGCCATGCGGACAGTATCACTTTCTGCCATTGTTAGGCAAATACTTATTTACTATGGCTCAAAGGGTAAAATTAAATTTATAAATTTTGCTTTATTAGCCGAATATCTATAGAGATAATTAGGATAATACTAAGAAAAAAATATTTAGAGTGCAAAATTTTTATTGTACGGTTTCTTTATTGTAACTAATTAAACTGTTTTTTTTGCAGCAGCTAGTAATACATGTCAAACCGCTTTTATGGAAAAAGTCTGTTCACCAGCGCAACGTAGGTTTATTTTCTCAAGTTTGCTAATTTAAAAACATATAACTGTAAAATACTATAACGGCCCAGCCCTCGTATTTTCCGAAAAACAAATCGTAGCGATAATAACTCTCCTAATCAAGTTACCCTGGAAAAAATTCAGAGCCAGAAACTCTTCTGGGACTGAATTCTTGAATATCAAACGCACAAACATTCACTTTTGTAAAGTGAACGCTCCCGGGTGAAGAAAAACAAAATTAAAAAAAAGAAATTAATAAATGGATATAATATAGTTATTTGTACGCATACGTCTCTCGAAATGAAGGTGTTCACCTGTCGCGGGTCAAGCGATCAAGTTCCTCTTTAGGGAGAATATGATCGGTGAATGGTGTTTTAAGAATAGTTAATGTTAATCCGTGTGCATTTTCACAGGTCAAGAAACCAACTCGGTTAACTTGGAGGACCATCATAAGGGGACTAAATATTTTCAATGCTACATTTTGTAGCATTCTTATAGCTATTTTGGTACGGTTAAATTAGTTTTGTAGCTGTTGCCGTTTTCAAGAAAACGCGATCCTCCTAGCTTAACCGTTAAGCTGAGGGGTCACCTCATAACTTCAATTCTGCTAACGCTAGAGAGTTGAAATAAACACCACATTTTGTAGCTCGGCTTTTTCGAGGCTATCTTATATTAAAAGTTTTTAAAATATTCTTATTTTTTTTTGTTTTTACATATTGTTTAACCTGTTGTGGAGTTTTATTTTAAATGGTGTTGATTTCAGCTTTTTTGTAGCTATTCCGTTACGGTAAAATTATTTTTGTAGCCGCAGTTATTTCCAAGAAAACCTGACGCCCGCGCACTCTCTAGCTTAATGGTTAGGCTGAGGGACTGCCCTATAACTTTGGTTGGTTTAAGTTGAGTTGGGTTGAGCTAGGATAACAGTCCATCGTTGGAATGTAATCGAAATTTGCATTCCTATCTATTTTTTGACCCCGGTTTGATTTAAAAAAAGCTCCATAACAATTAAGAAAAAAATATCTAGGAATACTTTTAAAACTTTTAGTATGTAATCCCCTCGAACAAACCCAGCTACAAAATGTGGTGTTTATTCTAGCTTTAGCGAAACTCAAATTATGGGGTGGCTTCTCAGCTTGACGGTTAAGCTAGTGATGGTCGCGTTTTCTCGAAGACGGCTACAGCCACAAAATTAATTTAACCGTAACAAAATAGCTACAAAAAGGCTACAAGTCCCCCGAGGTTAACTGACGTCAAGAAATCGGCTCCTGGGCGCGAGTAGACTGCGTCAGGCATGCGCCGTTGATTTCTCGCTTTTGGCCTTGCCCAAAGCAAACCCTCATTTTTCAGTTATTTTCTTCGTTTTTCAAAGTTGCTATTGTTACCCATTTTACAACACTTGGGCCATTATATAGTATCTCAGAGTTACATAATAAAAACAAACGAATTTATTTTCTTTTGCTTTCATTTCATTTGCGAATAAAATGGGACGTTCGCTGACAAATTGACCTTACGATAAATAATTGTCTCGTTTTTTCTTAATGAAGTCCAAATGAAAAAGTACTAAATTTACTTAATGTCGTGATAAATTAAACATTTTTAACTTTCTTAATTTGTTTAATTTTGGTGAGAGGTATCAACCAAAATTAAAATGTGTGGAGAAAATAAAAGCATATTAGCAAAAAAGTATACTTTACTGTGTAATATATCATTTCCTGAACTGAAACCTATAACATAATGGAGTATATTATAACACAGCATGAAATAAAAATCAATTAGACCCCTAGTATTAGGATCATTTTAATACAAAATAACCACAGCTTGTATATTTGCTAGAGACCCTTTTAAAGGGAGTTAAACCTTATTAAAGTAATACTCGTGGCATATCGGACAAAGAGTTTGTGTTTCTCACTTCATTACGACCAGGCCTCCAATGTCTAATGGAGAATCCAGACACTTACAGACCTGTTTCATCCTTATTAGGAATCATCAGGGAGTCATAGGATTGTACCTGGCAGTTGAAGCTACACAGTGACCATGCACACCTCTCGAATTAAAACAAAAAGTTTGTAAAAAACAGAGAGATTGAAAATATTAACTGAACACACTAATGAAGTTTTATTTTTTCCTTTTATAAGGAATCTTCTCATTTCAAGAACCAACAGTAATCACTGGATCCCATCGTCCTTGATAGCGCATTTCCATTGTCCTCATATCCCGGTGGAAGCTTTCACCCTGCTCGTCACTGGCAGCTCTCAAATTTTCGAGAAAAAATGACAGATGGGAATGGAGGAACTGAATTTTCAATAACATTCGGGCACCAAGCGACTTGTAGTAATCTAAAACTTCATCAACTAACTGTTGGTGGTTTGCATCCATCTTGTTGCCCAAAAAACCTCTTACTACACTAACAAATGAGTTCCATTCTCCGAGTTTCTCTCTGTAAAGTTGACATCGTCCAGCAATTTTCTGATTTGTGGCCGAACAAAAATGCCTTCCTTTAATTTCGCATCACTTAACTGGGGAAAGAATTGTTTTAGGTATTTGAATCATCACCGTTTTTATTCATTGCTTTCACAAAGTTTTTCACAGCCCTAGTTTAATGCGAAGAGGAGGTAGAAGAAAACTTTTCATGTCTACAAGAGGTTCAAACTTAACATTTTGAGATCCCGGTAGAAATTCACTTCTGCAGTATGGCATACTGCAAATTTGGAAAGTCAATCTTGGGCTTTCCCTTTTTGGAATAAACTTCAGTCTTTGTCAGGCAAAAATAGCAATCGTCAAAATGATTAGTGGGTTCTCGCCATACCATTGAAACTGCAAAAGGCATGCTTTTTCTTTTCATTTTCATCCACTCGACTAATGACACGCTACAACTATGGCATAGCTTAGGATTTCACCATAAATTCTCCATAAATGTAGCAAAATCTGTCAGAAGAAGTTTTGCAATTAAGGCGCGTTTGACTCGACATTTTCTTTCTTAAAAACACTTTTTTATCTATACACAAAGAACCGCTCACTTCGAAACTCAACGGGAGACTAATATTTAATGTTGATTTTATGTATAACATTCAAACAATACAGTTCGGGTAATTTTTCTGTTATAAAATGCATCTATTTTAACCTTAACTAATTAAGCTATTGAAAAACGGCATGTATTAGGACTTTCCGAATATTTTTTCTAATATTATTAAGAAAAATCTTGTCGGCCAGTGAATTATTTTTCGAATTATATTAAAACAGATAAACTTAATTTCAATATTGCATTGGATGGTAATTAAATAATAATAAATTGTAATTAAGCATCATTCGCAAAACGGAAAGGCAGAGCGATCAATTTCAAAAACTCAATTTTGTTAAATACGCGGCGAAATTAACTTAAAGCGCCCAGGGCGGATATCGAGCTGAAATTCGAATAAAAGTGTCACAGATTTAAACCACTTCCAATGAATTCAATTGGCATGGTGTGTGAATGATGCATAAAATAAGCGGACCACTGATACAAATCTATGGCCGCTGACAAATTAGGACGTAAAAACTCATTTTTAATCAACCGATTTTATTTAGAGTTGTTTGAAGGTGGTAGACAATGTTGAACTTGAGAGTAAACTAGAGTTTCGAACTTTCATTGTCCTTATTTTTACTTTTTCCCAACATTTCGAATGCTTATGTATCTGCAATCGTCATCAGGTGAATACTATCAAAAACTAAGACTACCTAATCTTATATACTAGCATGTGTTCAGTGAATCATAAAACTAACCTGTGTTTAGTGAACCATGAAGTTTACACTTGGTTGGCTTCGCCTTTTCACAGTTAAAATTTGTTATCTCTGAAAATTGTGGATTTCCAGATATCCTTGTCGGTGACGCTTGTTTGAAAAAATTCGTTCTACTTCCCCAGGATGAATGCCGTTCCTTTGAATTTTCGTTTGAATAGGTTTTTCTCCTTGGCGACGATCTTTGCCTCTTTCTATTCTATATGATATTGATTTTTCCAGCACTGTTGAGCTATTTTCGATCCAGATATGTTCCCTTGTCGAGTTTTGCGTTTGTGTTCATTAACTCGGACTCCCATAGGTCGGCTGGTTTCTCCGATGTAGATATCCCCACCATCGCATGGTACCTGATAGATGCTGTTCTTGGTGTCGTCGCGGTATGGTTTAGTTTTTGTCAATTGACTTCTTATTGTTGTGGTTGTTCTGAAAACAGTGCGAAGATGGTATTGGTTTGACGTTCGGAATTATAAGTGTCGCCTTTCTTTCAGTATTTACGTCTGTAGACTTTGGTGTTGGTGTGGTCTGAAGAGATTTATTGATCGTGTAGTTGGAGAAGCTATTCCTTCGGAGATCGGTTCGAATTTTTGACGTTTCTATATTTAAAGCTTCTCCTGTATTTTAGATATAGGTGGCTCGCTCAATGAGAGATTTTGCAATTCCCGGTTTGGTTGGTTTGAAGTGATTTGATTTGAAATTAAGATATTGTTCAGTATGAGTTGGTTTGCGATATACGGAAGTGATAATGGTTAAATTATTTTTGGTGGCTAGGACATCGAGAAAAGAGAGATGACAACTTTGTTCTATTTTCAGAGGCTTTGAGCACTTTTTTGATTTTTTTCCGAATAAGCTAAAATATCTCTGTAAGGCCACCGATTCAAATATTTGCATATTTCGAATTGGTGGCCTTACAAAGAAATTTTAAGTTATTTGACAAAATATCAAAAAAGTGCTTCCCAGCATGAGAGTGTGACGGGTACGCCAGATTGAGGCAGCAGACGTGCGGTGCCCCACAATAGAAGAGGAGGAGCTACACTCTCTAAGATGGGCTGACATGCTGACCTTCGTAAGGAAGGCGGGAAGGCCCGGAGAGAGAGAGGCAAGAAATGTAGAGGAAGTGGGAGGATAAGGGTGCGAGACGGGGTATGGCAGAAAGGGCCCATGAAGAGGCCTAGTTGCCAGGCCTGCGGGTCGCCCTCTTATTACTACTTACTTACTACTTACTATGGCGCACTGATGATTATTAACAAGGGTTAAACACGTTTTTGCATCCAGTCTCGAAGTCGCAGCCGTTATGTATCCTTGTGGTACTCCGCTGTATTTTATATAGTTAGTTTTTTTGCTATCGATTCGTCATAGTAAAAAGCCCGACTGATGGATGGACTGGGTCTGAAACTAGTTACTGGTGGAACAAGTGGAGGAGGCCAAAAATCCATTTGTTTTTCTTTTGGTAACATTCCCTTTTTTATTTATATTTAATTCCACTATGGACATTGGGAATTTATTTCTCATTTTGTTATTAAACTATTTTAGTCCTATATAATATATAAACTACATTACCTTCTTTGTTCTCCATGAAAACGTTTTTTAATCAACACATGTTTTTACATATAAAAAACCACGTGCTGCTTCTGATAAACATATGCGCCTGGAAACTTGCTGAAAACTATCCATTGTTATTTCACGGATTTCCAACGCAACTGCTACTTTACGTTTAAGTATGGGGTATTTTTTTAAAAACAAAAATACCTCATTTTTTATTTTTTTCCCGAGCTTAGGACCGTGCTGCGGTAGAAAAATATACATTCTAGACCCTTGTATTTAATATTTCAACGCATTATTAACGCGTTAAAAACAAAGCCACTACATTTTCACTTAACTATGCTATGTTTTGAACGAGACCCATTTTTTTGGTGAATGCCTGAAACGCTTGTCCTTAACGTTACTTACATCCGTCCGTACGTAAGAAGTAGGATCAGCTGTTCTCTCATCGCTTACACCATAAAAGCAGCCTCGTCCAAAACATGCCGTAAAAAGTTAAAAACGTAGTGTCTTCTGGCTTTGTTTTGAACGCGTTATGTTTACCGAAACCGATGCCTTAAAATATGTACTTTAAGTGTCTATTAAGATATTAATATTCCGCACCTTGGTATAGTACTTCCAATATCAGTTGGCATGGCAGTTAATCGAAGAATAATTCGTTATGCAGAATAATACAGAATAATACAGAACGCTTTAAATACATAATAAACTGGAGATTTTAAAAACGCCCAGCTTAAAAAGCGGCTGTATTACGTGCAATCCTTGTCAAATTAAAGTAAATATTATAAAGTTGAGGAAAATTCATATTATTCATCATAAAAAAATTAAACTAAACTTAGTAATTTAGGAGGCGGTGAATTTTCTTACATATTATTATCATCCGAGTTTTCAGAACTGGAATCATTATTAAATGAAATAGTTATTGGAATAATCGGTAGTGGAACGTGATATTGAATTTCCTTTTCAATAACATGGCTTAAACACTTTTTCTATAGGTCTGTTTTGCTCATTTGAATTGCATTTCTAATGCTTTTTAATCACCTCTAATATTATTTTCTTGGAACCCTTCTTTGGTATTTCTAACCCTTTGGTTTCCATTAATCATGTCACTATTTCTTTTGTTGCTGTTTGGTGTTTTTTTCTTTTGGCGCGAATGGTATAATGCATAAGTTGCTCCTCAACCTATTTGTGGCGCAGCCAGAAATCGACGCTGGGGGGATTTCATCATTTAATAAAAATCAACTACCTACATATGGCAAATTTTTAAAAATTAGGTAGCTGCCTATTTCTTGAGCTTTTGAACTGAAGGGAGGGGAGAGGGGCGGTTTAATAGGTGTTGAGTTAGTGTATACGAAACAAAAATACTTATTTTTAAAAGCAAGTTTAATCTAGTCTAATTTGCAGATTTGATTTTTTTTTTTTAATTTCACTAAAATGCTATTTTTTACGCGTTTAAAACAAAAATTCTTTAAAACTTTTGATCCTTTAGGTTTTTTTTGTAAAATATTTTTGAAAAAGTAGATTGGTTTAGATGCCAAGAAAGGGTGTTGTTTGCTGTTTTGAATGCTGATGATAAAAATTCCTTAGAATCAAAGTAAAAATCAAATCAAAGTAAAAATTTTTTAAAATTTAACACATCACACCAAACACACGCTACAAACCAATTAATCTATTGTAGATTGGGTTGGACATCCTGGGGGTGGTTTTAACCCCCAAAACTCCCCCTGGCTACGCCAATGCATGATTTTTCAAACAACTCGGCCGTTATGTCTTCATGATAGGCTGCAAAAGATTGTTGAATATTTTTTGCAGATAGCAGCAGCACATTTGGAACGAAATCCAATTTACTTGCAGCATGTAAAATGATTACCCGTTTTCCCCAAGAACACGGACCACTTAACGTATACTTTTTGCTGTCATCAGCCCAACCGTACTGCACAACATTGTGCGTGTCATACCACGCCTCATACCACGTCTCATCCAGGTATATAATATTTATTTTTTCTTGTCGATATTTTTTATTAGTCTGCAAGTACTCGGAGCGCTGTGAAAAAATTCTTGGCGACTCCATTATTACCATCCATTTGTCTAGTTCTTTATAATGATAACCGCATTGCATTAACGCTTTGAGTAATGTCTGGAAAGGTTTATGTATCTGCTGGATAGTCCTGTAAATTATTTTGAACTATTTCTAATGTTGGCACCTTATTTTCGCTATCATATCCATAAAAATTGCCTATTAAAATACTGATCAACAGCATCAAGCTTCTTGAGGATTTCTCCAACTATTTTACGTTTTACATAATAATCGATCACATCTCCTGCTCTAATAATCCAGTAAAGTCTGGTCCGACTAAGTTTCGTCAGTTCACAAATTCTATTTACAATTTGATTACCTAAAGAGTTATAGTTTCCTTCTTTTGAATATTTGTAAATGTTCAAAAGAAGTCTTTGAGTCAGTACATGTACGTCTTTATTTGGAAATTCGGGAGATCACACGTCCAGAGACTCTTTAACAGGTCTTATCGCGGACTCCTCAACAACCTAAAAGTCATCACTCCAAGCTCTTCACATCGCCAAGTTTAATCGCCAAATAATTTAGGAACGCCTTTAATAAAATTTATTTCAATTCTCCACAAACTTGTCACGGCACTGACTAAGAGTATACGTAAATAACACTCAATCAGAACCTTGTACACCTTTTCGGTGACCAATAAGCCTTTTCCTTCGACCTGAATGTGTTTGACGTGAGATGTCTAATCCACGTAGAGTGCCATAAAAATATACGGGGAATATCACATGAATTTTAAAAGTTTATTTCAATGGAAATTTTTGGGAAATTCCATAATTTTAGAGTAACGCTGCGAAACGTGGTTTGCCAACTGACATTGGAAGCACTATAAAGAGTTTTGTTGATATAGAGAAAATTTTAGGGGAGATATCGATGATGAAATACGTACACACTTCGACAGAACAGTTTTCAAATTTTATTTTGTAAATAAATGACAATTTACTGACAAATTATCCATAATAAGCAATAAATTATTGTTCAAGTTGATCAAGAAAAGCTTTCATCAAAATAATATTCAATAGTTAAATTTTCCATAGAAATAAACATTAAAACAGTTCCAGCAATATAAATTAACGACTGTATTTGACAAGTTAGAATTACTTTTAAATCATAAAATATTGCAGTTCATACACAAAATTTATCTGTGCATTTTCCCGACAAAGTTATAATGCTGATGATGTTGTATAACGATATTTTTTTGAGATAAACAAGTTAAAAGAATTTATGTATGTACTATGGATTCCATGTTTGTTAGCTTGCTAGGACACAACTAAGAACAACTGGATCCATTTTAATAATGATGCCAGTTTACTTGTTAAAGAACCCTGCACAAATTATATTGAGAATGGCTTTCGGCTAACTGTCATAATTTTTTTATATGTTGTAATACTCGATCAAAAAAGCACAAAAATAAAAGAAAGGAGATAGGGAGCAGAATTACTTTCTGAGATATGGAGCTTTAAATTTGACGTGTTTTTAGGCAATATTTTTGGACATGGTCAATGTTTTTCTTTGTTTGTTTGGAATGAAACACCCCCTCCACCCACATAAAAATGTTTTTGTATAGTTTTTTTGGTTCCACCAAAAAAGTCACTGATTTGTAAGTTTTAAAAAAGAAAGAAAACGACCGTTTTTTAAAAAATGAAAATTCTGATTTTCTTTAAAACAAACGGCCAGATTTTAAAAGTTATTGCATATGTTATCAAAAATAATGCCACTTAGCTAAAAAAAAAATTTTCCAAGGATTATTAATCAAAATCATATTAATTCATAGAAAAAGAAAGGCAATCCATTTAACTAAGAGTTTAAGTACCAAATGATGAAATATCCGAAAAACTTCAACAATTTTTATATCTACTTTCGTGGAAAATTGATTTTCTGTTTTAAAAGTCTCTAATTATCCGACAAATTTCGAGAATATACCATGTGCGATATACGTCGATGATGGCTAAGATATTTAATGATAATAAGGGAAGGAAACGTCGAATAGTTTATAAATACGCCTTGTTGAAATATTCTAACATGCAATATTTCAAGAGTAAAATTTGAAGAAAAGCAAAAAATTACACGTTTTTTACTTTTTTTTAGATTACTTTTATTTCCATTATTTTTCCTGTAACTAGATACCGAAAAATCCATGCCTTAATGGTTGTAATTTTTTTGTTTAAAAAAAAACACAAAAAAAATGGTTAACCTAGCGTATTTCAACATGTCTATAACGGTAAAAAACTTTTTAAACATTCGCCATTGGAACTAACGCGCTATATAAAGTTGGAAATACAGAAAAAAGAGTTTCTGGTTTCCATTGCTTTTTATTCCCTTAAAGAGTTTTTTGAAGCTCCATCACAATATGCATAAAATATATTTTTATATGTGCCTTTTACCATAATTCCAATTTTTTAATGTTTTGAGAGTTATTATTAAATTAAAACTAAAGCTTTACACTATTTTCTTTAAAATTCTCCTACAGTAGGTGTTTTATATTTTCAATATTAGTATAAGAATTGAGTAGGGAAGCATGGCTTTGGTATTCTTCACAATAAAACTTTAAACATATATTCATACAGTACCTCTATTTTCATCAGAGAACTGACCTGCGATTGTTAAAATTGGATATAAGACTTCGTCAAATACATCGGCACGGTTAATAAAATATAATCAGCCATTAACACTATTTTAATGCTCGCCATTCCTTTTACTATTATTAGTAAACCAAAAGTCGTAAAGGTTTCACCTTTTCCAACCAGAACGGAACTGCCAAAATCTATACATAATATACCTGTATTAATACTGTACTGTATTTATAGACTCCTTTACAAAGCCGGAATTATACGTCGGGTTTACCTTCAACCCGACAACTGCAAGCGACCTTCGGTTGACGTCGGTAATATGTGATTATATTTGACCATAATAATTTGGAACTGGTTTGTAATAACGTCGAATATTAGTTGGCTACCAACATCAGTGTCAATTATTTTCACGTAGGCCCAACGTAATATTGCTGCTCAAGTTCAAGTTCAAGTATATTTTGCATGCTATTGTACATAGAATAGTACTTACATAATAAGTCAGATTAAAAAAATCAATAATTAAAAAATTAACAATTAAATTTAGAATTATACTTAAATATTTTACATTTAAACTTTAAAATTTGGTTTTTCGCCCGTCAATCATTTAAAAAAACTTTTTGCATTGAACATTAAAACAGATAATTATTACAATATGAACAAAATAAAATAATTAAATAAAAAAATTTAGTGAGTGAATAATTTTTGTTTTATTAACTATAACATAAATAAGTAAAAATGTCAATAAAATAGAGTAAAATAATAAAGTAAAAATAAAATAACAATAAAATTAAAAAAAAATATTAAAAAAAACATATGGATTATATTTGAGTGTTACGTTAAAAATCTTTGTCATTGAGAAATTCTTCGATGGAATAGTGTGTATTAATTAATAGCTTGTTTTTCATTGATTCTTTAAATTGTTTTTTCGGTAAGCTTTTTTCAGTTAATTTATTGTAGAATTTTGAGCAGTAGAAATTTGGACCATCTAGATATCTTTCTAATCTTCGATAGTTTGTTTAAAACTGGTCTTTATTTCGAGTGTTATATTGATGGAGGTCCTTGTACTTAACAAATAAAGTAATATTTTTAATATAATAATATAATATAATAATAATAGGATAAAGTTAAAATTTTTAGTTTAGAAAAAGCGTCTCTGTAATCATTTTTATGTGGAAGACCTACCACAGTTCTGACTGCTCTTCTCTGGAAAGCAAATACATCCTTTGACCCTGCTGAATGACCCCACACTATCAAGGAGTAAGGGGAAGTATACTTGATTTAAAAAAAAACGCATACATGCAGTCACAAAATTGACCTTTCTAAAACTGTATAATATATACGGACTACCAGCTAAAATGCCTAAAAACTTCAAAAGTACGACAATTTGTCATATTGTTTTAAAAAAATATTTTTTTACTTAAATTAAAGGCAAGCTTATTTTTATATTAAGTTTTGCACAACATTAAAAAATCAGCAAAAATAATGTTTTAGTAAAGTCTTTATTAAACAATATCAAATTATCACTCGAGTAATGGATGAAGGCTGTTCTATAAAGAGGGCGGTAACCCATTTTGGAGTTGATAAAATAACAATAATACGATGGAAACAGCGCTGGATTGAAGACAATTCGATGAATAGGAAACTTCGATTAGGATAAAAATGATGGTAAACTTAATACTAATTATTTTAACTTAAAAAAGAATTTAATAGGTATTTAATAAAAATCAAATATCGAAGGCATCGGATCACCATTTTTCTCTATTACAAGCTGCAAACGTCTGGGCATTGAAAAGGTTAAATTTTGAAAATACTGATGGTCTTCTGAGAGCTGAACCAATGCGCGATAAATAGCATCGCTTAACTTCTCAGCATTTCGTGGTGTCCAATTCCTTTGGTATATTATTTTTACGATATATTTTCCAATGGGTTAAGGTCAGGGCTGTTGGCTGGCTAAGGAAGGGTTTCTATATAATTATTCTGAAACCATTGGCGAATAACATTAGCCGTGTGTACTGGACAGTTGTTCTGCTGATAAACGAAGTCATTATTTTCATGTAAAGCCTGTACAGATAGCAGCATAGCGTTTTCAAGGATTTGAATATATCGTTCACTATTGAATCTTTCTTCGATTCTCCAAAAAAAATCCAAACCTCTAGCACTAAACCAGCCCCGCATGTTTACAGAAAAATGTCCAGCTTTTTTAATTTGGTTTGTATATTCGGGTGTAAATCTAGAATTTGGTGAACGATAAACTAAAAATCTCCTATTGCTTGAAGATGATCGAAAAATTTTTTCGTCAGTGGAAACCACCCTTTTCCAGAAGTCATTATCACGAAGAACATTGTTCAGTGCAAAAATCACTGGCCTGTTTTTGTTCTTCTGTTAGAAAAGGCTTCTTTGGAGCAACTTGACAAGAGACTTCTGATTTCGTTACTGTTCTATATACTGTTGCTAAAGAACCCGGAAATAATGTTACTCTTATCTTGCACTTCAGAACTTACTTTTGGTCGTCCTGGTCCATCTTTTCTATCCGTAGAATTATTTTTAATCCAGGGCTTTTTCCATCGCATTATCGTCATTTTATCAACTCCAAAATGAGTGGTCGCTCTTCTTATAGACCAGCCGTCTTCTATAACTCAAGTGATAATTTGAACTTTTGTAAATGTTGATATCTGTGTCACACTGAATTTTAAGCTGTCAGGCATACTAAGCTGGTGGTGCCTTATAAGTGTATACACTAATGGAAAGCTAAATTTTGTGGCATAGAAAAAAATTCATGTATGAGTTTTTTTGAAATCAAGTGTACTCATTTGGCTAATGACTGGACAGGTATTGAACAAAAACGGAGTAAAATACACGCAATATGATTAAATTAAATGCATAGAAAAATTAAATCCAATTTCCTGAAAACCGTTTTCTAGAAGCCCGATAGAGCTTAAACTGGTTTTCATTCTACACTTTATGATCCTTTAAAACGAGATAAAATCTTATCTCTTCTCAGGGCATAGGTAATGAAGTTTATACAGCGCCATCAAACTCCGCTGGATGACAATAAATGAATAGAAAAACTTTTTCTATCAGAAAACTTTCCTTTTAGCCAATAAAACGCTGCGCTTTACTTTTGCTCATTGTGGATTAGCAGGGACCTTTTGTACTAACAGTGAATACAGAACAGAAAGACAGTCCGAAAAGTAGACAATTTTAATACTGCATACCGAGTGTGGATTTAGGGGAGAGTATTAGAGGCAGCGGCGGTATCAGAATTTTTAAAGAGGCGGGAAAAATAAAAAGAACTAGTGAAGCCCATAAAACACATATACTTAGGAGGCATAGCGTATTTCGTTGAACTTTTGATAAAGATTTTACGAAACCTGTGGACCCACCAACACTGTCTAACCTGTTAACTGCCCCAAAAATACTGCAGTGAAAAAGTAGGGTGTCATTTTTTTAAAAATTTAGACGGTTTAAGATAGAGCAATTAAATTTGGCACTTATGTTGGTCTTCCGACAACCTACCTTTATGTGTCATAAAAAATTACATATGTCTAGGGGGCAACAGGGGCCAAAATGTGCTTTGGAACTGTCCCTCATACCTTCCATAATAATGCACCTGCACATCTGAATCTTAGTCAGTTGCTAGCTCATACTATTACCTACAAGTCTACTATACCGAAAAAAATTTCATGGTTGCTAACAAGGTCCCTAGATTACGGGCTAAAAATTTTATCGATTTCGAAAAATTTTTATTCGATTTCGAAAAAATTATATTGCACTTATACTTTAGCCAGTGTCATCAAAAATGCACCACCAGGGGTACAGTGGACCATTTCTCAATACCCAAATCTCTGTCCCAGCCCCGAGGGGCTGCAAAGGGGCGAGATCTAATTTTCACCATTTTCATATTCCAGAAAATACTCCATATGTATACTTAAAACTGATGAATTTGGTGTAACAAATATTACGAAATATAAAAATCTCAAATTCTAGGTGGGAGTCGAGTTCAAACCCTTACAGTCGAGTTCGAGTCAAAACCCTTACATTTTAAGAGCCTATATTTTTTACATCCAACTTTGCCCCATTTCTGTATTCCAAAAAACCACTCAATATGTACATATAAACCTCATCAAAAAGTATGCATATGGAGTGTTTTCTGGAATATGAAAATGGTGAAAATTAGATCCCGCTCCCTTACTGCCCCTGGGATCTGGGACAAAGTTCGGACTATTCAAGATTGATAAATAGTTCACTGCGCCCCTAGTGTTGTAGATTTTTAGGCAATATTATGAACTACCAACTGACTGAGATTCAGATGTGTAGGTGCATTAGTATAGAAGGTATGAGGAATAGTTTAAAAACAAATTTTAGCCCCTGTTGCCTCCTAGGGGTCACATATGTAATTTTTTATGACACACAAAGGTACGCTCTCGGAAGGCCAACATATGTGCTAATGTTTATTGCTGTAGTTTAAACAATACGAATTAAAAAAAAAATTGACTCCCTAACCCTACTTTTTCACTGCAGTATTTTTGGGGCTGTTAACGGGTTAGGCAGTGTTGGTGGCTTCATTAGTAATCGATTAAAATAAGTTTGCAACTTTTTTTGAAAGTCTATGTTATTTATAATACATGTGGAAGACCTCTCAAGCCTATTTATTGCAAACTGCAAACCCCGTTTGGCGGAGGATGCCGCCGGCACCGATCTTTGGCGCGGTCCTAAGTCTAACTATCGTCTAAACTATAAAAGACTGGTGCGATAGCATTTGCTTGGGCTTCAACAATTCGAAAACAAACGCTTTATTTTTGTGCCCTTTGCGGTCGAGACTTATGGACCTTGGGGTGATGATATCTTCTGACCAGTCTCATGGCTTGCGGTTTTGGTAATGGACACCATCCGGGAGGAGCGGGAATGGAGAAAATTATCTACGTTAAGATTTGTGTGCTGGTGAGAGTGGGTTTGTATATATTTATTGTTTATATTTTTAATTTATTGTTTATATTTTTAATTTATTGTCATTTTTCCGATCAAAAATAATATATATATATATATATATATATATATATATATACCTTAAAAAAAACATTTTGTCATTTAAACTTTCTATAGAGTCAATAGCTCTAGACAACCCCGTTTCGGATTGTACACCTCAGGTAAAATTTTTAGGCGTAATAGTTGAAATCATTTTCAATGGGATTTACTAAAAAGGTTTAGTCTATTTTAGAACGGTCCTAAGTTTAAATTTTGGTTTTTAAGCATTTTGAACCAACCCTCCTTGAGTTTTGGACGAAGTTTGAATTATAAGAAGAATTTTAATAAATTGGTTTATTGAATAATCATCTTAGCACAATCTTTTGTTGGATTTAAGAAGAAAGTTCCAATTTAGAAGAAAAGAAAATGTAAAAATTGAAACCCACGCGGGTTTTAAATAGTAAACACTCTGTAGAACAAATTAAAATTGCGATTACATATCACTCTAATTAAAACTTACCCTTGAGAATTTATTTTTCCAATTAATACTTGATGTCACACAACGATTTGTGATAATAAAATAAGGAGTAGATTAATTTTGTATTTATTTAAAAGGTGTTTTTATTTATTTTTCTGTTATTGTCGAAATGTCTGCTTAAAAATATTAGCGCTGCGTTCAATCACAAACAGCGAATTCGGATCTTTTACCTCCGCTTGCAAGTTGGCTTGCACCAACCTCTACTAATGAAAGCTACAGCTTTAAAATGAGTGGGCTTTGAGTAAGGAAAGTTATCTTGACTGAGCTTTTATATATATATATATATATATATATATATATAATATATAGTTGTTTTGGGTTTTTTTGTTTGGCAAATTTTTCGTACATAATCAGTGACCTTCACTTATGATTGTTTTGCCTAGTAGTGCCCTCACAAATATATTTTTTGTCCTGAAAACGGGTTGAAAATATGTTGTTTTTCTGGACAAAATTGGAGGTGTTTTATTGATTAATAAACAACTTGGGATATTAAATAAGGTAAATTACTTCTTGTAAAAACCGTTACTTAGGGAAATTTTAAACGATCTTATTCCCAATTGCCACAAAACAATCTTTTCTGGGAGCTATAAATTTAAACCACCCCCCAGAGGTGGTCTAAAAAATCACCAATTTTATAACCTCAAACACAGATGATGAAGCTATTATGTGCCAAATTTTTGGCGTATTCACCATATGCCATTTTGAAGCCTGCAAAAAAAAATAGTTTTAGGGTATTTTCTCCTAAAATATGGTATATTTTTAGAAAAAAGCTGTTTTTCAATGGTTTTGCAATAATAATACAAAATAATGAATAACTTGTGTCTTTTTTGTATGGGTAATTGTTTTTTTAAATTTGGTTTTAAAAACAGGTATAAATATTTAGATCTGTGGGGGGTAATATTTTAGATCTTAGTAAATCTTACTGTTTAAGTTTACTGAACATGTTGATAAACTAAAAACCAAATTAGCATCTGGCTGCTTGCATTGGGGACTACAGCCATAAAGTAATATACCTATGGAGCAAAGCCGGCCAAAATGGATCGCAGACTTGTGCGCAGAAACGCTTTTCGCGAGTATTCGGGCAGGAGCCTGCGATCCACTTCGGTCCGCTTTGCGCCTCTGTTTCGTAGGTATATTAATTTATGGTTGTGCTATTGCTGCGATATTACTTGGCATTTTGGGGTGTATGTACCAAATATGTATTTGACCCGGTTTGTACCGGAGTTATAAAGATGGAACCAGATATTTTATTAAACGAATGGGTAGTGGTTGGTCGGAGTTTTTTCTACTTAGTGCAAAATGAACATCCTAATCTTCGACTTTTCATACACAGGGTTGAACCTAGGACGACGCCGTTTCGTCCTAATTAGGAACTCATCAGTTAGGTGCACCAGAACGACAGACAATTTGCTCGCGCTTTTACGCCAAAAAATTTGGCAAAGGGCAGAGAATGTCCGTCGAGTACCGACCATGGCGCCCTCTGTGTGAACTTCCGACAACCAAGAAGAGTACCTACTGCTTGTGTAGCCTCTGTGTGAAAAGTCAAAATCAGGATGTTAATTTTGCACCAAGTACAAAAAACTCTTTTTTCGTTAGATTTAAAGTGCACGCAACTACCACCCATTCGTTTTTTAAATGTCCAGTAAGGCACCTCGGTTGTTTTGCTTTTGCTTGTAGACGAATGGCATTGTAATATGTCTCTTGCAGGATCGGTGGTTGTCGGAGATTCACACAGAGGTCGCCATAGTTCGTACTCGACGGAAATTCTCTGCGTTGAGTTAATTTTTTTGATAAAATACGCTTTAACCTTAAACCAAAAATTTCTTACCGTGTAATTTTTCAGTTTAACATTAAAATTTTTTATAATATGTCGGTGTATGTGTGATAGTTACTATAAAGGAAAGTGCGTATGTGAAGAATTTTGATAAGTCAATTAAAAAAATATTCGTCATTTATAATTTAGACAGTTCTGAGAAAAGTGTGAGATTTTTCATCTGTTTATAATGTGGAACACTAAAAATATTTGCAAATTTCTGAAAAAAAAAATAAACTGAATTATGCTGACTCTCCAAAATATTTTTAAATTAATTATTAAAATTCTCAAGAGTTCTTGAGTTAGAGTTCAAACAAACGAAATTCGGTTTTTAAAAGATTTCGTTCAAGGTTTGTTGTTAAGATTTATTTCAAATATTTCAAAAACCCAACCAATAAAAAGTTAAAATATCTAATATCCTAATATAAATATTAATCCCAAATTTGGGCACAGATAAAAAATATATAAACGTACAGTTAGACTGTGGTAGTGTGGTCGTCGTTGCATTGCAGCTGTAGTGAATTTTTTTTCCATAGATAATAAAGAACAGGATATTTTACAGATAAATAGTTAACAATATTTTTTGGTACACACTTTTTAATATAATTTACCTTGTTTAATGATTTAAACAAATAATGGTAATAATAGACTTTTTCGCAAAATTTTTCAATATGTTAAAAGATCCACCTTACATATTTCTTTTGTATTAACCGAGACAGTTCCGTGTTTTCTTAATATAAGTTCAAAAATGCTTTAGTTTTAAAATTAGGGTTGATTGGGTACCAAAAATGGACAAAATAAAACTTGGGAAAGAAAAAAATGTGGTAATTTTGTATTTGCATACATACAACAGTCAAAAGTGTGTTCAATGGTATTAGCGATAAATTAGCAAGGTACTATAGTAGTTATATCTGATCCGCTGATTAATCATTGTGGTTTATTATAATTGCGAAGAAATTAGAGTTTTTTTTCTAAGTGACAAAAAGCGCTTACTTTCAGCGTTACTTCGCTTGCATGGACAAATTATATAAAATAATATTTAAACATAAAGAAGAAGTTAAAAAACCTCCAAATCAGTTACATCAACCGAAAAGAAACTAAAAAACAAAAGATCAAAAGATTATGGGTGGAAATAACGAAAATTCAAACTTGGATGAGCATCCCACAAGGAACACACAAAAGATCAAAGTGAAAAGAGAAATGATTAAACAATGTTTCGGCCTGGGTAACCAGCGTGGGCTCATCAGTAGTTTCACTGGTCACCCTCTACTATACATCATTAAACACCATCATACACTTTGATTTCCAACCTTGAACCACTCACAAATAGGCATCGTTCCGCAATGGTACTTACTTATCCAAGTTACCTGATACGAATTCGTCCTGGCGTGTTAATATTTCCAGTAAGATTATGCTCCTAAGGCAATTAAAACAAAGAAGAAATTAAAAAAAAAAACCTCCAAATCGGTTACTTCAACCGAAAAGAAACTAAAAAACAAAAGATCAAAAGATCATGAATGGAAATAACGAAAATTCAAACTTGGATGAGCATCCCAAAAGGAACACACAAAAGATCAAAGCGAAAAGAGAAATGATTAAAACTGCCTTAGGAGCATAATCCTACTGGAAATATTAACACGCCAGGACGAATTCGTATCAGGTAACTTGGATAAGTAAGTACCAGTGCGGAACGATGCCTATTTGTGAGTGGTTCAAGGTTGGAAATCAAAGTGGAAGATGGTGTTTAATGATGTATAGTGGAGGGTGACCAGTGAAACTACTGATGAGCCCACGCTGGTTACCCAGGGCGAAACATCGTTTAATCAATTTTCTTTTCGCTTTGATCTTTTGTGTGTTCCTTGTGGGATGCTCATCCAAGATTGAATTTTCGTTATTTCCACCCATGATCTTTTGATCTTTTGTTTTTTAGTTTCTTTTCGGTTGAAGTAACTGATTTGGAGGTTTTTTAACTTTTTCTTTATTTTAATTGCCTTTGGAGCATAATCCTACTGGAAATATTAACACGCCAGGACGAATTCGTATCAGGTAACTTGGATAAGTAAGTACCATTGCGTAATGATGCCTATTTGTGAGTGGTTCAAGGTTTGAAATCAAAGTGTATGATGGTGTTTAATGATGTATAGAGGAGGGTGACCAGTGAAACTACTGATGAGTCCACGCTTGTTACCCAGGGCGAAACATCGTTTAATCATTTCTCTTTTCGCTTTGATCTTTTGTGTGTTCCTTGTGGGATGCTCATCCAAGTTTGAATTTTCGTTATTTCCACCCATGATCTTTTGTTTTTTAGTTTCTTTTCGGTTGAAGTAACTGATTTGGAGGTTTTTTAACTTCTTCTTCGTTTTAATTGCCTTAGGAGCATAATCCTACTGGAAATATTAATACGCCAGGACGAATTCGTATCAGATAACTTGGATAAGTAAGTACCAGTACGGAACGATGCCTATTTGTGAGTGGTTCAAGGTTGGAAATCAAAGTGTATGATGGTGTTTAATGATGTATAGTGGAGGGTGACCAGTGAAATTACTGATGAGCCCAAGCTGGTTACCCAGGGCGAAACATCGTTTAATCATTTCTCTTTTCGCTTGGATCTTTTGTGTGTTCCTTGTGGGATGCTCATCCAAGTTTGAATTTTCGTTATTTCCACCCATGATCTTTTGATCTTTTGATTTTTTAACATGTTCAAAAATTTTGCAAGAGGGTCCACCAATATTTGTTTAAAACATTAAACAAAGTAAATTATATTAAAAAGTGTGTATCAAAAAATATTGGTAACGATTTATCTGTAAAATATCTTGTTCTGCATTATCTACGGAAAAAAATTCTCTACAGCTGCAAGGCAACGACGACTACACTACCACAGTCTAACTGCACCTTAACTAATTCAAGAGTGGCAGGAAGGGTTTGGGGAAATAATTTAAAAAGGAGAATCATTTCTATACAGTAAATGTATATAGACAAAAATTACCAGTATATAAAAATATGTTTCAAAATTGTTATCATAGATAAATTCCTAGTCATCTATATCAGACCTTTTAAAATTCTATCCACCGGGTATCAGGTTACAGAAACACAAAAGCGGGAGAAAATAATAAATACCCGATTTCTTTGAATCAATATAAAATAGGAACAAACAAGGCGGTTTTAAATAATGAGAATAAAGCATAGTTCACTTTTGACGCCTTCAAAAAAAGAATATTAGCGGCCCAGATATAAAGCTTTTGGGTTTCGGCAGCCTTAGATGGCTTATATCAGGGCCCGTTAGCTTCCTTAAAGATACAATTTAGAGTCCCTAGACCTTGAATTTGCCGCCCTAACTGGGCGCCCGTTTGGCCCGTGCCTGGAACGGACCCTTCCGAAAAACTTGAGAAAATAATTCTCGTGGAGAATTGGCTAAATATAACTTTTAAATAACAGCTGACATATATAACGTATATATTCATCGTATTATAATAGGTGTAATCATTTTTAATGTCCCCTCGATTGCATCGTTGTGAAGTACTGTACATACTTTTAGTCAGCGACTGACTTTCTACATAAATGGGATCTGCATAATAAATTTTAAAAATATAGGTTGGTGGTTTTGGCTACAATGCCATATGTACCAGGTAATACCTATTTTAAATTTTTAATTTTTAACTTTAATTTTAACGAATTATACACTTTCGGCCAAATAAAATGCGTACGCCGATTTTATATAGTGTATTATTGTGACCGTCAGGTTTTTTTGTTGTCATACGCTTATATTTAAAAATGCCCCAACTAAGCGAATTCGAAAAATCCCAAATTTTGGCAAAATTCGACGGTGGTTGGTCGGTTCGCAGAGTAGCGGCCCATTATGGACGAAACAAGGCTACAATTGTAAGAATAAGAAGAAAATATCAAGAAAAAGGAACTGTTCGATGAATGCGAGGCACTGGCTTGACCCAAGTCAGTACGCCTCAGCAGGATCAGCAACTGATCGACTTTCTTGAAGACCACTCATTTGCGATGGCCCTAGAGGCGAAAATTGAGGCACATTTTCCTGGATCTATAAGAACGACGTCCAGGCGGATAAGTTAGCTGTTCTAGGCTAAGATGTCGCGTTGCTTCCGATAAGATCTTACTTAGTGCGGAAAAGAAGCAAGCCAACTAAACTATTCACTACAAGAAGAATAATTTGGGCAACAGATGGTCTTCACGGATGAAAAAATCTTTCAGTACCACAATGACAGCAAACAAATTTTGGTATATCGCCCGCCAATAATACGCTATCTCGAAAAATATATTGCTGGGAACGAATACCGGCCTGGAAGATTTTCCGTGAATGTGTGGAGTTGGATATTAGAGGGAGGATATGGGGCTCTTTTTACAATCCATGGAAGATTTACGGCAGAGGTTTATGTTGACATGATGAGAAATATTATGCTTCCAGCAACCATTCTTGATCCAGAAGGTTTTGTGTATTAATAAGATAGTTGCACTATTCATACCGCACGCATTTCTAAACAGTGGTTCCAGCAAAATAACATCGACCTGACGCCAATCCCACGAAAAATGTGTGGGGCCTTATAGCAAAAAAGTTAACATATAATTATTTTTCCCAGAAATTCCAACCACTTAATGCCAAACAGTTCCTTCTTCTTGATAGTTTTTTCCTATTCGTGCAATTGTGGTGTGGTTTCGTCCATAATGAGCTTTAAAATAAAGTTTTTATAATAAAATGTTGAATTATTTAAACAAATTATTTCATTCATTAGTATTGTGTATAAAGTGTGACCAGTATCCTTATTTTTGTGTTTGCAATGTCAAAAGATCTAACCTGTAATTCGAAAAAGTTATAGTCAGTTACAATAAGCAACGCAATTAGCAAAACTTAAATTTAACAGACCTGCAGCTAACTTCTGCTGTACGCATTTTATGTGGCCGGAAGTGTACACTTCTCTCCATATAAAACTGGTACAGCAGAAGTTAGCAGCCTGTTTATTTTTTAAAATTTTTATAGTACGGCATTGTCTTATTTTAGTGGCAATGTCACAGACTCCTGACAACATCATGTTTTTCATGTCAGTGTCATCCAAATTTAAAAAAATGCCGCTGCATCTTTCCGAATTTTATAAAGCTTAAATCTTGGCAAAACTAGATGGTGGTTGGCTATTCGGAAAGTAGCTGTTCATTATGGGAGAAGCAAGTCTACGATAGTACCATAGTAAACATAAAAAACCGATTTTAAGAGGAGAGAACTATCCACCAAAAGGAAGGCACCGGTTTGACGAAAGTTACTAGCCCAGACGAAAACCAAGAAGCAAAGCAAACAAAATTAGGTAGGAGTATTAAGCCTTCGAGGCTAAGGCGGAAAAAGAATTAAATCAAGTGAGGAAAAGAAGCAGTTTCGATTAATTTTTGTGTTGAGTTATTTTCTGAGGGACGAAGAATTTTGGCAGCAGGTGGTTTTCGCAGATAGAAGGATATTCCAACAGCGATATTAACTACTCGTAGTTTGCACCTGAAGACGATTAGAGATTGTACTGATCAAAACGTCGTGTATAATTAAAATATAGGCAGTGGAAGTCGATATTTTTTATATAATTTTTTGTGTTTTACTTATACAATTGAATTTACTTAATTATTCGGGACCACCCTGATATCGGGGGCCGGATTCTTGACCTGTGAACGCATATGAATGAGTACACGGAATATAATTTATTGAACCAGCGGTCAGCGATCACACTCAAAAACCGTGCGAACTTGATCGCATGGCACGCTGCCACAGAAGAGCATGCAGAAGCGACAAAGCGCTCGCTTGCAATATTGGTTGGTGGGGATGGTATGCTTACCACACTGAGAGAAAATGCGTTTCATTATCCGACGAGATAATATTACACTGAGAAATAGCATGTAACTATTCAAGCAGTACACTTTTTTTATTGTTATTTGGCTTTTAAATGATATATATGTAGTTAAATTTTGCTTATAAAGAAAATTATAGGATTTTTCCTAATCTCAGCGTTTTATGAAAAATATCTTTATGTAGACACTAACTAGGGTCCATAATGAGTACAAATTGGCCAACTCGAAAAATTTTTTTTGTTAGATTAGATTGGGTCAGCTTGATCTGAGTTGGGTTGGTTTGATTTTGTTGGATTTATATTGGTTCTGGTTAGGTTTGTATGGGGTTATATTGCTCTAGTTTAGTCTAGGCTAAGTAGAATTGGTTGAGTTAGGTTTTCAAAATAAAAAGCTACTTGCGTATGTAAATTTGTACTGCTTAAGATAACCGTATACTACACTATACAACGCTTTATTTTGCAAACCGCCCTTGCTATCCCATAGCGTCTTGGAATTCAGCTTGGCTACGTCCACGGGTTGTTCTATTCGTTAACGTCGGTGTATGGCGAACGGTGATTGTTTTGAGCTTGCGAATTTTTTTATTACTTTGTGCTTTCATTTTTGTGAAAATATAAAGAAACATTTTTTATTGTGCTTTTCGTGGAAGTGATTCGAAATCTGGCCAAGGATTAATATTCTTGCATTTTCCTAGAGATACTTTTTTCTAGACCTCCTATGCATAATATATACAAAAAAATATGAAATACGTCAATAATAAAGCACATACTTCTGTGATTACCACCTATAAATTAAAATGGAATACCTATAAATTAAAATGGAACTTCCAACATTACGCAAGGTAAAAATGTATTTTTCTCCGTCTAGCGTTTCGAGCCTGTGCTTGCAGTGTACCTGTAAGTGTTCTTCTGTATTCAATTTATTTTTAATATTTTTGTTTTTCTTCACCGGGTAGCGTTCACTTCTGTGAAATGAACGATCGTGTGTTTTAGATTAAAGAATTCAACCCTTGCTTGCAAACTAAGGCGGTTGTAAGTCTTTTTAAGTTATGACACATTGAATTTATTGTTATTGGTCATGCGAAGTGTGACTCAGCTGGGTCAAATATTTTACTTAAAGTTTAGGTGTAATAAATAATCAAAGGGACAGCTAAGGACCCACAAAAGGAAATTTTCGCTTTGAATGCTTTTTAGAATCTTAATTTTGCATTTATTACCTTAAGTACATAAGGGACTTTACAATATGTATGGGTTAATACTTTGAAGTAAGCTCCGAAATATATGTTACGCCATTTTTAAGTTAGGGTTGTCTATTACTAGAATAACGCCCATTACTCCCATTAAGATCACCCTTAAGTATTTGTTACAAATTAATAACACACAAAAATGAGATCTATAGTCTTTAAGTTGTGATTATATATTCCCCCAAAAACATGAATTGTAATTTTTCACAGGGATCCACTGATTAATGTGTTCGCTATCCAATGTTTTTAGGGTTGTTTGTTATTTTTCAGTTTAAATACACGCACACAAAATAATTCAGGTGTTTTCCAACCCAATGCCTTAATCTACAAAAATAATAGGTCATGTTTTCATTTCGGGGTTAATATACGTAGGCCTATCGATCGTTTTTTGTGGTTTACTTAAATATGCGGCGTTTTGATACTGAAAAGGCCAATATTCTTGCTATTATTAAAACACCGTCATACGTAGGAGCGCAGGGTTAAAAATAAACTCTTTAAGATTGAATTTGCCTCAAAAATCACTAAGAAAATGGTAATATAAGACATTTTGCGCACACCGTGTACAAAACGTTTTGCACACGCTTACGTCATTTTTGCGCACGCTTACGTCATTTTTGCACACGGGTCTCCCGTCATTGTGATTTTTGTTGCTGTCACCCAATAAGTTGGCTGAGTTCCATAGCAACCGTCACGGCTCCTTTGTTTTGTTGATTAGATACTTCAAATAGATTATTATTCATTAAATCTGTGTTTTGGACTTCCATTGTCTATATTTTATTTATAGACGTCGTTTCGATCAGTACAATCTCTGATCGTCTTCAGGTGCAAACTACAATCAATTCCTAAGGCTACGTACTTATGTACTGTGAGAAAGCACTCAACCTTGAAATTTAAGAAGTCGGCTCCGCCCAAGAAGGGGCTTCCAAATATTTGGAATTTCAAAACTAAGTCTAACAGATAGTGGTCCTTTTGTTCCGCCCATGTATGATTGACCACACTCACAAGGAACTTGGTAAATGTATTCCTTATTTTTTTTTGTTCTCCGGTCTTGTTTTACTAAGAAGGCTTCGAATTGTATTACTAGATTTAAAAGCTGTTTTAATATTAAAGTTTTTCGCTCCTCTTCGAATTTTCTCTGAGACTCTTTTAACGTATGGAATTGTAAGGAATGCGTTTGCCTGGTTTTGGTCTTGTAATCTCTCTCCTGTTTGTTGAAATTTAGACATAGTTTCTGTTATAAGTTTAAGGCTGCAACCATTCTGCTGCAGATCCTTCTTGATGTTTTTTATTTCGATTTCCAAGTCATGAGAATTGTCTATACATCAATGTCCCGATAAAGGAATCGCTAGATATTATTAGAAAGAGACTGATTGATGACGAATCCCTTTATGAACGTACCAGCCTACTGCTGGAGGGAGTGATAGAGTTGTTGGAGTACTGCCTACATAACTTATTTTTAAGTGAAAAATAGGTTTTATGCTCAGCCTGCCAATGGATTCATCGCTTTCGCCAGTGGTGGCCAATATTTACATGGAGTGGTTCGAATCACACGCGGTTGATACCGCAACATATAAACCTAAGCTCTTGCTGAGATATGTTGATGATACTTTTATTGTCTGCACCAGGAATGACCAACAACTTTCAGAATTTCTTCACCACCTAAATAAAAAATAATGTCAAATTCCTTTTCTTGATGTACATGTCAAACGAGTAGAAAGCGACATCAGAATATTAGTCTATCGTAAACCCATTCACAAAGGACAATATTTAAATCAAGGTTCAAATAATTCTGCTACAACCAAACGAGGCATAATCAGAACTTTGTATAACAGAGCCGTTCAAATTTGTAACAATTCTTATGACTTGGAAATCGAAATAAGAAACATTAAGAAGGATCTGCAGCAGGATAGTTACAGCCTTAAACTTATAACAGATACTATTTCTAAATTTCAACAAACAGGACAGAGATTACAAGACCAAAACCAGGCAAATGCATTCCTTACAATTCCATGCCTTAAAAAAGTATCGAGAAAATTCGAAGAGTAGAGAAAAACTTTAATATTACAACAGCTTTTAAATCTAGTAATACAATTCGAAGCCTTCTTAGTAAAACAAAACCGGAGAACAAACAAAATAAGGAATACATTTACCAAGTTCCTTGTGAGTGTGGTGAATCATACATAGACGAAACAAAAAGACCACTATCTGTTAGGCCTAAGGAACATTAGACGAATACCCAAAAAGGTGAAACAACAAAATCAGGAATCGCCGAACATGCATTGTCAAAACAACACCGAATGAAGTGGGCAGAAGCAAAGGTTTTGCACAAGGAGTCACACTGGAAGAAACGAAAATTCCTTGAAGCTGCCTTTATTGGGCAGAATCAGGGTATTTTCAGTAAACCAAGTGTTGAAATTCCAAATATTTGGAAGCCCCTGCTTGGGCAAAGCCAACTTCTTAAACTTCAAGGTTGAGTGCTTTCTCACAGTATATAAGTACGTAGCCTTAGGAATTGATTGTAGTTCGCATCTGAAGACGATCAGAGATTGTACTGATCGAAACGTCATGTATAAATAAAATATAGACAATGGAAGTCCGACACATAGATTTAATTTCAAACTTTTAAACAAATATTATACATGTTATTAATAAAAACGAGTTAAATTGAAATTTGATTTTTCTGGTCTCTGTTTATCTAGATAAGACCAGAAAATGAGTTAATTTCCTTAGACGCTAAGGACGGTATTTACTAATATGGACCAAGGTTTAGGGTTATAGGACGTATGTGTTTTTAATCTAATTATACCGGTTTTTTTTTGTACCTGAATGAGACTTGTTTGAATTCTGGACTTACAAGTGGTTTTGCAAGGAAAAAAAAGGGTTTCTCAGCATTTCGGGAATAAAATGGAAAAAATGAGGTTGGCGGTGGGTTTGTCCCTGTACAGCAGGCCTTTTAATTAAAAATGACTTACTCAGATTTTTGTATATCTCTTCATTCCTAAATTTAAGGAAGTCTACTTAAGAAATAACATCCATATACATAATTCTTCACACTAATGAGAAGCGAAAATTCAAATTTTTAATTCATATATTTTTACCTAAGAATAATTAAAAATTGTCAAAACCAACTTAACTGACGTTTTGTTCGCTAATGTTTGGATACGGACCGAGATAAGGACCACACCAATTTTCACAAATTTTAATTTCGACCCTTTCTTTTTCTTTGAAATATTTTTGTGTAAACAAATATTATACATATTATTAATAAAAACGAGTTAAATTGAAATTTGATTTTTCTGGTTTCTGTTTATCTAGATAAGACCAGAAATAGAGTTAATTTTCTTAGACGCTAAGGGCGGTATTTACTAATATGAACCAAGGTTTAGGGTTATAGGACGTATGTGTGTTTTAATCTAATTATACCGGGTTTTTTTGTACCTGAATGAGACTTGTTGGAATTCTGGACTTACAAGTGGTTTTGCAAGGAAAAAAAAATAGGGTTTCTCAGCATTTCGGGAATAAAATGGAAAAAATGAGGTTGGCGGTGGGCTTGTCCCTGTACAGTTTAATTAAAAATGACTTACTCAGATTTTTGTATATCTCTTCATTCCTAAATTTAAGGAAGTCTACATAAGAAATAACATCCATATACATAATTCTTTACACTAATGAGAAGCGAAAATTCAAATTTTTAATTCATATATTTTTACCTAAGAATAATTAAAAATTGTCAAAACCAACCTAACTGACGTTTTGCTCGCTAATGTTTGGATAAGGACCGAGATAAGGACCACACCAATTTTCACAAATTTTAATTTCGACCCTCTCTTTTTCTTTGAAATATTTTTGAAACTTCCCTTCCCCTTCTTAAATTATGTCACAAATATTTTGAAGTATTGAACGGAAGGCAGTTGTAAACTTTCCCATCCTCGTAAGACGTCGCCTACTTTCCCACGACGCGTTACATAATGTGTAGACGACACCAACCAGTCGCAATCTTTAAGCAGAAGGCAAGGTTTGGACCGGTATTCTCGTCAGTAAATACGCTCGGCGTTTCGTACTCGCTGACCGTGTGATGACGTAATATTCGCATACCACGTGACCAAAGTAACAAAAATGGTATTCACGTATATTGAACGCAAGGCGTAGACGAAACGCGCTCAGCGCGCGGCGACCATTTGAGAAACACCTACCATTTCCTAGCTGTTTTGCCCCCCCGCACGTACGATTTTCCTACTCTACAATACTTTGTAGAGATCTGCGGAAAATATAGTAGTTCTTTACTTTTTTTAGTTTGCGTTTTTATTAATAATAAAAAAATAAAGATCTCTTATTAGCATCATTATCAATATACGAACGGGCGGGAAACACCACTTTCCCTGACTGAGTGCGGGAATTAATTTAAGTCTCGGAGTAAGTTTCCCACACACTGTGGGGGGACGTGCTACTTAGTTTATATATCACAGGGTTAAAGGGCGGGTTTAATTGGGCTAAACCAAACTATCAAGTAATTTTTTAAAGGATCAACACCTGTGCAAATTAAAGAAAACCTAATCCATCAAAAATACCCATTTCTGACCAACAGTTTTATCACCATTTGATTTAACCTTTCTAAACTACGCCTCTTTCTTACACATAGAAAAAAAAAAGAACGACAAGGCTAACAAGAAATAAAAATGCAAAATGCGGTGATGCCAAGATGTGCTAAGCGAATTTGATTCTGTCTGCTCGCAGAGCAGCACTTTCGGCAAAACGAATACGAAAAGTCGTCGGTCAGCGTGCCGCTGAGCGAGCTGTTCGCTAGTCGTTGTTACGGTTTTTTTTTCTGAAAACCTTCACAATTTTAAAAATAGTAGAAAATACCCTCATTAATCTTACTAACCTCAATTTATGCCTATTCTAATTAGCCACTGTCAATAACTTGGCGCCAAATAGGTCAATTCTTCTATAAATCAGACTTTAAATGCCGGTTCTCCAACCTTAATAACGGCACTGTGACTCATAGTTCTTTCAGAAAAAAAGAGGCTCGCGTAACTGTGACCACTCAGAAATATGTAATATCTGTTTTAATAAGTATTTTAAGAACAAATTCATTTAAATAAACCAATAAAATATAAATAATCAGTGAGGTTAGAACCCCAATAATTGGCACAGCTGATTAATTGGTATGCGAAACGAATAACACGGAATATAGGACCTGTTGTCATGGTTTGCTGAATTACACCGGTCCGAGTACAGTCGGCCAGATTGAGAAGTTTGGGATTACTTAATCCTGGTTTACCCATGTTTATCGTAATATTTGTGTTCTGTTGCAATGATGGTTACGTTCGTATTGTGGGGATTTAAGGTATTGAATAAAGTTGTGGGTAAGGTTTACTTTCTGATAGTTGTTTACAATTGGCGAATGCATCGAAAACTATAAAATATATAAAATAAATACATAACAAAATTAAATATCATCCTTTCTATTATTATTTATGTATAAATATCTCCAAAACTAGATAGCATTTCTAATCAGTAAACAATCGTATCCCAACCACGGTGTGTGGTCTTGGTTTACAGCCTCTAGTGAATCCTGACCTATCATACTCCTGAATTTACTGACCTACTTTAAATTTTTCGTTAATGTTCGAGGTGGTCTGCTGACCTAATTTTGGCATAATTCTGATATTTGGGTTGTCACTTTCCGATTCCTTTTTTTTTGGCATGGTCCTTTAAGGAATGCCGAGTTAAATTTTTCTTGTCGCTTCTGCGGATCCTTAAACATCCACAAATTTTGCACTCTTTTATGGCTGAGGCCTAGCGGAATAAGTTTCGAGCAAACTTTCCGGATTTGATGTGCAAAAATTTTTGGTATGGATGTGTTTTGTGACCTCGGCATTTTCGCCATCCATCAGGACCTGACAACGTCGAATCCTTGAAATAAATGCTCAAGACACTGTAGGCCGCTCACCATCTTAAGGCTTTTTTCTCCCTAGTCCTACTTGTTTACTTCACTCATTGGTGACCACCACCACTAGGACATGATTTGGTAGATTTTTTTAATCATGCAAGGATAACACCTCGACAAGTCAAAACCCCAGTCTCCTAGACTCCTCACAGACTCCTAGACTCTTTACAGCCTCCTAGACTCTCCAAAGCCCAATTAAAAGGACACGTAAGATGTATCATTTGTATTTATAAAGGACTGCACTTTAAAAAGAAATGGTGACTGATTCAAAATTAACAAAAATAAATATTCCAAATTACTCTTAATGACATAATTTAACAAAACATAAATTCTACTTTAAAACTGTAAACCAGGTATACGTATACAAGGGTAAATTATGTAAATTGCTGCAACAAATGTGATAGTTTTGACTGAAACTTTTAAATAAGGAATGATACTTATTTTTTTTTTGACACTGCTTTTTAAATGAAATAAATTGAAATGGTTTATAAAGCACTTGTTTTAATGTCGAAGGATTGATCTGACTCACCCCTGACTTACCCCTAAAACCCTGAGATAAAGATATTGTATTTTGTATTTTTTTTTGAGTAAAATTCAATCAGGAACGACTAATTAAAGCTGAAACTAACCTTAAAAAAAAACTACTGAACCGATTGTCAATTGTTTCTTTATTTAAAAGAAAAAAACGGAACATCGTTTCGCTTAGCGACTTCAAAACGTTACGTATTACGAGAATACCGGTCCTGGAAATGCAAGAAGGAAGGGTAGTGGGCGACTGCTCTCCTTCTCTTACAGCTTCTGCAAAAAATCTTTCATAATAATTTAGTAAAATTGCTAAAATCACACGTTACTTTTTCGGACACATTTACCGCGCAGGACCACCAAAACAAAAAATTTAGACAAAAAATATATTTGAATACGCCGAATCACTAACAACTAAAAAATTCTTTACTTGCGCGGTTAAAGCAGCGGATATTTTATTATACATATTTTTTACATGCGCTTTGTTTAGTTTGCGCTGTAATCTTTATAAACCTTAATTTCCTTATCCACCAATGTGAAAATTCTCCGATTAAGCTTTAATCATGCCCAATGAGCATTTTTGTCTATATAAAAGTTACAGCAAATAATATAAAACCTTCATAAAATAACCAAAATGTATATTATTTAGTGTTGGTGATAATTTTATAACTCTAATATATCTCTTAAATGAGTAAAAAAGACTTGAAAAACAACTGTTCATCACCAGCTTATAAAAATTTATGGTACATAGTAATGGATAGAAAAACAACATATAGATTTTATAAAACTTCCTTATGAGCCCTCAAGTATAGAGATTATTATAAAAAGGTTTTACAACTGTTTTAACAACACTACATAACAAATTAAAGGTTTTTATGGATTTAGAAATATAGATTTTTCATCTTTCTTCCCTTTGCTTGTTATGTATTATTCTTTTTCTCTTTACAATAAGAAAGTTTATAAAATGGTGTTTAGCAATCTTCTAAAATAAATAAAAATGAAAGTGAGATAAGCTTAAGCAGGAATATAAATATTTATATACTATAGTCAAATAAAAGCTGTTTTTCAAGTCATCCTACTCTGAAAATCAGCTGCGGTCCCGTGTGTACTGTATAGTTTTCGAATACACTCACGTAAATTTCATGGGCTCCAAAAATACTTGAGAAAACGAGAAAAAAATATTAATTTAAATATCGGTTTTTTTTTCATACGCGTTTTTTTCTTTCTGGGACAAATATTGAATTTTGTATGTTGTTCCTAACCCTAACAAGCAATATTTCGATTGAAACACATGTTGAAACCCTATAAATAACGTTTTTATTTAGGCCAAAAACCTATTTTTGTAATCCAAAATTGCGAAAATTTCCGACAATTCTATAAAAAAAAACAAAACAACTATACCACTGTTTACCTCGGCAACACTATTTTATAACCCTTTTAAAAAATGATGCTACTTGGAACATAGGGCTGCAGATGGCGCAGTGTTGAACACTGATGGTCCGTTTTTGCGAGCTTAACATAGTTACCATTGTTCTCTTTTCCTAAATGCATTCCTCGAGAGATCCAGCATACTACACATACCAGGAAAAATACCCGCCTCCACACACTTCAAGTCCGCATAACTGTCAGAGGTAACTATCTCAAGAATATAGTTAGATTGCGGGGTCGAAGGGTGTACAGGCGAGTATTTTCCGGGGTGTTCACATTTGCCGCCGACCAGCAGTATCAGCGTATGCGCTCGACGTTTCACGGTGCGTTTTTGCGACCTTAACACGGTTACTATATTGTTCTCTTTTTCTAAAACACGGTTCCCATCTATGCGTTTCTCATTCGTGGGTCCCCCGAATCAAAACACGTATCGCGTGGTCTAAGCGAGATTTGCCTATACAAGTTCATGTGGGACCACGTGATGAGTTTTTTGAGTCAGGGTGACTGCACATGGGAAACGCTGGTGGGAATCGGGTGTAAAATGCATTCGATCCCGATATCTGTCACCGGCAACTATCTCAAAAAGATTTGGATCTCTTATCTCTCAGATTGATGTAATTAAAACAAGATAATAATGGTATGTTATCTCGCAAAAACGTGCCTTTTGATGTCGCAAAAACGCTCCTTTTGAGGTCGCAAAAACGCGCCTTTTGATGTCACAAAATTAACCTTAAAAAATCTTGTTTGTTTTATTTTTATAATTGCCAAAATAAATCAAAATTGTTTTTTGTTTGTTCTAAAAACAGTTGTATTATAATCACTATATAAATAAATTATTAACAAAATTATAGAAAAAACCTTATGGGCAAAAAAGGTTTATGAATGAGTTCATAAGAATATTACAGACACCAATTTATATAACTATTGTTTGTGAGTTCCCAAGTTTTTATAAGTGTCTCTCGAAATATTTTCAATCTTATCTTATATAAATTTGTTGTTGGTTAATTAAGTTTTATAAGTGGGTTGATAGCAACATTTTAAAAACCAATCTATTATATATCTTTACTTGATAGTTACTTACGGTTTTATAGGTGGGTTGACAGAAAGATTTCAAACACCAATTTATATAACTTTTGTCACTGATGACTTATATTTTTATAAATATGTTGGTGGAAACATTGTTAACACCAATTTATATAACATTTGAACCGATGACTTCAATTTTTATAAAGATGTCCGTGGAAATATTGTTAACGCCAGTTTTATGTTACTTTAGGGTACCATTAATTTAGAGCCTTTAATAAAACAAATATACAAACTCAATTCTTGTAGGAAACTTCTAAATACCCTAGGGTATCAATGGAACCCTCTTTATAATAATTATATAAATATCTGTCACCAGAAGTTTCTGAAAATGCTCATTGGGTGACTCACACTAATAGGAGTTGAAATGAGTTTTGGTAAACAAAGTTTCAATGCAAAACACCACACTTCAAACACCAATTAGTAACTAATCACGATTAAGCCCTAATCCGGGAATTTTTGCGTTGATGGAAAAAAGCATAAATTATTTAGGCGGAGGTGGTCACGTTTGCGCTGTGATGGCATGAGCCTTTTTTGCTTGCTAAACAGCACAAGCATTAATGGTGTATACCGCAAAAATATTACCGCAAATTTTTACAGCGCGATTTTTTGCCGCGCTAGCATATACAGCACAAATCATTTACAGCGAATTTTTCTTCTGTTAAATATTTTAAAAAAAGGGAGATCTTATACGTTCATATATATTGATGTCAAGAACAGGTTGAAATAGCCAATTAAATCAGAAAAAGCCTTATAAATAAAATACTTCAAAATTTTTATTTTGAAAAAAAAAACAATCAACAAAATCTTGATTGCTTTAAAATTTAAACTATATAAACCATCTCTTGGTGTTTTATGGTGTTTTATTTATATTTTTGCATAGTTTAAGGGGTAACGTTTTTGTGCAATTTTTACTATGTTTTTCACATTTCTATGCCATTATTTTGCTCACATTTGAAAGCTTTCTTTCCAAACTTCGATTTCTGTAATAAAACACTCATATTTTTCAAGTTTTTAGTGCGATCAAAAAAAGTAGTGCAAAAAAACATCTTCTCTCTGTTAAAATAAAAAATATTTAAGGTTGTCGAAGAGAGACAGCAGGCTATAAAAAAGTATTTTAGAGAAATATGGAAGTAATTTAGGGCAATTGTTTAATAAGTTTCTGTTTTGTCATCTGTCTGTTAACTTTAGTGGTGTCTTGCATATGATTAAATAAGTAATTTTTCAAAGCGTAAGGTGTGTGTAAGATAAGGTAAGGTGGTATTCATTTCTTTCAAACAAAGTTCACATTCTTTGAATTTCGGTCTATTTTCGACGCCTCTACAAATCATAGCCTACTAGATACCTACATTGTTTGGATGGTTTGCTGTCATTCATTTTCGTCACTAGAGAAGAAAACATTTTCGTCTCTAGAAACGAAAATAAAATTGATATTCGTGTGAAATATAAAACTTTCTGAGGCGTTATAGAGCAGTTTGGTTACTTTCGTCTGTGGTACAGGTAAAAATATCTTATCAATTGCAGTATGGTTTGGCTTAAAATTGATGTTTAGATATCCACGTATACAGGGTGTTTTACCATTTATGTATAAAAATGAAAGACGTGATTCCTAATACTGGTCGTTGTTCAAAAAAATAACCAAAAATGTGCTAAAACATTTTCTTTTCCTTTGACTGTACATTAAAGCTTATCAACAAATCAAGAAACAAGCGTCAAGCAAGCAAGACAAGTGCGTTTCCCGCTCCGATATTAGAAACTTTAAGTAAATATTTCAACGCATCGGTATCGGTATACGTATCGCGTTCGAAATAAAGCCAAAATACACTACATTGTTGACTTGCTCATGCCATGTTTCGAACGATGCCCGCTTTTTTGACGGGTGCGATGACACAAAAGCTAACAGCAATCGATGCGTACGGAGTGATGAACGTATCGTTACGTCCATCCCAACGCACGCATCGATTGCTGTTAGCAGTTCTGTCATCGCACCTTTCAAAAAAGCGAGCATCGTTCGAAACATCGCATAAACAAGTTAAAAATGTAGTTTATTTTGGCTTTATTTCGAACGCGATATGTATACCGATACCGATGCGTTGAAATATTTACTTTAAGTGTCTATTATCTCCGTATCGTACCATAGGAAGTAAGTGGAATATTATCTGATTAATAGCGTTTTCCTTTTGATTTAATAGTGCGCGCCGAGGGCAATATTCGTATTCCATTTGATTGCACTACTCGAGTTTTGCCATTTCATTTGAAAACGAGTGCAGTTTATGTTGCCCTGAGTGCATATTTTCTTGCATGGTCACCAATAGCTCGTGGAGCGTCAGTGCATGTTTATTTTTATTGTTTTTTTTACAAGCTTTTATTTAACTTGCAATATATGTATATATGTAACAACTATGTAGATATGTTTGTTCGGATGGAATCTTGCAACTTAATTTTGACCAACTTCCCGACATCCGATCGGCTCCAAATTTGACATGTTTATACAGTTGTGGTGACAATACAAGAATATAGTTTGATGAAATTGATAGCTCCCCCCTATTCGAATGAGGTGGAGGGAGGTACAGTTGAAGTACGCCCGATTTAGTTGAAGTTTGGTGTGTTGGGGCACTTGGGAATTTCTAATCAGATTTTGAAAATTCAATATGGCGGGTTCAAGATGGCCGATTTTTGTTCATCTTTTGCTGACCAATTTTAACTAAGTGATACTCATCCGATTGTCTTCGAATTTGGCATGCATTTATAGTTTCAGTGACAATACAGTAATATGTCATTATTAGGCACCCCTCCCCCCAAAGAGGGGAGTGGAGGGGGAAAACACATAAGTTTAACCGATTTCAACCAAAATTAGTATATGGGGGCTTTTTTTGTGTGTGTGTGTGTTTTGCTAACTAATTTTAACTTGTGTTTAAATTTGGTATGCGTTTATAGTTTCGGTGAAAATACAATAATGTGGTATTATAATATGTTGTATTATATTAGTTTCTTCGATTCCAATCAAAATTGGCATACAGGTGTTTTTAAGCAGGCAGATTATGAATTTTGGATCAGATTTGAAAATTTCAATATGGCGGATTCAAAATGGACGATTAAGTCTACAAATCTAAAAATTAAAGGTGTGTGTTCAAATTTGGTAGGCGTTTATAGCTCCGGCGACAATATAATAATGTAGTATTATGAGATACACACTTCTTTGTAATGAGGGAAGTGGAGGGGGGAAAAGATTTAGTTTGTTCGATTTAAATCAAAATTGGCGCACAGGGGTTTTTCGGGAAGAGGATACGAATTTTTGATCAGATTTTAAAATTTCGATTTGGCGGATTTAAAAGGGACGATTTAGGGTACAAATCTAAAAATTAAAAAATAAATTTTTATTTTAAAAGACTTTTAAGGAACAAGTTTTTATTAAATCCACTTAAAAGTAGAAAATAATTTTTTATCTTTCTTATACCATAATAAAAACGATGGACGCAAATTAAAAATTTTAAGTTTATGATAATAAAGAGAGACCTACAAAAGAAGAACTAAATTCTGCTTAGCGAATGATGAACTTAATGCTTTCATCTAAAGAAGCTGAGAACGGGTGAGATTGCTGTGCTTTCCAAGCCGTGAAATATTTTCCTTAGGTTATAGAGTATTACAACTGTTTCTTAGGTCGATGTGACCTATATACGATACCCAGTGACTGACGATACCTAAAGTTAAAATTTTTAATTTGCGCCCATCGCCTTTATAATAAGAAAGATTAAAAATTATCTTCTACTTTTAAGTGCATTTAATAAAAGCTTTTTCTTTAAAGGTATTTTTTAATAAAAATTTATTTCAGATTTTGTTTAAAATTTCCAATATTATTAAAAAATATTTATATACATATATATATATATATATATATATATATATATATATATGAAAAATGTGTGATGATGAAGATGAAGAGTTATTTTTCTTAAGGAGAGCCTGTCGATGGGGATGAAATTTTTATTTATTTATTGTTACAAGCAAACACATATATCTGGTTACAACATCTTGTTTTACTGTCGACTGACGTTGGTTTTATACAGGAATAAGCAAATGAGAAACCAGATCACTTCCATCGACGTTGATGTTTTACTACCTTTTCATTCAGTTTAAAGTATCTTTTGAGAATTGTGGGATTTAAAATCTATCTCTGCAAAAAAATACGAAATATGTAAAGCCAGGAAAATACTTTTTTTCGGATTATCATAAAATAGCATATAAAAATCTGCTCTTAAACCGCATTTCATATGCCATTTGCAATGCACTAATCATACACCGATGCAATTTTCTAACCTCACCAGGTCAATTTTAGTTTTGCCCCAGAAAGGAAAACGCTATTGGTTTAGTCTATTTTAGAATGGTCCTAAGTTTAAGCGAAATTTTTGGTTTTAAGCATTTTAAACCAACCCTCCTTGAATTTTGATTTATAAGAAAAATTTAACTAAATTGGTTTATTCAATAATCATCTTAACACAATCTTTTGTTGGATTTAAGAAGAAAGTTTCAATTTAAACGAAAAGAAAATTAAACCCACACAGGTTTTAAATAATAAACATTGTAGAACAAATTAAAGTTAAGGTTGTATGTCACTGTAATTAAAACTTACCTTTGTTAATAAATTTTTCCAATTAATACTTGATATCATACAACGATTTAGATGGGTAATAATAAAATAAGGAGTAGATTAATTTTGCATTTATTTAAAAGGTGTTTTTATTTATGAAATGTATTAAAAAACTTAAATACAAATTTTGTTTACATTTCTGTCACTGTCGAAATGTCAGTTTTAAAATATTAGCTGCCTTCAAATAACAAACAGCGAGTTTGAATTTCTTACCTCTGCTTGTACCTTGGCTTGCAAGAAACAATCATTTCTGGGGGCTATAAATTTAAACCACCTTCCAGAGGTGTTCTCAAAAATCACTTTATAACCTCAAACACAGAAAATGAAGCTATTATGTGCCAAATTTTTGGCGTATTCACCATTTGTCATTTTGAAACCTGTCAAAAAAAATTAGTTTTAGGGCATTTTCTCCTAAAATAGGGTATATTTTAAGAAAACAAAGCAATTTTTCGGTGGTATTTTGCAATAACAATAAAAAATAATCAATAATTTTGTGTAGTTTCTGTATAGGTAAGTGTTTTTTGAAACTGGTTTTAAAATTTAGTACCCCACGCAGGTGTAAATATTTAGGCCTGTGGGAGGTACTATTTTAGATTTTAAAAAATCTCATTTTATAAGTTTTAACTATCGCGTCACTCGCGTTGTGGTGCAAAATATTAGTTTTTTTAGTGATTTTGTTGTGTGTTTTGTTGTAAAATTTACATACAACTGTTCGTTTCTTGGGAAATTAAACAGCAAATTAGTGGATATTGTTTTAATTTATAACGAAGCCGCAGAAGCTCACCGAATTTATTCCTGTGTCCCCTTACATTAACGGAGGTATGTTATTATTTGACCTTTATATTTAGTTATGCGAATATTCAGCGATCTGAGGGTCTTTGTCAGTTTATGTGGATAAGACTTCAGCCAATCATTTGCGTATTTTTAGTGGTACAGTCATGTCTTGGAAAAAAATTCTGTAAAACTTTACTACAACCAGTATTAGGAATCTCGTCTTTCATTTTTATATATAGGTGTGAAACACCCTGTATGTCAGTCTTCAAACCAAACTTTCCTTAAACTATAGTTCTCAGTAAGTATCACCCTAAAAGTCTCTTATCGGTAGACGTACGGTGTGATAGGTTAAGTCGGTACTATTTTGTCGTTAGAATATGCAACACTGTAACTAAGGGCAGTGATCATATACCAAAACATAAAAATAAGTAAAATATTACTTTATTTTATAAACTTTTTCTGTGTTGAAAATAATCAAATTATTAGAAAATAAACCCAGAACCGTAAAAATAAAGTGATAAATTCAAACTTTTATAAAACTAATTTTATGGGGAATATAGGTCACAAATAATTTGACCATCATAATCATTAGTAGTTCATTGTAGTGAACGCGACAGAAATATGGGTGGACTTTGTGCATAAAAGAAAAAAAAAGATCAGAAAAACCCTGCTCTAATTGACATCATGAGATTGATTGGTAAAAGGGTGAAAGAAAGTTTTTAGTTATTAACAGGACTCAAGTTTTTTTCCTATTTTGTTATTTTTCCCCCAAAAGTCTGGTAAGTGACCTTGTTATAATAAAAAATTAAACAAAATGAACAACAAAAAGGGATGAAAATAAAATAAAAACAAATAACTCTCTCTTAACGCAAACCTTTGTCGTTCCTTACATTAAAAAACCAAAAAGTAACTAAATGTCAAATTTTAAAATTAGAAATAAAGTTTGTGACATCTTCTGTCAAGGGCTATACTTTTAATAATTGATTCATTAATTCCAACTTCATGTTACAATACACAACGCATGTGCCCTCATGTCATTAATCTCGAAATGACACCAGTGGGTCTCTTCTTGAAATTTTCTCGCAGAGAGTAAAATTATCTCGCTACTATGCATCTCATTGGTCCAAATCTTCGGTTTAAATCGGTTTCTCTCACTTATGCCCAATATTAATCGAAAGTTATTCTATTGGTCTTGACTAAGACACTCTGGGAGCAAATTTTCTGTCGATTCAAGAAGAGACGCACAGGGGCTCGATTCTGGGCGTAATAGAATGATCATAACCTAAGAAGTGACCACTTCTACTAAAATCCAGAATTCGGTGGTCTGCGACGGGCTATATCCCGAGTATAACAATTGGTTTGTTATACTCGGCTATAGCTATCCATATCGCACAAAAGTCGTTCGATCGACATCCTATTCTAAAAGACAGTCAAGTTTGCTATAGGATGCGCGTTATCGAATTATATATCGATCGGGCACGTGATGTACATACAAAAGCGCAGACTCGTAGAAGCAGAACCAAAAATCACCCGAGCGACGTTTTTTACATGAACTTTCCTAAAAGTCCCAACTACTGGGTCTAATCGAGAGTACGGCTTCGCTTAAGAATCGCTATTCGAGGCAGTTCTGCACTTGCTCATAATAGTTTGGTGATTCTTGGTTTGTCTCGGCCTTAGATTAATAATAACGAAACCCAGAATCGGCACTGGCTGGCAAGGCAGACTGAAACCCTTCCCTGAGTGTCAAAAATAGTTCCGATTTAGCTTTTGCCAATTCACCCTATTATGTTGGCCACATCGTGCCGTATACGAAAACATTTTATTGTGAGTCGGAAAACGTTTTATTGTGAGTCGGAGTGATTGCAACATCTTCTGCAGCGAAGCTGTTTGAAATCACTGTGCATGTTTTCCTATTCACTCTAAAAAATTTTTCCATACGGTATATTTATAGGCCTAATAAAAATACGTTTTATATATAAACGTATATAAATTTATATACGTGTACTTTATGTCCAGTGAGAGAAATTCTTAATAAGAGAATTCCCCGTTGTTCTTTTTGGGACTTCTTCAATTAACCACGGGCGTCCCCCGAAAAATTTTTTCAAACAGGATTTCTGCTTGATTAAATTTTATTTTTTTAAACCATGCTTTTTTTGATCCCTGGGACAAAATTCAAAAATTTTATCGGGATATTTTTTACAAATTATTATTTTATTTTGTCATGTACATTCCAAACAACCTAAAAAAAGCTTCTTAAGTCATAGGGAATACTAATTTAGTAGGCTAGTAAACGGGATAAAAGCAATAAATGTTGTGAATGTGTTTCGTTAAATCATTTAGTTCAAGATAAGTGTAACGTGTTGCGTTTATAAATTAAAAAAGTAAACGATTTATTGTTTTGTATGTAATAAAATTAAACTGTATTGAAAGTTTAGAAAGGAAGTCCTCTGAAGTCCTTTCTTATAGATACACAAAAAAAGCATAGTCTTTTTACTCTCAATCCGTGTAAAAATGCCGTCCTACTTTGTCCATCTTTTTTAAATATAATGATTTAATGAACTTTTAAATATAAAGGTTTTGCCATAAGAAAAGGCTAAAAAAAATATATTTTTTATCATTATTGCTAATCTAATCATTTGCTTGTACTTAAAAGTAGCACCTCAATTAGCAGAAAACATATTTTAATGTTGTTTGCATTATTTGTAACAATGGGGCCGATTCTTAGACAAAACGACGAAATTTCGGCTCGTCTAAATTTCTGACGTTTCAAAAGATATTGAGGTATTTCACAGTAGTAATATATTACCTGAGATATATGTAGCTTAATTTTCATTCCTTGTACTTGATTACACATTTTTTAATCGAGCACAAATGATTTTTGTGCAACTTTAAGAGGTCTAATAAAGATTTTCAAATTAAAACCTTTCCACTCGCCATTTTCTAGTCAGTTTGTGATAACAAATATCATCTATTTAGGGTATGTTCCTGCAGTACCCGAATTGTCGATTGCTTTTTAATTAAGACAGGTGTTAAAAATAGTTTACTGCCCATACAAAAATTAGAAAAAAAGCTAAGTGATGCTAGAGATGATTAAATATTTAAATTTGTGATTTACTAGAATTTTTATAACTGAAATTTGAGTAATATTTGAGCCCACGAAAAGCCGGTCGAATTTTTGAACGTGGGTCAGGTTAGCTGGAAAAGTTTTCTTTTTTATTAAAGTAATGGTCAAGCCATGATGGTAATTTAAGGCTTAAAATATTTGAGCATAATTTAACGGGTATCGTTTTTAATTAAGCAATGTTTACTATGTTTTTCACATTTTTATGCCATGATAGTGCTCACATTTTAAAGCTCTCTTTCCAAACTTTCGATTTCCAGAATAAAACACTCAAATTTTTCAAGTTTTGACTCTTTTTCAGGCGTTCAAAAAAACTACGGCCATAACATTTTTATTCTGTTAAAATAAAAAATATTTTTAGTGACGTGCCAAAAAATTTAAGGTTGTTGAAGAGAGACAGCAGGCTATAAAAAATTATTTTAGAGAAAGGTGGACATAATTTAAGATGCTTACTAAAAATTTCTATTATGTCATCTGTCTGTCATCTTCAGTGGTGTCGTGCATATGATTTTTATTTATAAAATTGTTATTCAAAGCGTAAAGCGTGTAAAACGTAAGGGTCATCATGGCTTTACCATAAAGCCATGATGACCCTTAAAATAATTTTCTTAAATACCTGTTAAATTATTTTTAGATGTGCTAAAATACACTTTAGTAGGACACGTTTTTTGGTAAATTTAAAGACTGTAAAGAACTTTTGATTGAAAGAAATTAATACCACCTTGTGTTTCACACGTTGTGCACGACTCCACTCAAAATGACAGAGAAATGACATAACATAAATTTTTAGTAAACAATTGCCTTAAATTATGTCCATCTTTCTTTAAAATAGTTTATTATAGCCTGCTGTCTCTCTTCAACAACCTTAAATATTTTTGCACGTCACTAAAATATCTCTCTCTCTAAATATTTTTCATTTTAACACAGAAAAAATGTTTTTTGCAGTACTTTTTTTGAACGCTAAAAAGAACGGTGAAAATTTGAAAAATGTGAGTGTTTTATTCTAGAAATCGAAAGTTTGGAAAAAAAGCTTTAAAATGTAAGCAAAATCATGGCATAAAAATGTTAAAAACATAGTAAAAATAACCTAGTAAAAAGCGCTAAAATATTTTAAGCCTTAAATTTTCCCATCATGGCTTGACCATTACCATAAGAAAATTATGGCTTTACTAAAACTATGACTCTGATCAGCTAAATAAAATCTTTGCTTCTGCTGAGAGAACGATAAAAAATCAAAAAAATAAACGCGGTTTAATGTTTAAAATTGGTTAATAAAAAAACAGGTCATTTGACTTAATAAATAGATACCAAACCCAGGACGCCCCGTATTTATTTTTACTCATGCAAAAATTATGTACCTAGGTCCCTCTAAAATTTTAATAAAAATGCACAAAGTAAAATAAATGGCTTAAGGGGGTTTACCCAACTTTTCATAGTGATAATTTATAACCTACGCACAATTTTATTCATAGTCATAATGTTAAATACATTATTCTTAATAGAAGTATTTACCCAAGTTTTCATAGTTATAATTCACAATTCATAAACACAGTGCATAATTTAAAAGTTGGTTAATTTTAACTTTATGCACTATCAATATGAAAGAAGCAAAGAAAACATTTTGGTTGGTTGATTTAAAATGGGAATGACTGATTTTAGCTGATATTAGAAAACAGAAATTTAGCAAGAAGGAAGAATACCTCTTGAGGTTAGGTAAAGAAAAACATTTTTTTTTGGTCTTCTTTTTTGTCAATTTGTTATGTCAATTTTCAAAATTAATCCTAATGCACAATGCTTTTAAACTCTTGGATAAACAGGTGCTGTTAAATTATGTATTAATACTAAAATTGTGTTTATACACTATGAATTAAAGTTATGAGTTATCAATATGAAAAGTTGGATAAACCCGTCATTACTTTCGTAATGAAAAACGCTAAGCGCTGTTCAAAAGAAATCGCGGAACACCCTGCAATAGCTTGCATTTCTCCATTCGCTTTGAGAAGTGCTTACCTTTTTCACAAAACCTCTGCTAACCACTTGCTGTTTTTCTTATAGTTCTTGAAAACGCTTAGCCTTTTGATAACCACGACAATACTGGCTCAGGTACAACTATAAAACGATTTTATTTAAGACTAATTTAACCTGCGATTTACTGTAAATATGGCTGGCATTCCCAAAATATTTCTTTGTGGTTTTTGTTGGTCTATCTGTGTCTTCTTCAAATATGTTGAAAAAGACTAGACTTTTTCAACATATTTTCTTTAAAAATGGACAAAAGATATTTCGATGATATCAAAACAAAATTTAAATAATAAATAATAAATAAAATAACCTAAAAGTGACTTTAGGTTAGGAGTAGAGGTTTCGGTCATGGCCAACTTGATGGTTTCACCTTCGGTATGATACAGGCCAAAACGACCTCTACTACAGGGGAGATATCGTATGCCTGACGACGTCATAATGGCGGCGTGAGCCGCATACTCAGTGCTTTGTTTACATTCGGTGAAGGTTTTATTTTTTATTTTTAGCGGTTAATTTTTCCTCTAAATATTAATTAAACCTTACAAATAGTTTCTCAAATGTTTAAATAACTGTGTAGCTTATTGTTTTTGTATAAAAATTTGCGAAAAAGTCTGTGTTTTTGGTGGTAAATGGGTTCAGAGATTTTATCAAATGGTTGTGTATTAATAGGGTTATGAACAATTTCGCCGGTATAAATAGGCAATTTGTTCGAAAAAGTGCTTGAGCATATAATTTAGGGATTTTTTGTTTATAGGTACCCATGTGTTATTTTGTAATAAGTGAATTTGGTATAAATATTTTATGTTCTTGCAAGAGCCATTACAAAATTAATGGGCCAAATGTATCAGTGTTTCAATTTCCAAATAGTGCTGAACTAACAGAAAAATGGATGAATGCAATTAAACGTGAAAAATTCACCCTAAACAAAAGTTCAAGAATAAGATAAGGAAGTGACAAAAGTAGTGAAACTTGTGGTAATTTAAAATGAGTTGTACTTGTTAAGTATGTAAATTGCATTTTAAAGAAAATTAGATTCAACTTTCAAGAATATTTTTCACAAATTCTGGAGATTGGATGTTCCGCTTTTAAAGCCGCAACTATAATAGGTAGGTATAGGTACCTGCTGTTTTTTGTTTAATTATTACACACAGGTGCTACTTATTATATTACTTAAATGATACCTACTATGAGCCACACTTGGTATACAGGGTGATTAAAATTAAAATATATTTTTTGGTAAATTATTTTTAAAGCAATTCTCAAAAAAATACAAAAATTTAACTCCTAAATTCAGAGAAAAAAAATGAAATTTAAACAAAATAATCACGTAACTTTTCTTAGATTAATGATATCTAAGCACTGTTCAAATCTTTCTAGGGAATTTTGAATCACCCTGTTTGCACTATATAGTACCTATCTTATATAATAATTTAAAAAGCTATTTTTACTTAAATCTAGGACTCAGAAGTAGGTACTGTACTCTTTTTTAGAGCTTTGTACTCTATGTCTATTAGCTTAGAACTATACTCTTTTTCCCCATAGCACAGAAAATGACCTCGTAAATGGTCAAATTTTCAAACCAAAATAAAAAATTCACATCCAACGCTAATAGGGCACATGCAAGTCTTATGCTCGTCTCCACCAATGCAAAAATTCATCGATTATGCTTTAATCACGATTAGATACTAATCGGTGTTTAGAATGTGGTGTTTTGTATTGAAACCCTTTTTTCACATCGTAATCAATACGTATCGAAAAGATTGTTTTTTTTTCTTTCATAGAGCATGTTCTCTTTTCCTACAAAGAGCGTGATGAAAGAACAAGATGCTTTATTTTTGATACGTATTGAATACGATGTGGAAACTGTTTGCCAAGACTCATTCCAAACTCCGATTAGTGTTAATCATGATTAAATCTTAATCCAAGAATTTTCGCGTTCGTGGATATGGACATAAAGATAACATTTAAAAAAAATTATAAAATTTTGCGCAATTAAATTATTATTTTTTACAATTTTAGATAAATTTTACAGAACTTTTAGCAGCTACCAATAGCCTCGCTTATAGCATTAAAATACTCCGCCAATGCATGGGCACCGAAGCTCACACGTTTAGTATTACCCATTTATTTTAATGTCCCCCCTATTTTTTGCCCCCCCCCCCCCCATCCTCGAATGATTTTTTTTTATCCCTTACAAAAAAAATTTACGCCCCTCAACAAATTTTTTTCCAAAATTTTTTGACCCCCCTTAAAAAAATTTCACCCTCTCCCAAAACTTTTTTTCTAACCTGCCCCCCCCCCCCCATTATATCGCATGATATGCCGCATTTTCTCTATTAAAACAGTGAATACTCTAAAAAATACTTAATCAATTCTTGTAAAAGTTCATCATTTCACAATAATTTTCCTACAAATCTAATATCCGCTAGTGACTAAAGATGATGTCAATCACTTTGAGAAATATAAATAGGGCACCATTTTCATTATTAATAGAATTTTGTTTAAATTTGCAAATTTGCTACTTAAGAATTAAGAAAAAAAAACACACAATTACTTCAAAAAACCTGATTATGCCCCAGCTCAAAAAATTAAACCCTTTAATTTAAATTAGTTAGTTTTATAGTAGGACTAAATTTAACATATAATTTGAAATTGATTTTTATCATTTTTGTGAACTCTTAAAAAATGTTGGTAGGTATGCTTTTACTTTAACTGGAAATATTATTGAAATACAAAACTCGTTAACATTGTTTTCTTTTATAAAAGAAAACAGAAACTGTTAAAAAATAATTTCAATCTCCTAAAATAACAAACATCCCGCCATACGCCCGTCAAACGTATCGGCTTCATGGGCGGTCATCTTGTTTTCGATAATTGGCTTTCCGTAGAGGTGGTGTTGTACAGGCGCATTTGGCAGAGCCGGCGTTGCTACATAATTGACGCGACGAAATTTCGTCGTTTTACCTAAGAATCTGCCCCAATCTACTTATTTTATGAAATTTCTTGAAATTTAATGTAACAAATGGTTTTTGACATAGGGCTATATGGACGCTGAACCACTGTGCATTCTGAAGAAATTGTCTGTGGGGGGCTTAATTTTATGAGCCTATGATTTTTATATTCCGATGCGTCCTCAAGACCAAATATATTAATATTATTATTATAAAAAATTCATATTTTTCTTTAATCAAATTAATTAATTCAAGGGGTCTCAAATAAACACCCTTCCATAATACTAAGAATGTTTTATGTAGAAAGTCATCCGGGGGGTACTTATAAATGTTTTCAGTCGGGAGCGAAGTTAGAAAGGTAAAATAGAATTTGACCTTTCCATAAACCTAACGACACTGGAGTTCAAATCACTGTGCACGTTTTCCTATTCACTCTAAAACTTTTTTCCAAACGGTATATTTATAGGCCTAAAAAAATGTTAGTATGATGGTAAGGTACGTTTGAGACAAATTCTTAATAAGAAAATTCTCGGTAGTGGAGCTTTTTTTTTGAAATCCTTCAATTAACCTCACGAAAATTTTTTCAAACAAGGTTGCCACTTAATTAAATTTAATTTCTTTAGAACATCCTGAAGAAGTCGTCTCTGAGGGGCTAAATTTTATGACGTTATGGTTTTTTTATGTGCCGATGCATCCTCGGACGCGTCAAATTACCAAATATATTTAATCGAATAAATGGTTTTTGTTCTTTTTATACAAAAACTTATATTTTTATTTAATCAAATCAATGAATTCAAGGGGTCTCAAACAAAACGCCCTTCTATATTACTGATACTTACATTTAAAAAGTCATTCTGAGGGTAACTATAAATTTTCTCAGTCGGGAGCGAAGCCAGGAAAGTAAACCTAACGAATCTCTAAACGACTCTCTAACACTTTTTTTTATACGGTATATGTATAGGCCTCAAAAAATGTAAGTATGATTACCTCATCGCCACCTCATGATCCGCCAACGGAAATTCCCGAATTTTTTTTTTAGACAAGGTTTCCACTTGGTTTAATTTTTTTTTGTTAAACCGTCCTGAAGAAATCGTCTGTGAGGCGCTAAATTTTATGACGACATATTTTGTATATTCCGATACGTTCTCGGACGTGTCAATGACTAAATATATTTTTTCAAATTTTTTTTTTTCGTTTTTTTAATAATAAAACCTATATTTTTCTTTATTCAAATCATACAGATACTTTTTTATGTCAAAAGGCATCATCCACAAACTCTTAGCGGTCGGTAGGGTAATTATAAATGTTCTCCAGTCTGGACCCGAGGACTGTTTTGTCGATAAGTAACGCAGAAACTCTAACGTATCTTATTTTACTCAAACTACTTTAATGTTAGTCATGATTGTCTCACCAATTTTAAATTTATATACGTAAAACCCAATTCAAATCAAAATGGCCCTTTTTAGGCCAGCTATATAAAATCTATAAACTCGCGAAAAAATATGTCACTCCGCAGACCGGTATTTTGTGATTTATTTGCAATATTGGGTGGTTGGTGTGTATATTTTTGAAATTTTCATATTGAAATTACATTGGTCATGGTAATATGTAGTTTCAATTGTAGCCTTTACATTTTGCATGTACACGTAAAATGAAAATAATAGTTTTCCCAAATACATGTACAGGGTGTTTCAAATGCAATACTAAGCATAGAAGATCACCTAAGGAATAAGGCAATGTTTAAATTGGATCTTATATGCTTAATTTTTATGTTTGGAGAGAGTACAATATTTTTATTGGGATTTTAACAGAGACTAATTTTGGTGTATATAAGTAAAGTTGTGCATAAACTTAAGCAGTACCTACATAAGCCAACAGGTCACGACCAGAAACTTTTCTGACTTTTCTACGCGATCTGACGTTGTTAGATAAACCAATTTGGTGGATCGCGTTTGATTACAGTTGAGTGCAGTTATGATTTTACCGTTTTTTTATCGTTGGTGCTCTATTCAATTTCAATTTCAATTTATTTATTTTGTATGAATGCCTATTGATATATAGGATATACACGTCATTATACTTTTAAATGTTACAAAACTAACGTTAGTAGCTAACACTAATATGGCTATTTTTCAAAATCTAAAAATTAGATTTTTAAAATTTAAAAGACAAAGCAAGATAATAAACAATTTAAATAATGATCAAATTTTACATTATCAAGCTAAAATATATTAATAAAAAATAACAAAACATTAAAAAAAAAATAAAAATTGAAAAGAACGACACGATAAATAAACAAGCAAGTAAAAATATTTTACGTTACATTTAAATAATGAAAAACCTTATATTATCAAGCTAAAATACATTAATAAAAAAAAACATTTAAAAAATTATTTGTAGAATGCCTTGCAGAAATTTAATTTTATTTTAAAAAGTCACTATAAGAATAAAACGCCTTTTCTATTAAATATCTTTTTAAAGTCTTAGAGAAGATGCTTTGGTTTTTAATAATTTTTAATTCAATATGCAACGCATCGTAAAATTTTATTGCACTTCATAAAAAGCATTGTGATGTTTTGACAAGCGCAAAATATCGCCATTACGGGTGTTATATGGATGGGACTGTGAAATTTTATGAAAATTATTTATGTGTAATTTAGCATGTTTAACTTTGTAGATATAGACACTGGGGATTGCTAATATGTTATTTTTAATAAAGTAGCTTTTGCAGGACGTTTTGATAAAAACTCTGTTTATAGTGGCATAATTTCCCCAGGCTATTATATTGTAGCTGAAATGCGAGTACCCTAGAGAATAGTAGACTGTTAGTAAATCTCTTTTTGCTACAAATTGTTTCAGTTGTCTTAAAGCATTGTATGCGCTTACAAGTTTTCTACAGACATACTCAGTTTGAGTTTCCCAGGAAAGCCTTTCATCCATATGAGTACCCAGGAATTTAACAGATTTTGCAAACTTCATATCTTTTGGTAAGTGTAGATTTGGACATTCGCGCCTTTTTGAGAAATACATTATTTCTGTTTTACTGGCATTAAGAATTATCGTGTTTTTAAAGCACGAATCTGTAAAACCTGACACAATTTGATTCATGGATCGTTCAAGATCAGTTAAGGATTCAGATAAAATAAGCAATGTTGTGTCATCAGCGAAAATCGTGCAGTAACCCAGCTTGTTATGTTGAACAAGATCATTTGTGTACAACAAAAAAAGAAGAGGGCCTAGAACCGATCCCTGCGGAACTCCTGTGTCACTCCTGTATTATATTCAGTTGAAAATGTTTTTTACTGTCAGATACCTATCTTTTAGGAATTTACCTATAAACTCCAACATTTTCCCCCTAATACCCAAATTGTAGAGTTTATTTATTAAAAAGTCAATATTTAGAGTGTCAAAAGCCCTACTTAAATCAAAAAATATGCCAGCAACATATTTTATCTTGTCCAGTTCCGTAAAAAGTTCCGTTAAAAAATCATTTGTTTCAGTTTCTGTTGATTTAGAACAAGAATATTAAATTTATCTAGAAAGCTATATAGCCTGTTTGTAATAATTTTTTCAAAAACTGTTGAAAATGGTGTCAGAACTGATATTGGTCTATAATTTGAAATTTCTCGCTGGCAGCCTTTGTTTTTATAGATTGGAGTAATAGTTGCAACCTTAAGAGAACTCGGAAATACACACTTGTCTATGCATAGATTTATTAGATAATGCCAAACATCGGGCTACCGCCCTTACCTTTTGATTTTTGATTTTTTAGTGATTTAACTGTTTTCTCTATTTTCTCAGGTTCAACTGGTGTCAGGTTAAAAGAGTTAGATGAAAGATTTGATAAAGTACAACTGGTCGCTGTTGTGCCTTGATAGTATTTGTCTAGACTATCTTGAGCTACAGTATTTTCGCTTATTTCTTTTAAATTTGAATTAATTTTACCGGAAATGTTTATTGAATGGAATTTATCTTTATTTGCAATCCGACTTGTTTGTGAATTAATCATTTTCCAAATTTCTTTTTGAAAAATACTGTTTGTTTGTTTTTTTAAACAACTTGTTATAGTTGTTCTTTTGTTTTTTGTAATGTTTGTTTATATCATTTGTAGCTTTTAACAAATAGAACATATTTTTAAGTTCTTGACTTTTTTCTTTTATATCTGAGTTAACTCAGTTTTTGGCCCCAGAAAAAGAGCCCTTCTGTTTCTTCTTCTTGATTACTGTTTCTGGACAGCAATTATCAAGATGCCTCTTAATTATTTTTGAAAAATATCTGACCCATTTTCTTTGCTGAGTGAATAATAAAGTTTTTCAAAGTTTTCCTCGTTAAGGAATCTGGCGTAGGATATATTATTCTCCATTTACTGAGCACTATCATTTTGGGCTTTTAGTTTGATTTTAAAAAATTGTAAAGATTCTAACATTGCGTTGTCAATTAAATTACCAAACAGCAACCCACACATGTTCTCTACAATACATATAACCAAAATATTGATGCGCCACGGCAAGAGCTGAAAAATATAATAAAAACTTTCTATCAGATCAGATAAAAATATGACTTATTTTTTAACATGAAATAATAGACATTTAAAGTGGCACAAATAGAGAGTACCTAATCGTAATTGTATGGCAGTGCGCATGTTCAGAACGGATACGTCGTAAAACAGCGACTACGTCTCACCTTCCTCCACGACCACCCTTGCATTATTCATATGCAGCTAGCATATTCAAACCATTGTATTGTCTGTGGGTGATCCACAGTTTCACTCCTTCTATTTGCCATTCTATTGCCCTCTCACTTTATTTGAGAAGAAAGAAAATAGGATAGAGCGCATTACGTAAAATTGTGCATCAAGCACTGAACAGGAATTGGTTTGGTTACGTCGTGCGTTGTAAGCACAAATTTAACTCTTTTTTTTAAAAAACGCTTTCACAAACGCATCAAAGATACGCTAAGAGCAAGGAATCAAAATTAGCTTGCCAACTTAAAGTGTCACATTACACCTAAAAAACTTTTGTTTATTATCCCAAAGAATGCAAATGCATTTGATGATTTTTCATTAAAATTATATGGTTTGGCAAAAAAGTTATCATTACTTAAAAAAAAGGCTTTTGTGTATATAAAGACTTACGTAATTTTCCGTGGGTTGTAAATTGTAATAAATGTTATTTTCACCTTTATTCGTTCATACATAAATGGTTCAGTATTTAATGTCATTTTAGACCAGTGTATTATAATTCATAAATTCATACTTAAAGTAGTATTCTATTTATTTATTACTATAACAAGCACAATTCCCATTGATATTGAAATTAAAGAAAAACGCTATTGATTTATTTGAATTTAAAGTCATTGTAAAATTCGTTGGTTCATTGGAACCAGATGCTCCCATATCGGTACAGCTGCTGATAGTGCTGGAAGACGGCAAATTGATCGGGTTGACTGAAGTATCATGAAACTTCTCGATTTCTTGTTTTTAGTGTCTTGCAAAACTAGGTGAAAAATATTTCCCATTGTGTTGAATATTTTCTATTTTCACATTGACCAATTCATCGCATCTACAAATACCGCTAATCCCCATTAACAAAGCCACTTTCATCAACAGGTACTCGACGTCAGGAGCTTCGTTCAAAAACTTCTCTATTTCAGGTCGTTCTAATGTCTTGGATTTTTTTGGTTTTTATCCCTGTGATTTGCTTTTCAAAAAGCTCGTTAATTTGCCATATTTTGAAATGTCGTCGCGAATAGTCGAGCGAAACATTGAGTATTTTCCATGATTTTTGAGATCTTATCTTATACTTGACAGCATAACATATTTAATCTGAGAATTTAATTTTTTAGTTTTAAAAATTAACAGTATTAGTTGTTATTTACATTTATCATTGTTGTTTATTTTTTTATTTTAGGGGATGCTTTTTTAATAATTTCTTTTGTAGTTTCTTACAGTAAAACTTATTTTGAATTGAATTGAGTTAATGAATTTATGCACCCGCCCAATTTAAAACAGCGATAAAAAGTAAAAAGAGGGATAATTAGTTAGAAGGACGAATGAAAATTAAAAAGAAGGAATTAATAGTAAAAGTAGGTAAAGATAAAAATAAAAAAAAAATACAAAACTATAATTGGATTTTGGAACATTTCGTGCCGAAACTAAATTATTTAAAAAATTCTTTAAGAAACAGTACCGGAAACATCCTTTAAATGGGCTGCTTTGTGACAACCAATATATTATTACAACATCAAATGAATTTAGTTGGAGAATTAAACATCTCTGTTTTAATTTAGTCTTTTGTGTGAATGGGGCCAAGAAATATTTTTAGTTTTTTTCTAAAAATTTATTTCACTTTATGGGAACTATTATGATGATATAAGGGCTTTGAATTTTGAATGCAGTTTATGACTATTGATTAGTTTTTTTCCTTTAGACCCAGAGCTTGTTTTTGTGACACTCTCCTTGTCAAATGAAAAAAGTTCGGCTGCCCCACTGACTGTATCTATAACAAAAATTTTCCATTAAAAACATTGTATCGCATCAAATTATCTCTACCATGCATAAAGCTAAAAGGGAAAGTACAGGTACCATGTGTTTGCTAAAGTCTTTTAGCAAATTATAAACAAGAGCATGGCAGGGCGGCGAAAAGGGCACAACTCACAAAGCAACAGTGACAATTTTGCGCAGGGACTAAAACACCGAGCGTAATATCGTAAGAAGTAATGTAGGTCGGTAGATACCTCGACGAAAAATAGGAGAGGTATTTTTATTCCAGGAAGAACGATGTTTAAACTTTTAACATTTCTTTATTTAAAATAGATTTTCACAAAAGTGTAAAGTATTGATTAGACTGCTAGTATATACGTAACCCTATAGTGTAATGATTCGCGAAGTTTTTCTACCCTAAAAATTAATCATAACATGATATTTAATAAATAATATTTTTGAGTTGTCTTCTACTATTATATTATGAATAGTACTTCGAATAAATGAATACTTTATTCAAAATACACACTAAAAAATTATTACAATTATTACGTAATCTCATTAATAATAATAATAAAAATTTAAGGAATATAAATAAAGTAGTAAGGGATTGCTAATAAGGCAGTAATGCTGCCAGCGCGTAGTCTTTCTTCAATATATATATGCTACGTGTTTCAGCATTTTCTCCAATTCTTTACAGTTTTTAAAAAAATCCAGGTGAACCCTTTTAAATGGCCAACCCTGTATACTTTTAGCGCAATATAAATATGTTATTTAGGCTTAATATTTACTGTAGCTAGATCATTTCTTAAGATTAAGTTCATATATAAAAAAAAATTATCGAAAAGAAAAGAGAAGTTTAATGGATTTATTTTAGTCGAAATAGAATTAAAATAAGTGACCCTGCTAGTTTAGTTTTTTTTTGGTTTTTTAAATAGTTTCCTTAACGGAAAACATGATTTATAAATATTTCACATATTTTTTTATTTTTGTATTTTTGATAGATTGATGTTTTTTGGTTTGCAAGCTTAATAGGTTATACATTTACATAATTAATATTTTATGTTTCTTTGGTATCTCAGCAATATTTTGTGTTACCTGTCGGATACTATATTGGTTGGAGTTTATGACGCGTATAATATCAGGATACTTTTGTATCATTATACTTTACTTGCATACAACTGTCTTAATCTTAGTACTGGGAAAACTTGCAAAAGTTGATCTGTTGGATACAATTGATTTTCTTGCAAAATTGTTTTTCTATATCTTTTTTGGAGTACTTCCAAATTTTTAAGAGACTAATTCACTCAGATGAGGATCTGAAGTATTCACGGAAAGAAATAATGTCATAGAATTCAATAAGTCATGTTATTAATTTCAGAATCTGTCAATTTACTAAAATTTAGTACAATATATTTGATTTTATCTTCTGTGTACTGGAATTTAATACGCCCTAACTAAGATCAATCTTTGGACAGTAATTAACGCTAGTATAAGCTTACCAGACCCTAATATTTGATTTAAAATTTAAGCACTAAACTCTAGTACACCTGTATATAAGTACTGAATGCTAGTACTTAAATATAGCAATAGTCTTTACTCCTTATAAAAATTGGTATTAGTAAATTATGTTACTACCACTCAGTATATAAAAATAGATTCCAGTACAGCAGAATTAAAGATAATCAATAAAATGAAAAGGTATATTGATATTCAATATGCACGTACTAAAGATAAATTTATTTGTACTAATTTTTTTGTATCAGGATTATGTCAGTTATCCTAGAAATTTCACAGTCGCATGTTGTACGAGTTATAGTCTTTTATGGCACCGTTTTCGCTTGCAAAACACGTGGTACTTGTTTTCAGTGTCGGACAGAAAAAAACTTATTATTTTAAAGGTATGTTAAAAAACTATTCAAAATAAGTATTTTTCTTTAAGTAATTATGAATCTCATTATGTAATTTTTTAAATTATTATCCATGTATTTTTTTATCCTAGATTCAAGGAACGTTTTAATTGTCGAATTGTTTACAGTGCAGTATGCCCATCCATTTACTATGACGCCAAAGAAAATTTAGACCTGCCGATGACCAGCAATGCAGGACTATCTATCTGACTTTAGAACAACGTTCCAACCAGTTATCCTGGTAATGAGTAATTACAGTAATACTTATACAAATCCGTAACTCCTATTATTTAATAATTTAATAATTTTATATTATATATTTTTTGTCCCTTACCGATAAAATTTAAAAATTGTTTTTAATTTCAGAAAACAATACTTATTTATATATTAAAATTTAGTACACTTGTACTACATTTAAATCTACGATAAGCTTATATATAGTGCAAATATAACTGTAATTTAGTAAAAATAGTATTAAATATTAGTATTAAAAGGCATTTGTGGCACAAAAGCTAGTACAATAAGTACTACGGTTTTAGTTAAAAATGAATAAATATTAGTACAAATGTATTAATATTTACTCCAAGATGTTTCAGAATTAGTTCAGCAAATACTAAATACTATTATTAAAAGTACTGACAAATAGTTATTGCTGGTATAAATTTTCTTAATATTAATGCAATCAGTACTTTTTCAAAATAAATATTAGTGAGGCTTTATACTAATATTTATTCTTAAAATACTGATTTATAGTTCAAAATTAGCCAACCTTAAGATCAGTTAACTTGTACTAATATTAAGTACAAATGTTATTGACGCTATATTGATCCCAAAATTTACTAGTTTTTAGTGTAGAGTACTAATATTTAAGACATATTTCTTTCCGTGTTGGTTCAAAGATTGGATTATATACGGTGGGCTTAGAACTACTACTAGGTTACTTGATTTTTTGGAAAATCGAGTTATAGACTTCTTATTATTGCTCAAAGTGAACCCTTTCTGATGCCATAACTGGATAAGTCATACAGCTTCTCAAAAATATGACTTCTAGAAGCAAACGAATATTTTCAGCAGCCCTTCAAAGTACTGATGCTCAAAATGATAAGTAGGCTTGTTGTTTATACTTTAGTTCTTTGTGAGGATTTACAAAAAATGTAATTATTTTTGGAAACTGAGGTTATGTTCACTTTTGCTTTTATTTACTTGTTACACAAGCTTTATTATATTTTTATAATTTGCTTTAAATTTATATTGAGTTGTCCGATAAATAAAAGAAAATCACATTACATACCTATTCGTATACTTTTGAATTTCTCAGAGAAATGTTTTCTACAATATTTATTTTGCTTGTTATTTAAGATTTTAGTTTTTTATACAACAGGTACAAAAAGCACAACAATTTGCACGCATAAGGCTAACTGGACATAACCAAAGCATGGCTTTTTTGGTTACCGATGCAAAAAATTAAAGATTTCTGCCCGTTTGTTACGTAAAATTAAAGAGAAATAGCGAAAAATAGTAATATTGAAAAAATTCTTTTCTAAAAATTAGGCAATTTCCGCCAGTTTTCACCAAGTATTTACGAACAAATCATTTAAAAACACCGTCAAAGTATCAAAATGTCACAACAATTAACGTCACCGAGTAAAAAGGTGCATCGCTATGGAAACCATCGTTATTTCGTTTACCAGCCGCCTTGACTTATAGTGTAAATTCGATGGTGTGTTGGGAGAAGTGCTTTTCGTTCGAGATTTTTAAAAGTATTTTCCTGTTTTTCTTAGATTTTTTGATAAAGGTATTTAAAAAATAGTGTTAACAACTCGCGGTTAAACTGTGCTTTTTTTTTACTCGCGTCTTGAAATACCTCGCTGCGCTCGTTATTTAAACCAACGCTTGTAAAAAAAAGCAGTATTTTAGCCACTTGTTGTAAAAACTACTATTTTCACCTTCTCCAAAAATACTATTTTACACACTGTCGGCAGACTATAACACATAGGTATTTTGTATCGGTGAACCAAAAATTTTTTATCATTTTTTTAGGTGTTTTCTAAAGAATCTGGATCTGAAAGTCACTAGTTATTTCCTATATTTTTAAAAATGCCATATGTTTATTTTTGATTGTTTGACATTTTGAAACGGCTAGGAGTTAAGTATATTAAGTATACGAGAGTATTCACGATATTTTTATTATTTGACTTTATGAGAAAAATTTCTTAGGTTTTATTTCGTTCGTAATAATAAATATTTTGCAAGTAACTGTAGTTAAATGTTGTGGTTAACAACTAGATAACTAACGAAAATATTAATTTATTGATCAATTTCACAATTGGATAACTCATTTTTAGATAAATCCAAAGAAAAATCTGTCAAAAAATTACGTACCGAATCAAACGCAATATGTAGGAATAATTTAAAACCAAGCAAAAATTAGGTGTAATCGAAAAAATCGAAATTGTATTTTCTAGATACCTAGTTGTAATTTTAAGGCCACGATATTGTTCTAAGGTTTGATATATTTAAGATGTGTTAAGTTTCTAAGCTTTGAAGCTAGTTTATCAGCGTGCTTTAAACATTGTTTGCCTAACTTAGTGGTGCACAAAATTCAAAATTATCATTCGGGAAAAAATATATTATCTCTTAAAAATAGGGTTGTTTATCAATTTAACATTTCGCCGAATGTAGATATTCCATATTTACAGACCATACTATATACTATAGACGTATAGGTAAAATTTTCTCAAGTTATTTATTAGAATTTTGTCATGCAAACAATATCGATTTGGAATTTAGAGCGACCTGAAAGGATAATTTAGCTTTTGTTTACTTGGAAATTACTCACTTATTGAGAGCTATTTAATTTATTCATGTCGTTTACTTTGAATTTCAAGATTTGGTTTGTCTTTTTAGCGTTTAATTTTAATGTTCTTCGACCACAAGTATATGTTAAGTTTAATACCACAAGAATTCAAAAAATATTAATTTCAAAAAAGTTAATTTTTTTGACGACGATACCATTCGTATATGTAAATAAAATCGAAGATTTCTCCGGCGTAAAGCGGTTGAATCATAATCTATAGAAGAAAATTTTCTACGTTTGATTGCGTTTCACTTTTAGTTTGAAAAATAACTTTAAGATGATACATAATACTGTGGTAGGGAGAGTACCTTATTTTAGACGAATATTGTAATAAACTCTATTACGTTATCGATTTCAGTCCGAGAAATGATACATTACATCACTAATCCGGTAAACTGAAATTTAGCACAGGGTTTTTGCTTATCAATTATTATCAATGCCAGTTACAATAAAGTCATTTATAAATGTTAACGGTAATACTGCAGTTTAAGTTATTTAAAATATTTACAGAGGCAGCGTCAGGAACATCTTTGGATTTGCCCTTGGTTAACAATCTATTGTAGAAGAAACTTTTTACCACATTTCCAATATCCAGAGGAATTTCCGCAGCTCTTTGTCTTTTTTGAACTCAAAGACCGCTAATAAATTTAATATTTTTAATTGAGTTTCCCCGCTGAATCGCTTAGCTCCAATTTTCCCGGTTTATAACGTGACCGAAATTTTCAAATAATAGTGGACACAATTATAATAAAAAACGACATGACTTTTTTTGGTAAATTTATTGTCACTCCCTTACAAAAAAAAAATCATTTTAAGACAATAAGAGTTAGATGTCTCCATATAAAAAAATACTTTTTGAAGTTAAAGGTCAAATTGTTTACCTTAGTAAAGAAAAATAATTTTACAAAATGTATTTGAATTTCGCCAACAAAACGGAAAATATCTCTCTGGCTAAACCAGTTTTTATTTAGGTCGTGTTTTAAAATCCTATAACATAATAATTTTTTGTTTACATCCAGTAACCCGTTTTCATGTTTTAAATAGTATATAGGTAGTAAATAGTATGAAGTTATCATTTTTAAACAAGATATAATAGAAAAACGGAAATATCGAATAATTCCCAATAAGCAAAAACGAAATATTCCTTAAGTTTATGCTAAGAATATTCACTACATCATATTCTGAGAATATTTATATATGTTCTTGTCATATTCTCTTATCATTCCTGAAATAGTCTCTTTTGGATGTATCTTTAAAATATTCTAAGAATATTAGATTTAGTAAACTAAATATAGTGCTTTATCTCAAAAATTTTCTTCAAAATCTTTTGAGAATATGTAGAAATGAAATCTTCTTATAAAGCAAATAAATAACATATTCATGGAAGGTCCTTACGGAGTATTCTCAGAACGTGGTTTCCTGAAAGTTCTTAATTATTATTATGTTATAATAATAATATAAATATATAAAATATCGATGGATTTTTTATAGTCTTCTGGGACTGGAAAAATTCAAATATGCTTTTGTGGTAGAAAATTGCACATTTCCAAAAACATATCCACGTACTAAAAATATTCTGCATAATTTTAAAATAATATTTTTTCTGGCGACTCAAAAGATACGATTGTTCTATAAATATATTCAGTCGTTTCAGTAGCACATTCTCATTTCAGAAATATTCCAGTAATTTTTTCAAAAAAATATGTACGAAGAAATTTTATTTTACATTCTATGAACGTTCTAATCACATTAAAACATCTTAATGTAACTATTTCTTTCACGTTCTAGGAATGTACGTAGAACATTTACGGAATTGAAATTTAATCGAGGAATATTCTTAGAATGTGCTATGGATATATTTATGTTTACTCGGTTTAACTCTCTACATCTCAAAAACGAAGAACTTTTCTTGATTTGACCTTCCTTTTTATACCTTTTACACTCTGCATATCTTTTAAATAGAATAAAAAATAAATAATAAAAAACTAGACAGTTATTTTTTTAAATTTTAGCTTTCTTTTGCATCAACACCTTATTAGTTATTAAACGGCAAGTGCTAGAATTTGCTATGCACAAATTTAGCACATATAGACTAAACTTTTTAATTCGAACGACGCTGACTACTTGGATGTTGCCAAATTTACGTTTAAAATTTTTATTTTTTAAAATACCTATTTTTTATTGAAAAGTAGGGAGTTTAGGGATCTATGCAGATTTTGCAGCTCTGTGAGTGTTACTTAACATTCCGCGTTAATGTACTACCCAATTAATTAATTCCACCAAAAACTAGACACTAGCTGAAAAAGTTAAAATTTTTTAAGAGCTTCTGACATTTTTGCCTGCATTCCATTTAAAGCATGTTTTTGGCAACATAGTACAATAACTTAAAATCTTATCAGCCCCTCCTAAAATTTAGGCTGCAGATCCGCCATTGTTTCAGCTAAAAACAATATTATTTTTGCACTGGCACGTTTTATGTGAAAGGGACTATCATTCGCTATAAAAATACGGAATCAATACCAATATCTATCTATACACACACACACACATGCTTTCTAGGCACAAAAGTATTCCGGTTACCTTTACCAAGTACCGCAGAAGATATGGCACATCTCCAGCAAAAGTTAAAAATCTGGTTGTTTGTTTTGTGGAAATTGAGGTTATGTTTTGTCTAAATAGAATTTAGCAAACCAAACATAAACTGGGTCGGGAAAGACGCGGCAAAGCCGCACAAAAATTAATGACTATTTAAATGAAAACCAGAAATCAAAACGTCAAGAGCCACTTAAAGGAAATATTTTAAAGTATTGGGTTAAGGTAAATTAGTTTTTACGGACCACCGTTAATAAATTTTGGCTGAATATAGGTGACGCAAGCTTTAGCCGTGTAGCATCCTAACGGGAGGATAAACTGGGACCCCCAGCAATAAAGGACACCTTAACATGCGGGTCGCGTCAAAAACGCCCGAAATGGTAATCGCATACACGGGTAGGTATAAACTAAGTTAGGGTTAACTCATACCACATTGCAACTAAGGACTAGGGAGGGCTTTTTAAATTGTTAATGTGAAATGAACTACAGAAAACCCAAAGAATAGGAAAGCGACACTTTTTAACGAAAAACTTACCTGTGGTAAACGCACATAGACAGTTTTTGACATCGACATCGACGAAGCGGGTCACCAAATCAAGCAACTAACGACCCAACTAACAATTTTTATGTATGTATGTATGTAGTTCTGGTATGTAAGTGCCTTATAAATGTAACCAGATTACCAGTTTGCTATGTTGCGATTTCGAAAAACTCATCTAGGTGTTAAAAGCAATTTAGCGATGCTTCTTTTTGTATTACTTAGAGCAGAATTGTCGTAAAGTACTTTAGGCTCTTAAAGTATTGTATAAGAGTGTTTCGGGCCCAATAATACAACAATTTTAAATCAAAAGGGTCCGATAAGGTTTTATCTGTAATTTTGCTTTCTGTAAGAATGTTCTTCCAGCAACAATTAAAGGAATTTCCTTTAAAATCTCTGCTTCTTTCTATAAGAATATTTGTACGGTTTTACTATAGAGCAGAATGGCTGCAAAGTAGTTTAGGCTCTTACAGTATTGTATAAGAGTGTTTCAGGACCAATAATACAACAATTTTAAATTAAAAAGTAAGTTTACTTTATGAAGATACATTACAAGGGCAAAAAGTGGTAACCATCATATCAGATCTCTCTAATAAAACACAAATGCACGTAAGTGGTTGATGGTGGATGAAAATATTTAGCTAATTCCATAATTTTGCCTTGCTTTTGTGTTATCCTCATAATTGGCCATCTGCCCAATTGAAATTAAACGTCATATCTCAGTCTCACATAACCTTAAACAACAAACAGTAAACAGAAAGTTTAAGTTTATAAATCGACCTTAAAAGAAAACCAAGGCGGACAGGAATCGTTACAACTAAAAATTACTATATGGTTATTGTATACTTGCATCTTAGAAATGTTTTGTCTTTCTTTAAGTTTAACAATTTATCCCAAAAGCAACAAAAGCCTCAATTACTTGAAGGTATAATTCATAAAAATACATAGAAACGATAAACAATGCACAAATATTGCATAATTTTCATAAAAAAAGTTTTCCCTATATATCTTGTGACTTTTTGTTTTTAGTCAAACAGTATTTTAAGCTCCAAACAAAAATATTTCAATGGCGCGTGAAAATTTTCTTAGGGATAGGGATATTAGCAGTGAAGTGGTGTTCGTTAACAAAATTGTGGTGTACGTGTTTCAAAATACGTTAAGTTTTTGCGTAATATTTATTTATTGTCAAGATAGTTTTGGTGTCGCTATTAATACCTACTGTGGAAGAAAAATCAGTTACAGTTTAAAGCCCATATTGTTATTTAAATATTTATTCAAACAACATTAAAAAAATATTTCTTCTCTTACTTGGTGTTCAGGTCCTATCAATAGAAGTAAAATACTGTATAATTGTTTCCAGAAGAACTACCTTATAGTAAGGATAGGTGTTGAAATTATTCTATAAATACCACATAAGAGTTACGCAGATCTTTTATACAGCTCTTATGGGTTTATCAATAGAAGTAATTTGCTCTATATAGTGGTGCCCATTTTGCACTTATAACCGGCCTAGTAGCGTCTTACAGAACCCTTATATAAGCAAATTATAGAGGCATTTATTCCTGCAATTTTTGCTGTAAGAATGTTCTTTCGGCTCTTACAGAGAAAAAAATGCTGGTTGGGGACTTACAAGGGTACCGCATGCGTCTACAGTATCGGAAGGAGTAGACAGCATGGCAAGCGGCACCGTCCAGAGTTGTACAGAGCAAGCCGTATTAATTAACGTAAGTGTCGCACTTTTATTAATTAAAACCTCTAGTTGTTTTTAAATTTTTGTGGTATAATTTCGGTCATACCTAGCCTAGGGGTTCACTTGTCTCTCAAGGGAGATTCCGTATCTAAACCCTCTAGGCAAATATTCCGGTTTGGGCCAACTCTGTTGACTCAACCCGTGTCGTTGAAGCAAAAGATTCAACATTCATGTTAAAGGGTTCTACCATTCTGAAGGGTTCTCGGAGTATTTTCTTATAGTTGAAAAGTTTCAAAGGGTCACAAACTGGCGAACCATAGCACCCGTCAGCACGCGAGTCCATATCGTTACATGGGAATGGACTGTAATTCTATACAAGGGGGCGGAGTATTAGCGTAATTCGGAGAAAAGCGTGATTACTGTTTTTGAAGTCAGATCATTGTCTCTGTTGGTTTAATGATGTGGACACATGCGTTTAAAGGCGATCAGTGATTTTCATATTTTAGACGTATTTTCAACTTAAGTGACAAAAAACTTCATAACTTCATTCAAAATTAAACTAAATGTGATGTTTTTATTTGGCTCCATTTCAATTTATTGGTTATACTAACCTTTTTTTAAACTTCCTCCGATGCTACCAAAGGAGCAACAGCTGTTATAAGCAGCATTTTTAAATTTAATAACCCCTTTATGTTAAAGTATAAACAAAGAGTTGTAGTTAACACAAATATGCTCATAAATCCAGTTTTAAAAGTCCAGTTTATCAAAAATCACTTTTTTGTCCAAGTTTTTAAAGTTTAAAAAAGCGTCTTCACGTTTTAACCATAACCCTTGGGCAATTGCGTGATTGTAACCTTTTAAAAAAAAAACGTAAAAAAAATTTCTCGAATATTAAACCAAAGTGGCATACAAATGAAAAGAAAAAAACAAACTGCGAGTGTGCCCCATTTGAAGTATAAAAAATAAATAAAAGCGTTGTCGCACTCGTTTTAAGATAAACATCAAACTAATACCCTACTGTTTAAGCAATATGCCATATCTATTAATTATACCAAATCTAGTTAAAGGTGCATCCCTTTCTATTACAAGGTATAAGTAGGGCACCCCATTAGATCCATGAGTTTTACGAGCAACATTATTTATTTTAATTAAATTAAAGCCCGTATGTTGTTTCGCAATAATGGATCTCCTTGTTATTATCCATATATATATATCAGTGCCATTAATGGCAGTTATAAAGATAGACGATCGCAGTATAGACAGTAATGATATATTACGTAATAAGGCCGTGAAATGCTCTATTAAAGTAAAAGTCTAGATTTTCACGGACAAGGCAACGAAGGAGCCGGGTCCGGAATTTCTAGACCAGTACTTTAATGACATTTTACGACCATGTATCGTACCAAGTTTTATTTCATACTACTTTACATTTTATTAAATTAGAAAACATTTTTTTTTTATAACACAGTGGCAATAAATATACCAAAAAATTTCATGACGTTTATAATTGGTGGATACCAACAAACACCGCCCACTACACAATCCCTGTGGATTGCTCCAGAGAAAGGATTGTATATAGAACACTTAGGCACTTCAAGCATAGAAAGGGGGATGTTTCGAGTACAACTAAAAATAAACAAAACAATAATTTATGACGATAGCAAAAAGGTCAACAAGGTCATCAAAGAAATGGACAGATTGTGCAACAAAACACGAGTACTTCCAACGGAAACACATTGTCAGGACTTGGTCAAACACCATCAAGAAAAAGAGAAAGAACTGGAGTTAATTAAGCAAGGACTTTACATCAACCATCGCTCAAAAAAGGAGTATTACGAAAATTTCTAACATTAGTCTTCGGAGTCAATGATGAAGCTTACCAGGACATCGAGAAGCTTCAAAACAATCAGGACAAACTAATAAAAACTGCCAATCAACAAATTCAAATAATGTTATCTACAGTAACTTCAATAGATCTCAATCTAGGATTAGCCGCAATCAACCAGATGCACAACTTGTATAAAGCAGTTGACAGCAACGCAATATTCATATACTGAGCTCCTAGCACGCCGCAAACAACTATATCAACGGACTATGTGGATATTACGACAGGATGTTCGAGGTGTTCTACAGCAAGGGAAAATTGTATGACGTCATAACCCCAGCAAGGATTCAAGAAGCGATTATAAATGGAAACAAAAAACTTCCATCCAATCTGAAAATATCAACATATCCCTTGGACAAAACCCAAATTGAAGACGAGCGCTCATCTTTAACGATATTTGAATTCTACATTATCGAAGATCGATCTAAATTTAAACTTATCAAAGCAGTTCCTATTGGTCTTTAGATGTGCCAAATGATGTGATAGTATTAGACTACGATAATTATGATCAGTAATATTTTCAACTCACGCACCTAGAATTCAAGGCGTTTATTCAACAACCGAAAAAGTTTTTATTTGCTCTCCTACATCAGTGAAAATCATAGAAACAAGCCCTAATTGCATCATCGATGAGCTGTATCAAAGACACGGCGCACAACCCTGCCGAGTCCGGAAGACTGCTATCACATCAATAATTTGGAAATAATATTTTGTTCGCGATTCTTCAGAAACGACAGAAAATCTCACCCGTCAGAATTCTGGAAAGTGGCGATTCTTACTTATCACCTCATTTGAAATAAAAATACAGCGTCCTTCATATTTATCCTAACGTTATAAGAGAAACTGCGTAATTTTTTAATAACGTTTTGTAAATTTAATATTTTAAAGATATTCTACAGGACTAGTTTATGGCGGAGCTAAATTGTTACTACGCGTATCAATAAACGTCAAAAAGTGTCGAAAATTCTCACCATGTAAAAGGAAATACGGAATTTGTGTGAATTTTCTGAACAGTGACAGCGAAATATTCCATGGCTATCTATGGCTTTGTATGTTAGAAGTTTTAAAAGTTTGTTTACACATAAAAGTAAGCTTAATAACATACATTTTTAAATAAAAAACAGGGTTTTCAGAAAAACAGCCTACAAAAATTAAAACTAATATATTGTTTATTTACTAGAACAGTATTAAGAAACTGAATTTTAAAGAATATTAGCAAATAGTCCTGCCTGACAAAAAAACATTAAGGTCGTAGTTACAATCTGGGGAATTGTTTTTAGCAACACTGTACGGGAAATCAATTTAACTATGTCAACCTGATTTTTTTGCAAAATTTTACGTCATTAAATTTGTTTTCCATGGCAACGCGGAAACTTTATTTATCTTTATCCACAGTGGGACACCAGAGATTTTTTAGCATCGGGTCAAAAGTTTGGGGTTAGATTACTTATTTTGACTTTTCGCGTTCTGCGCCGCTAAAAAACCAAGTAAAATACTAAAATAAAAGAAAACCATTTATTACACAATTACCTGCTAAAAAAACGCGTATTAAAGTAACTGAGTGTAGTGTTTAAAGTTATATTTACAGATACATTTACAATTGAATTAGAAATACTCCCGCTAGCTGATACCGACAACAGGTTAACTTAAAAGCGTGCAGATTTAAAAATCAGCTACTGGCGCTAGACGAAATAATCGTATTTTATTTTAGACAAGAGAGTCAACGACTAGCACTCCAATATTTTACTAGTACACTTGTACATAACTATGCCGCAGTAATTTAAATTAAAAAAAATGATTGAATCAAAATAAAAACAAAATTATGTGGGGTTACGGGAGCCGAATGTTTCTATGCGAATTCCTAGTAATCCCAGCGAGCCAGTAAAGCTCTCTTAGTTCTTTGATAGACTAGGGGTAATGCCCGCGCAGCGCTTTTTCGGTGGGCGACGGCACACGCGGAGTGGTTTCATATTTGTTTTAGAACAATGTTTTTGAAAATACATTTTTGAAAGATAAACATAACCTCGAATGGTTTTCTGTCAGAAAACGTAAAAATACTCTTCTGTTCCACTGCGGCCCGATTTAAAGTTTGTCGTCGCAACACCTGCAGTTACCATGGAATCGTATAAATTTTGCAATCTATCGGCCAACACTTGCACTGCGTGTGTCTCCCAAATTCAATGAAGTGTGATTGATTGATCGGTTTTCTTTTCCGGAGTGCACAGGCTTATAGAAAAAAGGAAACTTAGTTTTTATTTTTGCTAAAACAAGGAAATATAAAAAGGAAAAATGTATATCTCTATTTTTTTTTAAATCGAGTTTTTTCTAAACCGCAATTATTTTGAGGGTTTTGAGATAAATGACAGCACCAGAACTTTTATTTTGAAGAAAAAATAATTCATAATTTTGAAAAATTCTTAAGATATTTTTGTAAAGCGTTTAAAAATGATCATCCCTGCAAAATTTCAGCTAATTCTAATGTTTAGTTTTCCCTGTGTACTCTGGCAAATGATTAAAATATGGGGAGAAACTATAGCCTTAAGTGTAAACTTGTGTTTAAAAATCGTCAGATTTTTGGTAAGGGCGAGATTTTCTGACGGCTTTTGAAGAATCGCGACCTATATCCCAAATTATTGGTTATATATAACCGCAATACCAACCAATATGGCAACTACATGTAGTGGAATTAGAGAAGAACTACTACTGAACTCCAGGTATATACTGCAAATATCGCAAGACTGTATAAATAAAACAAAAAAAACATTATTACATCCAAGAGGATTGACACCTTACCGGTAGTTGCGACTTCCAAAGTCATAGACGAGGAACCGATACTTTCCGTAAATAGTGATGTGGGAAATTTAGCGAGACCAGAAGACAATATACAAAACAAAGTAAAACAACATCTTTGGAGGGAAGTTCGGACACACACCTACGTTACAAATGGCACCACCGCACTCTGTAATATTTGTATTGGTTTAGCAATATGGGGTAGTTTTTTGGTCAAGGGACGACGATTCAGGCCTAACCGTCCGTAAGAGCCTGCGATGATAGAGATGACTCCGGGTTCCAAGCTTAGCGATGACGCAATTGACGAGGCACAGCAGACACCACTGAAGGAAGCCGGGGAATATGTCTTTGCAGAA